>CM068838.1:52429456-53061956 GCA_028554795.2 Sinohyriopsis cumingii
CTTGGTAATTTATTTAATCCTGATATAACTTACACATCCTTGGTAAATTATTTAATCCTGATATAACGTACACATCCTTGGTAAATTATTTAATCCTGATATAACTTACACATCCTTGGTAAATTATTTAATCCTGATTTAACTTACACATCCTTGGTAAATTATTTAATCCTGTTATAACTTACACATCCTTGGTAAATTATTTAATCCTGATATAACTTACACATCCTTGGTAAATTGTTTAATCCTGATATAACTTACACATCCTTGATACATTATTTAATCCTGATATAACTTACACATCCTTGCTAAATTATTTAATCCTGTTATAACTTACACATCCTTGGTAAATTATTTAATCCTGACATAACTTACACATCCTTGATAAATTATTTAATCCTGATATAACTTATACATCCTTGCTAAATTATTTAATCCTGATATAACTTACACATCCTTGGTAAATTATTTAATCCTGTTATAACTTACACATCCTTGATAAATTATTTAATCCTGATTTAACTTACACATCCTTGGTAAATTTTTCTATCCTGATGTAACTTACACATCCTTGGTAAATTATTTTATCCTGATTTAACTGACACATCCTTGGTAAATTATTTAATCCTGATATAACTTACACATCCTTGGTAAATTATTTAATCCTGATATAAATTCCGTGTCCTTGGTAAATTATTTATTTCTGATATACATTCCGCACCATTATGTTTGTGTGCCTTTGCTCTTGCTTTTCTTGGTACACTGGTTATCACTTTTTGAGAGAGAGAGAGCATATGTACTTACTTAAGGCCTTCAGTTGTATGCCTATAACTATAAACTAAAAGCTTTTGGTCCCTCACCCACACACACCTACCCCCCCCCCCATTTTTTTTAAGAATTAGAATTCTGCGTTTTTCCACCCACCACTCAATTTGTGGAAAGTGCAAGGTCGCGTTCTTCCTTAAATTTTCAGGCTTTTTGTAACTACTCAATACAGCATCGTCAACAGCGACTTCTAACTTGTATGTAATTTCCGACCTTTGACATTGGGGGTATTTAGGCTGTCGTGTTATATCTCAAAGCGAGCAGCAGCGGCAGAGAAAAGATTGATTCATCCCAGTGCCGCTGCCCACTACAAACAACAAGACCTCCCCATATCATGTGACCTATGAACTGCAGGACCGTGCGAGTGACAAGTTTGAGTGACGGCTACATCACGACCTGTTGTAAAAACGCCATGTTTTAAAAGCATTTTATTGCCCTATAATAAGAGAGACAATGTGAATCGGTGCAAGATATTTGTCGTACTATGTTGATGACATTTAGATGGAGTTTCGACAAGTGCTCCTTACTTGTACATCATAATACCGCCATTAAAAATGTGTACCAAAACATCGGGGAGAAAATAGGAGCTGCCACAAAGAAAATTAAAGTTTTTGCTTTAAAAGTGTGACCCATAACGATAAATAATGACACACCTAGTGTCAAAGGCATTTAGTTTCTTTACCTTTATGCTCCACCGATTATATATATATATATATATATATATATATATATATATATATATATATATATATATATATATATATATATATTAATCGTCCACCCACCCACCCGCCTAAATAATCATTATATCAGTCATTATATGCAGCCCTTACCTCATTACTCATTTTGTGTAGCCCTTACCTCATTATGTTTGACCCTTACCGCATTTACTCTGCAGTCTGTTTAAATATGTACATACGCACGAAACTGCGGGGGGGGGGGAGGGTTTCTGATGAAATCTAGAAAGCTCTAAAACGTGGTTCTCATCCTTTCGTGTTGAATTAATATTCCATTTAGAATCTTAAAAGGATACAAGATAGATTTACAGTCTAATAAAATCGAGATTTGCATAATAACGGAAAGTAACGAACATGACACTAACAAATAATCTCAATTTTGATCAGATTTACCAAGCGCCCACAATTATCCAATATTGGTGTCTCTTGAACCTTTAGATTATGGTAACTACTACTTATTCGATTACTATGAACGTTCTGATATGCAGAACAATGTAAATAATGTATATTTTTTACGAAGTAAGAATTAGTCTCACTCTTCTTTTATTCATCACACTAGTATCAACAAGGCAAGCAGATCATTTTGCAGAACAATGTGGAAAAACATGGAGATCTGTTTTAATCTGCCAAAATGTCCATGTCAAGGTTTCGTTGCTGTCCCAATAAGCTTAAACTTGTCTTACAGTATATTTTCGTATCAGTGATGTATGAATTAAAAGAACGATTCCTGGTACGGCAATCCTTTTCGCAAATTGAAACCGTCTATGTATCATTGTATCATCTATATGTCTTTCTATCTGAGCTAACTGCCTTAAAAATGGCGTCAAAAGACAACAATAACAAAACAACAAAACAAAAAACGAAACAACAAAAACACAAAAAACCTGCCTATCTACCTACCTACCAACCTACGTATCTATCTATCTATCTATCTATCGATCGATCTATCTATCTATCTATCTATCTATCTATCTATCTATCTATGATATTGATCGATTGCTTGAACGACACCTTCTTAATAGTGAAACCATTATCACAAGGAAAGTCATGCGAAACAGCTCCACGTAAAACATTATCACCACGAAAATCATGCGAAACAGTTCACGTAAACAATTATCACTAGGAAAGTCATGCAAAACGTTCAAAATAAATAAAGAATAGTCAATATATTGATATTATTTCGATGCATATATATATATATATATATATATATATATATATATATATATATATATATATATATATATATATATGAAAAAATGCCCCCCTAAATGAATAATGAGGATTATAATGTGAACCATGCTCGGTTGCGATGCCATCTTTACTAGTGTAGGTTTGTCTACTTCTAGGAATATACAGTCATCACATCACTGGAGCTTGTATAATGGAGAAGAACTTGTAATATTTTGTCAACTTCTTTTCCCCGAGTGCCCATAAGTGCCCGGACCTAAATATGTCGCTGTTATGGCAAATACAATCTGCGTAAACTAACAGGAATCTGTGATAATTCCGTTAATCCACGTGTTGTCTCATTTTCCTTAATTATGTGCATTTTTTGTTCTACTTTTGTTTCGGTCTCCTCTTCATGACGCGGTAGGCTTGACGGCTTAGTGGTTAGAGTACCGAACCATCAAGCCAAAAGGCAGGTTAGAGTTCTGCCTCGATCATCCTGTGTCGGCTGATGTATTGTGTATCCGGAAATAGCATTTTAATGCTATTATCCAATTTTGAGACACACAAAGACTACTAAATTTACTTCCAAAAGTGTATGCATAAAATATAAAAAATGTTTAAATTTTGCATTTTGTAGCAGTGTGAGGTTTTTTAGCTGTTATTCCAACGCATAACTGAGTGAATCTTGCCGCGGTCAGCGTGTCACGAAACAATTAAATTGACTAATGTGCTAGATAGCTTAATTAATCGCTAAACTGCATTAGTTTTTACGTCCCTGCTTTAGGTCATGATTGATTTTTAATTGGGAGAGCGGTCAGGCATATGGAGAGGCAAGGTAAGTTTGGGTTTAAGTAGCGGAAAAAAACGACAAGTGCAGACAATCCCGAGACTTTTATGCCACTGGTCAAGAAAGTGAAATTTTACAGTAATCGGTTGATGTAATAGGGGTGGAAGAGAGAAATTTTCTAACCTCGATGGACTTATGGCGGCTAGATAAATTTCATCCTGATTGATTAAAGCTAAATAAATGTCCCAGACGAAATTCAGAGTTTCAAGTATTCTCCTTCGGAAAATTAGTCAGTCCCAGTTTTTCTGTGGAAGTTGAAGTTCTTGACTGGCATGAAACCAGGTTATGTAAGCATGCTGGGAAATTTGAATTCGATCATTCACTCGACTTCATGATGAAATTATTCTTATCGGTATAAACAGAACGGCTAATTGCCTTTTTTGTTTGTTTGCAATTTTGTAATTCTATTTCTCTGAAAATGTGTATCATTCAAATGTCATGTTCAGTTTTATCTTATTTATAATTGATTCATTGTTTTTTATTCTGCATTCGGGGCTCGTGTTGTTCTATACTGTTTCTCCGCTCGGGTCTCTTTTTATTCATCCATTAATTTCATATTTTAGTTTATTAATTATTCGATCCAGGCAATAATACCGTCGTCGATAATCATCTAGATAACGATAACCAAATCACCACTTAAAACATTTTCATTTTTGTAGCACAAACGAAAAGAATCCAAACCATTTCAAGTAGTCAGTTTCATATCTTTTTATGAGAAATAATACAAAAACCAGACCATAAATAACCCCTGCAAATATGATGTACGTTTTATTACCAGTTTATCAGTTCACAGTGTGATCTTTTAAAACTTTCATTAGGGGAGGTATTGGTAATAAAATCAGAAAGTGAAATATCTACCTCACAATAGTAATCCATCTGAGAGAAACGTATTTAATCAAGCAAAGCTCTTTAAATATCATCCATTTAATTGTGCAATGTGTATGGAATAAATGAGTCTACACAAAGTTATAAAAGCAAATTACTGTGGAGAACTTACTTTAGACAATTTGGCATTACGTAAGTCTGTTGAAGAAAAGTGAAATGCACTTTATAATATGTCCAAACATCACAGAAAAAGAAAAAGATAAATATCTGCTACCCAGGTACGAAGTTTGCAGAATTAAAAGACGGATATAGTGCACGTTCCGCTCCTACTCAAATAAACCGTTATGTGTTGCTTTCAGTTAAGGAAATCATAAAGATGTGTTACATATAATCAATCATATTCACCAGTCTTTTGTCCATAATCAGGTAGCATTCCACAGTACTGATTTACATCACATCTTTAATTCCTATTAAAGACTAAATAATTTGGATGCGCTGCGATACTAGACGTTCGATTATAAAATAAACTCGGTTTACAGTTATGGTACATCGTTACTTGATGACACGTGTTGTTCAGATGTCATAAAATATTAATAGCAAAATATGACAGTTTTCCTGAACTCTTTATAATACATTGTGAGCGAGATGCTGACAAACGAATTTTCACTTATTAGGTTTTAGTGCAGCAAAATTAGAATGTCAACATTCTATTTTGCGTACTTCCGTAACCAGATTCGCTGACTATATAGAATCTCTTGGTGATTACAGAAAAATGCTTAGTCATCTAATTTAAAAAAAAAATTGGTTAGGATAGTGTTTTTCACTATAAAAAGAAAGGCATACACGATTAGGTTTAGGATTTTGTTGGAATTAATGTCCCTGCACTCATACCATTTCATAAACTGGAGAATAATGATTACATTTGACCCACCAACCCCCACCCCCCAAAAAATAATTTGAAAACAATTTTACCCGGTAGCTGTTATCTGTATCGCTTATACAAAATTGCTTCATGCATAGTGTATCTACAACGATCCGTTATATTGCAAAAGATAATGTTTATGTGTGTGTGTGTATATATATATATATATATATATATATATATATATATATATATATATATATATATATATACATATATATATATATATATATATATATATATATATATAACTTGCATACTTGAACTCGCGTTCATAATTCTATTTAATGATGTTTATATTACAGGTTTTTCGTTTTTGATATGGGTATGTGCATGTCTGAATTTATGTTCGTACTGGATATCTATTGATATCTATATAGATCTATATTGATACAAAGTGCATTGTATTTGTATATTTACTGTATACAAAAGTTGATTTTGAAAATGACTATCTATAAATATACATGTATCATCACTGCTACGCATGCTGGATTCAGCATCGTCATCTTGCCATGGTCAACGTGCCCCACCCCCACCCCTGAATTTCACCTCTAAACATGTTTCGGCCTATATCCGTAAAACTTAATAGCTGACCACTACATGTTTGTCCCACCCACCCACCCCCAAAAATAATAATAATAATAATATCAAACGTAAAAACAAATAATAATAATAATATCAAAAATGTCTGCGGGGCCCTTGGAAAGAAAATAAACAAAACAAATAATCACGCTATTTAGGTGGTAATAGCAATATGTGTACATATAATGTGAGAAAATAAATAAAACATGTAATCACGCTATTTAGGTGGTAATAACAATAACTGTACACAAAATGTGAGAAAATGTCTTAAATCTTTACTTAAAATTTATCGGTAAATCGTAAAGTAACAATATTTTAACCAATTGTTGCTGAAAACGTTTTAATGCTCAAATATGTGATGAGAAGATCACAACACGTTTCAGAACACGTGGATGGGCTTGAAGTAGTTTGTAACCGATATCAGATTTTAGTAGCCTGTAGTTTAAGATTCAATATTTTACCCAAATTAATAGAAAAGTAACTTGAGTGTATTGTTTAAAATTAAATATTGCTTATTAATACTCATATTATATTATATTATGGTAAAGTATATCTTATTTGGGCGAAGATTCTTGTTATGTTTGATATATTAAACCAACATTATCGGAATAAAAAGACAGCATTCCATTGCATCTGTTATCATGAAGAACCACAAACATAATTTGATGTTGTGCCATTTAGAGACAAGAAAGATACTGTTTATTAGAAAAATTGGACTGACGATTAGACTTGGAATTCTTGAGAATGTCTGTCTGTGTGCATTAGCAGCATATTGTGTTTGTAATTTTTCTGTGTTGGTGTCCATATTTGTATGTTAAAAGTATAACATAATTATGTACCTTTTGCAAGCAGAGAATAAGTTGGGCTAACATGAAACATTAATAGTTAAATATAAAAAAATGAAAATTATTCTTTATTATTATTATTACCATCACCATCATCGCGGTCCTGGGTTACAGACTGATCTAAAACGCTTGTCATAACCGATCGATTGCATTATTATTAAAATTTTACCTGTAATCTGCAGGCCCGGCCCTAGAGCAAAGCGAACGAGGCAACCTTGGGCCCCGCGCTTTCAGGAAATCAACTCCGCAATGCAATTTTTTTGCTTGGGGCCCCACTCATCACTTGCTGCTTTGGGCCCCGCAAATCCTACGGCCGGACCTGCTAATCTGGGGACATATATACGTAGGTTTGTCCAGATGCGTAGCTGGGGGGGGGGGGGCAGGGGGGGTACATATGTCCCCGGGCGCCAAGGTACAGGGGCGCCAAAATGAGGCTTACAACGTTACATTATGATAAGTAAACAAGGGTAATATTCAAAAATGTGATTAAACGGGGAGGGGGCTGGGGCGCCAATTTTATAGTTCGTCCCCGGGCGCAAAATATCATAGCTACGCCTCTGGGTTTGTCCTGTGCTAACTGTATTTTGTAAAAATATAAATCTTACCCATTGCACTCGCTGACATAGGATCTAAAGTCACGACGGAATCCTAGTTGTTACGAGATTTATAGGAGTCGCACACTGTGATGATCATGTCTAAACTGCGAACTGGAATTTAGCTTGAAACGGAAATAATTATTAGTGGTTTAATTTGCCTATTGTATAATATACCTCTTTTATGATCTGTTTGTACGCTACGGACAGTATAAAACAAAAATCCAACTTAACAGCCGCACAATAAATAAATTTGTTGATATACAACATTTGTCAGACACTATATGTTTGTTTATTTGCTTATTTATTTTTAATTGATTTTATCCCCTTTAAAGGAGACTAGAAATCAAAAGTTTCCTTTTACGTATGTAATTCTCTACAGATTTTAATTCGACTGACATGTTTGTAAATTAAATATCGTAAGCGGGTAGTGATTTTATTGCATGGAAGATACCACGATTCCGTAAATTGCCGAGTTTTTCCGAGTTTTGATGAGACGACAGATCACGTGGTACCGTGACGCAATACTAGCCAGTCCTCGAATACAAACATAAACATTGGTGAGCGAGGCAGACGGAAGGAGACCACATCTGGGTTGCACATTGAAAACTTGAATCTGCAGTCTGATATAATAGTTTGTGTACTGTACTGGTCAGTGCTAAAATAAATGTTTTAGGCACAGGCCCCGGGCTGGTGACTTAAATAAACTCAAGCCCTGACTGAAATTCCACAAGCCCGGACAGTTCATACCGGTCAACTCTCAAGCCGGGAGAAAAACCTCCCGATTTTGGGGGTATTTCCTCATCTACATCCCGATCTCGTAATATCTCTAAATTTTTCGCAGTGAAGTCCCGATTATTACATTATGTCTCTCAATTTTCATTTGTCAGAAGAAAAAACCCCAACCCCAAAACATTTATAAATAGATGTAACGTATGCAATCCACAGTCTAAACTGCCACACTGCAGACATCGTAGTGATATGACTGAAAAATTGTTAAAGCTACGTTAAAAATTCAAATCACACGCACACACGTCTAAATCCGGCACTGGACGAAATAATTAATATCACACAACAGTTTTTTTTTTCGTTTTTTTTCTTCTTCAGTAAATAGAACGTGAAAATTAAACATTATTCAAGTAAATTTCAGATGTTTTTAAACAACTACAACAGTACTATAGTATACAAAAATTAAAAGAATAAAATTGTCACCAATTAGCTTAAATGAATGATCACTGTGAAATTTTCTCTGCAAACAAAATCGCATCTCCATTTCCGCCAAAGAAACTCGGCCAGTTAACACCTGACATTCCTCTACCGTATATGTAAAGTTTAATTACCATGATTAAATTACAAGGAATAAAACAAACCATACCATGCAGTATATGTGGCCCTAAAGAACTAATTCTGAATAAATATTTTGTTCAGCAAACAGTGTTACATGCATTAAAACTTAAACCTGAAGTCCATGGCATCGTAAGTAACAACAAAATAGGCATCGTTTATTTGGCAAGCAATTGCTGGTGCTTACACATACACACACTCTCGAACATGGTTTCTTTGAAGTATGTTAGAAGGGCAGTCCTTTTCACAAGATCAGTGCAAGGATAAGGAGTATGTTCATTAGTCACACCGGCTTTATTGTTTGCGTACTTAAATCAAAACTTTAGCTATTTTGCAATTTAGCCAGAGCTGACCAGAATATGCAAAATGGGCTTGTCCTGGGGGAATAATAAGGCGTATCACATGGAGAAAAGGTACGTCCCATGGGCGCTAGCACATTGGGGCAAGGGGTTGGGGGTTTGGTCAATAGTCTCCCCCCCCCCAAGTTTCTATTTTCAGCCATTTAATGTGAAACTTTGACCTCTTTTCTTTTAATCGCTGCTATTTAAACTGCCCAAGGAATAGTTTTATATCAGTTCCAATCATTACAGATTACCGTTTATACATACTACATGTATACAATGATTTTTTTTTTAAATTTGTAATTTTTATAAGATTACTGAAAATTGTGTTTTCTCGAAACACGACAGGTTTAGAATCTTATTTTTGGCAAAGCCTCCATTTGATCAAAATCAAATCTAAATTTCACCTTGGACAGTAGAGATTTGATTTAGGTTGTGCCGTGTTAAGGCATGTATGTCAACATCTTGAAAATACATTTACTCATTTCAAAAGTTTCCTCAGGCAAACAATTTTTGTTTCGACAAGCCTGACGGGCACCTCACTTTGAATAAAGGATGGGTCGGAACTAAAACCAGAGGGGCCCAGGGTGTCGGGCTATCGGATTTATTTTTAGCACTGCTGGTGTAGATAAAAGATCTTGAGTTGATTGTTGTATTTTGTGGTCACTTACTCGGCCTTCTGCCTATTTTCGTAACTCGCACGTTTAACACTTTTCCCAGTATTTAAAATATTCAACGTTATGTCTGGAACAGCGCCAACTTTTAGTCTAGGCCTAGCATTTGCGTATCCTTGAACTGCCATTTTTTCAGAATCCCTCTCGTAACAGTCCTTTGAGAAATGTAACGAGCACAGAGTGCTGTATGGTGTTGCTTTGAAATCGACTCGTTTCTAATAATGTTATCCATTCTTTCATTATGCCTTTATCTTTCGAAAAAGAAAAAAAAATGTTGTCCACAGGCTTTTCTTAATGTTCTATTACACCAGTAAGCAACGCAAAACGGTATTGTCTTTTACTCTGGCAACTCCCACTTGGGCTGCGGGAGTCGCTACTATGACGTCACATCCCGAAAGTAACCGAATAGGCGCGGAAATTTTGCATACGAGGTCACGGAAATTCAGCTCCTAGAAGATATGCCAATATTTTAATATCGGCATATCGGTCGCAGATGATACTTTAGAATAAGGTTTTCTGCTACAGTACTTTTATTATTATGCTATATTTCCATTGGTTTCTGGTCTCCTTTAAATCTTTCGTCTGATTAAACAAGATGAAGATGAGTATGAGGAGCGGGGTTGCGAGGTAGGTCTCCTCTTGGCAACAACATGAAAAGGACAGGAAATTAGGAGGGGAGAAATGGAGGAGTGAGTGAGCTGGGATTTATTTGAAAGGCAATGAGAAAAAAAGGGTGATTTTGTAAGATCAATGTTAAAGGGGACCCGAAATTTAGTACGGAGTTTAGAACCCCTGTACGATACACTTATTTTCTAACCTTGTTTTTCTCGGGTCACTCACGTTATCGTGGACCATTTATCCCAATGTTTTGTACTTCATAAAAGATTCAGCGATTGGTTATTTCATATAGACTAGTCAGAATCGAAGTAATTGATAAGTTGTCTATGTCCTCAAGAAATAGCGATACCGGAAAACCAGTCCATAATTTAACCGATCGCAGCGCAGTAGTATTATGGTGCTTAGTCAAAGATTAGGACTCGCGGTACTAATTATCTGGAAAAATCGGAACCTGTATAGAAATGGGTGAACATAAAATAGAATATATATGGGTTTGGATAGCCATTGCTTTTTGATAATTAAAGGTAAAAGTTTAGTAAAACAAAAAATTCATTTGAGACCTTACGCTACTTGTAATTGAAAGAATACAGACAAGGTCCATTTAGTGTAACTTCAGTCTTTTTGCAGACTTCACTTCGGAAAAATCAATAGTGACATTGGCACCCGATTCTGTACGTGCAGAATATACACACATGTTTCAAAACACTGTATAATTTTAATTTAAACAATAGGCTCTTATGGGTTTCTTCGCATAGAAGCCTGCATCGGCTTTGGGTCTATGCCGAGAAATATAGGTTTGATCATGCGTATTTACGAAGTTTAAGTTATTCAATTTTGAATATGAGGGTATTTCCCTAAGTTTACACTGAGAGATGAAATAGTAGCGTGAGTCCCAAATGCCAAGCTATAAACCAAATGCTAAAATTGATGACGCTCTAGCATCCTATAATAAAAGTATTGAACCTAGTTTGATAACAGAAACGTTACTAAACCTGACTCATGAAACCACGGTTTTATACGATTAACACTGATCGGCTTGTCTGTCATATTTTCTTTATCATTTAAAAAAAAATTAAAAAAATTAAAATCGTGAAAATGGACGAGATGTTTTATGCTTAATTTATGAAACATGTTAATGATTTTAATTTTGACTGTCAGAATACTACTACTTCATACATTAATCTCATATGTCATTATTTTGTTCAAGACAGACCCCAAACAAATATATTCGAAACGTTTCACATCCAATGTTGTCACATGATGAGGTGATATCAATCCAGTTAAATACAAAACATATGACACGTAATTATGAAACATCATACTGGTTATAAATTTAAGGAAAAAAAAAGAAACAGCAAAAACAATAGAACAAAAGAAACTATTAATAAACGCCAAGAAGTCATTACCTGATATATACAAGATTCCACACAGTTAGAGCTTTATATAAATCTGAGCTACTTTGCATGTAAAGAAACAATTATATTATGAATAAGGTCCCTATCTGGGACAAGTAGATAAAGATTATTTACACCGCTCTGTTTAGGTTGTGTAACAGATGAATCTGCATGTGAATTAGAGAACCTTAATTAATGACGTTTCTGATAAGCAACGAGATCAGCCTTCGTTACCAACAATGGGAAACAGTAGTAATTAGAGCAATAGACAGTAAATTCATCTACTTTATCTATGATGGTGAATTTTCTTCTTGATAAAATCGCTCACCTCTCCTCTACCACTCAACAACGTCTGAGCGACCGGCCTCCCCGAATTACGGGAGCCCACTATTTAAGGTAAAATTTCAAGGATCCAACTTCTAGAGCAAAAAATGGTAGGAAAAAGAAAAAGAGATTCAGATGCATGATAAACGTTTCGTCTTAGAGAATTCATCTTCTTTCGATCTTGCTTGGTGAACGTAAAACTGAGAACTTGAGTTTGAGATTGGGATTTCACCCTTAACCAATATTTTTTTCTTCAAAAAGAAAAGGCCTATGTGATTCTCATCAAACTCAAGATTAGCAGGTTTATGGTCTGCAGGTCTGGTTTTATTTTGTATTAAAATCTGATCCATGTTTAACACAGCTTCTCTTTTGGAAGAATTTATTTAAACATAATTTTGCGTCAATTCAATAGTTTCTAAAAACACAAATTATGTATTGTCTACGGGTCATGCACGTGGTAGTGGTTTTCGATAAGGATGATACAGGGGACTCGCCAGCAACAATATTACCAGCGCATGTGTCGGAGACGGTTATCACGTGTGAAGTCATAAAGACTTCAAACCATCTCGTAACTACTTCACTGTTCAGGCATGCGCACGAGTATCGTAAGAGAAGAATACCAGTAAGTGTACAATATTTCATCGTTCGTGAATGGGTAGTCAGGGGCTAGCGGGGAGGGGGGTGTAGGTAGAAAGGCGGGATGGCAAGACCCCCACCTCAAAATATGAACATTGGCTCAATGATACGACTGGATCCGTCAATGGCACATTTTTTAAAGAGCAGGGACTACGCTCGTCATTACTCACAAGGGTGTACTGGGTTCGTTTATCTCAGTATGACTCTATCCTATACTAGGTTGCCTTAACATCGTGTACACAAGCCCCTCGTCTATTCATCCACACTATTCAACAGCAAAAATACCAATAGTGAGCGTTCTTTTTGCTGAATTTTATTTGGTGCCTAGAACAAAATGTACACCTTATTCGTTAAATAATATCTTCCTAACATTTACACTGTGACATCATCCCGTGCGCTCCATGCCACTGTTTTGAATATGTTTTGTACACATAAATCAACATTTTGGCAGTCAGATGAATATTTATTTATTTATTTATTTATTTATTTATTTATTTACAGATATAAGCAGTCGAATGGGATTATTTCTGTATCTATAATCCTAATGTTATATTCATCCTTTTCATTGGCATGTAATGATTATTTGACCAAGCAAATATAATATTTTGTACAAGAGTTGAAAATGTACTTCCAACGTATTAAAGGAGGTTTAAATAAATATTCTGCAAAAAACCACTTCTTTAGATTTATTTATATTAGATCTTGTATGCAAAGTCTCACTACTTAAACAACAATGATCGGTCCAGATGTTGGACTGGGGTGGTCTTTAAGGTTGACAAAAACAAAGAACCTGGAGAAAACTATTGAACATAAATGAATGAATGAACATTTATATTTAGAACTGGAAACTGCATCTAGAACCGCAGAGGCACAAGGCAAATTTATCTACGCTAGCCAGGCATTGAAATCATGCACCATTTAAGCTTGAATTTGAGTTAAGAGACGTTGTATCCAACAAACACAAAATATGTATTCTTTTGAACAGTCGCTACTGATTAGATGAGAGTTAAACTTAACCCCAAGCCCAAGCCCCAGATTCTATGATTTCAAGACCCGTGCTAGTACAGTTTATACGGTAATTGTTTTGCGAAACATTACGCTACGGAAGAAATTCTCACATACCACTATCTGGCCGGTACGAGTGCCAAGAAAAGCCATCATAATCCATTGTCTTTGACTGCCACTGAGCGACATAGAACAGATATCCTGCAGTCAACACAAACCCAAGGACGTAAAGTACTGTTCGTGAAATTTTCCAATAATGAGCAAAATAATTGTGTTAATTGGACAGTGCGATGTTTAGTTGACTCATTTCACTTACCGATTCAATATTTTTTCGAGATAAGCGTTGGCATAATAACAGCAATTACTAAATGACACCACCGATTTACCCTCCTAGCATAAACATACAATCCAAGGTTGATTATCGTACTATCCACAGTGAAATCTGCATCCTACTTTAAACAGACGATAAAGAACACACACGTTTAGCTGTTGGCGATCCACTTTAACTTACTGGAGGAAAAGAGCGCACTGTTTTCGCAGCGATGCCGATAATGTTAAATTACAGTTTGGGTCAAGTACTTGCTGGCGTATACATTTTTAGGGCTAATCCTCAATCAGATATGATCCTTTATTGAACTTTGAAATTAAACTATTTGGCTTCGAGAAGTATTAATTGGTACTCAAGCGATTGTCTACGGTACAGTCAAATCTGCCTTAATGATCACCTGTATTACGTCATCGCTTTCTTTTAGCAGATACATTTTTGAACTTACTTGAATAATATAAATCTGCATACATTTTCATTTGTGGTCACAGACGTTTTCCAGAGAAAAAAAAAATCAGTTTTCAGGAATGACCACTTCCCATTAGTTGCGCAAGAACAGCCATGTGTTCCCCTCTCATTTCTAAATTATCTTATATGCGAAGTATAGCGTGAGGTGACTGCATGATAACAACCAAGGACAACTGTTATATTAGGATGCAATCGAGATTGTTCTGGGATTTCATCTTAAAACATAAGCAGCAAGGGGAGGACGGTGCAGTGTTTCGTTGATTGATTAATTAGTATTAACGCACATAGCCATTATTAACATAACCTGATACCCTGGCCTTCCGTGATACTCCGAACAGGCACGCACCGTTGAATGGCCGGTACGGTCGGTGAAATTCAGGATGGCGGAAGTAATAAAAAAATGAGTTGGCAATAAAGAAATAGCATTATATCAATTATTTTCAGCCGCGTCACCATTGGCTGTTCCGATGTATTAGTCATAACTATGTTAGTTAAATAAGTGTCGAGTGGTTGTTTAAAGTGTCACATGCCGTACCAGACAATGTGTATAACTTGGAATGTGCGCGTAATGGAGAGAGATTACACAATTTTATGGTTGTGCTTTAAAAATTGTCAGAGATGCTTCATTTAAATAAACATACAGACTTTCCTTGCATGCAGCATACCCGAATCGTTGAATGCATTAGTATAACATATAATGCGGTGTGGTGGATGGGAGTAGATCGGTAATGCAATACATTTATGCGATACAGTTTTTGCAGCTTTACAAATTTGCCATTTCTTTCTATCATATTACGAAAGATACTATTTTGCTAGTTACGATGTGATTGCCACGACTGGAAATCTGGAAAGCTGAAGTATTAATAATAGTACTACATGAAAATTAGGTTCATTGAATAGATCTATATTTTAAATCACTGCTTCGCTTTGACAAAGAATTATTAGATTTATGTAGCTAATTAATAAGCAGTATCAACATGGAAAAGAATGTTCTCTGCTGTAAGGTAGATTCTGAATTAAAAAAGACGCTGTTAAACTTTGACGATCTTAAGAGATTGTTTTTCCTTTGTTTAACATAACTCTATTTGGAACTTAATTATTTTCCCATTATATTTTGCCAGGTATTGATGATATTTAGACTTTAGGACAGATGTTCCTTGATGTAAAGTAATATTAAGAGTTATATGCCTTATTGTATTTTGCAGACAGACCACTAATGCGCAAAACACACCAATACAGTTACAGCGTCATGAACATATTCTTCTTGCCATGCATGTTTATAAACTGCTACGAAATAAGTTATAACACAAATGTATCAGCTGATGTATCTTAGTATGTCCACCCTTAAGGCGAAATGTTTAAAGCATTCTTTAGGTGTTAACCGTCTGTTTACTTATAACGTTAAATATATAAATGGTCAAATTTACAGGAATCTTATGGATGTATGACCTATTAGAACTGATGCGTAAAGTGTGACGATAAAAGAGTATATTACACCACTAGTCATGCAGCTCGGAGAATTTTCAAGACGTGCTGCTAGTGTTCACAGGCTTGGATATTGCATGTTGATCAAGTGTTAGCTTTTCGATATGGGTCTACACAAAACATAAAACTGCTGGCTATCAATGCATCATATTACATCTTCTTATTGATATGGAATCTTCAAGGCTTTGAAAATGAAATTACTCGAATTAAATGCATAATAATTGCGACAATTTACTTAAACACAGATATCATGCAAAAAGTAAAAAGTAATACACCCTTGTATTACCAAAATATTACCCAAATAAACGTTGCTACTACCCAGTATATCTGTAAGGTTTCTTGATCATTTTCCTGATCTATTCTCATCGGAGTATATCATATAAAAATTAAATGCTTTTAAAACTAAGAAGAGTAAGAATTATTGTTGGCATTATTATTTCTTTTTTTAGTGCATATATACATATTAATTCTTATCAGTAAAGATTCTGACTTATAATCTTTCTCCAACAAAACTGCATTCCATAAACAGGCATCTATTGAACTACCAACATAATACCACCCACCCGACCCCGTGAACAGTCCCATTAATGCATTCCTAAATACAAGTATGCTAAATGACATCACGGCTTATTATAAAATGGTGTAACTTAATGTAAAATAACGCTAAAACATAATCGATCAAACTGTCATTTAAATAAAGAATCACTGGCACACATATAAACAATTGCATAAAAGCACAAGCATACGATCTCGCGCCAACCCCGACTCCTTACATAATGACTGAAAATGACAAGTACTGCAAAGTAAAACTTTAACGAAACACTCAGTACTTCTTTTACTTGCACAGTTGTAATCATTGCAAAGAAACGTCCATGTGGTGACACAGTTGGAAATAACTGATTTCATGCAGTTTCTTTTCTTGCCAATACATTTCTGTATTACCTCCACCATCTTAAATGTTTCCACCGATATCGGCTATTCAACGGTACATTCCTAGCCATGTGTGCTTGCCATCACTGGAGGCCAGGGTGCCAGGTTAATATTAACATTATGGTATATATATATATATATATATATATATATATATATATATATATATATATATATATATATATGGTCTAAAACTAAATGACAGAAAGAAGCGAAGCCGACAAGTTTAGAACAATTAACAAATAATTTATTTCTGCAAGTTACAATGTACAAGTTCATAGGAACCTACAGAATTGTGAATTAAATCCCAAATAACCCTAACTGTTATGTCGCAAGTCCAGATGATTAGAATGTTCCAAATGAAGCCCAATAATCTGAATGTGTTGTTGTACCAATAATTTTGAATGAAAAGATATACTAATAGTCTTGATGTATCACAATAATATAATCCAGGATGCCTTTGAATGATTTCACAATAATCACTAGGTAGTGGTTTAGTCCAAAACGTTACTGAGCACTTTGTAATTCCAATGAATAATTTAAATAAATGATTCCTCTCAAATGATCTCTAACACAGTAGTAAATTTTTTTGATTGATATATATATATATATATATATATATATATATATATATATATATATATATATATATATATATATATATATATATATATATATATATATATAGTTTCACTTTACGTAAGACACAATAGCATCCTCAGGGTATGGGTCACAAGTTCACTTCCAGAACATTTTGTTTGCAAGGTAAATTAGTTCTTGAATTTAAATCGATGTAAGCATCTTTAAAAAAAAAAAAAAGACAAATGTCAGGTACAAAGATCTGTCAGCGATGACAATAGTCAGGTAGGTCAGAACTCAACCTTCGATCCCAGACAAGGGTGGGTCGTTTAATTAAGTTTAATTGAACATTAAAAAAAAAAAGATAAAATGTTGAATTTTTGGAATGATGTTCTTCATCAAATATAGCAGAATGTCGTTTGAAAAATGTACACCAATCTTTATTGCTGCCGACTTCAAATTTATACTCATTAAATTTGCCTAAATGAATCTACGCGTTTGTTTAAATTTTGTTGATTCAAAGGTATCAGTTCTTTTATAGTTTTAGAGTGTAGTAAAGAGCTTGAAATTGTTTTATAACGTTTTTGATATTGGTTCATCAAGTGCAACAGTCTCCATTCTTATTTATTTCACTATGCATTTTCCAAGATATATTTAATGTTTTGATTATTTAAAACTAATTAGTTTAATATGTGGTTAAATATATTGTATTGCATTTAACTTGATACCGCTACTTCGGAACTGCGCCACTTACCACCACCTGCAGCAGATCCATTTCTTGCAGCACATCTTTATTATGCGTAAATGTGGAATTCCTTTTATATATATATATACATATATATATATATATATATATATATATATATATATATATATATATATATATATATATATATATATATATATATATATATATATATATATATGTCTTGCTTTTGTGTCCCACTACTCTTTGTGTATATGACCCACATGAAACCAGTTGACGCCTGGAATCTTTCTAATTATGCTTCATGGATTCACATAGTAATTTTGGCTCAGCTGTATTTGCTAGTTTTTTTTTTATTGACCTTTTTCTCGATTTATTTGGTCACCGTGTCACGCGACTCGCATATATAAACCACACACAGGAACACCTTTCTTTAGTGCCTTTTTGACTTACGAGGATTCTCGTGCGTTCGTGTTGCAACTTTGCATTTTATTTTCATATCCATGTATTAAAACTTTTTCTAATCGCGAGCTGATATTTTGTATTTTATTAGATTTTTGTTATGTGATAACCGCTAAAAACAGTCACGTGGTTCTGATTAATAAAGAAAATTTTGCTATTGGTAAAAAACAGAACTGCAGTTTTCATACCCAACGCTTTACGCTTAGACGAAGGGGTCCATGTATCAACTGTCGCACAGTACCAGCTGCTGATCAGCAGTATAATTGTTACTATTGGAGTAATTATACAGAGAAAATTTGCTTCAAACGAGCGAGTAACGGATGTATGGATGAACTTCATAAAGTCTCTGAAACACTCCGTATTTTAACAAACGGAGAGGTCACGGCTGTTTTTAAGACACGAGATGAAATGTGTCCCTTATTCACTGAGAGAAAGGAAAATTTCTTTTTATTGTATGCTCAAACGAATTGGCAAGCAGTATGTATAACAGATTGAAGTAGCAGATAATGTCAGCGGTTAACCGTTTAAGTTCTCCCGTGTTTTGTGTGTATTCGTACAGAAAATATCATTAGCAACATAGTTTGCTTCTCAATAGAAGGTAAGACAACAGATAAAAACAATATAAGAAAACATTATATACACATAGTTGGGTTTGAACTGGATTCAACTGCACGCGAAGCTGCCGTATTTAATATTATAACATCTGCACGCCGTCCAGTTTGTTTGTACCCCATACCGATTTTGAAAGCGAAAAGCATCAAGGGTAAATTTAAAAAATATCAAAAACTTAGCCTTTTCTTTCATCAATTTTTATTTTCTAACTTGATTATTATCAGGGAGTCCCTAACACAGTTACACTCTATCACTATTACACTCTATCACCATTACACCCTAACACCATTACACTCTATCACTATTACACTATATCGCCATTACACCCTAACACCATTACACTCTATCACTATTACACTCTATCACCATTACACCCTAACACCATTACACTCTATCACTATTAAACTCTATCACTATTACACTCTATCACCATTACACCCTAACACCATTACACTCTATCACTATTACACTCTATCACTATTACACTCTATCACCATTACACCCTAACACCATTACACTCTATCACTATTACACTATATCGCCATTACACCCTAACATTAAGACCGTTCCGGTGGCCTAGTGGTTAGAGCATCCGCCTCGGATGCGGCAGGTCGTGGGTTCGATTCCCGGCCGAGTCATACCAAAGACTTACAAAAATGGTACTAACAGCTGCCTCGCTTGGTGCTCAGCGTTAAGAGGTTAGTGTTAAGACTGATCGGCCTGGTGTCAGGATAATGTGACGGGGTGGGACATCATGCTACATGTCTGCGGCATGATGCCCCAATGCTAGACATCACTATAAACTGTCACACTGCAGACATCGTAGCGATATGACTGAAAAGTTGTTAAAGCTACGTTAAAAATCCAAATCACACACACACACCCTAACACCATTACACTCTATCACTTTTACACGGCATTGATTATTACACGACTATACTCCTATAATTGCTCTCGGAAATTTGGATACACGTTATTGTGAAATCAATATTTCTAAAAACATTGCGAATTCTGCTACTTTTTCATTTTTTATATTTATATTTATATTTAAAAATAACATCTTCAGAAGAAACGACAAAGAGTTCGTGAAGAAAATAATTTTGTGGCACAAATAAAAATCATTCCTTGAATTTCTTGGACTAAGCCTTCAAGCGTTTAATTCAGTTATATGACTAAATTATACGAAGCAATTATGCATCTTTTGGCTTTCATACTTTCTTATTTCATCTGCTCGTGTAGTGGGGGTTGTCTGGGATATTTTTTCTCTCTTCTACCTCGAAATATGATTTTCACTTTTCAACTAATATAACGGATATATTGGTTCTCATTATTATTATTAGCAGTAGTAGTAATAGTAGTAGTGGTGGTAGTAGTAGTAATAGTAGTAGTCTATAAACCAGATCAAGAATATGTTTCCAACATCGCTGAAAATTTTACCTGCAAAATTCCCAGTCCCCACACCCTGAAAATGAAATAATCGAGGCCTTAGAATACATTACACACTTGCAAGTGTACCTATTGAACGCAATGGTTGAAACACTTACTATTGTTAATATCTTTTTGTTTTTACACAACCACCTCCACCTATCATAAAACCTAATACAACTGGCACTATTATCAGCAACACGTTCACTTTTTATTATTTTTTTCGTGTTACTTTTCTTCTTTTTCTTCTCTTCTTCTTCTTCTTGTAGTAGCAGCAGCAGTAGTAGCAGCAGTTTTGCCGTAACAGCTTCAATTCATTCCACAACTGCTGCTGTTAATGCAATCATCGTCATCGCCGTAATTGCCGTTTTTATTATTGCTGTTAACTTCAACGAAAGCAAAATTATATTTTTCCTGTCTATTGAATGTCTTCTTTATGCCATTTTTAAAAATGGTATTATCGTAAGAGGCGCGTTTACAATTCATTGCGTTGTATAACCATTCCAGATTCTCCTCGGAATCCATCGAATTCTCGTTGCTTCATCAGACACATTAAACCAATGAATATATACCACAGAGGCGATTTCTTCATTGTTTCTCTCTTTACATCATTTGTATTTGATGATGAATGCGTGTGCATTTTTGGGACTGACGAAACTAATTATTTATCTATTTGTTTTTCTATTTATTCATATATTTGTCTATTTATTTAGTTATTCCTACAGTTGATAATTAATGACGTTTTATACTTAGAACAGGTCTGCATTCACGTTGGCCTCCATGTCTTTACACGCAAATAATATGCAATTTAAATATGAAAGAACAGACATGCTGTAAACGAATCAGCATCACCGATAGCGTAACACATGAATGTTTATGTCCAATATTTTTTTATGATCTCTTTCTTTGTTTTTGTTTTTCTCCCTTGAAGGTCTACACTAAAGATACTTTTAACACATAATGAGATGTAACACCCGAGTAAACATATGTTTCGCCACATTACCAATGGGCCCTTAGCACTTACTACATACATGCTTTTGACGTCCTGGCGAGAGCCCCATTTCATTTGGGTGAAATAGTATCGTGCATCCTATCACAAATTCCTTAATATTGTATTCGTAGAATTTTTCAGAATCTGCACGGAAAATCATTTGGCGAAGACTATTTATCCCGAACACAAAACGCATACACAGGAACGCACACACATGGCAGTGTTGAAGGATTTGAGCTATAAGTACATTGCCTACGGGAATTGGTGTATGTAGCTGTTTCTAACTGACTGAACGCTTGAAAACCATGCATGAAGTTGGTTGTTGGGTTTAACTCCATTTTTCAGCATATACGTGGCAGCCAGTATATTTGATCGAGGGAAAACCCTGGTAGAACCACCGACCCAAGGGGCAAACGTTATCATATACCTACGCTGACCGAGCCTG
Source organism: Sinohyriopsis cumingii (assembly GCA_028554795.2). Lineage (NCBI taxonomy): Eukaryota > Metazoa > Mollusca > Bivalvia > Unionida > Unionidae > Sinohyriopsis > Sinohyriopsis cumingii. The sequence goes on from CM068838.1 coordinate 52,451,570, forward strand.
AGACTCGAACCCAGACCTGGTATGTCAGTGAATATTCAACATCCTGGGGCCCCCATGAATGAAGAGGTGGTATTATGGATATATGTAACAATCATGTGTGGATATTAGTTTCGACTTATGTAGAGCAGACGACTGGTAATTGAAAATAACTTGTGCTTTTTTATTTTTTTATTTATAATTTACACTGTATTTAAAGTAATTACGCAGCAAAAATGTCTCTGCTTTAGAATGATCTTCACATACATTTGGTTTATTTAACTCTTTTCATATACACACCATGCTATAGATAGTAACTTGTTTTTATTTTGTTTAAATAAAACGATTATCGCTATGTACAAGTGCCAATTTAAATACAGCTGCATAACAGACGATATCGTTAAAAATTATCGATGAAACGCATTGACCTAAGTCAATTTATTTTAAATGACTTGTGTTTACAATATTTCCTCTATCGAAAGTCCATCATTTAAATCAATTTCACATTGAGCAAATATAGCGCTTTGAAACATCATGCCCACTTGTAAGAAGGGTGGAGGGGCACATACGCTTACAAAGTTTTAACCTTGCAGGTAACATCAAAGCACTCAAGAATTTCGCATTTAGTAAGAATTACAATCCTTTGTTCCAATAAAAATCCTTAAATGAAAATGCCTGTGCCTTTAAAATACACCAAAAAGCACTTGATTATCGGCAGTGCTAATTGATTATCTACTAATTTCATTGAGTTATCTCTAATTTTCATGGATAATCTACACTAGTAATTCTTTATCTAAAGCAGTAATTGTTTATCGCCAATCGTATGTGGTTATCTCAATGAGGCAAATGAAACGGACAGAATTAAGATCTAAATGTTGCAAAGGAAAACATGATACTGCTTATGTTCTCGGCATTTTTTGTACTAGCTTCTTCCTACTTTATTTTTTTTAAACGATGGAAAAAGAAAAGGAAATTCGTTGTCTTTTAAACTTCAAAAACAACTCTCTCTCTGTATGTCTGTCTCTCTGTGTGCTCTGTCGGTCTGTTTCTCTTATATAATTATTTCTATCTGAAAATTCATTTCACATTATCGCGCATGTTTCTGTAGGATCGAGGGATACTTTTGGCTCTGTAATATATATATATATATATATATATATATATATATATATATATATATATATATATATATATATATATATATATATATATATATATATATATATATATATATATATATATATATATATTGATTATTATCGTTCATTATTTTGGGTGAAGAAGTCGGAAGGTATGATGGTATGCTGTTCAATTCAACTGATATTTGATACTGATTTAGCGCCTTCTCCTCGCCTATGCTTTCGTTTTTCAGGTTCCAAAGATTCACTTGCACGAAGTGTCATTTTTAAATTTAAAAAAATTAATATTTTAAAATGATGAAAAACATCCCAAATGAGTTCAGTAATCAGTAGAAAATTACATATAAATTTGTTTGATTTAAATTAATTTATTTTGAGTAATGTGATCTTTCTCTGGTTGTTATGTAAAAAGAGACAGTTTTATGGTTTTGCATTTATTGTTTAATTTTTGACTTGTACAATATTCAAACTTAGAAATTAAATGATTGTGTTAATTGTATGTATTAGTTACAAAAGCTAAATAGACCGCTCCTATACATGCCAATTAGTGTCATACACTTTCACGTCTAGAACTTTCTCAAACATGCCAATCGGTGTCATACACTTTCACGACTAGAACTTTCTCAAACATGCCAATCGGTGTCATACACTTTCACGTCTAGAACTTTCTCAAACATGCCAATCGGTGTCATACACTTTCACGTCTAGAACTTTCTCAAACATGCCAATCGGTGTCATACACTTTCAGGCCTAGAACTTTCTCAAACATGCCAATCGGTGCCATACACTTTCACGTCTAGAACTTTCTCAAACATGCCAATCGGTGTCATACACTTTCACGTCTAGAACTATCTCAAACACGCCAATCGGTGTCATACAATTCCACCTTTAGAATTTTCTCAAAACATGCAAATCGGTGTCAAACACTTTCACGTCTAGAACTTTCTCAAACATGCCAATCGGTGTCATACAATTCCACGTTTTGAACTTTCTAAAACATGCCAACCGGTGTCATACAATTCCACGTCTAGAACTTTCTCAAACATGCCAATCGGTGTCATACAATTCCACGTTCATTTTGTTGCATGGCTCGTGCATACATATGGAGGACAGTGGACATTTTTTAAAAAAAAAAAAGAATTCACACAGAATGATACCAAGTTCACATGTCTAAATTCAGCATGTGCGATTCAATAGCTTGTGCGTCTTTGAACACTAATTAATTTGTGCGATTGACCGGTTACTATTACTATCGCGCAAGCAAGCTGCCAAATCTATGCCCGGTTTCCTCTTGAGGTGGGACTGTCCCTAACCAAATGCCAAATATGTGAGCTTGTTTGTTTTCGTGTACTGTACGTACTTGTATGTTTTCCTAAAATAGGTACCACTGAGGTCGGCTTAAAGCAGCCAATAAAGTTAGCGATCTCTTTTGGGGTCTTGCGACGTCATTAGTTCGTTCAGCAGCATACCAATTAGTCTTTTCGGGGTCATACGGTTTCCGCCTGAATAGGGCTTTCGGGGGTCGAATTGAAAAGCCCTGTGTAATAATACTCTGGTTTATTGTGCCACTTGACGTTGTTTAAAAGTTTCCCCATTTACCTATTTTCGGGCTATCCTTACTTTTAAGTCGTTGGGCATAAATTGCCTTTTTATTGTTTTGTTGATTTTAATCAGTTTCTGGTCGGTATTTGTTGCATAAATCCCAGAGTTTAATTTAATCACACTTATTACCAATCAATTTAGGCAACTGATAGAGGTCTTAACCCACAAGGCATCGTATGAGGCAAGTGTACGATCCCAAATTTGAGCCCTAAAAACGGCTGTTTTTAATGCGGAAGACCGTATTTTCTGCTCCGGAGCAGTGGCGTCACTGAGGGGGTGCGGTGGGTGCGGACTGCACCGGGTGACACCATCAGAGGGGGTGACACCCAAATGACTGTCTATAAAATTTTCGACTTTTGTGCAGGAAGTGTTATGGGGGTGACACCATGAGTTACTGTACATGACTGTCTATAAAAATTTAGAATTTTTGTGCAGGAAGTGTTCCATGGGGGTGACACCATGAGTTACCGCACTGGGTGACGCCAACCCTAGTGACGCCACTGCTCCGGAGGTATTTGGACATGCTATCTTCCGCACTCTGTATAAGTCCGACATTATGACCATTTCTTTAATTGTAAGAAACTCTATAACAACCAGGTTTGAAAATGACACCACCAAGCGTTCAGTTGCACAGACCTAGTGACGCACGGTCAGTGTCATATTTTGGTGCACAAACCTAGTGACACACAGTCTGTGACATCTGCTTGCAATCTGATTAAAATCAGATCTTCATTGCCCTATGTGAAGACCTGACTGCCACCTCGTAGGGTCATGTTCTGGTGACCTATGCTATTACCATAAGTGCTAATTTATCAGCCAGTCACATGAAGTCATTTGTCTTCGGTTTTGGGAGACAGAGCAGTATAGCTGAAGAGCACCAGTGTGTGCCTATCGATTTTATTCTCTTTCGAATTTCTGAAAGCTGTATTTCCTTTGGCTAACTCGAAGGTCACCAGAACATGACCCCTAAGCGGTCGCTGTCAGATCTTCACCCAAGACAATGGAGATCTGATTTTAATCAAATTGCATCTGCTCACAGAGCAAATTAGAAAGTTGACACTAGCATCAGATGACGCTGACTAGTGTGGGTCTCTGAGTCAGTGAAATATAATGTTTGGTCTTGTCGCCATTTTGAAATCTGCTTATCACAGTTTCTTACTATTGTATACATTTACACAATGTTGGCCTTATCACTATTATGGAGCCAATGTCTTTCTACAACCCCGTTGTCACAAACTTTGTATTGTTAACAATACTGAATATGAGGACTTGAAAAGTATTGCATCATATTTTTCATCATCTGTAGTCTGTGAGTCACTCTCTCAAAGCACACGCACGCACGCATGCACACACACACGCACACATACATACATACATACATACATACGTACATACATACATACAGGCACACACATCCATCCGTCCGTACATACATACATACATACAGACATACACACACAACCTTCCATCCATCCGTCCGTACGTACGTACGTGCATGCATGCATACATACATACATACATACATACACAGGAAAAGCATTTTAGTGTCAAGAAAGGAATGTAATCTTTTCCCGCTTTCCCACTTTTTGGGATAAGTATTTTTTTCCAAACAATTAGAAATCGCATTAGTTACGGACGTTAGTCGTCTGTGACCTATGTCTGTGACTTCTAACAAAGCAGACTAAAACTAGATCATGCGAGAATTGCTTGTCTGATACTCACCGTTTTGTTTTTTTAAATAGTTATCCATTTGGTCCAGAACGGATTATTATCTTCTACTGTTATACAAAAACAACAACAACAACAACTATTACTACTACTACTACTACTACCAATACTAATACTACTACTACTACTAATAATAATAATAATAAATATAATAATAATAATAACAATAATGATAATAATCGTCATCATAATCATTATTATAATAACCACCAACTGAGAAGTGTAAATCACTGCATTTTGTAATATTAAAAAAGGTAATAGGAAAATGATACAATTAACCTATAAACCATGGTGTTTGCAATGACCAATTGAAAGAAGAAGAAAAATATTTTAAAAAAGAAACAAACAACAAAACACTAAGAAGGACCAGTTCGTCTTGAGTTTCAATGATTTTGTTGAAAGAATTTTGCACGCCATGATTACAAAGATGAAGAACGAAGCCTCCCCGACTCTTTCCTGACAATTTGCTCTGAACAAGGCCAAGTTCGTCTGTCTATCGTGACCTGGGGTTTTAATATGTGAAACAGAGCAAAAGGATGGATATAGATGATAATATCCAGTCATATCAGAGAGTTAGAGAACAATTGCTCTATGCTTTTGCAAAGTCTAATCATGTTGCTTTGCAAGAAGTATTAAAAAAAAAACGTGTGGATTCGTTTAAGTGCTGCTCCTGACGTTATGTGTATTTCTGCAATAAAATGCTGCCATACAGTTTCTTTTATTTTCTTCCACTAAGACTCTATGGTTTTAAACTAAGCAGCAGAAAGAAGTGAAACCATGAAGTTTAGTCAAATCAACAAATACATTTATTTCTCTAAGTCACAAAGTGAAAATTTAAGAGAAATTTACGGTATTGTGAGTTAAATCCCCAATAATACTAACAGTTCTATCACAAGTACAAAAGTATAGAGTGTTCCGAATGAATTCTAATATGAATGTACTGATGTACCAATAGACCTCACTACGTTCATATGCCAACAATATCACAATAATAATTCAGAATGTCTTTGAAAGATTTCACGAAAAATACCAAAATAGTGATTTTGTGCAAAATATCAATGATCACTTTGCAATTCCAAATAATAAGTTTTAAATTAATGATTCCTCTCAAATTATATATGTACACAACAGTAAATAATTCCAGAGACTGAATTTAAACGAGGATTTATTAGTTTTGTTGACAGCAACCTTATACAAAATCTTAAGATATCAATAAAATAACCAGGGTGTGGGTCAGAAGTTAGCTTCCAGAACTATTAAAGTTTCTATAAAATAAAGACCTTGAGCTCAGGTATCAGTAAAAAAAAACTATTTGTAACGTACAAACTTAAGAAAAAGTAGGTACACATCAGAACCCTATCCTCAATCCTGGACAAAGATTAAGCAAACAATACAAATTAAATATACCAAACAATAAATATTACTTGTAAAATTACTATTACTGCTTCTGTTCTTAAATACATAAGTATGTCCGTCTTTCCTTCAGCTACACAAAAGTTTAATTAAATCAGATAGTAATGAGCTGGTTTAGCGCTAAACAAACGTCAATATGCAACCATTTGTTCAATGTCCTTTGACCATCATCTTTTGTGATGTATATCACAAATCATCTTTTGTGATGTATATCACAATCTTACCATCTGTGTCTAGGTTGTGTTTTTTCCAGCAGAATAAAAACGTAGTCGTCTTTTTAAACTCTGATTATCGTTCAATGAACAGTCGATAATTAGAAGCGACTGTCTCTACATATTTTGCATCCAACAAAAGAGCACTGTTTAGAAGGCTCTCCAGTAAATCATATATATATATATATATATATATATATATATATATATATATATATATATATATATATATATATATATATATATATATCTGTGTGTGTGTGTGTGTGATTCGCAAGTCAATTTGCCCGACTCCCGGGACAAATTCAAATTCGGCTCGGGCAAGCTCAAGTTACCCGAACTTCTAAATACGGTTTGTTAGTGTTTGTTACTAATTTAAGCCAGTTTTGACACATAAGGAGTAAATACTGATATGCTGTGCTAACTTACCAGTTAAATTGTAATCGTAATATTTGTACGCATCTGAGATTGGCTGACGTAGAGGACCCTAACTTAATCTATGGCATTTTGTTTGCTGGCCGAGTATACAAAATGTTTTGATGCATGTTTCCGTCTTTAGGTGAGTAAGGTGTTAATTATTGATAATATAATTTGTTAGATTTAATTGACATGTATATTTGGAAATAAACGGTTCTCGTCACCAACAATTAACCACCAGGATTTCATTCTAAAGTGTGATCGACCAGCCGAAAATGTAGCCCAGGAAACACGGTGCTTATGATCTGTTGTTTATGTTGTAATTAACAGGAGATCGATAAGTAAATACTGCCTGGCAAATTATTATGGAATAAAAATAACTGTTCTCAGTCTCAAAAGTCGCCTTGTCAAATATTTGGATCCAGCTCGTTGATTTGAGGGTGACTAGAGGCTGATTGGATGCGGAAGCAGATATGTGAGTACATATAGCACGCCCCAGAAGAACGTGATGGAATGATATCATATACAGTTTTGTGACTATTTCTATGATGGACATATTGTTTACCTAGTTTTCTTCATGAATGCATTATTAAATCTGCATGATCATTTGAACCTTAACTGGAAATATAAAGAATGTTATGTATCAACACATGATCAAAATTAAATTAATGTAGCTCTGTTGTTGTCTGTTTAAATCTCTCTCTCTCTCTCACACACACACACATACATACATACATACATATATATATATATATATATATATATATATATATATATATATATATATATATATATATATATATATATATGGGTCGACTCTAATTCAATGATTGCTTAATAATTGTTGGTGTCTATATTTGAATCGTATTCAATTGGAAACCTCTATATATGATTCAATTAAATTACAAAGCTCTATATCGTTCACAGATATGTTCGCGTTGTCGACGAAACGTAATTTTCTATCCCAATGGTCACCCATGAATATTCGTCTTGATTTAGAAAACAAAATAAAATTTTCCGATTTCAAAGGAATTCGTACGAAACAATAAAACTGGAATGAAACAAATATTTTCTCTATTTTAAAATACGGGATCTTTCTCTATATTTTCCAGGCAATTAGAACTTGTCTGGGCTACGGACGCCCGTCATTGGTGATCTGGGACTGGTAATCTGGAAAACAGACACAAAGCAAGGATGCGGGCTTAAAAACAGATCAGATGTGTAAAATATATGCACCCGGCGTTTGTAATATCTAATCATGATGTTTGGTTTGCAAGAAGCACAAAAAATATGGCGTAGATTCGTCCGTAAGCGGTGCAGGGATTTGATAAATTACGCCAGATGAGGCAATTTATCTATACGATATGGGGTTCAGAACCCGTGGTGAAGGCTGAACGATTATCAGCCGTCTACGCTGCAAAGATTGACACGCGCATACGGCATACCTACATCTTCTCTGCTCTTTCAATCACTGGGTTTCACCTACAAGGCTTTTCCACAGATAAGTCTATTTAAAATTGGGAGCTAGTTTCGAATGGAGTGGGTTATTTCGTAGCACCTCTTGTTACATCAGTCAAACCAGTATCAAGGCGATAACGGGGTAAGCTGAGCAACTAATTTAGCAACCCAATCGTACCAGGGGTGTTCGTGCATTTATCATTTTCCATTTCAATTCGTCTGCCATACCGTTCTGTACTGCTATTTTGGTTAGGTTCTGCAAAGATTATAGAGATAACGTGTTGACCTTAGATTGTATGACGATTGTAGAAATTTGGTGTTGGTTATGTAATATTAGTGCTGTATTTCCAGATAAAATTGGATGAATGTGCACATTTAAAAATGTATGTACATATGACTTGTTTTTGTCTTCACAATATGAAGGTCAGATATGAAGAAAATCTACAGTGAGTACACTTTTCAAGATTTTTGTAAAACAATATGCGCAAGTTTAATAAAGAAACAAATCCTTCTTCTGTATAAGTTATACCGAATGAATTTCCGTAGTTATGCGCCAAAGTGAAAAAATGCCAAGCCCAAAAGTACCGACTGCGTTATTTCCCTTGCCTTAGGTTAGTTAGTTGTTATGTGTGACGTCATTCCAGAAAGAGCTGATCATCCGTTACTGTACAAGAGTATACAAGACACACGGTACTAATTGTATGGAAATATGGGAACCAGCCTGGAAAACATAAAATAGAGTACATATGGGTTTGGGTGGCCAGGAAGGGTTGAAAATGAAAGTATTTTTTAGAAGAAAAAAATCTTTGAAGAGCTTGTCCTAGTTGTAACTTAAAAAAAAGAGACTGTTTTCTTGATGGGATTTTAGTCCTTTAACAGTCTTGAGTTTGGAACACTCATTACTGACATTAGCACCTTACTCTTTGGTGCGGAATTGAAAGCACACATTTCAAACACGTGCAGGTCCAGAAAATGCCGCGGCTCATATCGTTTTCTCTAGAAACTGTCATTCACGTTTCGTCTATACTGATAAATATAGGTTTGATCATGAGCACTCAGAAATTTAAAGTTAATGAATTTTTAATATCATGGTGATTGCATAGGTTAACTATGGGAACTGAATTAGTACCGTGAGTCCTAAAATGAACGTTTCAGCAAGTGAAAATAATATATTTTTTTTTTCGTACAGGATATGATCTAAATTTTTCTAACATTTCTTTTGAGTGCTTAACTTCAATTAAAATTTGTCCAACAAGCGCGCGTGCGTGTTTTAATTTAAGACTTTTCTGCGCAATTTACATAAGCTGGGCAATCTAATTTGACAAGAACAATGAAGATTGGGTTTACAGACGAGTAAGTTTCAAAATTGTGTTGAAACATATAATTTCCATATTTAATGCTGTCTCGGCGCTTGATCTCAAACCACTTGAATATTATAAAAGTTTAAGGGAAAAAGATCCAATTTTTAAATATGCATAACTTCCAACGTGCTCATCTTCTTGCAGCTGTCATCATTTTTAAAAAAAAATAAAATGATATAAGTTCATCGTGTTCTTTTAATGTATACTATACGAGGGGGTGGGCGCCACCATGCTGAATCAATGTCTGATTTGCAGCTGAGTTGTGATTGATGACGATGGGTATATGAAGGGGTTACCAAGTCTTGTTGCAAATTGTTAATTGCATTCTTTTTATAATCTGTATTTCTAAATCATATTGTTTTTGTTTATTGTTTTTTTTTTAAAAAAAAACACCATAAAGAGATGCTTGAGATTCAAACGTAATGGTTGGTTTAAACAAAGAAAGAATATTTGGTTATAGTACGATTATAATCAGGGAAATCGTTCTATTTTTAACGATAGGCCGCATCTGAGCATGTCAACTGTGATCGAGCGAAATGAGAAACTCACAGGAGGTTATTCACACACGCGAAGTTATTTGCATTTGATCTAAGTCGTAGTTATGACTGACTTACAAATAATACCGAACATATGATTTTTTTTTATCCTCCTCTCTCTCTCTCTCTGTTTACCATCCGAGAGAGAGAGAGAGAGAGAGAGGGAGACTTGTGTCTTGGTTTATCTCTCTTTCCTTAGAAATGCAAACACACACCCCATCATTCTTGGAAGGAACACGGTTAATCTTAAAACGATATACTCAGTAAAATTCAAGTGGCGCGAGCCATATATATATTAACCAACACTTGATAAGTTTAGTTCATGTTTCAAAAAGGTAACTATTTCGCAGATAACTGCCCAAATATTACCCACTAGATGTGTGTGAGAGAGTCTATTTCTCTTTACTCATAGCAAACTCAGAAACTGAATGATTTTGGTGGACTAGACTATTTAATGCACTGTAAGTTGACTAGAACAGGGGTCGGCAACCTATTTTACATAGCGTGCCACTTTTTCCCGGATTAATTACAAAATGAACGAGCGCGTGCCACCAGTTAAAATCGAGTTTTGGCTGCCATTCGCTTGCCACACAAAACCGTTTGCGTTCCACCTTATGACACGCGTGCCGTAGGTTGCCGAACCCTGGACTATACTATTTAATGCATCACGTATTGAGTATACTTTTTTAGTTTGAGCAGACCATGGACGGCATCACATGTTGAATAGACTATTTAATGCATTACACGTGGAATAGACTATTTAATTTACCCTGTGTGGAACAGACTATTTAACTTACCCTATGTGGAACAGTCTATTTAATGCATTACACGTTTATTACACTATATAATGCAGTGCATGTTTATTAGACTTTAAGCGCACTACAAATGGACTAGACTGTTTAATTTATTACATGTGAAGCAGAATATATTATATGTGGAGTAGACCATTTAAAGCACTCCTCACTGCTGGTACTTTCGATGCTTTTCAAAATAGGTGAAAACCCCGTTTAATGGCCTAGATAATTTCATCCTCACACTACTCATTTAAAAAAAAATTAAAAAAAATAAAAACAACCAAAATAAAACACAAGAAAAAAAACCCAACAATAAACAGAATTTCACAAATCCTAAAGAAAATAAGTTTAAGTTAATGTACATTTGGTAATGCCACAAATTCTTCACCTTCTGATGATCCATCCTTATATTCGCTTGTATGACGAACACATAAATACAACTGGCAAGAATCAATATATTTGGTCAGCTGTCAGTCCATAATCAGTCAATAAAAGAATAAAATATGCAGGAATGGCCGTAGCAAACGCGGAGCCCGATTTGGATAATTTTTGCGCCCCTCCCCCCCCCCCCCCCCCCCCGCGCGTGAGCACGGCATTTGGAAATAAACTTTTAAACAGTTTTATATGATACTGAACTTTAAATTTTCTTCCATCGTTTTAAAATTACTTTCTTTTCTGAGTGCGGGTCTCGATTGGGCCAAATCGGTCCAACCGGCCTAAGGCCGGCCCTGAAAATATGGCATAATTTTTATCAGCCTTACCTTTTGTTTTAACTGTGCGAACACCATAAAATTTAAATTTAAGTTGTGGAACAGTCATTCATTTGATCGCTTTCGCTAGCGAAGATGTCGTAAGTTGGAGTGCATATTTTCTGAGCGAATTACTGCCCCTGGTGAACGCTTATCGCTAACATCCGGGCATCACGTGCAGACGAAAAGCGGAATACCGAAGAGACGAGGTCGAGAGGCATGTTCGTGAAAGAAAACGTGCAGTTATGCGTCTTTATCACTTTCTGTGTCGGAGGTCTTACGCCATATTTAACGCAGTTCAGTTGATTGGGACCATAAAATTGAACAGAGAAGTTTATGTGTAATTCGTTTGTTGGTGTTTTAACAAAATGACATTCAAACGTCCTTGACACGTCAGATACACACTAGTTATCCTCAGTGTATTTTGAAAGAAGCATTTTCAAGGATTAATATTGTTTGGATTCACCGGGCACTCATTATTACACACGCCTATAACGTCCCCTATAAACCCAAACATATTACCCCAGGAGTTGACCAAAAGTTGAAATCTAAAACTAGCATGTAGTCAAAATTTCAGACATTTGGAGATCAAAAACTGAATTTAAAAAAAATATCTTAAACTAAATTAGTGTTGTGATATTCAAACATTTCTTAAGTGAAGAGAAGCAAGTATATCATAATTTGGGGCAAATAGTCCCTGTTTGTTCATTAGAATTTGCCTTTGATTTACTTCTGAGTAAAAGCTTAATCAAGGCAAATAAAAAAATGAAACTTCATGTTAATATGCATTTCTTCAATATCACATGTTCTTGTACCTGAAAACGGTAGTGAATTAAAATTCGGACATGACTCCACAATACTTCGGAAGATGGTAAATGGGGTTAATCTGTAACTATAGATTGGCGCTAGCAACAGCCAATCTAGTGGAACAGATTTTTATACCACTTTGTATTAAAATTGTATCTCTGGAAATTTAAGTTTATTGCTTTATTATGTGCCATACTTTAGCAGTAACATATTTTCAAGCCTTAAGAATGATGTCACTAACTACATGCACTATTTCTGCCATATTGGCAATGCATCGTCTGGTTTGGATTACAAGCCTGATCCACTTAATTCACAACACAATTTCAGGCAAGGCACATCAGTTAAACTTGAAAAAGTTTAAAATGGTTCAACATGTTGCCTTTTAAAAAAATTGTACGAGTTGATCGTGCATTTGGCCAATAAGGATGAACAAATGAACATTTCAATGTTCCTTTACTCACATTAAAATGTGTGCTGAAATAACTGTACAAGGTTTGATGTTGAAGATTTAGTTTTTTGCATTACATAAATACTAATAATTTCAGGGCCCCGAGTGGCCAAGTGGTCTAAAGGGTTCTCCATTATGGATCACAGTCATTTCACTTCTGTCGGTGTGGGTTCAAGTTTCAGATTCGGCCAATGTGGGTATGTGAGGAAGCTTACCAGTATCTTCTTGTGGGTTGGTGGTTCTTTCTGGGGTTTTCCCGGTTCTTCCTCCACCATTAATACTGGCTGTCATGTATAGCCTATTGTGTGCTGAAAAATGGTGTTAAACCCTACAACAAGAAAAAACAACAAGTAATTTCACATAAGCTATGCACAGTAGATATGTTTTAGACTCCAGGACCATTATTATTTTCTGAAATCTGCAGAGAGTTATTATCTTTGCTTGAGCATAGCTACATAATATAAAGGGATATTGTAAATATTCCGTCCTACCTACTTAATGTATCCCCTTCCCATTGTTATGCAGATGAGTTCCTAATACACTGTAAAATCTGAATGGAGCTGTAGAAGGGCTAGAAAAGCTCAGCCAGTACTAACCATCACTGCAAGGCACAGCTGACAGCAGGTAATGGCCATCACCATACCAAAATTTGAACCATCAATGGATGTATTTAGATTTATAGAAAAAAATTGTCCATCATTAAAGCAAAGAGCTTCCAGATTACCCGTTAATAAATTGGGCAATTTAGCATTAAGGTTGAATGGGTCTTTGGAGACTGTCCATTTAATTTTCTGGGGGTGGTTATGGGTATTTCTTTTAAACCTGGATAGTTCAAATTTTTTTAACCTCAAGAAAGTTATTTTCAGCTACTAGAATGAATATGTTCTTTTTCTCCAGCACATCAGAGCAAGAATATTTTTTCTAAAGTTACTTGAGGGTGGGAATTTTTTTCCCCAAAAATATTCCAGGTCCCCCTTCTAGAAAGTTGAATGGTTTGTCCTTTATACTGTTTGCAGTATTAATGCTCCCCCTAACAAACTATTGTAGCAGGGAACCAAATAATTGGGAACAGAAGTGATGGGCTTTAGATAGTATAGGTGGCTCCATGTATCGCATGACAAGCAAGACGTAAGTGTTGAAGAATAATGGTCAGAAGAATTGGAGATCCAATGTCAAAGTGCACCTCTAGATGAAAAATAAGATTTTTTACTTTATTAATGCAATTAAAATTTAGAAATACCTACCAACATTGGTAAGGATTCACATAAAAATCATTTACTTTTTCCAATAATTTTTATATTTTATAACTTACATTCTTTCAGAAATATAAAATCAGATTAAAGCAAATTCTGTAATACTCAAAGAACTTGGACAAAGTCATGGGTATAACTGTTGTTTGACATACAGAGAAAAAGTAGAGGGATAGGCCAGTGGCATGGTCTATTTTTGAGCAAAGTTAGTGATAATCTTTAAAATTGTTGTATAAAAATAGTTGAATATATAACCCTAAATATGATTTTTTTCATGTTAACTTGAGTAGCTACTTTGCAGGTTTCCCCACAACTGTTTTGAAAACGTATCCATGCCAAAATGCCATGAATCATAAACAGTCCAGAGAATTTAGAAAATATATTCATGCCAAAACAGTCCAGAGAATTTTAAAAAAAGGCTTTGGCCAGTTTACTGTTTGAGTAATAAAAAATTATTCCCGATAAGGTCATTGGCAGATAATAATCTGCCCCTTTTACATTGACAATGGGCAACCTGGTAGCTTTTCCTATATGCAGCCACCAAAATTGACCATTTTGAAGAAGGCACAATTAAGCAAAATCTGTTTATGAATTATAAATATAGATACTAATAAAAAGCCTGATTTGCATTCTGTTTATGTATGTATGTTTTTTAACAGTTTCTTGAAATTGTGTGAATTTATTTCAACTTCCAAATACCATACAAACTCAACAATAAATCTGCCAGCATACCACAAATCTTACATCTATAACCAGTAATGTCATTTGGGATTAGCTTTTTTTTATCTATAAAACATTATTTGAAAGCAGGAGGGTAAGTATCCGATGTTTGTTTGACAGGTTTTTTTTTTATAAAGAATGATAGTAATTTTATTTATTGAAAATTTATACAAATTTTCTTTGAAAAAACAATTATAAATTTAGATTTTTTAAATACAAACCCCATATTTAAACTTGCCATGTATTAAATACTGTAGCTACTTTATAACATACAGATTTTTCCTACATGTAACTCCTTTCTTTGTTGCCTGTACTTGAATCTTCTAAATCTTATTACATGTATCTTTAAAAATGTATTTATGGTGAATTGCTGCAAGTTGTAGACAACCCAGAAAATAGTGAAAAAAAATGCCTTTGACATGTTTAGTGTTAGTCTAGTAAAAATGATTTAGAAAGTGGAATGATGGATCCATGATGTCCACTATATTGGCAAATTTTTGTTGAATAATAATTTATGTGCTTAAAATTATAAATTTGTGATAAGTACAAAATGTGATAAGTACAAAATGTGATTTTCATAATTTGTTTCACTGAAATTTCAACTTTTCTTCATTATGTGTTAACTTTTTTTTTACAATGTATTTTGGCTGAACTGCTGAAAGCCCTGGAATAAGCATTGGAATGTTTAAACTTAGATCAATAAATAAAGCCCTGGAATAAGCCTTGGAACTTAGATCAATAAATAAAGCTTTGGAATAAGCATTGGAACTTAGATCAATCAATAAAGCCCTGAAAAAAGCATTGGAACTTAGATCAATCAATAAAGCCCTGGAATAAGCATTGGAATGTTTAAACTTAGATCAATAAATAAAGCCCTGGAATAAGCATTGGAATGTTTAAACTTAGATCAGTAAATAAAGCCCTGGAATAAGCACTGGAATGTTTAAACTTAGATCAATAAATAAAGCCCTGGAATAAGTATTGGAATGTTTAAACTTAGATCAATAAATAAAGCCCTGGAATAAGCATTGGAATAAATAAACTTAGATCAATCAATAAAGCCCTGGAATAAGCATTGGAATGTTTAAACTTAGATCAATCAATAAAGATCATTTGGATCACATAAAGATGAATCTGGCATATGCTACTTCATTTGGCAAATTCTTCATGAATACTCTCTTTAAAATTTACTATTTTTCTTTAAAAGAACAAATTGTTTTTCTTACAGTTTTTAATTAGATATTCCTAAATTTAAACCTTCTCACCTCCTTATTGATTAACTTAGCTAGCTAGTTTACAAAACCAATTAGTTTCATTACAGTTTCTTCTTTTTTTATCACCATTGAGTGAGGGAAAGTTTTAAACAAAATATATTCATTCTAAACTTTCCCAGATAATTATGACAAAGGTTTTTGCATGATCAGTGTTATACCAGTGAATAAAAATGATGTTAAAAGTAGCAGGATGAATTAGTGGCATGTGCTTCATTGGATGGCAATGTGATGATGAAAGATCTTGATTTATCTCAATATATAGGTTTAGATTACCGAAATCTAAACTTTAATGTATACTGAATATTCCATGATTATACTCCTTTCACTCTTGCAGATGATTGGATAGTTTTAAAATTTTTTTTTAAATACATCTTAAGGGCATGTTTTAGCAAATCATACATTGTACAAAGTACTATCAAAATGGCTGGGGTATATTTAATGTGTGGCATCTTTGTTAAAATTTAATTTAGAAAACAGGAGGATGGATCTCTTGTTTGTGTTATTTAAATACTATTATTATTATGCTTATTGTTACAGCTTTTAAAATCATAAATCTAGATTGAAGTGAATGTAAAATGTGCCTCTGCATTGGAGAGGTAAAATAATGCAGATCACCATGTAGTGTCCAGTATATGTCATACCTGACAGGTAGACTGCCCTTCCTGGCAGGAGATGATCTTGGTGTTTACACTCAGGTGTGAAAATTCTCACTTTGACCCAAGACAGACCTGTTTATCAGGTTGTTAACATTCCCTTTGTTTAGTTCTCAGATTGTAGGTGGGTAATGGCCACACCAAAAGAAATTTGTCAGGGATGGCCCTTCATTGCTACAATATTTCATCATTAAAATAAGAAATAAAAGTAGTTGCATTGGCAAAAGATGTCAGAATGCATTGGTGTGACTTTTGTGGACATTTTAACAAAGGTTTCTGAAAAATGAGGTAAAAAATAATTGAATTTGCAAACAGAATTTGTGCCAAGGTTTGTTTTAACCCACAATACAAAATTTGTGTGCAAGTAACATTGATAAAATTTAAATTTGTATTCTTAGTACCGTACACAGGGTTGGTTAGCAGTGGCTTCCGTGTAATGTTATGAATCACTATCTCGTATCTAAATATAAAATTGAGCCCCCGTTTCAGACAAACAGATAACATTATGGTGGGCCAGTACCATTATTTAAATTATAAAATACTGTACTTAGAGAAAATGAATAATGCAAATTATCTTTTAATGAATTAATGAGCAGTAATTAATCTGATAGCTTTTGTAACTACTTTTCTCGCTGTCTAGCAACCTATATGCAAGGCTGTTCTGTTTTATTTGCACTTGTTTTAAACACTATTTTTGTACTCATTCTTGTGATTTAATAAAATACATATGTACACAACTTATATTTAAGATCCATTTTAGACTTGTTATATATTTTGTGGATTTTATTGTTCTACTTTACTGTCAACAGATTCGAAAGTTGACTTGTTTTCATTTTTAATTATAAAAATACATAATTATAAACATAATCTTTTCGACTAAATTTAACCAGTGTTAACTGAAAATACAATAGCATGTGTAGAAATGCGGAGTACAATACATCCCATTTATGAAATAATGTGCATCCTGCTGAAGCCCCATTGCCCGAATTTCAGTCAACTTATTTATTGTTTATTTGTTCTTTTATAAAGTGCATGGTAAGAAGGAGATGTGAACTTGTACTCTTTTTGTGAGTCCAGGCCCATGAGTCTTTGTTTCATTTCTGAAACATAATAGCAATTAAATGATGAAGTAGCTTGTGCTTTATATGGGGAAAACAATTTTTACTGTCAGTTAATATCATGGGATTTTTCTGATGGATGTGGGGTGTTTAAGATCAAATTTAAAAGGGCTAGTTTTGTTCTACTCTTCAAAATTGGCACAGATTTTTTTTTTCAAATGGGCTTTATTCCAGTAATTCACTGCCAAAGATTTATAACTGAATTATACAAAGATCAAATAATGAAAGCAAAAACAACAACTATTATTAATATTATTATTATTATTATTATTATTATTATTATTTTCTTGATAGGGTAATATAATGGATAGAGGCAGGAACAGTCAGTCCAATTTCTATAACAACAGTGTTTCACAACCATTATTTAAAAGTTCTTCTGGATAACAAACAGAAGTTATCACTTAGATAAAGATGAAAGCAACAATAAGATTTGCTGAATGCAGCATCATATGTTTGTCTGAAAATAATATGGCCAAAGGTGCAATGCCTTATGGATAAATGACACCATACAATATTTATAGCTTGCTAAACAGCCCTATTGCAAAATGCATTGCTGCCAGTTAGAATGAATGAAATAGTTTATTTCATTTAACTATTTCTGTACATTAAAATTGAAAATTTTTCAGAGTGGAAAGGAAAAGCTTTTTTGGGTAGTTGTATTAGCAAAACAATGGACTAACAATATGATGTTCAGCTAGTCTTTTGGGTCAAATACCCCAAATTTTAAATGCATCATTTTCGCTTCAAGGATTTTATGGCTTATTGGTCTAGTTTCAAATCTATAAAAAAACATATATATATAAAAACACCTGGAAGATAACAGTCAGTTTTCCTTTACTAATATTGCTTGTCTGAGCATTGCTGTCTTTAACTTGTAACTCATTTAACAGGATGGGCAAATTAGATAGTTCAGTGATTTCTTTTAATATTTTGGATAATAATCTAAATCTATTATAACTCCATAATGACTAAAAGCAGCAGCATCAGCATCTGTAAGGTTAAGATATACATATAAAATGTATCCATTTATCATGTAATCATTATTATCAAGTAACAACTTCAAGCATTACATTAGAAATTTACAAAAATTCTCATGTGAAACATTTTCTAAATATTTGTTTTTAGATGTTAGTGACCATTTGCAATAAGCACAAAACAACAAAAGATACATCATTGGTTCATATTCATTTAAAATGGTATTAAAATTATATTAGGGTAGAAAATTTAACTAGTGTAACAAGGAAGGAGAAACAAAATATTATTCTCTATTTAAAATTGACCAGTTTGGTGCTGGAAGTAGCTACACCACATCTATTTTGTATTCAGCTTTTCCATTGCCCTTTTTTTCCAACTTAAAAAATTTGGCCACCAATATTAATTCTAATGTACTAAAAAACAGAAATATTTATGTACAGTGTATTAGTTATTTAGTGTGTTGGGTCTGTAATGTATAGTACATACATGTACTTTCAAATATTGATATAGTCCTAGATTTAGATTTTGTTGCAATATTTTCTTTTGCAGTTTATAATATTGATTCTTTATGTACCTCATGGCTTTTTTGTATGCTCAGTGGCATGTCAACTTGATAAGGCTGTCATCTGAATTAATTTCTTGATGTGAAAGGAAACTTTTTGGGTCCTAATGATGCCACTGTTGCTATAAAGACTCTTGACAGCACTCAATCAATGTAAATTCTTTCAAAATCTGTTTTTAAATAAAGCAGTGTGTAGCAAAAGATAAGAATCGTGTTACTATTACTGCCAGTTCTGTTCCATAAATGGTACATATGTTAATTAGAAGAGATCAAATTATACACAATCCTTAATTGGAAATGCAGTATTTTTTTTCAGTTTAATTAGGTGTATGTGAGTGCTGTCCTTCTTAAATAACAATAAACAAGATTCAATAA
Source organism: Sinohyriopsis cumingii (assembly GCA_028554795.2). Classification (NCBI taxonomy): domain Eukaryota; kingdom Metazoa; phylum Mollusca; class Bivalvia; order Unionida; family Unionidae; genus Sinohyriopsis; species Sinohyriopsis cumingii. The sequence goes on from CM068838.1 coordinate 52,471,137, forward strand.
ACGTTTATCAAATTTAATGACTGCAGTTCTGTCAATGTAATGTTATTTGCACACAGGTTGGTCAGAAATAAAAATGATTGTGCTGCAAGAAGACCAAATGTGAATATTAAGGCTACTTTCAGGCATGTCAATAAGATATTTTGGTATAGAATTTCAGTTTATTAACATTACAGCTGTTTATGCACAACAACGTAACATGGACGAACACTTCCAGCCCATAAATTTTAAGTGAGGTTGGTACAGAGAAAATACTGGTGTTTCCTCATTGAAGTCTTTCATCTTAATGGTCATCACATATTTGTACTTAAAGATAAACAATTTATGTTTAAGTCTGTTCACTACCTGTTTAAGAATTCTCCTATTTTGTTACATATCATGTAACTACCTTACGAATATCTTTAGCAAGCATTCTGATCAACTTTAAACAACCTCTGATTGGTTCCATGATGGTTTTTAACAGCAGGACTAAGCAAGTGTGCCATGTGCAAACTGAATATTGTGTTCAAATATTTGTGTTTTTGGTAAAAATAGAACACAAAATTTTGATTGCATAATGGTAAAAGCAGACAGACATGGATGGTTTGTCTTTAAATTCATAAATTTGTCAAATGTTGAATATATGTTTTAAGTAATAATAATAATAATAATTATAATATTTAATTTGCTGATGAGGCAAGTTGTTCACCATGACATAACCATTCAGGCTTACACATCACATGCAACAGTGGGATGTTTCAAATTAAATTTCTTTTCCATCCAGCAAGACAATTTTTACCAAATTAAATGTTAACCACAATGATAATCTATTTCACTGTCAAGGCTACAATAAACCATTACGCAGGGACAGAGTGACAGCAGGGTGTGTGTGTTGTTGTATAAATTAGGGATGATGTAAATCCAGAAAGACGACTTGACTTGGATTCACATGAAATTGTGAGTGCATGTACCTGGGTGGAAATTTCTCAAAAAAAATGCAAAATCATTCCTAGTTGGAATGATAACTTTTTGAAACAAATGGAAAATGTTCTTGCACAGGAGAAAGAAACATATATACTTGGCGATATAAATAAGGACCTTCTCAATACTCAAATAAGGAACAACTGGATGGAATTTATTGAATCATTAGGCCTAGTCCAGCTGATAAATGAGCCCACAAGGGTAACAGAAAAATCAAGCACTCTTATTATCACATTTATACCAATCTACCAGACAATGTAGCTTGTATTAATGTACTGAATGTTGGTTTTAGTGACCACCATCTTACTTTTTTTAACAAGAAAGGTTAAATGCAAGAGAAATAAGAAAAATACACACAAAATGATCACTTACAGATTGTTCAGAATTTTTAATGAAGAACAATTTCTCAATGACCTATAGAAATTTAACATTTTGATGACAAAGATGACGCTCTGAGGGTGTGCCACGATTGACTTATTTATGGATGTAGTCTCTAAGCATGCACCACTGAGAGTACATCGAGCAAGGAATGAAATCCAACCTAATTGCTTACTACTGAAGTCCTTGGTGCTATGGAAACACAAGACCAATTCAAGGCTATTAGAAACCATGCACAATATAAAGTATGGAGGAATAAAATAACAAATATGATTAAAAAAGCTATAAAAAAATTATCAATCATTGCTTGTAAACAAAAAGAGCAGCACAAACTCCATTTGGAAAGTCTTCAGGGAACTCACTGGAGGAACACATGAAGATCAGACAAATAAAAGTCACTCAGACAAATAAAAGTCACACACTTCTGGTAAATGACACCATAGTCACTGATGACACTGACATTGCAAATGTTTTCAGTGATTTTTTTTCATCAGCATTGCCACAAAATTAAAAGAACCAGTGATAGAAAACAACTTTAATGAACTGAATAAGTTCTGCAGTAGCAGAATCCCTAAGGAGGTATGTTTCTCTATCCCACCAGTATAAAAAAAACTTGTTGAAAACTGTCCCATTGAACTTGATACCAAGAAAGCTACAGGAGTTGATCAGATGGGTCCATGACTCATTAAAACATCTGCCTCAGCTATTTCAGATAACATTCATAATCAATTGAAGTATTGCAACCTCATCTGTCCACAAAATATGGAAAACTGCAAAACCCGAGAAGAACCACTGACCCACAAGAAGCTACTGGCAAGCTTTCTCACATACCAATGTTAGCCGAGCCTGAGACTCGAACCCACACAAACAGCGGTGAGATGGCAGTGATCTGGAACAGTGAGTGCTTTAGACCACTCGGCCACTCAGGGCCCCAACTAAACACTTGCTGTTACACCCTAATCAATAGGCTTTAGACAGAAACATTCATGTGAGACTGCCTTGATCTCACTAACTGATAAAAGGCTTCAAGCACTTAACCAAGGTAGAATAGTAGGATCTGTATTTGTAGATTTCAGGAATGATTTTGATGAAACTGAAAATTTACCAATGTGATGAAAGCAGTTAGATGGTTTACTTCATACTTAAATGAGAGAACACAACATGTTTATATAAATTATGTTCTGTTTGAACCTGGAACAATCAAATATCGAGTACCACAAGGCTCAATTCTAGGTCCATTACTATTTAGTTTATTTATTAATGACCTACCTGACTTTTACTAAAGGACTCAATATCATCTACAGATCTCTATGCAGATGACACAACATTGTCAGACATCCAAAGCACAAAGCATGAACTTGAAATTTCTTTACAGAATGCCCTAAACAAACTGGACAACTGATCCACATGCAATGGCATGGTGGTAAATACTGGTAAAACTAAAATATTACTGATCTCAGCACAGCAAAAAAGGACAAATCTTGATAGTGATGAACTATGACATGGAAGGATACAAATTTGCAGATGGTCAGTCATGATAGACTACTTTGAGTTTTGGTAGATAGTAACCTATCATGGACTGAACATATTAAACATATCAGTAAAAAAAAGTCAATTCAAGTTTATGGCCTCTCAGTAGGATAAGACATTTTCTCCCTGAAAGGCACAGAAAACTATTTTATGACAGTTACATACAACCCTATTTAGACTACAGTAATACAGTATGGGGTAATTCAACTGATAAAAACATAGCAAAGCTGGCACATATTCAAAAAAGATGATTTGGGCTAATATCAGTCTAGAAAGAAAGCATGGAAAATTAGCTGGTAAGTTAAAAATATTACCTATTGTTGTTGTTGTTGGGTTTAGCTCTATTTTTCAGCACACGATAGGCTATACATGGTGGCCAGTATTAATGGTGGAGGAAGAATCCGGGAAAACCTCGGAAAGAACCACCGACCCACGAGAAGCTACTGGCAAGTTTTCTAACATACCCACATTGGCCGAATCCGAGACTCGAACCCACGCAGACAGAGGCGAGATGGCAGTGATCCGTAACGGAGAGCACTTTAGACCACTCAGCCACTTGGGGCCCCTATTACCTATTAAAGACCAAATCCATTTGAGAAAAGCCAAATTAATTTACAGGATATCCAGTAATAGTGCTCCTGAATATTTACAATCACTATTCCAGTATAGGCTCATGGCAATTCTCCCCACCAACAGTGTAAAATCCCCAAGCCAAGTAAGGAATTATTCAAAAAAGTTTCCAACACTCTGGAACTTTGCTTTGGAATAGTATTCAGTTGAAATTAGAAATGCCCACTCTATTTCCTTCTTCCAAACCCAATATATCCAGTGGCTTCAGAGATGCAGCTAAAATAAATAAATTACTTTGTATGAGCGCCTAAAGGTAGATTAGTTCTTAGCTAATTGAGTTACCCTCTTTAAATAAAGACATTAAGTCATTAATATTATTATTATTATTATTATTATTATTATTATTATTATTATTAAAGGCTAGAATCAGAATACAGAAGTTTGCACCAAACATTCATAGCTTTATGTACTTGCAGTGCTAAAAAAAAGTGATTTAAATTTTTTTTGGATGTAACCAAGTAATGTCCCATTTTGATCTGTCAGGAGCTGTGGATGCATTGTGCTATGGCAGATTATGTTCTTTGTTGTTTGCAGTTTGAGGCGACTTATGAACAAGTATATGTACATACAGTGAAAGTTTAGATTTAAATTGTGGTCCAGGCATGATCTATCCAGGTAGATTCTATTTTGCTAGCTAAAGATCATAAAGATGTATTGTTATGCATGTAACTTTGGCATGTGCAATCAGTCTGAATAGAAAACAAAATTAACTGTCTAATGAAAGAGCTTGTTACAGATGTCAGATATTCAGTTAAGCAACTTTCATGATGCCTAATTTGCCTTGACTAAGAAGAAAGAAAATTGTCTGAACTGTTTAAATTGGCACTATATTGTATATGCAGACCAGAATGATTTTTAAAATAATCTACCTTGTAAATATAACAAGCAATCTGATTGGATCAGTTGCTTTCTCCTGCTCAAATCATCTACTTTGTAAACATAACAAGCAACCTAATTGGATCAGTTTCTTTTTCCTGGTCAGATCATCTACCTTGTAAATATAACAAGAAATCTGACTGGATCAGTTTCTTTCTCGGGCTCAAATCATCTACCTTGTTGTTGTTGTAGGGTTTAATGCCATTTTTCAGCACACGGATAGGCTATACATGGCAGCCAGTATTAAAATGGTGGAGGAAGAACCCAGAAAAGCCCCGGAAAGAACCACCGACCCACGAGAAGCTACTTGCAAGCTTTCTCACATATCCACATTGGCTGAATCCGAGACTCGAACCCACTCAGAGGTGAGATGGCAGTGATCCGTAACAGGCAGCGCTTTAGAACACTTGGCCACTCGGGGCCCCCCATCTACCTTGTAAATATAACAAGCAATCTGATTGGATCAATTTCTTTCTCATGCATTTAATCCTATAGTGGAGCATTAGATAGTTTCACCTAGCTGAATATATCAAAGATTGATGTGTATTGATGACCCAAGGACAGCATATTGGTACTTAAGTGATGAATTGGTTTCCTGATTTATCAATGTCAAATGGGGGAGGGTAGGATAGCAGTATTGGTAGAGCATCTGACTCAAAAAACAAGGGTTTGGGGGTTTAATACCCACCCATGCCAGTCTGGGTCAGCTGCCTTGGCATGTCTGTCCTTGGCAAAGGCACGTGGCTATAATTACCAGGTCATGATATAAGTATAATGTGTTAAAAATGTCCATGTTTTACAGCAGTGCATTGCAAGTTGAAGTCATTTACTGTGGGAGTCCTATAAACATAGTGCCAGCAATGGCATGAAAATGAGCACAGTGGCAGAAATTTAATGTTGTTTCTTCATTATTATAAATAGTGCTAAATTGAAAGCATGTAAATCAAATTGGTGTACAGAGAGCATCATCTGTATTTGAAAGTGCTGTTAAAAGGTAGTCAGATGATAACCTGACAGTCAAGTGCATATTGACGACAGCCAATGAATGATAAATTATGCCTTATCATTCCAGGAAAGAGTTCCTTGATGGACTTCAACTGCTATGCAAAAAAGAATGGTTTCTGGATATTCAAACATAAAAACCTTGGATTACAAGGTACTGTGGTTCCCTCGCTATTGGTTAAAAATGAATTGTTCTATTAGTTTAAAGGAATTCCATCCCCAATATAGACCTTGTTAAAAGAGAGCAGAATTCACCAATCCATGCAATTTACTCTGGATAATTTTATTCCCATGTGATCATTTTCTTGACAGACCAAAACCAAATGCCAAAGTTTTTGAAAATCCCTCCTGGCTGATAGATTTAATTAGGTACTGTTAGAATGTTTGGTGTTGACATAGGATAGATAGGTTGTGTAAAGTAACGAGTGCAGAATTTATTGCATTTCATGTCTCTGACATAATTTTTGATTCTTGTATCATTATTCAAGCTTTATCACTTGAACACCCAAGTTGCACAGATAAATTTCAGACATAAATTTAAACATGGAATATCATGTTATATACAGTTTAGTATTGGATTAAGTCACAGGCAAACCTTACTTTTTTTAAAATACCAATTTAGTTTACAATTTATCAACCTATTTCAGCCAATTTCGAAATAGGTGATTCTGCGATGGCAGCAGTTTTAAACTATTGGAAAATTCTTGTGTTGGTTGATTGCACCTATTGTGTTGACTGATATAATTGTTCAAAATTATGTCATGGTTAAGTTGTCTGGCATTGAACATTATTTATGGAGAACCATTGTGATCTACAGATATTCCAAGGCCATATATTTTATTAGGTTTATGTTCTTTGAAGTCTGCTAAGCTGTAAAACTGTGCCTATCAGTCTATGAATAATTTGGTTGCAGCAAGATTTCTTTTATCAGGGATTTATAGATTTTGGCCATATTTGATCTGCAGTTTTATGTTGATGAGATCTTGTAGGAGTTTCATTTTCACATTTCTGTTATTTAGAAGAGTTTTGATTTTAATTGCCTTTGGTTTTTGCAGCCTTAATTTAACAAGGATTGTTAGATTTCAGTCAGATTTGACATGCAGTCTTATGCTGATGAGAGATGCAGTGACTGCAATTTCTAGTTTTCATGACATAATAGGCAGGTGTCCTGGAGTCACATGCATGGACGGTTGGCTTGCACTTCAGGAAAATAAAAAGTCTATCCATTTTGGGGGTCAAATAGTCATTGGTCCAAGTACCTGTAAATACATTAATAAAGTGATTTCTGCATTCAGATCTTGACAAGGTACTTGAACCAAAGTTAGTGACTTTCTTAACATTAGGTTACAAAGAAGCCTTTCGATTTCTTGTTCCTATTGGTAAATGGTCACCACAGTTCAAAGAAAAATAGATTTGCAGATCAAGGTGTTTGTTCTAGAGTAAGTTCCTTGAAAAAATTTGTAGATATCTTGTATTTAGAGCAGTAAAGAAACCTATATATTCAGGGGTCTAAATATAAAAGGTCATTGTCATGGTAAGTCCATTAAGCAAATAAGGTTGCCACACAATAAGTTGACTTAAAACTGTCTACCAAGACCCAAAAGGAACTGACAGTTGAAACCTGTTGGTAAATAATTTCCAACCAGTAGCGCCAGCATAGGGGACCATTAAACATGCAGCAGTCTGGGCCATTCAGGTATCATAAGCTTATTATAAAATGGAAATAAAATAAATAAATAAAGATTTTTCTAACAATGGTAGCTAGGTCTCGTTTGAGCATTCTTTGTTAAAAATTAATTAGACTTGTCACTGATGGAACTTACTTGGTTGCTATGTTTTATCAATTGTTTCAATACTCTAAAACTGCAAAGCACAAGGCAAAAAATATGTGGAAACTTGTCACCTGGAACTGTCATTACCATGTGATTCAATAATTGCCCCAGTGTCTGTATTAGGCATTATATCAGTCCCTTACACCATGTGGGTACCAAAGACTTTTAAAAATAGTATTTACAGCTGCCTTGCTAGGTGCTCAGCTGTAAGAGGTTAATGTTTGGACTGGTCGGCCTGTTGTCAGGATAATGTGAATGGGTGGGACATGATGCTACATGTCTTTGGCATGATGCCCCAGTGCTAGACATCACTTTAAACTGCAAAACTGCAGACCTTGTAGTGATATGACTGAAAGACTGTTATAGCTACATTAAAAATCTAAATCACACACACACATACACCATATGGTTTTGAACTATATTGTGCCTTTTTATGTCCAGTATTTCAAACAATACTTGAATCCTAGGCCCTGACTAAGACTGAAAGATACCAGCAACTTCTGTTGATCTCCAAGACCTATTTTGGGAACTCGTTTGATAAAACGTAACCATCCAACATTACTTAAAGGTGTTGCATATTTTCAAGGTAGTAATTAAAAATGTTTAAAGTTAATAGTTCATTTTTTTAGAGTGGAATAAAATACTATTGTTAGATGATAATCCACAGTAGCATTTTGAAGGAAAAGAAAAGTATTTTATAAGTAAATAGTTTCGAGAGGAAATAAATTAATCAAGAATTGATAATATCAACACTTGAGCAGCAGATCTGGGTCCAAGAATGCCATTTTTGGGTACATCTAATACTTTATTATGTCAGTGATTTCATGTACTCTTGTTTATATCCCCTTTGAATCTTTTATATTAAATTTCAGAAATATGGGGCCACCACATTAATTTTATGGGGAAAATGTGTGGCATGAACCAATTTAATTTTGGAATCCCTGGTATTAATAATACAGCTACATTTGATATCATTTTCATATAAAGTTGTACCAACTTTACATTTTTGTTATCAGCCCTTTGTCACATGCTCAGGTAGAAGATGAAGTTTTGGGAACTATGAAACTAGTGACACCAGATAGTGTCATTGAGATAAAGGTAAGTCATGGTAGAAAAATACCTGGCCTTGCCTGGTTCTAAAATTATAATACAAATGCTGATATTCTTGTTTGTTTTTTTGAGATTTGAAAAGTGTTTTGAGGTTCCAATGAGCATATGTATGGGTGAGTGTGCAACTCAAAATAAGTGATATCATACATGATACAATTGAGAAACTGCTTATATGCATTGACAACATGGTCTGTGACAGGATTATATATTTTGGAGTGTATAATTGTTTAATTTGAGATGGTGGATTTTCTTCTGACCCAGGATACTATTTTGTTACTGCAGGATAATTTATTTTTCTCAAATAGTGTCATGGATCTAGTTATTATTATTATTATTATTATTATTATTGTACCATTCCCTTGATAACTTGCGCACAAATGGGTCCAACAACTTGGCCAGCACTATAAGTGACGGCACAAGTTGCCAACAGGACTCTGAATAATGAAGAAAGGGTTGCCATTTCCAGCTTGATGTCAAAAGACTGGTGGTGGTGGGTTGTAGGTTGTGGCACTGTTTAATGGCTGAATACTCATTTTATAATCACTTTTGGAATGATTTTCAGTACCGGTAAACAGCTTTTTGTAATGAAATTATTCACTTTTTGAAATAAATTGTTTTATTTTCAAGATAGCTGATCTGTCTAAGATCATGAAAAAGATAACTCCAGGAGGTTTCAGCACATAAGTAGATGTGTGCCTCATTGTGTGTACCTGCCAAGCATTGTGTATTATTTCACAGATTTTGCACAACAAAAGAGATTCCTTTTGTTAAAAAGTAGAGACATTGGTTTCGTGAAAAAAATCTGCTTAACCACCCTGAAACTAAAGTTTTAAAATATTTTGTATTGAAATACAGATGATGCGATTTCATCGCAACTTCTGCCCACCCTGGAGCAAATCTTGAGTGCGAGTTTAAGAGTTTTAAATTCACTATACACTTTGGAACTTCATCGTAATCAACCATATCCATTCTTGCTCACATTTCTGAATGAGTAGGTTAATTTAAGATAGTTTTATTGTTACTTGCACAATGGCTTAATTATATTACTTACATGATAATATTTATAACAGTGTTCCAGTAGTCAATTGAAATTAGTTGACCTGACATGATCATAACTGCTAGCTCTGCATGGCACACTGGTATGGATTTGCATACATTTTACCTTTTTTTGTTCCCGTTTATTAGAATTGATATAAATGACATAAATGTTAATACTATCCAGTCTGTTCTTGAGTATAACAGTACAGAAAATACATCTGCAAAATGAAGATCAAAATACAGTCTGCGGTTGTTTAAGTTCTCACAGGAATGAAAACAGAGACAGCTGTGACTACAGATTGAAATTTTTAAAGTTTAAATACAGGAGAGCATGTCTCTCGGATCAATTGATTATACTGAAATTAAATTAAAATATATGACTGAAACATAAATTTGTATTATTTATTAAAGTCTTGACACCAGTAGATGTGACATTTTCACTGATTGAAATTCTATCATAGAATGTTATTTACAGTATTATGAGAATTTGCAAAGAAAATGTAACAAAATACAGGATTTCTTGTTATAAGTTGAGAATTCAATGATGTTGATTTATATTCCTGGACACAAAGCCTTTTTTGTTTGTTTAGAAAACAAGCAATATATCAGGGTTCCATTTGTCAATTTGGATTGTGATTTTCTTCACGTTCAACAAATAAGGGTCGTTTCTTTTGACATTTTCAAGAAAATAATTGGGATCCATGCCTACCCATGTGTTTCAAGTGGGTTTGCAAGTTATCTGAGCACGTGTTATCGAGGAAGTGGTGTAGTTCTATCTTTCTACAAATCATAGCAAGAATGTATTTCAAGCTGTGTGGGCTGAACATGTTTTAACTCCAACAATTCTGGCCCCCCCCCCCCCCCAATTAAATGGGTAGTCACTTAGCATTGCCAGATATCATCATCACATAAACACATCATGTATGCACACTCATATTATCACAACCACACAGACATGAACTAAAAAAAACAAATTTTCTGTTTTTAAAATGCGTTTGATAGTGGAATAAAGTCTTTTACAGTCTTTGCTCAAAACAGTTTGCTCTGGGGTTTTGAAAGTTAATGCAAGTGTCATTGACGTTCCTCTTTGCATGGACCAGAGGCTGGATGGTATTGTTCAAACTTTGAAACACATGGGCAGGCGTGGATCCCAATTGTTTTCTTGAAAATGCCAAACTTGTTTGAACATCATGTTGAAAGTTTAACAGAATAGAAAATGATCTCTTTGCATCTGTGTTGATGTGCGAGAGTTCAGACGTGGAATGGCTTAAATGTTAGCTACTTTTGTGACTGATCTTTGCATTTGTGCATTTGTCATTATGCTGGTGTTACTATGCTAATGGCTGTTGTCTTGATATGGACCGCTCTGGTGGCCTACTGGTTTGAGCATCCACCTCAGAATCATGAGGTTGTGGGTTCGAACCCTGGCCAAGTCATACCAGAGACTTACAAAAATGTAACTAACAGCTGCCTCACTTGGCGCTCAGCATTAAGAGGTTAGTGTTAGGACTAGTCGGCCTGGTATCAGGATAATGTGACTGGGTGGAACATCATGCTACATGTCTGTGGCATGATGTCCCAGTGTTTGACATCACTATAAACTGCCACACTGCAGACATTGTAGTGATATGACTGAAAAATTGTTAAAGCTATGTTAAAAATTCTAATTACACACACTCATCTTGATATGGTGCTTACAGTATTTGCAATGTGCAAAGTGTAAAATGCATCCCCTTGCTGCTGCGCTTGATGAAGTCTAACTCCTGTCCCATACATATAACACAACCAGGATTTCGAACTAGTAGATTATACAAATTTTTATTAGTCGATTGACTTCTTAACTGTAGATTTTTTATCTGCATTAATTTTCCATGTTTTAAGCAGACTGAAAACAAAATAAGTCCTTTTTTACATGTTATGTGGGGCCTCTAGTGGTTTAGAGTGCTTATCGTTCCAAATCACTGCCATCTCACCTCTTTGTGGGTTCAAGTCTTAGGCTCAGCTAACATGGGTATGTGAGAAATTTTGTCAGTAGCTTCTTGTGGGTCATTGGTTCTTTCCAGGGTTTTTCCTCTTCTAGTTATACCATGAATAGCCTATCTTGTGCTGAAAAATGGCATTAAACCCAACAACAACAACAACAACAACCATATTACGTATTCTCTCCATATTATAACAAAACAGTAAGTTTGAAACATGAATCAGATTTGCAATAATAATTAGTGAGTCAGTATATGATCAGTTCATGAAAAGTTGTTTATCTTATAGTTCACTGCGAGATCTTTTAAAAATAATATCCAGTTGCATTTTTAGTGCTTTAAATTAATTATGAGGATGACCACTGATGACACTGTGATTATCATGTGAATTAAAAGGCCTTAATTGTTAATAATATAACTTTTGAAATTTCATTAACAGGTTTGTTTGGAAATAAAAGACACGTGTAACTAATGATTAACCACCAACATTTCATTCAAAACATTATTGATCAACTGAAAATGTAACACCCACATGCAATGTGAGTGATTTGTTGTTTGTGTTGTAATTATCAGGAGAGCATTAGTCATAAATACAGCTTGGTAAACAATTAAATGAATAAAAAATAGTGTTCTCAATATCAGAAATCAGCTTGTCAAATATTTTGATGCATGTCGGTAATTTTAAGGTGACTAGGTGATAATTGGGAAGTACATTGATAAAATCCATGTTCACAAATCTTTTAAATTGTGGGTGTAAATAAATCATTACGAAGAGTCAAGCTTTCATTATTCTTGAAGAAATTAGTCCACCATCTTATTTAGGCAAGAGAGGAAACTGGATGAAGTTTTCTAGCTCTGATGAACCTATGTTATAGAAAAAATAAGTATGATGCTGCTAAATGTGCAAAATAGTTTCCATCATCATGGGAAATCTAGCTGTTCCAAAACAATTTTCTACTTGACCATTTTTGGGGCAAGCTTAGATTTCCTAAGGGTAAATTAAAGTTTACAGTCAGCTGACTTTTAGAAACTTGTAAATCCTGGAAGGTCATAGGAAAAAAACTTCATAATTCTAATTGTCTTGGTATTGATGTCAGAGTCATATTTTGGAGATTGTAATGTTGCAAATGCCCGACAGAAAATATTGCAAATGCATAGGAGAAAATGTTGCAAATGGATAGGAGAGAATGTTGCAAATGCATAGGAGGAAATGTTGCAAATGCATAGAAGTAAAAATTGCAAATGCACTTGGGACATAGTTTAAACTTAACATACATCTAGGACATAAAGTCACAAAATGAAAGGTCAATACATAAAGTTTTAAAAAATTTTGGGGTGTAATTTGCTTAGGAGAAAAAATAGAAAAGTTGATTTTGAAAGAAAAAACAGGTTTGGCTACTGTCCTTTTATCTATCACTTTTTTGTGACTTTTTATGATGTCAAATAAATTTGTCATAAGACTTGTGCAAAAATATGTTATAATTATTATATTCTATATTTAATTGTTACTATTATTGATCCCAATAAGTTGATGGCTTCACTTACAAAGGGGAAATTACTTAGTCCTTTAGCAAATTTTAAATAAACATATAACAGAGATAACTGAGGTTCATTTAAGGGATCTGTTTGACAGGAAAATTATTAAGCAAATGAATAACAATGAGATTATTGAGGCTGTAAAACAAACAGATAACAATGAGATTATTGAGGTTTTAAAACAGATAATGAGATTATTGAGGTTGTAAAACAAACAGATAACAATGGGATTATAGAAGTTGTAAAACAAACAGATAATGAGATTATTGAGGTTGTAAAACAAACAGATAATAATGAGATATAGAGATTGTAAAACAAATGGATTGCAAAGAGATTATTGAGGTTTATTTAAGGCTTCTGTTTGATAGTAGTAGTTTTGATAAGAATATAGAAGTTCAATTTTTGTTTCAATCTCTAATAACATTTTTGATGAAAATGTAAATACATTAAAACTATTTTTGTTATAAAATATCTAGAAAATATGAAAAATCTCCACATACTTTGTTTATCATGTTAATGTCTCAATGAAGACATTAAAGACATGAAGAAATAAAATCTTCATTTGGAAAAAACCATAGCAACATTACAGAATTGCAAGAATGACTATGTGACTATGTGTTCTGTGATCTGTTGTCCTACACATCTCTCGTAATAGTGAAAATAAGTTTTGTATCATCTGTCTCGCCATTTTATCTCCCTGCCACCAAAGAAGCATCTTCTTAAAAATTATGTTTCATTATATACATATAGCTTATTATCAATATTTATGTATTGTTTTGTTTGCTTTTTACACTATTATTGTGTGTGCAACTAATTACATGTCCTCTGTAGGTAAATGGGAAGAGAGCCACAAGATTTTTTCATGCAACTATTCTGTTGCCCTCTGTAAATAAAGCCAAAATTTATTGTTTTTATTATTATTGCTCTTTCACGTGTTTTCTTTTAAATTGCTGCATAGTTAAAAACAAATAATTTTTTTTGTACATCCTTTTTATTTGACTGGCCAAACTACAACTGGTTTGGCTATCACTGATACTCATATCAGTTGCATAAGGAAAGTCCACATTCTCTTTGCCATTAATATCGATTTGCTTGATTCCTATTTGGAAATTCATAGTAAAGTGTGATCCCACTATAGCACGCTCCGTTATAACACAAATTCAGATATAACACGGCTGTGGTGTGCCTCCTGAAATTTCATATACATGTATTTTATGAAGATTAATATGTAATAAGTTTATTCTGGGATCGTGTACAGCTTTGCCAATGTTGCAAACATAGATTCTTTTCCTTAATGGCAGCAAAATATACCGTCTGGTGATTTTTTTATTTGCAAACTTGTTTAAACTTGTATATACAGCCATTGGTTTTTAGTGGAGAAATTTAGAAGCCCTATGAAAGGAAGCCGCAGACTGGATATATAATGCACTGAAATTTATTTTTTGTTACATAAATTCTTTGTCCATATTGACAAACCATCTAAAGAGTGCATTGTTATATCATAAATCGCTTATCTTGACATCAGGCGCGAGTACTGTATGTTGTGAGATATCCACCTTTTTGTTGTTGACATTTCTGATAACGAAGATCAACCGGATGAGGCATTATCTCGTATTTTATCTTTTGTCGAATTTTTGGTCACTCACTAGTAATTAATATATTTACATATTAGGCTGACATTTATATGTGGCTGGTAATTAAATTTCCTCTTCTTTTCACTCAGAACTAAATCCTTCAGAAGACTCACATTTTCTGTAATAATCCCTGTCATCAGACCAGAACATCTGCGTCTCTTTCGTCCAGTGACCCGTTTTTAAATTTCTGATTCATGCATGGAAGCAGCATCACGCTGCTACCACAAATGTAAGAAAAAGAAAAAATTATTTTAAAAATGGTTTATTTAATAGGCAGGGAGGAATAGTACCTAGAATAGACCACATGATGGCCAATTCCTTTTTAAAAATGTACCCAGATAAAAGAGTTTGCTGAAATTTCAAAGGAAACAGATTACCTCTGAAGCACTGATTGTTATGAAAACATACTCGTCAAATGGAGAAAAAAATCAGTCTCAGTCATGCAATACAGTTATTTGCTGTTGCCACCGCAATAAGAAATGGGCATATGTTTGGTTCTCCAAAGCTGTTCTTTAGTGGTGACTTCAATAATACACGCATCCTTCATCAAAGAAAGCCAACTAGTCTTCAATAAAAACAAAGAACGTTTTTTCAAAGGAATTTAGTACCGAACTTAAATAAAAGTAATGGTATCGAATGGTTTTTACATTTTCCAACATGACTGGAACACATTAACTCTGCCGTGAAAGTTTCCTTTTTGCAGGGAAAACGTTTTATGCCTACGAATGCAACCAACGGTGGCTTAAAACACAAACTAACATTTACCAACTTGGTATGTACTGAAAAGTAAATGTGCTTTGTCATTGATTATGCTATGTTTTTCAGACCAATATGACCTGTGACAAAATTATTGAATATTTTAAATCTGTGTGCATATTTTCAATGTAATCACTTGTATTGTGGATTCAATGTATATGATGAGATTTGCAGGTGAGTACACGGTGTTGATGCTGTATTTATTTTATATATTAGACATGTATATATAAACATTAGTCACATAAATGTACCAGTTCGTGGTTCTCTAAATAAAGTAAACTATTATGTATGCTTTCTCTGTTTTCACTACAGGTGTATTTCTCATTTAATCTGCATCGATTTAAGATGGTAACTGTGACGATGAAGCATGTATTTTGCCGCCTGCATTTATTACCTACCTCCTTTTGCAAATTTGTGGGGGTTCATGCATCATTTCTTTCATCTAACTGACCTGTTTGCTTATAACACGGTTTGGTCTATAATATGGTCAGCTTCTATGGCTCCCAGCTACCATGTTATAGCGGGGTCACACTACCAGTAATTGCATTTATATTTGACCATCAGTTATCACCTTCATTGACAAGTATTCTTTGTGAAAATGTGAATTTTAATTCTTTACAATTTATGTGTATAAGAGCTTTATCCAGGCTGGAATAATCTTGATCAGTGAGAAACTTCTTTCGCCACTTGAGTGATAACATCCAGCATCTGATTGACTTTGTAGACCAAACATGGGAAAAGATTTGCAAACTATTTACATGGCTATTTTTGTGCACTGTTTAAATGCACCTTGTACAATTTTGAACTGAATATGATGCAAGTTTCATGGTCAAGGTTGCAAAGACTCGTACACACACACACCTGGCTTATTCATAATTTTGGTATTGTTTCTAGTACATTTTTAAGCTTATGGGTTTGAAATCCTATTTTTACTCTTTTAAGAAAAAATATTTACATATTTATACATGTACAATACTGATGCACCATCAACAAACAGCATATACCTTGGTCTGCCAGTACATTATGCGACTGCATTATTCCATGCAACAACAATGAATTTTGTATTGAACATTGGCGGGTATCAGGGACTAAAATATTCTGTATTCTTTTAGAAGTGTCCTTTATTACTGCAGGGAATTTTTGTTTTTAAGACTGCAGGTATTTTTCATGTCTTTTTCTAAGAATACAATGATTCCATGTACAATGTTATAGTATAGAAATATTTTTGTTGAGCCCACATTGGTGGGAAGTGAGACATGGCATTATATTTTCCAACATCATCGTCAGCATCAACAATGTGCAATACCTTTCAGCTTGTACGGGTTACCCATAATTTGTATGTTTATTTTTTCTTTTTCATTTTCATCAGTGTACTGCTATACAAATGTTTTGTATTGTTTTTCTTATAAAAATTGACCTTTTTATTTTTTTAAATTATTTTTTGTGTGTTAATCATGGGAATTGGGACATAATTATTTTAAAAATCAAGTGTGATCCAGAATCTTTTTAAGCTAGGTGCAATCGTCAAGGGGATAACTTTAATATGCTTTGGAATGCGATGCAAGTTAGGAATGCTGAAATTGGGTTAAGCGGAAGTATATTTCTTTATTGAAACGAATAAAATGTATTAATTTTGAAGAAAGTGTTTAGATAGCTTCATTTCGTTCAAGATTCTTATGTTCCTTTTAAACGATTTTGGCATTCCCAACTTCCATCACATTTCAGCCAACTGAAATGTAGGCCAGTGGAACTTGAAAACATGTCTATTTGCTTGTGTGGGAATTTGACTTTATTAGAAAAAAGACATCATTGTAAGTAAAGTCTTACTAAAACATCATAACTTGAATTTGTAGAAAAGTGCCAATATGGGATGCCAAGTATGTGAGATATTCCTCAAAATTTGACTTATCATTCCGAAGTTAATTGATATCGGAACACATTACATAGTGCCATCATTGGGTAATAAGACCTCAATGTCCAAAAAATAGATATCAGGTCGAGGTCTTATATTGTAGGACTAAGGGTTTATGTGGGAAAAATATAAATATGTAATGAGACAATGATAAATCCAAACAAGTTAATATTACACCTTGAAAATTTATTTGTCCAAGTACCTTGCACATAGCTTTTTTTAAACTAGTAGCAACACTTTTGTTTTTGAGTTGCTCCACACCTGGATCATGAAGCACTTAAAGATGAGTTTGAGGATTATTGTATGCTGCCTGATGAGTATGTGCATGTATTAACAGACAAGGAGCTTTTGTAGCTACTGGCTGGATATTATCAGCCAGACAATTACTATGAGTGGCATCCACTTCCCAAATCTGAAATTAGTTATTTAGTGACTACTTTCCTTGCCACACAACACTGTAGACTGTGAAAGATCTTTTTCAGTGATGATAAAAATACATATTGAAGGAAGTCCCTGAATGCAGACACACTAACATCATTTTTACAGTGTCAAATAAACATTGACACCTGCTGCATAGACTTTAAAACCCCTGATTACATTTGAAAAGTGGAAAGGGTGCATGTGTTGCATATAATAACTTGTGTGTGTGTGTGTGTGTGTGTGTGTTACAACACGCTGAAAATCAAAAGAATAAAATAAAATAACGTTTCAGAGATATAAATAATTATGTAAATGTGTGTAAAATTTGTTTATGGCATTTGTTGCTTTAAAACTGTTGATCGTATATAATGTATGAATACATTTTTTTGTGTAAATTTTTTTGTGTCTTTGTAAGTGTTTTATTGGTCTGGTGTATGGGTTTTTATCTCAACTGGTTGACAGGTGTGAATGTAGTTTTTAAAAAAAGTTTTTCATTTGCATTTATATTTTGTGATTCTCATCATACTTTCCATGACTTGCTATGAAGCAAAGACGATTCATTCTACATGCTACTTGCTCTGCTTTTGACCACGGGATTAAGGTAATTGAGCTCTAGAAAATTTACATTAAGGTTTTGGTTCAAGATTTTCATTTGCACGTATTTCCTAATCCCTTGATTGGTTTCAAACAAGGGATAATTGTTATGAAGTCACAATATATTTCAATGTATGAAATGTTTGCTTACCCCTTGGGGTCAACATCACACACGTTTGCTTATCCCTGGGGTCAACATCACACACATTTGCTTACCCCTTGGGGTCAACATCACACATGTTTGCTTACCCCATAGGGTCAACATCACACACATGTTTGCTTACCCCTTGGGGTCAGCATCACACACATATTTGCTTAGTCCCCTTGGGGTTACGATCACACACATTTGCTTACCCCTTGGGGTCAACATCACACATGTTTGCTTACCCCATGGGGTCAACATCACACATGCTTGCTTACCCCTTGGGGTCAACATCACACACATGTTTGCTTACCCCTTGGGGTCAATATCACACACAAGTTTACTTACCCCTTGGGGTCAACATCACACACATGTTTGCTTACCCCTTGTGGTCAATATCTCACATGTTTGCTTACCCCTTATGATCTTGGGGCCAACATAAAACTTTTTTTTTGTAACTGCATTTATTGTAGGCTCAACATACAGCTCCTGCACTGATTTTACTGGCACTTGGCAACATTTTAAGGGTTGTACATTGTGGAACTTTTGCATGAAAGGCAGCAAAAATAATTATTTGAATTTTGTAATGATATTTATCCTGGAAGTTCTGACTCTTCAGCTTTTTAAAAAATAGTATCATGGTTTTTTGAAAACTATTTTGAAATTTTACACTTTCTACTTGCACTATGATAATTTCATTTTTCAGTACTACTTTTGGCACTCAATAATGCCATTATGCCATAAAAGACCATCACCACCACCACCACCATCATTGTCTTCCACTACTGCCTCTTCTCATGTTCCCATTGGGCATAGGAGATTATGCATGAGAAACACTGAATTCAGTGTATTTGCTGGAAATGACATCAAATTTTAACAGGCACATACTGTGAGAAACTGAATAATGATCTTTCGATATCTCTTGTCATATCAGATTTTTTTTTTATTTGTTTATTTATTAAAGTGTCATACAAGCACATTAATAAAGCAAGGTGTATGCATTGTTTTGTTTTTGTTTGACAGACAGATAGTACCAGTATCGCAGACAAAGCTTTCTGCCAACTGCATAAGGGCTGATACTGGTAACAGTCACTTGGGTTAAACTTGATTCTTGTGTTAACAGTAGGGCAGTATATTTTGAATAGCATCTCATAAAAGATATTTTTTGCCACTCATCATCAATCCTACAAAAAAAAAATTAAAAGCAAGAAACCAACTTGTGATTGAATGATTGTCCCATTGTCAGTACTGTAGTCAATACCATAATCAGTACCTTGTACATGCTTTTTAATGACATGTCTGTGTGTCAACAACGATCAGACTTTAGAAAAAATGTATATCCAGCTGTGGGGGCCCCGAGTGGCTTAGTCGTCTAAAGCTCTTTCCATTACAGATCACTGCCATCTCACCTCTGTCTGTGTGGGTACAAGTCTCGGAGTCGGCCAACATGGGTATGTGAGAAAGCTTGCCTGTAGCTTCTCATGGGTCAGTGGTTCTTTCTGGGGTTTTCGTGGGTTCTTCCTCCACTATTAATACTGTCCACCATGTATAGCCTACTGTGTGCTGAAAAATGCCCTTAAACCCAACAACAACAGCAACAACAACATATCCAGCTGTGACAGCTGCTAATCTCTAATATCACCTTCCAGCACCTATTTTAGAACCTGAGCAAGTCATCAGAAATGTTCATCATTTATTTAATTTGATATTTTCAAGGTAATGAGTCAGTTTCCTGTCCAAAAATGAAAGTTTTAAAAACAGCAGTGTCATCAGATACTTGTGATGGGTAAAATTTTACTGTGTAATCTTCTGAAAGAAAAAATCATTTGTGTTATCATTAGTATTAATAAATAATTTCATAAACTGTTGTCATACGGTAAGTTAATACTAAAACTGAAGCAACATGCTAACAGATAACCAAAATTGAGACATTTTCTGGTATATTTAATAAAAGTATGTGTACATTTTTTATTTGCCAAATATTTTTATACTTCCATTGAATTTTTTATTACAATTTTCAGAAATATCTGGCTGCCATGTTAATTTTAGGGAATATTTGTCTGACAAGAACCAGCAGAATTTTGGAATCCCTGAAGGTATATGGCTTTTGCACATGTTACACGATGGTTTTCCTCCTGGCTGATCAGTTTCTAAAATATTAATAGGATTAGCATTTTCACATGACATCAGATACAGTATTTAATGCACTATGACATTAATCCAGGCATTTAATGTACTATGGCATTAATCCATGCATTTAATGTACTATGGCATTAATCCAGGCATTTAATGTACTATGGCATTAATCCATGCATTTAATGTACTATGGCATTAATCCATGCATTTAATGCACTATGACATTAATCCATGCATTTAATGTACTATGGCATTAATCCAGGCATTTAATGCACTATGGCATTAATCCATGCATTTAATGTACCCCACTCATCCCTTCTTTAAAACAAGTGGGTACATTAAAATTGCGCACAGACAATTTGTTGTGAGCCAAATGAAACTGTAATCTTTATTAATTTTAAAACCTGTACTGATCAGGTAAGCTTTGATTTTTAGATAAACATGCCTAAATTGGGTGCTTGCTCAGTAAATATTTTTGCATTTGATCATCGAGACAATTTCACGAATCACCAAGCTCTCTTTTAATTGGACATGGGGATGTTTTAAAATGGTGGATGAATCTTCCTTTTCAGTATTTGTTGATAATGCCTCCATTTATGTGCCCTTATTCTATTACCAGATAATAGCCCTGTGACAGTATTAATAAAAAAAAGTCTGGTAAGTATTATCATTGTTAAATATAACCTCTTTTGGTCTATTTATTGAGATGCCATGGTCTATTGAAACTTTTTCTCTTTTTTTTGTGTGCGCCCCCCCCCCAATTTGTTTTAGAAAATCTCTTGGGGAAAAGGGCAATTGTGAATTCCCCTTTGTGTGAGAATCACTGTGTAATGAATAAGGATTATACCTTTTGTGTAAAAATCACTATCATGTATGCTGTTCACCCAGTAACAGTTGTCTTCCCCCTAGACTTAAGCAAAATGATGATATAGCAACATCTGTACAAGACATTGTGGAAATGTTCAACAATTTCTTCATAAGCATCTCCTGTAACAGTATTCAGAACCAGACTAACATCCCAATTGAACTTGATGCTCTTCTGTTATTTATAAGAGCTAAAATTCCTGATGATAATTATTTTTCAGTAGCCAATGTTAGTGAAGCTGATGTTTTTGATATGCTAATTAAGGTGAATATTACTAAATCCTCTGGATTGGATGGGATTGGTCCATGAATTTTCTTAAAATTGTTGCACCAGTAATAACAAAGTCACTAACGCATATCATAAACATAAGTATAATGAGTGGTAATTTTCATTTTCCAGAAACACTGAAATGTGCAAAGGTTACACCTATCTTTAAGAGAGGAGAAAAGGAGAATCCAGGGACGTACAGACCAATATCAATTCTACCTGTATTGTCAGAATTATTTGAAAAGCATGTTGCCATTCAGGTCTATAATTTTTTTAAAACATACTCTCTATTTCATAAAGCACAATCAAGATTTAGAAAGTACCACTCATGCCAAACAGAACTTACCAAATGATCTTTGGCTGAAGGAAATGGATAATGGACATATGACTGGGATTGTTTTCCTTGACTTCAAGAAAGCTTTGATCTTGTTGATCGTAAAATTCTGCTGCAACAGTTGAACTGTTACAGGTTTAACAGTCCTTCTTTAAACTGGTTTAGATCATACCTAAACGAAAGGTCTCAACATGTAAGCATTGTCAATATTAGCTCTCAGACTCTCACTATTTATTCAGGGGTCCCTCAAGGCTCAGTTTTTGGCCCTCTCCTCTTCCTTATCTATATCAATGATCTACCATTAAATAATGAATCCACAAATACAGATTTGTTTGCAGATGATGCAACCTTGTATACATCTAGTTCTGATACTGAAGTTATCCAAATGAGATTAAACTCAGACCTTATTAGAGTCCAAATCTGGGCACAACAAAATAGGATGGTAATTAATGAAGGTAAAACAAAATGTATGATTTTGGGTACATCACAAAAGCTACATAAGTAAGGTAACCCAGAACTATCTCTTGTAATAGATAATCATCCATTAGAAAATGTCAAACATAAAAGCTTGTAGGTGTGACCGTAGATAATTATTATGGAATGACCATATTGATAAGCTTTGTAAAACACTGTCATCCAAAATTGCCCTACTCAGCAGAATCAAGAAATATATACCTATGGAAACTCAAGATCTATACTACAAGTCATATATTCTTCCAGTAATGGATTATTGTTCAAATGTATGAGGAAACTGCTAAATCTGAGTTTGACTGGATTTATAATCTTCAGAAACAAGCAGCATGCATAATTTTAGATGCATCTGTTGATCATCCCTCAAAAGCATTATTTACAGAACTCAAATGGTTCACATAATATGACAGGATAGATTTTAACAAGGCAGTTCTTTTATATAAATGTCTACATGGAACTGCACCAGAGTATCTTCAGGACTTATTCAGGCCTTTTTCAACACAATACCAGTTGAGATCAATATCACATGGAAACCTTCTTAGCACCAAAACCAAGAACAGAGCAATTTAAAAAGAGCTTCCAATACTCTGGTACAGTTCTGTGGAACAAGCTTCCACTACATGTAAAATCTGCTGAAAATATTAGAGTATTTAAGAAGCGATATCATGAGCATGTATGTGTTTCTAGTAGATAATGGAATTTAGTATTTTAATACTAAAAATGTTAAAATAAACAGTAATTATTGCTATCTTCATATATTGTGCATTGTTATACTCTCCTTAAGAGGGCCTCAAGGGAGAATAGTCCTTGATTAATGAGTCACCCTCTATAAATAAAGCATTATTATTATTATTATTATTATTATTAAGGAATGTACTCTTTGTGTGAGAATCAGTGTGTGTGATGAATAAGGATTGTACCCATTTTGTGAGAATCACTGTGTGTGATGAACAAGGATTGTACCCTTTGTGTGAGAATCACTGTGTTTGATGAATAAGGATTGTACCCATTGTGTGAGAATCACTGTGTTTGATGAATAAGGATTGTACCCATTGTGTGAGAATCACTGTGTTTGATGAATAAGGATTGTACCCATTGTGTGAGAATCACTGTGTTTGATGAATAAGGATTGTACCCATTGTGTGAGAATCACTGTGTTTGATGAATAAGGATTGTACCCATTGTGTGAGAATCACTGTGTGTGATGAACAAGGATTGTACCCTTTGTGTGAGAATCACTGTGTGTGATGAACAAGGATTGTACCCTTTGTGTGAGAATCACTGTGTGTGATGAATAAGGATTGTACCCATTGTGTGAGAATCACTGTGTGTGATGAATAAGGACTGTACCATGTTCCCACATTGTAATATTAAAGCTGCCAGACCCGTCAACTTGAAGTTAAAAATTTGCTTGTTCTCCTCCCTGGTTTATTATCATTATTTCCATTTCACTTAGATTTCTGGAAATGATTTGTACATTCTGTTAAGCAATTGCAAGACTCTCATCTGGAAAAATCATTTCCCAGTTTTAAATGTCTGGGATGAGTTTGCTGCCTGTCATTTTGCCTGTAGTCTCCCCTATAAATATTTCAATTATTCCTGGAGATGAAGGATATCAGCCCTCTGCTGTTAGGGTTTATTGCATCTTGGTCACTCAGACGTGAAATTGGGGCTGTTAAGTCAAAAGTGTTGATTTAGCAGGTGATTTATTTGATGAAACAGTTGCTTGCATACTCCATAAAATGCATAGACTAAGGTTTCTAGTAATATTTTCCAGTAATAGTCTCGTATTTATGTTGTTGTTTTTCCTTGATCTCTGAAGGGAACTTGATCATTTCATAGTAGTAAATAAGGAAGAGATACTACATTCTTATTTAATATGTATTTTATTTAATATGTATTTTATTTAATATATATTTTATATGTATTTTATTTAATATGTATTTTATATGTATTTTATTTAATATATATTTTATATGTATTTTATTTAATATGTATTTTATATGTATTTTATTTAATATGTATTTTATATGTATTTTATTTAATCTGTATTTTATGTATGAATATGCGTTATCTTTATTTGCAGTTTTGGGGGAGCTGCAGTTGCTTAGTTGAACTTGTTGTCCAAAGGTTCCTGGTTTGATACTCACCCATGCCAGCCAGGGTTGGCTACCTCGTTGTGACACCGTGGGAAAGGTCCTGAACTTAAATTTCCTGTTCATGATATAGTAAGTTATATGTTGAAAGTGCTGTTAATACCTAATGAAAGCAAATAAAAAATAAAAAATTTAGACACCTAGCAAGGTTTTTACTCTCATGCCATGAATATGGTAGGAGTATAAATACTGTTTAAAGCATGCCTTTTTGTCTCGTTCATACATAATGCATGTACATCATTTCCAGAAATTCTTGTCTGTGCAATTTACTCCTGCATCTTTCAGTGAACTGTCTTGAAACTTGGCTGAGATCATTGACATGATGGTCTTCATACTCTGGTGTGTAATCTGCAGAGTAATACTGTATGCCTTTTTGTGTTGCAGTACATCCTGAAATTCCTGTGTGCAACTACTGCTGCATGTTTGCATGGGTTGTATTAAAACATGGCAGACATTATTGACATGAAGCAAATGTATACACGTTGTCGTGCTTTGATGCATTTTGATCGAGTTATACCCATTGGAGTGTTATAATCCATTGCAAAATGGTTGTGTTGACAACTACACCTGTGTCTTTTGAAACTTTGATGTGAGGTGAACATGCAGGGGTTGTTCTGCTGTCTCTTGCTTTTGGGCATGTTGTAAAACTATAATTATATACTGTATATAATAATGTGATAGTTGACTTGTATGTGCCACTTCTCCCACTGCTCTTGATGTGTGATGCCTTGAAACTTGGCAGTCACTGACACATAGTGTGAACATGAATATCTTTGTCATTTTGCTTAGATGGATTTTTTTTTTAGAGTTATGCCCCTTTTGGATGTTAAATGTATATACAGGTGATGCTTGATTTACACATAGATGTGTTTGAGGTTATGGTTTAAATCAAAAGTAATTTTTCCCATAGGATACTTGTAAATTAAGGAAGCTCTTGGGCAAACTTTACCTCCCAAGTTTTCAAGTAATGATTATTTACGCAAAATTTTCATGGTGAGTGATGAGATGTGCACCGATGTAAGTGCATGAACTGTGCAAGAAACACAGGACATGGCACCAGTGATGGTATAAACACGAGCACATTGGTACAAAATGAATGTTATTTTTTCATTATAGATGGTGGTAAAACAAAATCGTGTAAGTTGAATTGGCATATAATGAGCATCACCTGTATGTGTTAATTCTTAGTTAGTCCCATGGTTTTGATGGGTTTTTTTAAATGGCACTTTTAACACATTATTGGCCATGTCATGTTGAAGAAATTAGAGCAGTGTGCCTTTCTCAAGGACACACCAAGGCAGCCAGTATGGGCTGGTCTAGTTGGGTATCGAACATACTACCCTTGGATTACAAATCTGATGCTCTACTGAGTTACTATAGCTGCAAGAAGAAAAGTGTTGAAAAATCATCAAGATAATTAGAAACAAATGAATAGGAGCTATTCAAAAATAGCTTTAAATTTTCAGGTGTACTTGTTTTGAATTACATTCCACATTATATTAAATCAGCTCCAAGCATCTCTTCCTTCCACAATAGGAGTATTAGATAGATGAAATCCAAAATGGTGTAAATATTAAAGTGCATGTTACACCACCCTCTTCCTGTGCTTAATTTTCATTTCTGCAAAAAAGTAGTATTTATGTGAAAAGTTTAATCAGGTGCTACTTTCAGTATTGAGTGTTCCGAAGTCAGTAACAAGACTGAAGTAGCATCAGTTGAAGATTGCGATTCAGCTGCACAACAGAAATAATACGTTACAGGTGCAAAGTATTTAATTCAAATTGACTCCTGACTCAGAATATTTCCTGCTTCCTTGTTTGTTCTTTATGTCACAAATTGTGGCTCACAGACCTCAGGTATAATTATGTAGTGGGTTCACTGCTTTTAATACAGATATGCTGTTAAGAAGTCTGTGCACTACAGCCTTTTTTCCAGTTGGCCAGCTTTGGGGTACATGGGTTTCTTAACCTTCAACAGACCGCTAAAATGAAATTCCATGAAACAATAATAATGCTGTGAATACCAGCGAATATCCAAAATTACAAACTCGCGAAGTAACTGGGTTCATCAGGGCAATCTTACTTACAACTCAAGTTCTCCTACTCAACCGCTCTGGTGGCCTAGTGGTTAGAGCATCCACCTCGGATGTGTGAGGTCGTGGGTTAATCCCCAGCCGAGTCAGACCAAAGACTTATAAAAATGGTACTAACAGCTGCCTCGCTTGGCGTTCAGCATTAAGAGGTTAGTGTTAGGACTGGTCAACCTTGTGTCAGGATAATGTGACTGGGTGTGACATAATGCTACATGTCTGCGGCATGATGCCCCAGTGCTAGACATCACTATAAACTGCCACACTGCAGACATCATAGCGATATGACTGAAAAATTGTTAAAGCTACATTAAAATCCAAATCACACACACAGTTCTCCTACTCAGTATCATGTGATTTTTCAAAAGCTCATGTGTCACAGTGGGGTACCTAATCCCATCCACTTTTGCTTTCTGATGGAGCAATAAATTCATATTAATCACCAACCTGCCTCAGCAGGTATGCTGATGGCAACTCCACCCTGGAGTGACTGGTGGACATTACTAATTGACATTTGAACAGCCAATGGGAATGAAGACCACCCATTTAAAGACAGATGTTGAGAGTGATTCAAAATCAGATACTATTAAAAAAATCAGTAATCCTTATTTTATCATATACTTGGATAATAAAATATAATTTCAAAAGTCTTACATTAAGTTTACACTTTTGCTTTATTCAAAACAAACTTGTGCACTGGCTTGACTAGAGGCACAACTTTTTCAGCTTCTCTTGATTAGTGTAAATCCATCTCTTGATTAGTGTAAATTCATCTCTTGACTAGTGTAAATCCATCTCTTGATTAGTGTAAATCCGTCTCTTGATTAGCGTAAATCTGTCTGTTGATTAGTGTAAATCTGTCTCTTGATTAGTGTAAATCTGTCTGTTGATTAGTGTAAATCCGTCTCTTGATTAGTGTAAATCTGTCTGTTGATTAGTGTAAATCTATCTCTTGATTAGTGTAAATCCATCTCTTGATTAGTGTAAATTCATCTCTTGACTACTGTAAATCCATCTCTTGATTAGTGTAAATCCATCTCTTGATTAGTGTAAATCTGTCTCTTGATTAGTGTAAATCCATCTCTTGATTATTGTAAATTTATCTCTTGATTAGTGTAAATCCATCTCTTGATTAGTGTAATTCCATCCTACTGTTTAAACATGAAAAGTAGTCCTCTGAAATTCCAGATGACAACTGCTTCTGTTTAATAAAAACAATCATGGAAAACACTGACTTTACACTTAAATTGAACCATTTAATGGCCCAGTGATGAGGTTGAATATACACCTACACAGCTATAAACTAGTTCAAACCCTGGCCAAGTCATACCAAAGACTTAATAAAATGGTACTAACAGCTGCCTCGTTAGGTGCTCAGCATTAAGAGGTTAGTGTTAGGACTGGGGCATGATGCCCCAGCACTAGACATCACTATAAAATACCACAATGCAGACATTGTAGTGATATGACTGAATTGTTAAGACTATGTTACAAATCCAAATCACACACACAACATTTCTTAGGACTTTATTGTCATAAACTAAGTAACAGAAAAATAAAGCAAAATCATCAAGTTTTGTAAAATTTAATAAACAGTTTAATTATCTAGCTATAAAGGAAAATGTAAGAAGAACTTAACAGTATTTCTAATTCTGATAAAGATTTATGGAAGTCCTAAAAGAATGAAAAGTTCCCTATGAATTTCAAAACCAGAAATGTACTGGTCCTTGAAGAATTGTTATGTTGTCAAGATGATGGTGGCCAGATTTCCTTTGAATAATTTATAACAGTTCCAGAGTATTAAAGTCCAAATAACAAGCACTTTTTATTTCCTCTGAACAGTCCAAACTAATGTTTTTCCTCTTGAATAATATCCAAGTACAAAATAAAACACTGCAGACTTATAACAGGAACACAAGAAATGTGACTGATTCCAAAATTGGAATGAAACTGATTACTCGGTTCTCATTATATCCACTGTCTATTGCAACTGTATTTTGCAATAGACCCCATGTGACAGAATACACTACTCATTTTGTGTTTAACCTGCCTATGCATGTGACCTAACCCAGTCAGTGGGAAGTTACTAAATCCTTCTAGAAATGTCAAAACCCTATCAGCCAGTGAGAAATTAAGCGCTATGAAGTCTTATTATTATGGTTATTATTCATGTCAGCACATATGTGAATATCTGTTTATAGGCCCTGTGCAATATTGTGCTTTCAACATTAAATTAAAGGATAGCCATGAATAAAAATTATAAAAATTAGATAAATCATGTACCAGGAGTTACGAAAATACAGGTGGTCATTGGTTTTATGGGGCTAGATTGTTCTTTCTGACCAGGATATTTTTTATTCTTTGATTCATGACATGATAAATTTGTTTTAAGTAATCAAAGGAATGGCATAGTGTACTTTTTGTTCTACAAGTCACAGCAGGCCAGTTTTAAAGCATTTAGTCACCTTTTAGAAAATGAAATGGTCTCTCCCTAATAAACACTTGACTTAAGCAGATGTACTGCAGAAGTCAAGGCAGTGACTACTGTCAACACTGAAATAAAATATTAACATCAGAAAATGTCAATTTCAACTTGGGAAGAGTGCTTTTCTATCACACGATAGATTGGTGTGTTGTATTTATTATGGTCTTTTATGGATGTCATTTAACACTTTGTATGTAGTACTGTGAACCAATTGATAAAAATAAGTTTGGTCTGCATTTATCATGAATTGGTTTAGTGGTTTCTACTGTAGCCTGCAGAATCCTTGAATCTTTTATTTAAAACAGTAAAATCTTAGAAACTGCTAGTAGATTTATTTCTAGTAGAGAGAAATAATATAATGCTAGTTTCTGATAAAGATTACATGCCACAATCCAAGATTATTCATCAAACTAAACTGGATATTGTCAAGTTTTATAGATGGTGTCTAACTGTAGAAAAACTCTTAAATTTCTTGAGTACTGTGGACTTTGTATCACATGGACATCCGTCAGATAGAAAATTTTGATATATCGACACTGTTACCACTTTATAAATGTACATGTATGATTCGGTGTACTGCTCATGACAATCAAATCATTAAAGATGTATTGAGTAATGATGATACCAGTTGTTTTAAAGATGTCAAAAGAGCTCTAACTGTATTCAGCACTTGTATATAGTC
This sequence comes from Sinohyriopsis cumingii, assembly GCA_028554795.2. NCBI lineage: Eukaryota > Metazoa > Mollusca > Bivalvia > Unionida > Unionidae > Sinohyriopsis > Sinohyriopsis cumingii. The sequence goes on from CM068838.1 coordinate 52,500,948, forward strand.
GAACTGTATTCAGCACTTGTATATAGCTGGAAAAGTAAATGGTCAAATTGCTTTAGGAATAACTTTTGTTTTTGTATGTTGATGCAGCAACTGTGAGAACTATGCTTTCTCAAGCTTTAATCACCCTCCATAATTCTGTGATTGGATTTCAAAAGAAATCGTTCAATATGCTAATAAGAACTTCTGCATAAAGTAACTATTGGAACTTTTGTGATTTTGTTACAGTTTTGTTATAAAAATTGTTGAAATTTGTCATTCGTTAACATTGTTTTCACTGCTGGGTGTGCGATTTCACCAACTTTCATATAGTGATTAATGAAGTACATTGCACAAACTGCAAGAGAAATATTGAATTGAATGCATCTGTACATTCTGAAAAGGTAGTATTGAGAAAAAAAATAAGATTCATTGTGTAAAATGTATTACTACAGTTTGCCAAAAGGAAAACTATGTTTTAATTTTTTGGAGGCTGAGCAAGGTTGTTTTGTCATTGCTACATTACAGTGCTGATGAAGAGAACATTCTTCCATTCTTCACAAAATATGAAGTGATTCAAGGGGAAATCTGACTGGAAAACTATTGAGAGCCTGTTAAGTGAGAGCTTAATAATCAACATCAGTGTCATCAGTAGTCACAAGTCAGTGACCTTGTGAAGGAAACTAAAAATGCTTATTTTATAAAAACTCTTTTAATGAACTACAAGATATACAAAAACTCTTCCTTTTTTATTTAAATAACAATAGACTGACTCATATTAATTATTATTTTAACATTTTGCTTCAGTATCTGTTTTGAGTTAAAAAATTAATTTTATTATAGCAGTATGAGAAAATGCATATAGTGGCAAAAAGATGAACTTTTTTCAACCCCTTTGAAAGCACATAAAATTTATGTTGATACAAAATCTATTGGTTTAGAAGTCAGTCTACTGGTTTGATGTCTTGGTTTTGTGTCACATATGTTGCACAGATTTCTTTGTACAGTCATTTATGCACAGCCTGCTTTTAACATGCTTTTCTTGCTAATCCATATGCAAATTAATAAAACATGAACTTGAATTTTTTTGTAAAATCTACATGTTTTATATCTTTTCAATACACAATCTCTTTTGAGTTGCCTGTATTGACCAAAAATTGGGGTATGTAGTTTACCAGGATCTCATTTTATTTTCTTCCTGCTTCTCTTCCAGCCCTCTTGATTGGTTGAAAGTGTAGAATGTGCCTTTTGTTGTTTGATTCCGGTGTCCTCACAAATCCTACTGAAATGTCACTGTCATATGTTTTTGTGTTGCCTAAAAAATTTACTTGTATAACATTGGTGGTTGTAATACCATTCCTTTTAAATTTAATGTCTTGGGAAAGATAAAACAGTTTTCTTCAAATGAGTAATTTGCAATAATCTTGGAATAATATTCATGATCAGGTTTTTTTTTCTTGATATTTATTACTAGTGGAAAATGTTGGGACTGTTACCTGTCAAAGGAACTTTGTTACTTAGAAAAAGTCCTTATTTTAAATGTGCATGAAGTTTTTGTTTTAATGTCTGAGAGCAAGTAAATTTAAGTTTATTATGATTATTTGGCAGTTATTTATTAAAATTCCTATTTCTCATGCATCTTAGCTGTCTCTTCAAAGCATTTTGCCACCTGTTCACATTGTTTTCAGAACTGCTGCATGGTTTTCATTGTTCATAGACCTACAGAAAATGAAGAAAAGATCTTTTGTCTAATTCCTGAATTTGTTTCAGAATTTGTCAAGTAGCTTGATGGGTTGAAAACCTTTGAAATCTGGTTGACATGTTTTGAGCATCATTTTTTCTTTTAAAATTAGAAATATGGACTTGATAAAAGAAATGTTATTCTAATGTAACTGCATTTCACTTGGGGAATGAGATGAATGAAAGGGTATTTCATTTAGATATTTTAATTCCACATGAAGCCTTCTAGTTCTACATGATGTCTCCCTTGCATTATGGTTGATCCTAGCTTATGATTGATCCTAGTGGGGATCACAGAAATCATGCCATGTAGACCTTTCTAGACTAATGCTGAGCTAACCTTGGGTCTGATTGTACTAACTGCAGGCATTTATCTAACACTTGCATACAAACACAAATGCACAAAATAAATTCTATAACCAAATTATAGCCATGTATCTACTCTCCACTCACACTTCTTTGTATGATTTAATGTGTACTAGAATTTCCAGAAATCCTATATTAAGTGGAGAATTACTTGTTAAACATTTCCTTTTCCAAATTTACAATGTAACTACTTAACTATATCTTAAGCACTTTACACTTACTTAAAGAGTTACAAATTTTGCAACAAATAGTCACAAATCTAATATTTGGCTGTAAAAGGAAACTTGCTATCGGTGATATATTTCAAGTCTTTAAACAAACCTTTGGGTCCCCGGGTGGCTGAGTGGTCTAAAGTGCTCACCTTTACCGATCACTGCCATTTCACCTCTGTTTGCATGGATTTGAGTCTCTGGCTTGAACAATGTGGGTATATGAGAAAGATGCCAATAGCTTCCCATGGGTCAGTGGTTATTCCTGGGGTTTTACCCTGGTTTATCCTCCGCCATTTATACTAGCTGCCATGTATAGCCTATCTTGTGCTGAGGAATGGCATTAAGCCCAGAACAATAACAAGAATAACAAACATGCCCTCCTGGCTAATAATATGTCTGTTTGTTTCACTGACCTGAATGTAACAAACCCCACTGGTTTACACTGGCTACAGTATGTCCATATTTAACAGGAAGTACAGTCATGAAAATTAACAGTAAATACATGTGTGCCTATCAATCAACCCATCAACAATTAATATTTATCAAGAGAATTTAGAGGATTATATATCTTGGTATTTTCTCCTCTAAGACATAGATAAGTAGAATACCACCCTGAAATAATTAAATCTGGCACCATAATAGATAACTGAAAAAGGTGCTTTTATACATAGTTTTCCATTTTATAGACCTAATTTTGAATATTCTTTGAATTTGTTGAGCTGAATGAAATATCTGCAGCAATTATGACATGACAGTTCTGATTGTCCTTAATTTGCTAAATGTACCCCAAAAAATAAACACTGGAATTTCTTGCATTCCAGACTTTTTCTTACTGTTCTGTTTTACAGTTTTTCAAAATCTGTCATCCTAATTTGTCAATATAGCATTTAGGTCTGTAATAAAAATGTGTAAAAATAAAAATTTAAACAGCAGAAGTGTTACAGAAAAATAAATGCAACAGAGTAGGTTAACCAGAGTACAGAACAAAGTGAGTTTGATAATCCTAATTTTACAACTTTTTTTTGTGTCAAGTATACATTTTTACTTATATGAAACATATAGATTATATTTAATTTTTAGTAATTCCATTTTTGTTAATTATTCGATATTATTATAAGATTTATACTATATTTTTGAATGGTAAAATCTCAGAAATGTCAATAATAATAATAATAAACATCTCCAACATTGTTCATACATTAAAGAAAAGTATATGCATGTGATTTTTTTCCCTGTATTACAAATTTCCATACAATATGTATGTTGAAATAGTTTTTTTAATCCCCAAAGGGGTACAAGATCAATTATTTAAAATAACAAAAATTCCATTCTTATGATACTTTCCTTTTGCTTAGTCCTGTTAGACATTACATACCTGTCTGTTGTCATAAGTACTTTTATTGTCATTATCAGCTACTGGCAGAATAAAATCAAATGGCAGTTTTTTTCATGATGAATAAAAACTTTAAAATGTATGTATCCTAGAATCATTATTTTCTTAGAGAGAGAGAGAGAGAGAGAGAGAGCCATCCCATTTTGCCTGCATTCTGTAAAGGGTTATCCTACAAGAATTGGGGTTAAAAATTAGTCTCCGTTTTTGAGCTCCAAGATTCATGTCAAGTAATACCAACATTCATGCAGCAGCTGATCCTATAACACTGGAGATGACTGAGGCAAACAAAGGTCATGGAGTTGTCATGTTGGTGAGTAAAATCAAACAAAGGTCATGGAGTTGTCTTGTTGGTGAGTAAAATCAAACAAAGGTCATGGAGTTGTCATGTTGGTGAGTAAAATCAAACAAAGGTCATGGAGTTGTCATGTTGGTGAGTAAAATCAAACAAAGGTCATGGAGTTGTCATGTTGGTGAGTAAAATCAAACAAAGGTCATGGAGTTGTCATGTTGTCGAGTAAAATCAAACAAAGGTCATGGAGTTGTCATGTTGGTGAGTAAAATCAAACAAAGGTCATAGAGTTGTCATGTTGGTGAGTAAAATCAAACAAAGGTCATGGAGTTGTCATGTTGGTGAGTAAAATCAAACAAAGGTCATGGAGTTGTCATGTTGGTAAGTAAAATCAAACAAAGGTCATGGAGTTGTCATGTTGGTTAGTTGTTGTTGTTGTTGTTTTGGGGTTTAACAACATTTTTCAGCACATGATAGGCTATACATGGCGGCCAGTGTTAATGGTGGAGGAAGAAACCGGGAAAACCCCAGAAAGAACCACCAACCCACGAGAAGCTACTGGCAAGCTTTCTCACATATGTTGGTAAATAAAATCAAACAAAGGTCATGGAGTTGTCATGTTGGTCAGTAAAATCAAGAATGTGTTGCATTTTGCTGGATTATGGGACTGTTGTTTGGCAGGCACTTCATACTGGATTGTTGCTGAGCAGTTTTGCCCTCATACCTTGGATTAGATGACCATATGTATCATTTTGTTCCACATTACCACTGAGATGAACATTTTGCAGATCAGTATTATTCACCCCTTGCTGCAGTTATTGGAGAACTCTTAATATCTGTCACTGACAATATGGAGATCTGATTACCAAATTGCATAAAAACTTTTTATTGCATTAAAGTTTCTTTGGACCCTGTTTTCTTCTAACAGTCATCAGAATTTTGGAAACTGGTGCACATTTATTTGAACATGATAATTTTCTCATACCTTTTAAGAGAAAAATGCAGTGTTGTAGCTTAATCACGTGTGCTGTAATGTCATCATAAACATATGTCTATTAAATTTGATCGACCATCCAATTTTTTGGGGAGGGAGGGGACACCTGTCATATTCTATCAAGCCAGGATATTTTTTTCTTATTCCTCAAGATACTGATTCAGTAGCATAATTGATATGGTATGCACACCTTGGATAATGAAATATCCATATTAATATGTTGGACCTTAATCCCTACATGCTTTTTCTGTCATGGACTGATTGTAGTGGTCATCATAGACTATCCACATCATGGCTGATAGTGGATGGATTAAATTTTATTGCCCAAATTAGAAAGTTGCAGCTGTATATTTTATGCAATGGTGGTATCCACTACATCATGTGGAACTTACCTGTTGGCTCAGATACAGTGCAAAGTGCAAAATGTTCTTTGAGTTGCACACAATGCAATTTAATATCCAATTACTCCCCAACTAAAACACATTCACATAAATGTATTGCAAGAGATAATCTTGAGGCTCTTTAGGTATTTCATAAAATATACAAAGTTTAATTATAGTAATTTTATTGTGAGAGAGAGATATTCAGATTTTCAAGAAAGAAAAGGAAAAATAAATCAAAGGTAAGCATTAGCAGATTTCATTCCATTATTAAAATAAAACATGACAGAAAATACTGTGTTATGACTCTGTGGTCTTAAACTATGTAACAGAAAGCAGAAAGGAAACCACAATTTAATTAAAATAAACAATTTTTGTCTCTAAGTTACAGACTGAAAATTTACGATGAACTTACAGTATTGTGAATTAAATCCCAAACAATCCTAAATATTCCATCACAAGTCCAAAAGTATAGAATGTTCTGAATTAATTCCAGTAGTTTTGAATGTGCTGATATACCCATAGTCTTGAATGTGTTGATGCTCCACCATGATGTAATCCAGAATATCTTTGAAAAACTTCTCAATAAGCCCAGAGTAGTTTTTTAATCCAAAAAAGTTGATGAGCACTTTGTAATTACAAAAAATAATTTTAATAATTTAGATTATATTGGAACTCAACAGTAAATGATTCTGCAGACTGAACTTGAGATAGGAATGAAGATTTTGTTTACAAAAACCACTTTACATAATACCCCCATGATCTATGTCACAATATCATTTCCTGAACAACTTAATGATAAATCCAAAATATTGTCAACAAGTTTGCTTCCAGAACATACCAAACTCATAAAAAAAAGGTATGGCTTTGAACTCGGTTTTTAGTGAATATATTCAAAATAAAAGTCAGATAAGTCAAAGCACTTCCCACAATTACAGATAGAGGTCAAGAACACAATATGAATTAAATATACACATGATTTTTGTTTTTATTCCTCCAGTCACTTTTAAACTGATTAACTTGTTCCCATACAGTTTTCTGTTGGAGATAATCTTGCATTATTTTCAGTTAATGCAGATACAGATGCATAACAATTAAGGAGAATATAGAGATAAAAATTAAGGAGAATATACAGATAACAATTAAGAAGAATATACAGTTAACAATTACTGCTAAACTGTTCCTGAATGTTAAGAGAACATTGTGTATCAGTGTAGTTACATGTACCAATATGTTACACTTTGACCTAATTATGTTTCTTAAGAAGTTGATGTTAATACAGATAAAGCATTTTTTTTGTCGCCAAAGAATGGACCAAATATGTATGTATATAAGGCTTTGGCAATTAGGCCAGTAATATGAAATTACTGAAATAATATTCTTAATCACCCAAGCAGCACTGAATCTTTGGAAATCAAAACTAAGCTTAAGATCACATGAACAAACTTTGGACTATGTACTGGTGTGAATTTTGCAACATTTTTCTGGAACACATAATGGAGGGAAATTGGCAGCTGTCAGGGTGATACATACCCATTTTAAGTTGATGTATGTGATTTGACATGGAATTAAATCCATGACAGGGGGTAAAGATACATTATACTAATGTGTCTGATGGGGGACACGATTGATCCTTAATGAGGTTCATCTGATAAATGTGCCAAGGAAATTTGTCAATAAGAGGTAAAGTGGTTCAGTTATAGAAATATGCCAAGATCTGAATTGTTGCAGAAACAGCATTTGTACTAGCTGAAATAATTGTCATAAGTTGAAACCTTGCAGAAATCATTTATTAAGGATGCATGAAGTGTTTAATTTTTCAAATCTTGATGGGTGAGTGTTAATTTTGATTGCTTAATAAACCTAAAATCCAATTGGACAAGTGATGGCTTGGGATGTCTTGGACAAGTAATGGCTTGGACAAGTGATGGCTTGGGATGTCTTGGACAAGAAATGGCTTGGGATGTCTTGGACAAGTAATGGCTTGGACAAGTGATGGCTTGGGATGTCTTGGACAAGTAATGGCTTGGACAAGTGATGGCATGTGATGTCTTGGACAAGAAATGGCTTGGGATATCTTGGACAAGTGATGGTTTTGGATATCTTGGACAAGTGATGGCTTTAGATGTCTTGGACAAGTAATGGCTTGGAATGTCTTGGACAAGTAATGGCTTGGACAATTGATGGCTTGGTATGTCTTGGACAAGTAATGGCTTGGACAAGTGATGGCTTGGGATGTCTTGGACAAGTAATGGCTTAGACAAGTAATGGCTTAGGATGTCTTGGACAAGTAATGGCTTGGACAAGTGATGGCTTGGGATGTCTTGGACAAGTAATGGCTTGGGATGTCTTGGACAAGTGATGGCTTGGGATGTCTTGTACAAGTGATGGCTTGAGATGTCTTGGACAAGTAATGACTTGGATAAATGATGGCTTGGGATGTCTTGGACAAGTGATGGCTTGGGACATCTTGGACAAGTGATGGCTTAGGACGTCTTGGACAAGTGATGGCTTGGGATGTCTTGGACAAGTAATGGCTTAGACAAGTAATGGCTTAGGATGTCTTGGACAAGTAATGGCTTGGACAAGTGATGGCTTGGGATGTCTTGGACAAGTAATGGCTTGGGATGTCTTGGACAAGTGATGGCTTGGGATGTCTTGGACAAGTGATGGCTTGAGATGTCTTGGACAAGTAATGACTTGGATAAATGATGGCTTGGGATGTCTTGGACAAATGATGTCTTGGACAAGTGATGGCTTGTGATGTCTTGGACAAGTAATGGCTTGGGATGTCTTTGACAAGTAATGGCTTGGGATGTCTTGGACAAGTGATGGCTTGGGATGTCTTGGACAAGTGATGGCTTGAGATGTCTTGGACAAGTAATGACTTGGACAAATGATGGCTTGGGATGTCTTGGACAAATGATGGCTTGGGATGTCTTGGACAAGTGATGGCTTGCGATGTCTTGGACAAGTAATGTCTTGGACAAGTAATGGCTTGGGATGTCTTTGACAAGTAATGGCTTGGGATGTCTTGGATAAATGATGGCTTGGGATGTCTTGGACAAGTGATGGCTTGGGATGTCTTGGACAAGTAATGGCTTGGGATGTCTTGGACAAGTGATGGCTTGAGATGTCTTGGACAAGTAATGACTTGGACAAATGATGGCTTGGGATGTCTTGGACAAATGATGGCTTGGGATGTCTTGGACAAGTGATGGCTTGCGATGTCTTGGACAAGTAATGGCTTGGGATGTCTTTGACAAGTAATGGCTTGGGATGTCTTGGATAAGTGATGGCTTGGGATGTCTTGGACAAGTGATGGCTTGGGATGTCTTGGACAAGTAATGGCTTGGGATGTCTTGGACAAGTGATGGCTTGAGATGTCTTAGACAAGTAATGACTTGGACAAATGATGGCTTGGGATGTCTTGGACAAATGATGGGTTGGGATGTCTTGGACAACTGATGGCTTGCGATGTCTTGGACAAGTAATGTCTTGGACAAGTAATGGCTTGGGATGTCTTTGACAAGTAATGGCTTGGGATGTCTTGGATAAGTGATGGCTTGGGATTCTTGGACAAGTGATGGCTTGGGATGTCTTGGACAAGTAATGGCTTGGGATGTCTTGGACAAGTAATGGCTTGGGATGTCTTGGACAAGTAATGGCTTGGACAAGTAAAGGCCTTGGATGTCTTGGACAAGTGATGGCTTGGGATGTCTTGAACAAGTAATGGCTTGGGTTGGACAAGTAATGGCTTGGACAAGGAATGGCTTGGGATGTCTTGAACAAGTGATGGCTTGGGATGACTTGGACAATTAATGGCTTGGGATGTCTTGGACAAGTGATGGCTTGGAATGTCTTGGACAAGTGGTGGCTTGGGATGTCTTTGACAAGTAATGGCTTGGGATGTCTTGGACAAGTGATGGCTTGGGATGTCTTGGACAAGTAATGGCTTGGGATGTCTTGGACAAGTAATGGCTTGGGATGTCTTGGACAAGTAATGGCTTGGGATGTCTTACTCCATTGAAGCTTTGGGTTTTATAATTTTCTTATACTGTAAAATTAGTCAAAGGTTTGCATGTGGTGAAGATCTTGAGTCTGGGGGCAGTCATGAAGATTGTCCAAGGGATGTGTAGTTGGAAGTCTTACGAGGTGATTCTGTAAAACGGTAATGAGACAATTATGTAAAGGTAAAACGAGAGCAAGGTACCATACCTTAGTTTCATACAATTTTTCTTTGACGCTAGTCTGAAGATAATTGTTTAAATTATGAATCTTGGTTTCATACAATGTTTCTTTGATAGGAGACTGAAGATAATTGTTGGGATTCATTTGTCTTAAATATTATATCACTCATGTCCTGGATTGCTACATAGTGTCCAACATCGTGATATAATGTCCTGCATCACAATATACTGTACTGCATTGCATTATACTGTCCTGCATTGCAATATACTGTCCAGCATCACAGTATTCTGTGTCCTACATTGCATTATACTGTCATGCATTGCATTATGCTGTCCTGCATTGCAATATACTGTCCTGCATTGCATTATACTGTCCTGCATTGCAATATACTGTCCAGCATCACAGTATACTGTGTCCTACATTGCATTATACTGTTCAGCATTGCAATATACTGTCCTGCATTGCAATATACTGTCCTGCATTGCATTATACTGTCATGCATTGCATTATGCTGTCCTGCATTGCAATATACTGTCCTGCATTGCATTATACTGTCATGCATTGCAATATACTGTCCAACATCACAGTATACTGTGTCCTACATTGCAATATACTGTCCTGCATTGCATTATACTGTCATGCATTGCAATATACTGTCCAACATCACATTATACTGTGTCCTGCATTGCATTATACTGTCCTGCATTGCATTATGCTGTCCTGCATTGCATTATAGTGTCCAGCATCACAGTATACTGTGTCCTGCATTGCATTATACCAGGGGTGGGCAAACTATATCCTGCCAAGGGTTTTCATGCGGCCTAGGAACAAGTTATCATTTGCACTGACTCTGTTTATGTTACTCTGTTTATCAAATAAATGTGCTTCTTTTGAACTTAAGTTTAAGTTTTCAAATATTAACAACACATTATCAACTGAAAATTAATTATGATGTTATTTAGAAAAACCTTTTGTTTTTGCCAGTTCAAATATTAATAATTTTACCTAATGAACTATGCTGCCCGTGACAATGTGTAAATTTGTGTATGCAGCACTTGCATTGGAAAGTTTGGCCACCTCTGCCTTATACTGTCCTGCATTGCATTATACTGTCCAGCATCACAGTATACTGTGTCCTGCATCGCAATATAGTGTCATGCATTGCATTATACAGTCCTGCATTGCAATATAGTGTCCTGCATCACAGTATACTGAGTCCTGCATTGCAATATACTGTCCAGCATCACAGTATACTGTGTCCTACATTGCATTACACTGTCCAGCATTGAAATATACTGTCCTGCATTGCATTATGCTGTCCTGCATTGCATTATACTGTCCTGCATTGCAATATACTGTCCAGCATCACAGTATACTGTATCCTACATTGCAATATACTGTCCTGCATTGCAATATACTGTCCTGCATTGCATTATACTGTCATGCATTGCATTATGCTGTCCAACATTGCAATATACTGTCCAGCATCACAGTATATTGTGTCCTGCATCACAATATGGTGTCTTGCATTGCATTATACTGTCCTTCATCACAGTATACTGAGTTCTGCATTGCAGTATAGTGTCCTGCATTGCATTATACTGTTCTGCATTGCAATATAGTATTCTGCATCACAGCATTGTGTCCTGCATTGCATTATACTGTCCAGCATAGCATTATACTGTCCAGCATCACAGTATACTGTGTCCTGCATTGAATTATACTGTCCTGCATCACAGCATTGTGTACTCCATTGCCTTGATACATCGTTCATTTTATGAAAGAATAATGGTGATTAATGACTGTAACAAATAGAAGCAGCATCGTGAAGTTTGCAAGTTTTAATAAGAAATAAAATATTTTGTTAGGTTTTGTTACAAAAATATTCTCAATACACTGTAAATAAATAATCTAGTGTAATAGCGATCATTTAAAAATTCTGGTAAATACTAACAGGTGGCAACAGTGAAAGAAATAAACACCAATTAAATGTATCTTGCTTGGTGAAATTCATATTCTAATCTTTTAATTCTGTTTCAGTGTAAACAGTATAATCACAACATGTTTTCTGTGAAAACATGAAAAGAGTTGATCATCCGTTATATGGAAGCTTGTGAGTATGTCTGGAAATCATAATTATGTACAAACTGACTTTGTTTTTCTTGGGGAAATGTTTGTTACATTGTAAAATTCTTTAGAGTGCATCCTAATCATTTGTAAACGTAACCATGGAGAATAAAGCTATCAAGCAAGAGGCCTAATCACTGACTGAAAAGCTTTACATAATAATAATAATAATAATAACAATGCTTGATTTATATAAGGTGACTCATTAGTCAGGGACTATTCTCCCTTGAGGCCCTCTTAAGGAGAATATAACAATGCACATTATATGAAGATAGCAATAATTACTGTTTATTTTAACATGTTTAGTATTAAAATACTAAATTCCATTATCTATTAGAAACACATACATACTCATGATATCTCTTCTTAAATACTCTAATATTTTCAGCAGATTTTACATGTAGTGGAAGCTTGTTCCACAGAACTGTGCCAGAGTATTAGAAGCTCTTTTTAAAATGCTCTGTTCTTGGTTTTGGTGCTTGAAGGTTTCCATGTGACATTGATATCAACTGGTAATGTGTTGAAAATGGCCTGAATAAATCCTGAAGATACTCTGGTGCAGTTTATAAAAGAACTGCCTTGTGAAAATCTATCTTGTCATATATTGTGAACCATTTGAGTTCTGTAAATAATGCTTTTGAGGGATGATCAATAGATGCATCTAAAATTACACATGCTGCTTGTTTCTGAAGTTAATAAATCCTGTCAAGCTCAGATTTAGCACAGTTTCCCCATACATTTGAACAATAATCATAGGGTTGATAATGGTGAAGCGAGATTGAAAGTTGAAAGTGAATTCAATTTTGCTGAGTTGATACTCAGGTTGGCTTAAGGATTAGCAGAAACTTGGGGATTACTTAAATGATGTTGATTCAGGTGATGGGTTCAAATGAAAACAGGCATGGACTGTAAATGATACCAAATTAGATGATGCTGTGTACTCCTGGTTCACCATCGTGAATCAAGCATTCCATCTCTGGAGCAGTTCTCAAGACCCAGGCAAAGAAAGTGTACACCTGGTTCACACACCATCAGGAACAAGGCGTTCCATCTCTGGAGCAGTTCTCAAGACCCAGGCAAAGAAAATGTAAGTATGGATGATGACTTTGATTTCATGGCAATCCATGGATGGCTTTGGAGATTCCAACACTGACATGGAATGTAACAGAATTCATTGTTGGTAGAGATAAGTTCGGCAAATCAGGAAGCCGCATGCATTTATTCAAATCAGCTCAGATAATCAGTCGTGAGGAATATGCAGGAGATCAAATTTACAACTGTGATGAGGCTGGTCTTTGTGATAGGATGTTGCCCGACAAAACTGTAGCTACCAGAAATGACCCACACAAAAAGGAGGTCTTCATGCAGAACAAATAGAAATTAATACTCTTGTTTTGTGTGAACAAAACTGGTACACAAAAGATGAAACCATTATGTGTGGGCAGATATGAGCCTCCTTGTTGTTTCCATCACATGAACATGGACAGCCTTCCATTTGTATATAGAAATAGTGGAAATGCTTGGATGACTGCAACTATATTTACAGAGTAGTATTTCAAGATATTTGTTGGTGCCATCAGAAACCACCAGCGATCTAGGAGCTTAAGAGGAGAAAGCTCTACTGTTATTAGATAATATAACAAGCATGGAAAGATCTGAGTGGAATATATCCCTAAAAACACAATGTCTAATCCAACCACTATATAAGGGAATTATCAACACTTTTAAGCAGTTACTGTCAGCTGTTAAATACAGTCAGTGCTATACAGTGGAGAAGGTGTTACAACCTTTCTCAAGAGTGTGAGCTTAAAAGAGGCTGTATCCATGGGTGGTCAAGCATATGCAAAGCGATCACTCCTAATGATAATAGAGGGGTGCTGGAGGAAGGGTCAAGACAGTGATGATGATAGCAACTTTGAAGGTTTCAGCGAAATGGATGTCATTCATGCAGAGGCTGTTGGGGAGAAATTTGTATAGAGACATGGTGCTGAGATGGATGTTTCTCATGATGATGTGGAGGATTGAATATGTGCTGATAAGGAGTGTCTCACCATGAAATACATGTCAGATAACAAATTATTAATTCTGTAACAAACAAAATTGCAGCAGAAGACGATTCCAATTGGGGTACCACAAGTTTCGAGAGTGATGCCAACATGGATGTTGCTACATGTCCCTTCTGCACATGAAGCAATAGAATCTTTTAATATTGTTACACAGTGGCTGGAGACCCAAAATGTTGACTCTTGAAAGACCATGCAGTTGAGAAATCTGAGATTTCGCTCTGCAGCAGAGAAATCAAGGAATAACACAAAAACAGTTAACTGAATCTTTGAAAATTTTAAGTGATATTTGTCAAGTGCACAACAAACTTCAAATATTATCATGTTCTAATTTGCATTATTTTTAATTTGTATTACCCATTTAATTCATGTTGGCATTGATTAACTTAATTTTTAATTTGACTTCTACTGTAATTAAATATATATAGCTACCTACCTTTCCATTTATCGTTTGATCAACATTGTTTCTCAAAAGGAATGGTGATCTTTTTTATTTTTATAGAAAAAACATCAAAATTTGAACTAAAAATAGAACTAGAATATATCCAATTCAGCACCAAAATCAATGATGTAATACACAATTTGTGAAGCGGTACACTTCTTAAGTGAATAGAAACCATGTAGAATAATGTTTTTGATGATCTCTTCAGTATAGTTGATCTTGAAATTGAGGGAAGAAAACAAAGTACACTGTTATGAAGAAGATTTATCCACAGTTAATCTCAGCATGATTATTAATCGAGTATTCAGTAATGTAATCTGCCAACAAAAAAAAAACCACTTTCATCTCTACATTGATCCCTTAATTAGTTTTTCTTATAGGTCCCATGATAACTTGTGCCCTCGCTGATAGTGCAGTTGTTTTTGGACCTCGTGCTGCTCAAGTTGTCAAGGGAGTGATGTACTGCCAGGCATTGCCATATATTGTCCTGCATCACAGTATAATGTCTTTAGTGTCCTGTATTGCATTATAGTGTCCTCCATTACAATATAGTTTCCTGCATTGCAGTATACTGTCCTGCATCATTTAGTGACTTGCATTGCAGTATACTTAACTGCATTTCAGTGCAGTGTCCTGCATTGCAATTACTGTCCTGAATTACAATATTCTGTCCTATATTGCAATATAGTGTCCTGCATCATGATAGTGCCTTGCATTTGCAATATAGTATCCTGCATCATGATAGTGTCTTGCATTGAAATATAGTATCCTGCATTGCAATACAGTGTCCTGCATCATGATAGAGTGTCTTGCATTTGCAATATAATATCCTGTATCCCAATACAGTATCCTGCATCGTGATAGTGTCTTGCATTGAAATATAGTATCTTGCATTGCAATACAGTGTCCTGCATCATGATAGAGTGTCTTGCATTTGCAATATAGTATCCTGCATTACAATATTCTGTCCTGTATTGCAATATAGTGTCCTGCATCATGATAGTGCCTTGCATTTGAAATATGGTATCCTGCATTGCAATACAGTGTCCTGCATCATGATAGAATGTCTTGCATTTGCAATATAATATCCTGTATCCCAATACAGTATCCTGCATCATGATATTGTCTTGCATTGAAATATAGTATCCTTTATCGCAAATACAGTGTCCTGCATCATGATAGGGTGTCTTGCATTTGCAATATAGTATCCTGTATCACAATATTGTATCCTGCGTCATGATAGAGTGTCTTGCATTTGCAATATAGTGTCCTGCATCACAATAGATTGTCTTGCATTGAAATATGGTATCCTGTAACCCAACACAGTATCCTGCATCATGATGGTGTCTTGCATTTGCAATATAGTATCCTGTATCATGGTAGAGTGTCTTCCATTTGCAATATAGTATCTTGCATTGCAATATTGTATCCTGCATCATGATAGTGCCTTGTATTTGCAATATAGTATCCTGTGTCACAATACTCTTGCATTGAAATAAAGTATCCTGACCCACAATACAGTGTCCTGCATCATGATAGAGTGTCTTGCATTTGCAATATAGTGTCCTGCATCACAATAGATTGTCTTGCATTGAAATATGGTATTCTGTATCCCAACACAGTATCCTGCATCATGATGGTGTCTTGCATTTGCAATATAGTATCCTGCATTGCAATATTGTATCCTGCATCATGATAGTGCCTTGTATTTGCAATATAGTATCCTGTGTCACAATACTCTTGCATTGAAATATAGTATCCTGACTCACAGTACAGTGTCCTGCATCATTTTAGAGTGTCTTGCATTTGCAATATAGTATCCTGCATCATGATAGTGTCTTGCATTGAAATATAGTATCTTGTATCGCAGTATTGTGTCCTGCATCATGATAAAGTGTCGTGCATTTGCAATATAGTATCCTGTATTGCAGTAGTGTTCTGCATCATGATAGAGTGTCTTGCATTGAAATACAATATCCAGCATCATGATAGAATGTCTTGTATTTCCAGTACAGTATCTTGCATCACAATATTGTATCCTGCATCATGATAGTGTCTTGCATTTGCAGTATAGTGTGCTGTATTGCAGTATAGTGTCCTGCATCATTTTAGAGTGTCTTGCATTTGCAATATAGTATCCTGCATCATGATAGTGTCTTGCATTGAAATATAGTATCTTGTATCGCAATACAGTATCCTGCATCATGATAGAGTGTCTTGCGTTGAAATATAATATCCAGCATCATGATAGAATGTCTTGTATTTCCAGTACAGTATCTTGCATCACAATATTGTATCCTGCATCATGATAGTGTCTTGCATTTGCAGTATAGTGTGCTGTATTGCAGTATAGTGTCCTGCATCATGATAGAGCATCTTGCATTTGCAATATAGTATCCTGCATCATGATAGTGTCTTGCATTGAAATATAGTATCTTGTATCGCAATACAGTATCCTGCATCATGATAGAGCATCTTGCATTTGCAATAGTGTCTTGCATCATGATATAGTGTCTTGCATTGAAATATAGTGTGCTTTACCCCAATACAGTATCCTGCATTATGATAGAATGTCTTGCATTTGCAATATAATATCCTGTATTGCACTGTAGTGTCCTGAATCAAACGCTTTTAATGATTTTGCAAAACAATTCAGGAGAATCTGACCAAATTGGACAGAAGGTATCATGGCATTAAGGCCTTCCTATTTGTACAAATTCTGTCAATCTGCTGTCAGATAAAGCTCTTGTTACTAAAATTAGAAAAATCTTGAAACAACTTTGTACACACCACTCTTTAGAACTAAAGTTGACAGATTGCATCCTGGTATGAAGAGATTCCCGATTTTATAAATGATGCTGATCTGCCATCAAATATGGCTGCTGTTACTATAGATAGAATACCAGCCGAGTCATACCAAAGACTTACAAAAATGGTACTAATCGCTGCCTCATTAGGTGCTAAACATAATTAGGTTAGTGTTAGGACTGATTGGCCTGGTGTCAAGATAATGTGACTGGGTGGAACGTCATGCTACATGTCTGTGGCATGATACCCCAGTGCATGACATCACTATAAACTGCAGACATCATAGTGATATGACTGAAAAATTGTTAAAGCTATGTTAAAAATCCAAATTACACACATACACACTATGGATAAAATAACCAATTACTATTTTCTTAAGCTGAAATAAATTTGACCAAGTTTTGACCACATCATAACATCAAGGCCATTAAAATTTATAGTAATGATACCTACATTTATCTTTGAAAACTTTGTCAAAAAGCATCCATGCATACATTTTTGTAAATAATGTGTAAATTATGTCTTTGTACAATCAAATGTGGATGAAGATACAGAAAATAAATCTGAAAAAAGTTTTTATAACATTTGCAGTCAGTAGTATTGAAAGAAAGTTATACAGTATTCAGCTAACCCAGATTTCTTGGGAACTGCTCCTGCAATTGACTGTGGGTCATGTCAGCCTTTTGATTGATTTCAGTCACATTTGTGCCTCTTGTTTAATTTATAAGATATTCTTTAAACTTGAAAAAGGATTTAATTTGGCCCCCCCCTTCTCCGCAGCTGCCAAATGAAGTATGTAATATAATACAGGGGTAGAAGTATCTGCTTGTATAGTGGTCTGAATTATTTCTAAATGGGTTGCCCTTGCTGCCATGTATTTCCACTGATTTTATCTTACTCTGTAGAAGTATGATGTGAATTATTTCTAAATGGGTTGCCCTTGCTGCCATGTATTTCCACTGATTTTATCTTACTCTGTAGAATTAGGTTATACATTAGATGACTGCATCAGCTGAACTAAGTTTCATAATGCAATTGGAATCTACTGTGCTAATACATATTTACATTATCTACACTTGACTGATTAACAATCTGAGTAAAATTAGTGACAGGTTAGGAGCATTCTCTAAAACAATGTGATTGGGCCATGAGACATCATCTGTTAAAATAGACTTGTTGATGATTTTGCTTTGAAAACATACAACAATAGCATATTAAACACCATAGATTGATATGACAGATGTAGATGCACAAAATCTACAAAAATTCAGTCAAATTCAAGCATGTAAGGGTCTACATTGAAGAGTGCAGAAGAGTACATTGGGCCTGTGGTGGGTATATTGCCTGAGTCTGTAGGGGGTTGGGTGCAGGTAATACATGAAACGAACAGGCGTATTGCCTTTGTAAAGTTTCAGATTCTATATTGTATTGCTCCTTAAAGTTGAATGCATTGAGCATTAAAATTTTATCACATTTAAGCCATAAAAGTCTTTGTGAAGGGTCACTTCAACCTTTCTTCTTTTCTCCTTCCCCATGCCAGTGTTAAAACTTGAAAGGCTAGCACTTATGGCTCAGTGAGATTCAACCAGGGCATTGCTGTGCTGTCCTGATAAAGTAAACATTTGAGCTACCAACCATAACCGCTTGATAGGAACCCTTGTCAAATTATCATTTTTAAAGGGAAATTGGTATGCACCGTAGTTCACAGATTCTAGTCTGTCTAAAATTGGTATGCACCATAGTTCACAGATTCTAGTCTGTCTAAATCTAACAAAAGAAATGATTATCATGGGAAAAATTAAAAAACTGCTGCTTACGATTGGGCAGAGTAAATTAAGGCGTACACTTTAGAAGTATGTAATGTGAATTTAAAGTGACGACCTTGGTTGAAATTCTTTAGTATAAAAATCCTGAGAAAGGAGTAGAGTGGCTTGCGGAAGCCTAAAATGAATAGTGCTTTCCTTGTTAAATAAGAAAAGGTGACCAGGTGGCTGTCTTGTAAGAAAAGGCAGATTTTAGTGCAAGGACCCACAATTTCTGAAAGAGAACAGTAGTAAGATACACAATTTTAATTTTCCACATCATTTTCTATTTTTGATTATTTGTTTTATGTAAATGTGTTTGATATGACTAGGATCCATATTATGTATTGTTTATTAATTTCATGGAAATCTGTTGATGCTAGAGTTGTTATGCAATTTATCTCTTTAATTTTAGTTACTAGTTTATTGGTAGAATTGACAATTGCATGCTGTCCAACTTTTCATATGTGTAGGATTTCATAGGGTTATATGAAATAATTTTCTTTGTATGTTAGGACGATACTGATTATGATACTGATTACTGTGAGTTAATGATAATTGCATATTTGTATGTGATTTTTGTAATGTTTAAATAGAATTTTGTGAATTTCATGCAATAGTAATCGAGCATGTGGTAGCATAGGTAAAGAGATACAGTAATGCAAGATATACTGCTCACATGTTTATTATGGCCTGTCACTGTAAAACGAGGGTGATGTTTTATCAGATTAGTTAAGAATTGATGCAGTGTGGATAGCTTGTATGCTTCTTAGTTATGTAAATGAGGGAATTAATGTACGTGTAGAAAGTGATACATAAAGAGATTTAGGGGTAATTTTGTCCTTTAAGGAACAGCTTTCTGGGCAGAGACGGGAAAATCCGAAGACAGAAGTCTGAAAAAAATAAAAGGAGTGATGAGTTCAGAATAAAGTACTATGAAGTCCAGGAGCGCGTTAAGCGTAGAATAGGAGGGCTCGAGGAAACAGGAAGACGTTGATACATGGTCAAGGGAGGAAGGTGATGCAATCGGTCGTGGAGATTGCGCTCTTTTCACCACTTGTTATTATGATGAAATAAATCCAAATTAGACACTGCTATTAAATTCTGTTGACATAATTTAGATTGAATTGTAATTGCCTCTGTTAATTTGTTTTGACTGAATTTGTTATTTTTCTTGTCTAAGGGGGCTCATATTGCATTATTTCTTCCCAATAGTCCTGCTCCGGACAGATGGAAAGAACACTTTAGTCATCTCCTAAACCTGCCCTCATCGGTCAGCCAATGTGTTCTTGACCAAATACCTCAACAGCCAACGCACAACCAACTGGATGTTCTGCCAACAATAGAGTTGAGGACGGCCGTTAAACAGATGAACTGTGGCAGGGCACTTGGAAAGGATGGTATCCCAGCGGAGGTGTACAAGACTTTCAGTGAATGGACTCTGGAGGCATTCCAGGATATGCTAATCATCATCTGGATGGAAGAGAAGATGCCAGATGTCCTTCGTGACGCATCAGTTGTGACCCTCTATAAGAATAAAGGCAAACATGCGGACTGTAGTAACTACAGAGGCATCTCCTTGCTCTCCATAGCTGGCAAAATACCTGCTCGCATCATTCTCAACAGGCTTATTGCGGCAGTGTCACAATATAACTTCCCCGAATCTCAGTGTGGTTTTCGCCCAAATCGCATCCATGTTGACATGATCTTCACAATGAGACAAGTCCAAGAGAAGTGCCTTGAGCAGAACATGAATCTGTTTGCCGTCTTCATGGACCTAACAAAGGCTTTCGATACAGTCAACAGAGACGCACTGTGGATAGTACTCAAGAGGCTTGGGTGTCATCAGAAGTTTACCAACCTCATGTGGCTCTTCCACGATGACATGACTGGAGAGATTCTCTCAGACAGTGAACCCTCTGAGAAATTCCCAATATCTGTGTCAAACAGGGCTGTGTACTGACTCCGGTACTCTTCAACCTCTTCTTCACACAGGTACTGCTCCATGCCATATGTGACCTTGACCTTGGTATCTGCATTAGATCTCGCCTGGAGGGATCAGTGTTTGATCTCTGTCGCCTAGCTGCAAAAACCAAGACACTAGAAAGACTCATCATTGAAGCACTCTTTGCAGATGACTGCCCTCATGGCCCATGAAGAGAATCACCTACAGGCAATCATGGACAGGTTCTCTGAAGCCACCAACCTATTTGGACTCACAATTAGGTTGGGAAAGACAGAAGTCCTCTTCCAGCCTGCCCCAAACACTGTCCCTTCACAACCCTGCATCACCATTGGTGACACACAGCTGAAGAATGTGGACAGTTTCAAATACCTTGGCAGCACAATATCCATTGATGGCTCCCTGGACAAAAATATCACTGCGATGATCCAAAAAGCCAGTTAAGTACTCGGATGACTCTGATCCAAAGCCTTTACAATCCAAGGACATACACCTAACAACAAAGTTGAAAGTGTACAATGCAGTTGTACTCACATCTATCTTGTATAGCTGTAAAACATGGACTGTCTATCAAAGGCATATCAGTCAGTTGAAACAATTCCACCAGAGCTCCCTGAAATCCATATATGGATCAAGTGGCAGGACCGAATCACCAAACAGGAAGTCCTTGATAGAGCCAACACGACAAGCATCGAAGCCAAACTAATCCAGGCCCAGCTTCATTGGACTGGCTATGTCATCAGCATGGATCAAAACAGAATCCCAAAGCAGCTGTTCTTTGGCAAGCTAGCTCATGGCAACCAGAACCAAGGCTGCCCTCACAAGAGGTACAAAGACATTCTCAAGATGCACATCAAATGGACAGACCATCAATCCCACCAGCTCGAGCTCACTGCCTCAGACAGAAGCCACTGGTGAGCCCTGACCAGAAAAGCCTGTTCCACCTTCAAGGCTGACCGCCACCTTCATCTTGCTGCAGCTTGTGAGAGAAGTCACAGAGTTGTATTCCAGCCACCACCAACCATTGGTGTCCAATGCCCCAAATGCAACCGCCTGTGTGCATCGGAATTTGGACTCCAGAGCCACATGCTCATCTAACATTGATGAGATCACACAACTTGTCTTCTTCGGCTTGAGAGACTACAAAGAGAGTCCTGCTCAGCTCTCTGTTGAAATTCTATCTTTCCACTCCCACTGGGCTGTAATGTTGAGGGAGGTCATCCTCTAGATAACGCCAGCCAAATCCAATTAATCACCCCTCTTGCTAAGAGGGCGACATTACAGCCTTCTTAATGAGAAAGTAACAGTTTAGTTTCTTAAGTTATACTTATGTCCATTCAATATAGCTAATGATACCAAAACTTCAGATACCTTAAAAATAATTGTTTTCCTAATACATACAATTAAAAGCACTGGATGCAATTTATCTAGAAACTAGTCTACTGGCCCCGATCTTTTGGCCAACTGCTATTGTATTTGGGTGTTATGCAGATGTATTTGGGTGTTATGCAGATGTATTTGGGTGTTAGGCAGATGTCAGCCAGTTGAGCAATTTCAGGCCCAATTGGGCCTTGTGTATGTATATTTTTTTTTTTCTTAAGCTGATAGGTTGAATATGGATAAAAAAATTCCCTCTTAGACAGGTATGGGATATTTACTAAATCGGTCTCCTTCTGTATAAGGCTGTTGATGGACACAAAAAGTGTTTCACATTATAAGTATTGTTTCTTCATAGTGAGAACCACTTCATTGAGGTTGAGGCATTAAAGTACATAAAACACAAAATATAAATTATTAATAAAGTAAGATGGTGCAATTAATTTGGAACTGTTGGTTCACATGCCAGAACCTAAAAGTGAGTGAAATTAAATGTCAATTATAGTGTAAAATTTAAACTAATTTTATTAGATCCAATATGATATGATACTTGTGTTTTAAGAAGGAAAATGGTATACTGTGGGCCTTGATTATTAGAAACCATTGTATTTTGCTATTTCACATGCTAAAAGAATTCAAATCTGCTTTGCAGGCAGACTTGAATGAAGTTAGGGGAGCTCTGAATTCCTAGATGTTATCTTCTGTTGCATGCATTTTCACTGCATAACTGTCAGAGATTGTTAATGTAAATGACAGTCTCTACAGTTTTACTGCTTGGATCTGTGGATAATTATTAGCTTGCATCCATTACAAGGACATAGCTACTTTAATTCTTAAAAAATTCTAACCTGCGTAAAATCTTGCTTATTTTGCAAGACAAAATAAAATTTGCACAAAATTTGTTTGTTTTAACAAGAATATACTAAAATTGCAGTGTACAAGTTGCAGAAATGTTATGAATATGCTGCATCATGTGACTTGGCAAAAAATATAATGATGAAGTAATGCTGCCTTGGTTGAGAGCAGTTAAAATGAGTTAAGATTTTTAAAAAATATTTTGTAGAACAAACTACATTATCTCACCAGTACAGTGAGACATGGGCATAATTTTGTTTTGCAGTGTAAACCGTGGCAGCATCAATATTTAAAAGCTTTTTTAAGTTGGTTATGAATTGCACTTAACATAATATTAAAAAAATAAATTGTTTAATATCATATTAATAAGGAGTTCATATGCCTTTTGCATGCATAGAAAAGGAAAGATTACTTGTTTCCTATCTAAATGCATGTCTCAAATCTAGCCAATATCTCCAAGTGAATAGCCTATGTAACCGGATCTCACACAGATCAGAGTTCTTTTGCCGTTTGAGGGTCAGGTTAAATTCTATACATGATGGTACTGCTCAAAAGGAGACTTACTTTGCCAGAAGTCTGGAACAGTTGCTGGTTGTTCATTGTCACAACCCTCTACAGTGTTGGGACTAATACGGTAAAAAGGTGGACATTTAAATTTTTAATGGCACATGAGCTCCAGTCAGCATTGCTGACAGTCTCAATACATGAAGAACTCTAAGTAAAATATATAACAATTTAATCTGTATTAATAACAAATAAAGTATTTAAACAGTTTCTATATTGAAATCATACAATTACACTCCACTCATAAATTAACACATTAATTTGGCCTCTTACAAATGCCTTTTTTATTGCATGGTACAAAATGTACCATCCCTATGTGAGTGTGTCTCATTTCAGTGAGTAGTCCCTAATACTCATCTGTATTAGATCTTTTCTCCCTTCTATCCTCCTGCCCTCTTTCTGTACTACTCCTTGTATTCTAATCCTTGTACTATTGTATTTCCTTCTTCCCTCCTTGAGAGTTTAGTGCCATCTCCACATACACTCTTAACACTTCCTGTGGAGAATATAAGGGACATACATTCAGTTCTCCCAATACTCCTCTCGTAATCATCTGCTCTCTCACAAACTTCTCATCAAAAGGCGAACACTACCAGGCCTTCTCACACACACTAACATCTCTCATTCCATACATGCCTTTACCAGGCCTTCTCACACACACTAACGTCTCTCATTCCATACACGCCTTTACCAGGCCTTCTCACACACACTAATGTCTCTCATTCCATACACGCCTTTACCAGGCCTTCTCACACACACTAACGTCTCTCATTCCATAAATGCCTCTACCAGGCCTTCTCACACACACTAATGTCTCTCATTCCATACACGCCTTTACCAAGCCTTCTCACACACACTAACGTCTCTCATTCCATACACGCCTTTACCAGGCCTTCTCACACACACTAACGTCTCTCATTCCATACACGCCTTTACCAGGCCTTCTCACACACACTAACGTCTCTCATTCCATACACGCCTTTACCAGGCCTTCTCACACACACTGTCTCTCATTCCATACACGCCTCTACCAGGCCTTCTCACACACACTAACGTCTCTCATTCCATACATGCCTTGCTCTACATATAAATAATTTTACTTAATTAAGTTTTGAAAAGCATCCACACACTGTCTAAATGTTACATTCCGACACAGCAATTGACCGATGTTATGGTAATCATTCATATAGCCCACGTCCTATGAATAATAGAATGATACATAGAAAAACATAGGTACATATGCCTACAAATTCACTGTCTACTTCACATATTTTTAGTCTACATATTGATAAATGCAAATACCATCCATTATTCAAGTTCTAATAGATTCAACTATACACTATGATGTAACAGTCTCTAATAATTCTACAATATGTTATGTTTCATGTCCTAATAACATAGCTGTATGTTATAATACACAATCTAACAAATTCTTGTCTTCACAAATCAACACAAATATTCATTTTGAAATATTTCCTACCTGTAGAAGATTTAATATTTCTGTCCCAGATCAATTCCTCTTTCACATTTTTTCCAAGTCTCTATCTGGGAGTGGTCTTTTCCACTAGAATTCGTTTTGATGCTTCTTGTATCCTCCACTCCTTTCAAAGGTCAGGAACCACTGATTAATTTCACCCAGGTACTGGCTAGATGTTTCATTGTCCCCTTGTTGGTCTGAGACATTAGCTCCACATACTGGTAGGTTTGTTTAATATCTCTGATACCGATTGACTGGTATGCCTAGTTTGATGTCCGCGGCTTGCCCCAAACCAATTTTCACAGCTGCTTTAGTGACACAGAATATAATCCCTTTGAAGTGACTAGCCTACTCACGCATTTAATTACTGAATCAGCACACAACTAGCCATCCTCAGTGGTTCTCACAAACCCTTCAGTCAGCTGTCATAAAACTTAGGTAACCCTTAATAGCCAGCAAGAAAGCTAAAATCACAGTTGTAAAGATGGAAAAATTCTGACCATTTCCTCACATTCATAATTAAACTGCAAAAAAGCAAGAGTTTTTCATTTTGTTCTTTTTGGATGGAACGCATAAAATGGTATGACTATAGAGGGTTTTGCTTCAGAAAATCTTGCAAATCATCAGACTAACACTGAATTGTGAGGACATGTGTGTGATTACGATTTTTAACATAGCTTTAACAATTTTTCGGTCATATTGCTACAATGTCTGCAGTGTGGCAGTTTATAGTGATGTCTAGCACTGGGGCATCATGCTGCAGACATGTAGTATGATGTCCCACCCAGTCACATTATTCTGACACCAGGCCGACCAGTCCTAACACTAACCTCTTAATGCTGAGCATCCAGTGAGGCAGCTGTTAGTACCATTTTTGTAAGTCTTTGGTATGATTGAACCCATGACCTCCCGCTTCCAAGGTGGGCGCTCTAACCACTAGGCCACCGGAGCAGTCTGAGGACATAAAAGTGGCAATCTTTGCCAACCTTTAAAGTGCAATGGGTATGAGTAATCCTGAGTTGTAACTTTTTTATTTCTTTGAATCTGTTAGTAGATTTAATGCTAATGGATTGAATAAACAAAATATGCTAATTTAATGTTAATTGATTGAATAAACAAAATATGCTAATTTGATGCTAATTGATGTAGTAAACAAAATATGCTAATTTAATGCTAATTGATTTAGTAAACAAAGTATGCTAATGTAATGCTAATTGATTTAATAAACAAAATATGCTAATTTAATGCTAATTGATTTAATAAACAAAATATTCTAATTTAATGCTAATTGATTTAATAAACAAAATATGCTAATTTAATGCTAATTGATTGAATAAACAAACTATGCTAATTTGATGCTAATTGATTTAGTAAACAAAATATGCTAATTTAATGCTAATTGATTTAGTAAACAAAGTATGTTAATTTAATGCTAATTGATTTAATAAACGAAATATGCTAATTTAATGCTAATTGATTTAATAAACAAAATATACTAATTTAATGCTAATTGATTGAATAAACAAAATATGCTAATTTGATGCTAATTGATTTAGTAAACAAAATATGCTAATTTAATGCTAATTGATTTAGTAAACAAAATATGCTAATTTAATGCTAATTGATTTAATAAACAAAAAAAGTCATGTAAAATGATATGCATCCGCATATGCAGCATGCTGGAATGTTTAATTGATTTGATAAGTCGATACTTTTGCCATATTGATACCTATATCAATACAAGAATCAATACAATATTGAAATACATTACAGGGACTTTAAACAGTTTGATGAGGAAATGTTCTTAAATGATTTAGTTTGCAAACACTTCCAGTCAGTTTGCAATATAGCTGATGTGTCAACACTGCCTTAGACAAATGGTATCAGATGGTCAATGCAACCTTAGACAAGCATGCCCCAATTAAAACGAAAAGGGTTCAACACCAAATGACACCCAAATGGATTACCCCTGAGATCAGTGAGGCTAGGCACCTAAGAGATAATTTCCACAAGAAAATAGACATGAAAAGCTATAGAAAGTGGAGGAATAAAACTAAGCACCTGATAGATCAGGCAAAAAAGAATTACTATAAGCAGACTATAGATGAAAGTAAGAGTACCAAAACATTGCAGAAGCATCTAAAAGAGCTGAACCCACCCAGGAACAGTTGTCTTCCCCCTAGACTTAAGCAAAATGATGATATAGCAACATCTGTACAAAACATTGTAGGGGCCCCTAGTGGTCTAAAGAGCTCTCTGTTACGGATCACTGCCATCTCACCTCTGCATGGGTTCGAGTCTAGGATTCGGCCAATGTGGGTATGTGAGAAAGCTTGCCAGTAGCTTCTCGTGGGTCGGTGGTTCTTCCCGGGGTTTTCCCGGGTTCTTCCTCCACCATTAATACTGGCCGCCATGCATAGCCTATCGTGTGCTGAAAAATGGCGTTAAACCCCACAACAACAACAAAACATTGTGAAATGTTCAACAGTTTCTTCATAAGCATCTCCAGTAACAGTATTCAGAACCAGACTAACATCCCAATTGAACTTGATGCTCTTCTATTATTTATAAGAGCTAAATTTCCTGATGATAATTATATTTCAGTAGCTAATGTTAGAGAAGCTGATGTTTTCGACATGCTAATTAAGGCGAATATTAATAAATCCTCTGGATTGGATGGTATTGGTCCACAAATTCTTAAAATTGCTGCACCAGTAATAACAAAGTCACTAACGCATATCATAGACTTAAGTATAATGAGTGGTAATTTTCCAGAAACACTGAAATGTGCAAAGGTTACACCTATCTTTAAGAAAGCAGAAAAAGAGGATCCAGAAAATTATGGACCAATACAATTCTAAATGTATTGTCAAAATTATTTTGAAAAGCATGTAACCATTCAGGTCTATACATTTTTTGAAACAAACTCTATTTCATAAAGCTCACTCAGGATTTAGAAAGTACCACTCGGGCCTTACATAACTTACCAAATTAATTAATCTTTGGCTGAAGGAAATGGATAATGGACATATGACTGGGATTGTTTTCCTTGACTTCAAGAAAGCCTTTGATCGTGTTGATCATGAAATTCAGCTGCAAAAGTTGAAATGTTGCAGGTTCGACAATCCTTCTTTAAACTGGTTTAGATCATACCTATACCAAAGGTCTCAAAAAGTAAGCATTGGCCATATTAGCTCTCAAACTTGCACTATTCATTCAAGGGTCCCTCAAGGCTAAGTTTTGGGCCCTCTCCTCTTGTTATCTATATCAATGATCTACCATTAAATAATGAATCCACAAATACAGATTTGTTTGCAGACGATGCAACCTTGTATACATCTAATTCTGATACTAAAGTTATCCAAATGAGATCAAATTCAGACCTTATTAGAGTCCAAAACTGGGCACAACAAAATAGGATGGTAATTAATGAAGGTAAAACAAAATGTATGATTTTGGGGACATCACAAAAACTACATAAGTCAAGGAACCCAGAACTATCTCTTGCAATAAATAATCATCCATTAGAAAATGTCAAACATGAAAAGCGTGTAGGTGTGACCATAGATGATAATTTATTATGAAATGATAATATTGATTAGCTTTGTAAAACTGTCATCCAAAATTGCCTACTCAGCAGAATCAAGAAATATTTACCTATGGAAACTCAAAATCTATACTACAAGTCCTATATTCTTCCAACAGTGGATTATTGTTCTAATGTATGGGGAAACTGTACTACATCTGAGCTTGACATGATTTATAAACTTCAGAAACAAGCAGCACGTGTAATTTTAGATGCATCTGTTGATCATCCCTAAAAAGCATTATTTACAGAACTCAGATGGTTCACATAATATGACAGGATAGATTTTAACAAGGCAGTTCTTTTATATAAATGTCTACATGGAGCTGCATCAGAGTACCTTCGACACTTATTCAGGCCTTTATCAACCCAATACCAGTTGAGATCAAGATCACATGGAAACCTTCTAGCACCAAAACCAAGAACAGAGCAATTTAAAAAGAGCTTCCAATACTCCGGTACAGTTCTGTGGAACAAGCTTCTACTACATGTAAAATCTGCAGAAAATATTGGAGTATTTAAGAAGAGATATCATGATCATATATGTGCTTCTAATAGATATTGGAATTTAGTATTTAATCCTAAATATGTTAAAATAAACAATAATTATTGCTATTTTCATATAATGTGCATTGTTATACTCTCCTTAAGAGGGCCTCAAGGGAGAATAGTCCTTGCCTAATGAGTCACCCTCTATAAAAAAGCATTATTATTATTATTACTATTATTATCATTATTATTATACCTATATCAATAGAAGAATCAATGCAAAATGGTATGCACCTTATTCAAGTTACTTTAATTTTTACTTATTCTTTCATTAAATTGAGAATTCATTTGAGACATCCATA
Organism: Sinohyriopsis cumingii; assembly: GCA_028554795.2. NCBI lineage: Eukaryota > Metazoa > Mollusca > Bivalvia > Unionida > Unionidae > Sinohyriopsis > Sinohyriopsis cumingii. The sequence continues at coordinate 52,530,404 of CM068838.1, forward strand.
GCAGGAACATGCACTAATTTATGTAAGATAGAAAAACTGTTGACATCACCCACTCATCTTGACAAATTAACAAACACATTTGGTAATATGAAATATGCCCCCATGTCACAACCCTACCAATGCACTAATTTATGTAAGATAGAAAAACTATTGACATCACCCACTCGTTGTACAAATTAACAAACACATTTGGTGATTTGAAATATGCCCCCATGTCCCAACCCTACCAATGCACTAATTTATGTAAGATAGAAAAACTATTGACGTCACCCACTCATTGTACAAATTAACAAACACATTTGGTGATTTGAAATATGCCCCCATGTCCCAACCCTACCAAATCCATGATGATTATTTTATCCCGTCATTATGCTCAGCCACTAATATATATTATTGTAAAGAAGTCATTCCAGATTTGCTCCTGTAGTATGATTTATATATTTTTCTGATATTGAAGAACTACAATACACAGATTCTCATGTTCTCTACTTGTATTGAATTTGTTTTCATCCGGTGAAATATATTACATCTAATTTGGGTTGGTGGTTATTGTTAGTTCCGATACAGAGCAAAATGATATTAAATACTACCAGTCAGAACTGTGATTTATTCACTGTGTGACAAACCAAAGTACAGCCATCTCAACTAGGTCAGTTTATATACAAAGCATCAGAGAAACTTTGTGCAAAAGTTTCTGTAAAGTACTTAAATGGGGAACAAGTTTGGAATGTCTCCCTTTACACTAATATTTTTTAAATTGGTAACTGAATGTGCTGTTGGTATTTAAAAAAAGCATCACATAATCAGCAAGGGGACAGATTCCAGACTGAACTAGTTTTAGTCACTTGGTCTGAAAGCTGGTCTGTTTGGAAGGCCTTTTTGTATCTTGTCAAGGATGAGAATGACATATGAACAGATGAAACATTGACATCTGTCTATGCATAATCTACTTACTAGAAATACAGCCAACACGTCAACAAATAAAATGGCAGTTCTCCACTGCCAACAGGCTATCTAAAGATGTAATGAGTTTTCAACAGCATTTGTTGCCTAAAGACGCCCCATCTTGTAAAAATTGTGCATTATATATATATTTATACAAATGTCATTGTAGATGGCCTCATCGAAGATTGGTCAGTTGACCAAATGAGCTTCTTTAAATAAAGTCATTATTATTATTATTATTATTAGTAGTAGTAGAATTCTGTTGGTCCCCATGGGTGCCATACTAGGCTTTTTTGTTTTAGGTGTAGTCCATCATCATTCATGATGGCTGTGTCATCTCTGTTTTGATATCTTTCTCCTCAGGTAGGTTTCCCATGTGATTCCACCAGTTGAATCTGGTGTGATTAAAAGATGAGGTATGCTCCCCTTTGTTTAGAAAGGTTCAGTAGAGTCTTTGTGCAGTTTCTTACTTTCCACTACTAGGATTTCTGGTAACAAAGAAAGAGGGGCGCTTTGACTAATTATTGATCTTTCCTGCAAGTTTTTGCAGGAGAAACATTACAACATGGGGACCACAAACTCTACAAGATCTAGTGCCTGGCAATCTCTGTTGGTCTTCAGGATGCATATTTTAACATCCTTACCTTTCCTTCTCACAAGAAGTACCTCATGTTTTGCATGGACAATTTGGTGCTCTGCTGTTCGGCTTGGTCTCCACACCCATACTTTTACCAAGGTCATAGGAATGGGGCCATCTTTTTGCTCAAATATACTCTAATAAACTCCAATATGCTCATACATTTATTTATTATATTAAATTTTGTATTAAATGTATGGAGAAAATGTTCTTTTTCACTTATCAGACAACAGATCTAGGTAACCTAAGTGGTTAGAGTGTCTAACTTGGATACAGGAGGTTATGTGTTGTAACCCCCTCTGAGTCATATGATAGACTTATAAAAATGGTACTAGCAACTGCCTTGCTTGGCACTCAGCATTAAGAGGTTAGTCTTAGGACTGGTTGACCTGGTGGCTGGATAATGTGACATGGTGGGATATGATGCTACCTGTCACTGCCATGTCTGCCCCAGTTCTTGACATTATGATAACACTGCAGACATCATTGTGATATGACTAAATTTTTTAAAGCAACATTAAAAATCCAAAAACACACGCACACTTTTCAAACATTATCATCTGGAGTCCTCTCAAAACAGTCTAAGAATAGACCTATAGGATAAGCTTACTTGTTCCTAAACGTATGGTACTGGACTATTATTTTTAACATATTCCACATTCCAGAGACTGAACTATGTTATGTGCAAGTTAATTGAGATATAACATTAAAATGAATTGTTTTAGGTCTTGATAAGCTTGCAAATTCATTGGAAAATATTGTTTATGATTTCCCCAAATCCATATACCTATTTTTTTGGCTTGCTCCATTGCAAAACTATTAAGAGAGAAGGATATCAAACAAAATATGAGAATGAAATAGTTCCTGCCTTTCATTTACGGATCATACAAGTCAACTATTCAAGATTTGAATTGTAATTAGACTTTACGATCAATTTTTGTGAGGCTAAAAACACCAATCTTCACATAATGATTAAAATCTATGCATAATCTGCCCGTGCTAGAAACCTAAACTTAATATTGAATGTTAATAATAATAAACCATAATAAAAATATATAAAGAAATTTACAACTCAGTAGTCATATTTCAAACGAATTCTTTTTCTTTTATTTTTGTGTATTATTATCTCTTTAATGTTGATATTTTGTATGCTCACTAAATTGCATGTTTTCTTTGACCTGGCTTGGATGTCATCAGTTTAGATGGACCAGTTACTGAAAATTTCTCATCAGATGAAAATATTTCATTGTTTGTTCTTTTCTTGTTGTGTTATAGTAAGTTCATGAAGAACATTTTCTTTTGTTATGTTGTTTGCTGTCTCCACATGACCTTGGGAATGCAGTAGGAACTGTAATGTGTTGACAAATGATAATTTCCTATAGTAAAAGTGCCCTCTTGACGTAAAAAAAATATAACATTTGAAACTCATATTTTCTCTATCAGATTGGGTGTGTTTTGAGGCTTGTTTTGATTTATTTTCACAACATTATTGATGAAGTCTGCATTATTGTTTGTCAGAAGTTTATCATTCTTTTTACAAAGCCATGTTCGAAACATGTGATCATCTATGTGGGTCTTACAGATCTTTTAGAAATATTTTATAAATGTTTCTTCTGTTGTTGTGGCTGTTATTTCTTTTGAAATACATGTACTTTCAAACTCAAAAGTGTCATCTGCATTTATTAGTCCATGTTCACTTGAAAATCAATCTTTTTATGGGCTTCCTTAAACTTATACTCTCTGATGTGATTGTAAAATAAGGATTCGGTCATTAAAAAGCCCAGTTCCCTAACGCCCCCCTCCCCATGGTTTTCTCGATGTCAAAGCGATTTTTTTATAAATTTTTGAAGGTCCTTCAGTAACTCGCGCCTCGCTTATAGTGTGGTCTACATTTATGGACCCCACTGTGTGCAAGTTATTGAGGGAGAGGTGTATACAAATGAGCTAACAAATGGATACTTTTTATTAGCACCCATAAATATAAAGCGAATCCAAAATGAAAATACTGAATGAGCAGGAAAGGAGGAAGTAAAACATGCCAACATAAGAATGCAGATGAAATACTGTATGTTACTCAAATGCCAGATATCATCCATTCAAAAAATCAAGTTCCATCTATTATTTTCTATGCAGAAGAACAATTTCATCAAATTACAGTTATGAAAAACTGGGATAGATAGAATGTTCAACTTTCAACATTATTACATTTGTTTAAAAAAAATTGCAGTTTAATAAATACAGTGACCCTGATCATCCTCTGTTTGTAGGCCCAGTGCATCCGCAGTGAGAATCGACATACAAATCTTAATTTTTTTTTCAACATTGCCAGTAAATTGTTATTCAATATTGGTAATGTTGATTTAATCTCAAATTATGGAATTTAGAACAGACACGAGAAGGCACTAACAAAATACATTGAACATGGATTTCTGGGATGGACTAGGATGCTGTAAGAAACATTTTAAGAGCAATTTAAACCACTGTATGTCCAACAGCTGTCTTGAAAATCAGTTTAATAATAATAATAACAATAATAATAATATTAATAATAATGCTTTATTTATAAAGGTTGACACATTAATTAAGGACAATTCTCTCGAGGCCAACCAGTCCTAACACTAACCTCTTAATGCTGAGCACCTAGCGAGGCAGCTGCTAGTACCATTTTTGTAAGTCTTTGTTATGACTCAGCCGGGGATCAAACCCACAGCCTTCCGCTTCCAAGATGGATGCTCTAATCATTTTTTCACTTTAGATTTAGTGTTTTGGGGTTATATTTTTAAAGAACAAATTCCACTTAAAGCTTGTCCAGCATAGAAGAGTCACTTGATACTAGTACTTGACACAATACTATGTGTACTAGTACTTGACACATTACTTTGTGTACTAGTACTTGACACAGTACTATGTGTACTAGTACTTGACAATACTGTGTATACTAGTACTTGACACAATACTATGTGTACTGTACTTGACACAGTACTATGTGTACTAGTACTTGACAATACTGTGTATACTAGTACTTGACACAATACTATGTGTACTGTACTTGACACAGTACTATGTGTACTAGTACTTGACAATACTGTGTATACTAGTACTTGACACAATACTGTGTATACTAGTACTTGACACAATACTATGTAGTATACATAGTTTATTGTACAGTAATAATAATAAAATAATTTAAAAAATGGTTTAAATTATTATTTTGAGTTAGTTCCTGGTAGGGTTATAGGAAACAAAACTCCAGGTGAAAAATTCTATGATTCCATTTTCTGTTGTGTATACTTGTTATGTTGATAACCATCTGTTACATTGCTCAGGTAATTAATTATTTCTAGAAGTATCACCTCACAGGTGTAATGATACCATTTCTGGCATACTTCACATGTGACGCTGTTAGTACATGAATCCTTTATGCAGTTGCCACATGCACAATGCAGAACTTTGGCATGATACATGGTAAATAAACCTGTGATAAAAACTGAACAGTAATTAAAATCAAGCGAGAGCTTTATACTAAAAAGCATATCTTCCAAAGCTTAAATATATGCTTAGTTAATTACTATAATAAAACCAAAACCAGAAGGAAGTAATAAAACAAAACCACAGTTAAACCAATGAAGTATAAAGAACAAAAGCACAAGGTGATCAAATGGTCCCAATTAAAAGATGTAAAATGGGCTTCAATGCTTATGCTTTCACTAATCACAATGAAGACATTGAAACCCTATGATACTTCAAACTTCCTGTAGATAATAGTAAATTAAAAAGGCTGAAAGCTTCCTATAGCTTTTCTTGTTAACTGTTGCAAAAACATTACTTATTGTTCTCAGGTATTCATTAAGATATTGAAAATATTTGTACATGTGAGGAATAGACGTCTCAAAAAAAATGAGTGTGAATGCAATTGAATGTTTTGTTTGGAATTTTATTGGAAATTTACTCTGAATAAAGATGGTATGCTTGTGTGCTTTCTTATAATTTTAACTGTAAGACTGTCACAAAATCCCAAAATTTAAATGTGATGTCTTAAATAAAGTAATGTAGGTTATAATATTTATTTGTTTAAGAACTGTTATATTCATTTTTTCAGTACATCTTGTAACCGATAACATTGCTCCAGTGGCCTAGTGGTTAGAGCATCTGCCTGGGATTTGCAGGTTTGAACCCCAGCAGAGTCATGACAAAGACTTATAAAAATGTTACTAACAGCTGCCTCGCTAGGCACTCAGCATTAAGAATTTTGTGTTAGGACTAGTTGGCCTAGTGTCAGGATATGTGACTGGGTGGGACATCATGCTAAATGTATGTGGCATGATGCCCCAGTGGTAGACATCACTATAAACAGCCATACTGCATGCACTGTAGCGATATAACTGAAAAATTGTTAAAGCTATGTTAAAAATCCAAATCACACATACACACATACACACAGACACATAGAATACGAAAAAAGCTGAAAATTTGTTTAATGTTCAAGGCTCAAATATAGAATGTGACTTTTTTCCTTTTAGTCAAAACGTACTTATTAACTGATGCTTTTACATATTGAACTGGAGAAGTTATTAATATTCTATTCACATTTAGTTAAGATTCATTTTTTCTCAAGAGTATCACTCTAGAAGTCTAAATTTATGAACACTATCTTATATAATCAGCATATGTAAGTACATTAATATTTAGGTATACCAAGTTCTTCACCATAATCTCTAAGGCTTGATTAGTGAAACTAGATGTTCTTGTTTATTTTTCTAACATAATTTTACATAGCTGATAGTACAAAATAAACTTTCATTGGTAAATTTGAGTGTATTTGAATACATTTGAGTAAAAATGGTTGGCCAATGAATATTGTTGCAGCCCAATTAAGGTCACTGAAGATTCCTATAAATCAATATTTCAGCAGTTGGTTGATCTACATTGGCTGGCTCTACATGTCTCATGCTGTTGGTTGATAGTGACCGGACTTGGTCTTTCACCAAACCTAGAGAAATCGGAGCTTACTCCAACTCAAGATTTTGTCAGTGTGTGAATCAATTTGTAATGAACAGAGGATTAGGTGATGTCCCAAGGACAGAGTGGGCAAGAGCTTGCTGTCCTCTTGGCATTGTTGAGAGCCATGACAAGATTGTTAACTCATCTGTTTCATTCTCATCCAGGGACCTTGAACCATCCAACAAACCTGGCTTCCTTAGGCAGACTGCACTTGTACCCTCTTCAGTTTATCCATTTGGCAAACTGAAACCACACATGAATGCTAATTTTCTTTTTTCTCCTTTTAATCGAGGGTTTGTTCCATTTCTGCTTTAAGACACAAAATATTTAAGTTTTTGAAGGACCTGACCATTGGTACAAACTCTCGCCCGAGCAGGTAGTTCAAGCTGCAATGACTGGTCTCTTGTTTGCTAATAATACTTGGATGGAATTCCATGTGTGTCATGTGGTCTGTGACTAAAACACATATGAACACATGAATGAAGCTTCTTTTGAGAACCTTACCTTCAAGACTGTTTTCTTGCTCTCCTTAGTGCTTTGAGATGAAGGAGTGAGCTTCATGTCATGTCCATAGAACCAGACCATCCAAGTCTTATTTCTCCCCATTGCCAAACAGGTTTCCTAGCAAAGAAACAGCTTCCATCTATTAAACCCCTGATTGAAATCCCTGGTCTGAGTTATGTCTGTGCTAGGGGATAATGAAGATAGACTTGTATGTCCATTCAGAGCTTTATGCTTTTGTTTTGCAGCTACTAAAGGGTGATGGAAGGGTAGGAAATGTCTTTTCCTTCACCTTAAGGGCTCAGCTGATATTTCAACTTGACCATTTTGAGGTAGATTACCTCGGCTGTAAAGGAGCTTATCAGTCCCTTACTGAGAGGTATCTTTCATTCATGAAGATTTAAGTGGATGAGGTTCATTCACTGCTACCTCATGGGCCTGTTTAACTCCATCTCTGGAGGATGTGATGAAAGCTGCATTTGGCAATCTCACCTGACTTTGTCCTTAGCTCACCTAGGTGAGGTATATTTTCTCAGAGGCATTGTGTTGAAATAAAAAGGAACGCATGGTTCCTGAAGTTTTAAATACATATACGTGAGTTTTTCTCATACCGGGAAAAAAATTATTTTTTTAAGTACGAGAAATAGTGTGTAAAACATTTATAATCATTTGGCGAAGATTTTACATATGAATTTTAATAAAATATGATCATGGCATAGCTTCTGAAATTTAACAAATTTCACCAGGTTCTTGAAGTGTTATGCCAAAATAAATATTATCCGAAATGTTACTTATTACTGATCCATGAGTAAAGCCAGTAAGTCATCTTTGTGATTGTCTTCAATTAATTCTGTATACAATCATTGCTCAGACAGTAGCCAACATGTGTTTCTTCTTTAACTGCATGCACAACCAAGCAGCAGACAATGGGTGGTTGTTAAAAGATTGTCAGAATTTAATAAACATCAAAAACAAAAGCCACCAACATTTTAGCAGTATGAAATTTGTACAGACACTGTTCATAGACCATAGAACATAATGAACCATACACGTCCTTTGTGTTTCTTAACCTAATTTTGCTGTTATTTTTCCCCATTGAATTCAGACATGTAATGATCTATGACAAAATTATTGAATAGTTTAAATGTGTATGCAGCTTTTGCAATGGAATTACATGTATTATGGATTAATTGCAAGCCTCAATGGTACAGTATCAGACGGCAAGTAAATGGCGTTAATACTCTGTTCATGCTATATATTAGATGTTGAATTCAGACACAATGATCTAGAATAAAATGATTGAATATTATAAATCTGTGTGCAATTTTCATTGGATTTACATACCCTATGGATGAACTGCATGCCACAATGGCATGATAGTAAATGATGTTGATACCCTATTCATCATATACATCAGACATGAATACACGTATATGTGCCACCAAGTTGTTATCTGACAAAAGTTAAATACTATAAAAACCTGCATTAACGTGATTCTGCTATTAACATGATCCACTTTTTTTTTTATACCCCAATTATCGCGTTATAGCGTGGTTCCACTGTATGTCCATCAGTGTAATCAGTAAATAACTATGTAATTGTTAATGTTTTGACTAAAAGATTTATAGCCCTCCTGCAGGAACATTTTTAAAGCCCTCCTCACCAAGAACATTTTTAAAACTCTCTGCACCAAGAACATTTTGAAAGTCCTATTCTCGGGGAAATAAATAATTTGTTGAATTTTACAAAGCTTGTTGCTTATTACTCTTTTATATTACTTATTTTAAAACCATAGAGTCATAATACCAACACCTTTAAGGAGCGCAAGTGGAAATGGAAAGATCATCCCAATATCACTCATCATGTTCTAGATTGGAACACGCCAGGCAAATGCAAAAGAGGACGACCAGCCAAGCCTTGGCGAAGAACCTTGGACACCGAACTTAAGACCATCGGCATGTTCTAAATGGAGGTAAAACAGTGACATATGGAGAGCTGCAATGAAGGCCTTATGTTCTACTGGGAATGAAGGCCTTATGTTCCACTGGGAATGAAGATGAATTGTGAGGATGAGGATGATGACCTTCCACCAACTCTGTCAAGCATTATATATGTTGAGCAATTTATAGTGCATTCATATGAAACCTTGCCCACAGATTGATAGAATGTATGTAAGCACCTGGTTCTGAGGGGGTCCATCACAATTTTTTTCCAAGAATCAACAGTGAAAGCATTTTATTGTTATCTTGCATTTGGTTGAAGAAAAAAGGTCCTTATTTTCAGGGTTCAAAGATCAAAGGTCAAGGTCACTGGCTAAGACACTATGAAAGGCAACACCACAGATACTAAATTTATTACTATTACATTTTTTCTACATCAGTCATTGAATTTATAGTCTTGATTAGAAGAGTAAGTGATGCTGTAGATAATGATTTCAATATTTTTTGAAAACTAATTACATGTAATTAAAGTTGCATAAAAAGATCTTTTAAATGTGTTTGAATTATGTTTCAGTTTTATTTTAAGTGTTGATCCCAAAGATATCCTCTGCAAGCTGTTTCTGGTTTTGATCAATATAAATGATGCTTTCTGAATTTGTTTCAGATGTTCCATGCACATTTGAAATGAGGGTCCTTGATCTTGGTTAGCATGCTTGTTCAAACTGTATAATTGAAGAAACCCAGAGTTTGACCTGCTCATTTCTGACGTATTTGAAAAAGTTATGACATATTCCTTGATAATTAAAAAGGTCTTATATTCGTTTCGTAAGAAGCAATTAGTTCCCATTTTGGGAGTAAAATACACATTTTTATGGATTCTACTGTAGACAATTACATTAGAATACAAGTTAATGAAAAATGACACCTAAATCATTATCCTTACTTTCAATAACTTTCATTGTGCTTGTTTGTAGAAAGCATTGGTAACAGAAAATGTTACAATAACCCATCCACACCTGTAACTTATATGAAACATATTTATTTCATAGAAGCTTTGAAGTGTATTACTTTTGCAGGAGTTATATATCATACAACTTGACTGAAATGCTGATGTAATTGAAAAAAGACTTAATTGATAATAATTTCTTTATATACCAAGGAGACTAGGATAGCCAAGTGGTATCAGGTACTCGCTCATATCTAACCTTGGTCTGTACGAGTTTGAACCTCAACTCATCCAGTGTGGTATGTGAGAAAAATCCTTCCTGCCATGTATGTATAGTCTATCATGTGTTGAATAATTGTGTTAAACAGCACAAAACCAAAAGAATCTTCCTGTATTACCACTGTCAAAAAGTGCTTATTACTTCACTCCTTTTCTTGAAACTGTTTTAAGAAGAAAAAACTTATTAGCATGCACTATTTTCAAAAACTCTTAAATATTGGCTCTGTACAGTTTTGATAAAAAGTAATTTTTTGGATGGATCGAGTATCATTTATCTTTCTTGCTGCATATGATACGTAAATCATGATCTATATGATTATTACAGTATATGTTTGCTTATTAGTGGAGTCCATCTGCATGCTGCACATGCCCAGGTTTGTCATTGCATAATGCACTGGCAGATCTGGTTTATGCATTAGGCAAAATAAATAAAGAAACAGCATAGATCCTGATCTGCTGGCACATTCCCCAATGGATTGATCAGTCTGTGTTATTTGCAGTTATTAGTGAGTGTGTATGTTAATTTAAGATATGAACTTGATAACATGAATGTGAGAAAGGATCATATTGATGTTTTTGGTTTTGGTTTTTTTTTTTCTCCCACAAGACAGAATGCAGGAAGGGTAGGGGGGAAACAAATGAAAATTGAAACTTTATCACAACATATTGCACAAAAAACAGCTGAATGACAAAATGGTGAATTTTAAAATAAAGAACACTTGTTTTATGTTAAAAATGTCAGAGCACACTAAAATTAAGTAGTGATGAAAGCATGAGTTTTTTAATTTATTTCCAAGAGGAGTAGAATAATGTTCTTGTGATAATTTTATGTTTGTCTGTGTGCTGATTGGATGATTTAAGTACCAATTTATTTAATATATTACTTCTTGGTTCATTTATAGGTTAAGATTCATTATGTATCTACTTGTGTGATATTCATATTGACCTGGTTGAAAAGAATAACATTCTAAACATTGTATGATTGGAAATCCTAACTGCTCAGTCTTTCTATGCAGAGAATGTCCAAAAATTTACAGTCATTAATGATTTATATGCACTAATTGAATATCTGTGTCACAAGTGTAATTAAAAAATGATAGACAGAGAACATGCAGAATGGTGACAAAGTCTGGATTTATTCAGGAGGACATAATGGCAAAAGGCAGAATCCATGTTAACAGTGTGTTTTTTCCTTCTTTCTCCATGTCATAAATGAGATTTTCCATGATACTAAAGGTCAACAATGACTTCTCTAAAAGTCATAAAAACCAAGGTAACAAATATTATGCTAACTGATTAAGACCATGCCAAATGTCTTAACTATCATGAGAAATTGGAGCAATATTCAATTGCTTTGGAACAGGACATAATTTGCCATTGTGCTGACACTATCAAATAAACTCGAATGTCATGACTGTTTACAGTACAGACATAGGGAAAAATACTGTGAAATGGCTCATTCATTAGGAATAAGTCAATGAAGATGGGGCCATAATTTAAAAAACCAAATACAATTTTACAAAAACTTCAAACAAGCTATAGCTATAGGATCTATATTTGATTCTCCTTGTCATTGACTTCCATCAATCAAAATGAACCAAAATTTGTTAACTTTTGCTAAGATAACTGCTGAAATTTTCACTGTTTCAAGACCAATTACAAAATATTCAAGAGAAACAATTGATAGTCTTAATTTAGTACATGGTAATGCAGAGGAGTATCATGGTTCTAATATTGAATGCCATTAATCTCCAAACCATCAAAACTTAGAATTGTCTCAAAATCAGTGGCTATAATAATAATAATAATAATAATAATAATATAATGACTTTATTTGATTAGGACAACTCTGTATAATATAATGTTCTCTTATGAGAAAAAGGAAGTAAAATAGTAAATCATGCTTAATACCAGTAGAAAACAAAATTTATATCAGAAATGCATTAGCATAATAAATTGGAGTGCTTATACTTCAATATTTACAATGAAAACTGCCATTTGAGTTAGTGATATGGTTATGTTTTGAACACATTTAGATTTGCTTTAATTGAATTATTTGGTTAGTTCATTCCATAGAAAAACACCAGAGTAAGCAAATTATTTTTTAAAAGTGTTTTTGGCCATAAGATAATTCTGTAATTAATATTTTTGCATTCAGCAAATCCTTCTTGCATGAACTTAAAACTCCTGATTACAGTTTGCAAAGATAAGAGGGACTTTTCCAATAGGACTTCTCATTTATATTTGGGACAGCATTCCTTTTAAACAATGATAAGATCATGAGGAATGTAGGATGAAAATATTTTTTCTAGGATTGAGCAGTGTCCATAAACTATTAGAATAGGTTGTGTGTATTGACCACCAAATGCTGCCAGTGCTTTAGATATCATATTTTGTAAAAATTAGCAAATTGAATTGCTCAAAAATACCTAAAAATCACTCTTGAATTCATTTTAAGTGAAAATTTGACATGGATATCAGAACAGCTACAGGTCTAAATATTAGAAGTACCTGATCATCTGGAGTGAATGTACCCTCACTTACTTATATCTCGAATCTAAGTATTTCTACAGGTATGTTTAAAGATTGTCTAAAACTGGCAAAAGTAACTCCAATGCACAACAATGTGATCTTTCTGATATGAATAACTATAGAGTTGGACTAGTAGGGAAATTTTGTTGGGTTGTGTTTTTCCAATCTCATTTTGTCCATTTTTTCCAACCCCTCTCACCCCCATTTTTGTCAACCATAAAAAATCATTTTCAAAAATAATTTATTTCATTAGTGGGGGGGGGGCAGGGGCTGACCAGCCTTTGCAAGATCAAATTTTTGTTTTACAACCCGGCCAGCTGGATATTTCCATGTATTGCAAAATCCAGCTGGGTCCTCATCCATTCCTAAACTAGACCCATATAAGTTTATCATCACATTCAAAGATATTGGAAACATGTTTGTAATACAACTAACTGGAATCTTTAAATTCACTGCATTCATGATAATCCGGCTTTCATGAAGGAAATTCATTCCAGATTATGGTAACTAAAACCTCTGGATGATCTGTTAACCACAGTAGTTCAAGGTAACCTGGTAGGTAACTGTGTGTTGACCTAGCAAATGCTTTTGACCTTGTGTATCACAAAATCCTGCTGGAAAAACTTGGCATATGTCATGGTAACCATGAAAGTTTAAAAAATTTCAATCTTGTCTTGATGCAAACAAGAACAAGTTTCTGTTTTAAATAGGTTTTCAGACAAGAAACTCTCAAATTCAGGTGTTTCACAAGGATTAGTTCTTGGACCATTCACTTTTGCAGTACATCATTAATATGCCATCATACTGAGCTATCCACCACAACCATGTTCGCATTTGGTAAAAACATTGTACAAAATCAGATCAATTGGCCATGAGCGTAGGATTAAATCAAGCCGTGATTTGGTTAAAGTAAAAAACAATTTGGGCACAGTGGTATGAAAATAAATGTAGCCAAATCAAAAACCATGATCCTAGATAATCAAGCAAGAGTAAAGGCTGAGAAAAATTATTTCAAAGTAATGATAAAAGGATTAGATATACAACAGTCTGAAAATGAAAAAACTACTTGGTATCCTGATAGACAGTAGCTTAAGCTGGAAAATGCAACTTGATAAGATTGTTAAAAAGTAAACACTGTCGTATCTCTTGAGCAGAATGTAATTGTATTTCCCTTGAGAAAGATATTCTACAATGCCTATCTCATGCCACACCTACAATATTTATGTAATATTTTGGGTAGTAATTTTACAAAAATTCAAGAAAGACTACTGAAATTTCAGAAAATAAAAGTTATTCCTAATGTTGATTTAGGTACATCACCAACAAATCTTTTAAGACCTAGAAGTGGCTTTCATTTCAACAAAGAACTTTACTACAAAACGGTTTATTAGTCATCAAATCCTTACATTGGATGGTTGGTTGCTCATTGTCTTGTTGAAAATGTACATGCATATGAGACTGAGATCCATTTTTGAACAAAAAAATGTATATTTACCTTAAAATGCAATTCAGAGTTTTATAAGAAGAGTTTTGCTGTTTCTGGAGTGAAACTGAAATTCTGGTTGACCCTGTATAAGTTCAGACTCACCCAAGGTTTTAAGAACTTCTCAATCAACATCTAAAGAAACAATCCTTTATACGATTTTGTGTATTTTTATGAACATCTAAAGAAACAATCATTTGTACGATTTTATGTAATTCAGTACTAGTCTTCTTTAAAGCAATGTTCTTTGATGTATTCACCTGTAATGTTTTACACCAGTTCACTACAAATTGTATTAATCTTCTATGTATTTTTCTTTAACGCTTTGTGCACATTATATAGTAGTTGTGGATCAGTTATATAGTTCACCTGTAATGTCTTGCACATGTTTGCTTCTGAGTTTTGAATCCTGTTTGTTCTTGCCTTTAAAGCTTTGTGCACATTTTTTAGTAGTGGTAGATCATATATGTAGTTCACTGCAAATTTTATGAAGCTTATTTGTACTTTTCATAGTTTTGTTCACATTTTATAGTAGTGGATTAATTATATAGTTCATCCTTACTGTCTTAGTTCACCTGTATTGTTTTAGTTACCTGTACTGTCTTACACAGGTTCACTATTAACCTTTATGAATTCTTATATGTACTTGCCTTTAAAGCCTATGTCGTGCATATTTTATTGAAGTAGTAAATCAAGATCTGGTTTTAATTGCATTTCTTTTCTAAAGACACATTAGCATGTAAATATTGCACATCATATATACAGACACATTTAATTGTAGATGATCCCATTTACGATTGGTCAGTTAACCAAATGAGCTTGTTATTTAAGTTAGGTCATTATTATTATTATTTCATAAGAACTAGTGTACAAAGAAAACTGTAAATAAAAATGTGTTGGGTCCTCTTGTTATGTGATAGTGGTTTGGCTTGGTTATCCTTATCTGCTAAGGAGATGACCGATCATGGTGTTATTTCCAAGATCAAGTAAATAATAACATAAAATATGAAATTAATGGATGAAATAAGATAGATCTGAGCATAGAATCTGATGAAGAATAGAACAGCATGAACACCTGTATATAAAATATAACAATTTAATCAATTATACCCAAAAAATTAAATTGATCATGACATTTTAATTATAAACTTCTCTTAGAAATAAAATTACAAAATTGATAAGAAATGCAATTATTCATTGTGCGATACTGATAAAACAATTTTTATCATGAAATTGAGTGAATGAGTGAACTCAGTTGTTCAGCATGCCAGCATAACGTGGTTGCTTCTGGTCCTTTCAAAGTCAGTGTTGGTGACAGGTGAGTTGCTGTATTCCTTTTCCTTTTCTTTCTCCAATCTCTTTCAGCTCATCAGCCACAACTTGGTTGTCTGCTCTTTACCCATTGTGATTTACACCTGTATGGACCTATTTCCCCTTTAAATATAAATACCTAACCTAAATATTTGTGAGGTTTATTTCTGGGATCAAAAAATAATCCCCACTCTTGTTAGTCAGTTATTGTATTGTAAGTCAACAGAAACTAAGGCTAATATGGATCAGTTCGCAGTCTGACAGCTGATACACACGAATATATAACAATAAAATTAATGTCTTTCCCTGGTGGATTGTCACATTTCTAATAGAACTGTGACATTACCTATAGACAATAAACCATACTAAACCCTACTGTGGGCTATAAATCACTAACTGGACTAAGT
The DNA here is from genome assembly GCA_028554795.2 of Sinohyriopsis cumingii. Taxonomy (NCBI): domain Eukaryota; kingdom Metazoa; phylum Mollusca; class Bivalvia; order Unionida; family Unionidae; genus Sinohyriopsis; species Sinohyriopsis cumingii. The sequence continues at coordinate 52,546,386 of CM068838.1, forward strand.
TGGTCAACAGGTGCCGATTATTTTATAAAACAAACTCACAGCTTTATTACACAAACTAAAGTATATGCTAACTAGCAATCCATTGTCATGACATTTCCAAACAATATTATAAATTCCTTGCCCACATGGTAAATATCATTTTAAGACAGATGAATTCACACAATTATTGCAGTTAGTATCACAAGAATACTGCATGAAACACCTGGAATAAATAATTCCTATTACATACAAATGAGTAAATTTGAAAAATGACATTCATAGAATACATAAGTGATATAATGATATATAAAAAAATCATAAAAATGCAATATTATATGACATTCTTAGAATACAGGAGTCATATAATGTTCAAGACCAATACAGTTAATAATAATAATAAATAATAATAATAATAACTAATCTACCTTGAGGCCTGCTATCTGTTATGTACAATATATGCAGTATATAAAACGTGAAGAATCTGGCTTGACACTAGATAATTGATTTTAAAAATCAAAGTATCAAGCCTGGAACAATGCACAGGCATCTGTGAACACAAAAACATATATAAAGTATAAAATATCATCCTGCATTGAAAAATTCAACTGTGAAAATGATGCAAAATTACAGAAAAGCAGGCAGTATTTTTTTGTACTGGAACTATTCAATTGTCTAAAGATTTCATCCATTCTGTCATCTGATTTTTAGAAAATTGATACATAAATATAAAAACAACACAAGCAACAAATAATTACAGACTTGTATTAAGAATAAATTGTATGCAATAATAATAATGAGGACTTTGTATAGCGCCTAATCTTTAGAAGCTCTAAGCACTTTACAACATTAGACAACACCTATAAGATAAAAAAATATAATGATATGATTACAAAAACAAACACCATGAAATTAGAAAACATAAAAAAAACATGCTGAGAATATTTAAGGTAGGAAACATTATAAGGTTCTTGCAGTCAAAATAAGTCAGTTTTGAGAGCCTTCTTGAATGTGATCACTGTGTCTTTGTGTCTAAGTTCAGTGGGCAATTCATTCCACGTTGCTGGGCCCTGGTATGCAAAAGAACACTGTCCATATGACTTCATTTTCATAGTGGGAATAATGAGTATATGATTGTCAGAAGAGGAGTGTAAGTATCTTGCTAGTGTGTACACATGGGTGAGGTCGGATAGGTATGTTGGACTAGAGTCCGACAGTGAAATGTAGCACAGAGAACAAATTTTGTGTTTGATTCTGGATTGAATGGATAGTCAGTGTAGGGTACAGAGCAGCGGGGAGGTGTGCTCTGATCGTGGTACTCTAAGTATAATCCGAGCAGCTGTGTTTTGAACTTTTTGAAGTAGATATTGAGATGAACCAGACATAATTGAGTTACAGTAGTCCAGTCTTGAAAGTACTAATGAATATACAAGTGTTTTAGTGGCATCAACTGAAAGATATTTGCGAATTGAGCTGATGCGTCTCAATAGAGACAGTAACTTGTGCCCTCTGATACTGGCTTTCATTTCTGTGAGGCCAGAGCTCTTTTTGTACCTTTAAGGTCCCTCAACTTCCAGAAACCCATTCCTTGGACAATTTATAATGAGTTATTTCCCAAAATCAACTTTTTTTTCTTCCACAGAAACTTGTACTAATTTTGTGAAATTATTTAAAATATTGAACTTCTTCTGGGAAACACCCCCACCCCCATTTAGCTTTGCCAGTCAGGATTGACTTTCTCTAAACTGCCAAAAATTTAACATCCTTTGAAGTTCACATAATTCTCTCTCTTCTGCCTTTATTAATAACTATTTTTATGACACTTGTTTTAAAGAACAGCACAAAATTTCTCTGGTTTGTCTACATGTTGTCATTTTGCTGCTACTTAACTGATTCACTTCACTTTTTCTCTATTGGACCATTATCCCAATGGATTCTAATTAAAAATCAATCATGACCTGAACAAGGTAGGTTAAGCTATTGCAGGTTAATGATTTCTTGCAGGCCAAGCCCTTAAGTCAAAATTAATTGACACTGACTTTGACAAGACTTGAAGAGTGATATTGTCATCTTTCAAACTTCACACTGTTGCAATGTAAAGATAATCAAATTATAACTAGCTTAATTAGGGACAAATATTTTTTGTTGTAGACAATTTGATGAAATCTGTTAATTTAAGATTTAGAACTATGATATAAATAATTATTGCCCCAGAATAAAAATTGAAGTAATAAGACAATATGATATGAAAGGGTCCAAACTTTAACAACAATGAAAGCTTAGAATACATAATTCACACATTATTTTTTCCAAGCAAATTATTACTTTATGTGTGCAAATATGATATTTACATTAAATTTAAATGAAAATGAGGGTACTGAGTTATTAATGTATGTGAATTAGTTTCTGTAATACAGCTCGGCACTGGGCAGTGCCAGTACTATGATGTTGGAAATATTTTTTGATATGAATATGGCCACACCTACATGTATAGAAATAATCACGGGAAGGTCTGTGCATGAATCAAGTTGTCAAAAAATTGGGGGAACTACTAAATTGTTTGCTGACACTGTTATCATGAATGACATTTTTTTAAAACTATATCTTACCTGTAGAGCATAAATCTTGATGTAAAATATTAGAAATATCATCCTGTATTAAAAGAGAAAACTGTTGAAGTCATTGTTAGTCTCCTTGCTTAGCACTTGTTGATACATACTACTAAAACTTGTAGCTCGTTATGCACTGCTTTCGCTGGTGTTGGTGTTAGTTTTTAGTTTTAATAACATATTTTTTTAAAAACCCAGTGTGCACAAAATAGTTTATTTCATATTGCTTTAAATTTATAAGTATTGAAATGTAGTTTGATGTTAGTCATTTGTGTTTAATTAATGGGACCCAAAACCTGAGATTAATCAATTGATTTTGTTGGTAGCATTTAGGATGGACTGCCTCTAAAACTCACTATCAAAGTTGTAGCTCTCTTTATCAGGAATATTGCAATCAAAATTTATCCTTGTCATGTCTCTTTTCATTTTGCATTTAATGACAAATATTACAGCCATTTTATGTTGCATTTTTGCTTACCTTCATGGGCGGTAGTCGATGGTAAGAGATTAAAACATTGTTGATTTATTTGCTTTATATGTCGATTTTTGTTTTTCATTATGTTTGCATTTTCTTGTGGCATAATAAAGTTGGCAAAGCAAGTAATGTCAGTCTTATTCATGTAAAGTGTGATAATTTCACTGTGAGAATTAGGAGTTTATAGGATAGCCTAATATCGCAACTCTGGGTTTGGTCGGTTGGGCTCGGATGCTTTATTTTGTTTTGTTTTTGACAATAATGACAATAATGAAATTATACTTGTATGTCTTTGGACAGGATAGGGTAAATATTTTTTTGTCAACTGAAAACGTAGAGAAAATATTGTAATTTATAAATTCTACGATCAAGAATGAGTTCTAGCAGATATTTAAAAGCTGGGATAACAGAAGTTCAAATGAACATGAAAGTACTCCTTTAATCTTTTATTTAATTATGCATTGCTCGATTCATTTCTTGAGGGACTGAGAATATTGGGAATTAACTGTCCTGTGAAATTGAGCAGATTATAAATCATAATGATTCAGCGATTGTATTTGATATTATAATAAGATTTAAAAGTGTACAAACATTTTGTTTTAATAATTCTCTCTGATATGTTGATAACCATGAACTGCTAAACAATTGTGAAGTTCATAAGAATTTGCCATACTGTGTGACTAAGAGATTTCCCTTGTTTCAGAACATTTCTCTGAATATTTAGATGACTTATTTATTTTTTCTTACTACTTGATCTTAAAATCTGGAACAAAATGTGTTTATAATATAGAAAATCAATTTCTTTTATTTGCCTTTTCTTTGTCAGATCTTCAAGTTTAAGTTGTTCAAAATTAACTTTAATACATGTCTGTGTAGTACTTGCTTCTGTTACCTTTACGATAATTTAATGATAATTTAATGGTTAAAGGGAATTCTCCTTCATATAAAAAACTTCTTTTGATTGTAATATTAAGTTTTTCCAGTTACTTGATGACACTATGGATTATAAGCACCTGTTTTATTAATAATGAGCATGCATATACAATAGATGAATGTTGATCAAACTTTTAAGTTACTTTAACCATTCATTTAAACTAAAGACTAAGTGATACCTATGGAAGTAAACTTCTGGTAGTACTGTGTGTGTGTGTGTGTGTGTGTGTGTGTGTGTGTGTGTGTGTGTGTGTGTGTGTGTGATCTGCATTTTTAACATAGCTTTACTAATTGTTCAGTCATATCACTACGATGTCTGCAGTGTGACAGTTTATAGTGATGTCTAGCATTGGGGCATCATGCCGCAGACATGTAGCATGATGTCCCACCCAGTCACATTATCCTGACACCAGGCCGACCAGTCCAAACACTAACCGCTTAATGTTGAGCACCAAGCAAGGCAACTGTTAGTACCATTTTTGTAAGTCTTTGGTATCTCTCAGCTAGGGATCAAACCCACAACCTCTCACATCCGAGGCAGATGCTCTAACCACTAGGCCACCAGAGCAGTTCTGTAGGTAGTACTAGGTACCATCTATACTAGCTTATCCATCTAGTCCAACTGCAAACAACAAAGATCATGATCTGCTGTACCATAATGCACCTGCAGATCAGGATCTGTGTTGTTTGTTCTGCAGATTACTCCTAACAAACTGTGCAGACCAAAAAATCTGCCAGCTTTATGTGATGGTGGATCTCGGTCTGTGCAGTTTGTGGTTTAACTCTTTTTTTTTGTAAGTGAATGTGTACTGTATCTTCAGTAAGGCATTTTTTGTGAAAGGCATTTGATGGCATATTTGCACAGTTAAGGGCTAGTCATCAAAAAGACATCATTGTTCAAAGTGGTTGAACATAATTTCAGATTTTGAAAAATGGTCATTGTACACTGTAATATGTTTATTATCTCAGAATAAAGCAAAACTAGCCTTGAATTTTATAGGCCTGGAACAAGTGCATTAAAAAATATGGCAAAACATCCAGCACTATGGCAGAAGCCTGAACTTAAAAATAAAATGTTGCATCTACCATGGCCTGAAAACCTTGTAGAACACACATTTAATGATAGCGGTAAGTGAGGCATAGCGGCAACATCATTAAAGTTTTTCATTTGCATATATTTAAAAACCCTTTAATAGATTCTTGTCATACATGGCATGACGCTGGACAATTCATTATGTGACATACATGCTTTAAAAATGCGCATTAAGGATTCAGCTGGACAATTCATTGTGACATTCTTTAAAAATATGCATTAAGGATTCAGCTGGACAATTCAATCTGTGAAACGCTTTAAAAATGTGCATTACGGATTCAGCTAGACAATTCATTATGTGACATACTTTAAAAACGTGCATTAAGGATTCAGCTGGACAATTCAATCTGTGAAATGCTTTAAAAATGTGCATTAAGGATTCAGCTAGACAATTCATTATCTCAGATACTTTAAAAATGTGCATTAAGGATTCAGCTAGACAATTCATTCTGTGACATACATGCTTTAAAAATGTGCGTTAAGGATTCAGCTGGACAATTCATTCTGTGACATACATGCTTTTAAAATATGCATTAAGAATTCAGCTAGACAATTCATTCTGTGACATACATGCTTTAAAAATGTGCATTAAGGATTCAGCTAGACAATTATGTGACGTACATGCCTTAAAAATGTGCATTAAGGATTCAGCTAGACAATTCATTATGTGACATGCTTTAAAAATGTGCATTAAGCATTCAGATAGACAATTCATTGTGTGACATACATGCTTTAAAAATGTGCATTAAGGATTCAGCTGGACAATTCATTTTGTGACATACATGCTTTAAAAATGTGCATTACGGATTCAGCTAGAAATTTCATTTTGTGACATACATGGTTTAAAAATGTGCATTAAGGATTTAGCTGGACAATTCATTCTGTGACATGCTTTAAAAATGTGCATTAAGGGTTCAGCTAGACAATTCAGTCTGTGAAATGCTTTAAAAATGTGCATTAAGGATTCAGCTAGACTATTCATTTTGTGACATACATGCTTTAAAAATGTGCATTACAGATTCAGCTAGATATTTCATTTTGTGACATACATGGTTTAAAAATGTGCATTAAGGATATAGCTGGACAATTCATTCTGTGACATACATGCTTTAAAAATGTGCATTAAGGATTCAGCTGGACAATTCATTCTGTGACATTCTTTAAAAATATGCATTAAGGATTCAGGTGGAAAATTCATTCTGTGACATACATGCTTTAAAAATGTGCATTAAGGATTCACCTGGACAATCCATTCTGTGACATACATGCTTTAAAAATATGCATTAAGGATTCAGCTGGACAATTCATTCTGTGACATACATGCTTTAAAAATGTGCATTAAGGATTCAGCTGGACAATTAATTCTGTGACATACATGCTTTAAAAATGTGCATTAAGGATTCAGCTGGACAATTAATTCTGTGACATACATGCTTTAAAAATGTGCATTAAGGATTCAGCTAGACAATTATGTGACGTACATGCCTTAAAAATGTGCATTAAGGATTCAGCCAGACAATTCATTATGTGACATGCCTTAAAAATGTGCATTATGGATTCAGCTGGACAATTCATTCTGTGACATGCTTTAAAAATGTGCATTAAGCATTCAGATAGACAATTCATTTTGTGACGTACATCCTTTAAAAATGTGCATTAAGGATTCAGCTGGACAATTCATGCTGTGACATGCTTTAAAAATGTGCATTAAGGATTCAGCTAGACAATTCATTATGTGACATGCTTTGCAAATGTGCAGTAAGGATTCAGCTAGACAATTCATTTGTGACATGCTTTAAAATATGCAGTAAGGATTCAGCTAGACAATTCATTATATGACATGTTTTAAAATGTGCATTAAGGATTCAGCTAGACAATTCATTTGTGACATTCTTTAAAAATGTGCATTAAGGATTCTGCTGGACAATTCATTTTGTGACATACATGCTTTAAAAATGTGCATTAAGGATTCAGCTAGACAATTCATTGTGTGACATGCTTTAAAAATGTGCACTAAGGATTCAGCTAGACAATTCATTCTGTGACATACATGCTTTAAAAATGTGCATTAAGGATTCAACTAGACAATTAATTTTGTGACATACATGCTTTAAAAATGTGCATTAAGGATTCAGCTGGACAATTCATTCTGTGACATACATGCTTTAAAAATGTGCATTAAGGATTCACCTAGACAATTCATTTTGTGACATACATGCTTTAAAAATGTGCACTAAGCATTCATCTGGACAATTCATTTTGTGACGTACCTGCTTTAAGAATGTGCATTAAGGATTCAGCTGGACAATTCATTCTGTGACATACATGCTTTAAAAATGTGCATTAAGGATTCAACTAGACAATTAATTTTGTGACATACATGCTTTAAAAATGTGCATTAAGGATTCAACTAGACAATTCATTCTGTGACATACATGCTTTAAAAATGTGCATTAAGGATTCACCTAGACAATTCATCTTGTGACATACATGCTTTAAAAATGTGCATTAAGAATTCAGCTGGACAATTCATTCTGTGACATACATGCTTTAAAAATGTGCATTAAGGATTCAACTAGACAATTCATTTTGTGACATACATGCTTTAAAAATGTGCATTAAGGATTCAGCTGGACAATTCATTCTGTGACATACATGCTTTAAAAATGTGCATTAAGGATTCACCTAGACAATTCATTTTGTGACATACATGCTTTAAAAATGTGCACTAAGCATTCAGCTGGACAATTCATTTTGTGACATACTTTAAAAATGTGCATTAAGGATTCAGCTAGACAATTCATTCTGTGACATGCTTTAAAAATGTGCATTAAGGATTCAGCTAGACAATTCATTTTGTGATATACATGCTTTAAAAATGTGCATTAAGGATTCAGCTGGATAATTCATTCTGTGACATGCTTTAAAAATGTACATTACGGATTCAGCTAGCAAATTGATTTTGTGACATACATGGTTTAAAAATGTGCATTAAGGATTCAGCTGGACAACTCATTCTGTGACATGCTTTAAAAATGTGCATTAAGGATTCAACTAGACAATTCATTTTGTGACATACATGCTTTAAAAATGTGCATTAAGGATTCAGCTGGACAATTCATTATGTGACATGCTTTAAAAATGTGCATTACGGATTCAGCTAGAAAATTAATTTTATGACATACATGCTTTAAAAATGTGCATTAAGGATTCAGCTAGACAATTCATTTGTGACATGCTTTAAAAATCTGCATTAAGGATTCAGCTGGACAATTCATTGTGTGACATCCTTTAAAAATGTGCATTAAAGATTGAGCTAGACAATTCATTTTGTGATGTACATGCTTAAAAAATGTGCATTAAGGATTCAGCTGGACAATTCATGCTGTGACATGCTTTAAAAATGTCATTAAGGATTCAGCTAGACAATTCATTTTGTGACATACATGCTTTAAAAATGTGCATTAAGGATTCAGCTGGACAATTCATGCTGTGACATGCTTTAAAAATGTGCATTATGGATTGAGCTAGACAATTCATTTTGTGATGTACATGCTTTAAAAATGTGCATTAAGGATTCAGCTGGACAATTCATGCTGTGACATGCTTTAAAAATGTGCATTAAGGATTCAGCTAGACAATTCATTATGTGACATGATTTGAAAATGTGCAGTAAGGATTCAGCTAGACAATTCATTTGTGACATGCTTTAAAATATGCATTAAGGATTCAGCTAGACAATTCATTATATGACATGTTTTAAAATGTGCATTAAGGATTTAGCTTGAACATTCATTCTGTGACATACATGCTTTAAAAATGTGCACTAAGGATTCAGCTGGACATCTCATTCTGTGACATGCTTTAAAATGTGCATTAAGGATTCAGCTGGACAATTGATTTGTGACATGCTTTAAAAATGTGCATTAAGGATTCAACTAGACAATTCATTTTGTGACATACATGCTTTAAAAATGTGCATTAAGGATTCAGCTGGGCAATTCAGTCTGTGGCATGCTTTAAAAATGTGCATCAAGGATTCAGCTGGACAATTCATTCTGTGACATGCTTTAAAAATGTGCATTAAGGATTCAACTAGACAATTCATTTTGTGACATACATGCTTTAAAAATGTGCATTAAGGATTCAGCTGGACAATTCATTTGTGACATGCTTTAAAAATGTGCATTAAGGATTCAGCTAGACAATTCATTTGTGACATGCTTTAAAAATCTACATTAAGGATTCAGCTGGACAATTCATTGTGTGATATGCTTTAAAAATGTCATTAAGGATTCAGCTAGACAATTCATTTTGTGACATACATGCTTTAAAAATGTGCATTAAGGATTTAGCTGGACAATTCATTGTGTGACATGCTTTAAAAATGTGCATTACAGATTCAGCTAGAAAATTAATTTTGTGACATACATGCTTTAAAAATGTGCACTAAGGATTCAGCTGGACAATTCATTCTGTGACATGCTTTAAAAATGTGCACTAAGGATTCAGCTAGACAATTCGTTTGTGACATTCTTTAAAAATGTGCATTAAGGATTCAGCTAGACAATTCATTTTGTGACATACATGCTTTCAAATTGTGCATTAAGGATTCAGCTGGACAATTCATTTGTGACATGCTTTAAAAATGTGCATTAAGGATTCTGCTAGACAATTCATTTTGTGACATACATGCTTTAAAAATTTGCATTAAGGATTCAGCTGGACAATTCATTCTTTGACATGCTTTAAAAATGTGCATTAAGGATTCAGCTGGACAACTCATTCTGTGACATGCTTTAAAAATGTGCATTAAGGATTCAACTAGACAATTCATTTTGTGACATACATGCTTTAAAAATGTGCATTAAGGATTCAGCTGGACAATTCATTATGTGACATGCTTTAAAAATGTGCATTACGGATTCAGCTTGAAAATTAATTTTATGACATACATGCTTTAAAAATGTGCATTAAGGATTCAGCTAGACAATTCATTGTGACATGCTTTAAAAATCTGCATTAAGGATTCAGCTGGACAATTCATTGTGTGACATGCTTTAAAAATGTGCATTACGGATTCGGCTAGAAAATTAATTTTGTGACGTACATGCTTTAAAAATGTGCACTAAGGATTCAGCTGGACAATTCATGCTGTGACATCCTTTAAAAATGTGCATTAAGGATTGAGCTAGACAATTCATTTTGTGATGTACATGCTTAAAAAATGTGCATTAAGGATTCAGCTGGACAATTCATGCTGTGACATGCTTTAAAAATGTCATTAAGGATTCAGCTAGACAATTCATTATGTGACATGATTTGAAAATGTGCAGTAAGGATTCAGCTAGACAATTCATTTGTGACATGCTTTAAAATATGCATTAAGGATTCAGCTAGACAATTCATTATATGACATGTTTTAAAATGTGCATTAAGGATTTAGCTTGAACATTCATTCTGTGACATACATGCTTTAAAAATGTGCACTAAGGATTCAGCTGGACATCTCATTCTGTGACATGCTTTAAAATGTGCATTAAGGATTCAGCTGGACAATTGATTTGTGACATGCTTTAAAAATGTGCATTAAGGATTCAACTAGACAATTCATTTTGTGACATACATGCTTTAAAAATGTGCATTAAGGATTCAGCTGGGCAATTCAGTCTGTGGCATGCTTTAAAAATGTGCATCAAGGATTCAGCTGGACAATTCATTCTGTGACATGCTTTAAAAATGTGCATTAAGGATTCAACTAGACAATTCATTTTGTGACATACATGCTTTAAAAATGTGCATTAAGGATTCAGCTGGACAATTCATTTGTGACATGCTTTAAAAATGTGCATTAAGGATTCAGCTAGACAATTCATTTGTGACATGCTTTAAAAATCTACATTAAGGATTCAGCTGGACAATTCATTGTGTGATATGCTTTAAAAATGTCATTAAGGATTCAGCTAGACAATTCATTTTGTGACATACATGCTTTAAAAATGTGCATTAAGGATTTAGCTGGACAATTCATTGTGTGACATGCTTTAAAAATGTGCATTACGGATTCAGCTAGAAAATTAATTTTGTGACATACATGCTTAAAAATGTGCACTAAGGATTCAGCTGGACAATTCATTCTGTGACATGCTTTAAAAATGTGCACTAAGGATTCAGCTAGACAATTCGTTTGTGACATTCTTTAAAAATGTGCATTAAGGATTCAGCTAGACAATTCATTTTGTGACATACATGCTTTCAAATTGTGCATTAAGGATTCAGCTGGACAATTCATTTGTGACATGCTTTAAAAATGTGCATTAAGGATTCTGCTAGACAATTGATTTTGTGACATACATGCTTTAAAAATTTGCATTAAGGATTCAGCTGGACAATTCATTCTTTGACATGCTTTAAAAATGTGCATTAAGGATTCAGCTGGACAATTCATTTGTGACATGCTTTAAAAATGTGCATTAAGGATTCAGCTAGAAAATTCATTTTGTGACATACATGCTTTAAAAATGTGCACTAAGGATTCAGCTGGACATCTCATTCTGTGACATGCTTTAAAATGTGCATTAAGGATTCAGCTGGACAATTCATTATGTGACGTGCTTTAAAAATGTGCATTAAGGATTCAGCTGGACATTTCATTTTTTGACATGCTTTAAAATTTGCATTAAAGATTCAGCTGGACATTTCATTCTGTGACATGCTTGAAAACTGTGCATTAAGGATTCAGCTAGACAATTCATTCTATGACATGTTTTAAAATGTGCATTAAGGATTCAGCTAGACAATTCATTCTGTGACATACATGCTTTAAAAATGTGAATTAAGGATTCAGCTAGACAATTCATTCTGTGACATTCTTTAAAAATGTGCATTAAGGATTCAACTAGACAATTCATTATGTGACATACTTTAAAAATGTGCATTAAGGGTTTAGCTGGACAATTCAATCTGTGAAATGCTTTAAAAATATGCATTACGGATTCAGCTAGACAATTCATTATGTGACATACTTTAAAAATGTGCATTAAGGATTCAGCTGGACAATTCAATCTGTGAAATGCTTTAAAAATGTGCATTAAGGATTCAGCTAGACAATTCGTTATCTCAGATACTTTAAAAATGTGCATTAAGGATTCAGCTAGACAATTCATTCTGTGACATACATGCTTTAAAAATGTGCACTAAGGATTCAGCTGGACAATTCATGCTGTGACATCCTTTAAAAATGTGCATTAAGGATTGAGCTAGACAATTCATTTTGTGATGTACATGCTTAAAAAATGTGCATTAAGGATTCAGCTGGACAATTCATGCTGTGACATGCTTTAAAAATGTCATTAAGGATTCAGCTAGACAATTCATTATGTGACATGATTTGAAAATGTGCAGTAAGGATTCAGCTAGACAATTCATTTGTGACATGCTTTAAAATATGCATTAAGGATTCAGCTAGACAATTCATTTGTGACATGCTTTAAAATATGCATTAAGGATTCAGCTAGACAATTCATTTTGTGACATACATGCTTTAAAAATGTGAATTAAGGATTCAGCTAGACAATTCATTCTGTGACATTCTTTAAAAATGTGCATTAAGGATTCAACTAGACAATTCATTATGTGACATACTTTAAAAATGTGCATTAAGGGTTTAGCTGGACAATTCAATCTGTGAAATGCTTTAAAAATATGCATTACGGATTCAGCTAGACAATTCATTATGTGACATACTTTAAAAATGTGCATTAAGGATTCAGCTGGACAATTCAATCTGTGAAATGCTTTAAAAATGTGCATTAAGGATTCAGCTAGACAATTCGTTATCTCAGATACTTTAAAAATGTGCATTAAGGATTCAGCTAGACAATTCATTCTGTGACATACATGCTTTAAAAATGTGCACTAAGGATTCAGCTGGACATCTCATTCTGTGACATGCTTTAAAATGTGCATTAAGGATTCAGCTGCACAATTCAGTTATGTGACATGCTTTAAAAATGTGCACTATGGATTCAGCTGGACATTTCATTTTTTGACAGGCTTTAAAATTTGCATTAAAGATTCAGCTGGACATTTCATTCTGTGACATGCTTGAAAACTGTGCATTAAGGATTCAGCTAGACAATTCATTCTATGACATGTTTTAAAATGTGCATTAAGGATTCAGCTGGACAATTCATTTTGTGACATACATGCTTTACAAATGTGCATTAAGGATTCAGCAAGACAATTCATTCTGTGACATTCTTTAAAAATGTGCATTAAGGATTCATCTGAACAATTCAGTCTGTGAAATGTGCATTATGGATTCAGCTAGACAATTTATTTTGTGACATGCTTTAAAAATATGCATTAAGGATTCAGCAAGACAATTCATTTTGTGACATACTTGCTTTAGAAATGTGCATTGAGGATTCAGCTGGACAATTCATTTTGTGACATGCTTTAAAATTGTGCATTAAGGATTCAGCTAGACAATTCATTTTGTGACATACATGCTTTAAAAATGTGAATTACAGATTGAGCTAGACAATTCATTCTGTGACATACATGCCTTAAAAATGTGCATTATGGATTCAGCTGAACAATTCATTTTGTGACATACATGCTTTAAAATGTGCATTTAGGATTCAGCTGAACAATTCATTTTGTGACATGCTTTTTAAATGTGCATTTAGGATTCAGCAAGACAATTCATTTTGTGACATGCATGCTTTAAAAATGTGCATTAAGGATTCACCTGGACAATTCATTTTGTGACATACTTTAAAAATGTGCATTAAGGATTCAGTTAGACAATTCATTTTGTGACATACTTGCTTTAAAAATATGCATTAAGGATTCAGCAAGACAATTCATTTTGTGACATGCATGCTTTAAAAATGTGCATTAAGGATTCAGCTGGACAATTCATTTTGTGACATGCTTTAAAAATCTGCATTAAGGATTCAGCTGGACAATTCATTTTGTAACATGCTTTAAAAATGTGCATTAAGGATTCAGCAAGACAATTCATTTTGTGACATACATGCTTTAAAAATGTGCATTAAGGATTCAGCTGGACAATTCATTTTGTGACATACATGCTTTAAAAATGTGCATTAAGGATTCAGCTGGACAATTCATTTTGTGACATACATGCTTTAAAAATGTGCATTAACAATTCAGCTAGACAATACATTTTGTGACATGCATGCTTTAAAAATGTGCATTAAGGATTCAGCTAAAGATTTTTCATTTGCTTAAATTTTCTAGCCCCTTTGATAGATTTGTTTATACTTGTAAAACTCTAAATTGTGACAATTGACAATGAATCAAAAACATTTCATTCTGAAATATGCTACATTGGACATGCATATCTTCTATTACAGAGTGTAAACAGGTCTTTGTGGTTTTGCCTTTTATGAAAGAGATATCTCTAGTTACAGATAAATGGCACTTGCTTTTAAACTTTAGCGGTAGGTAAAATTTGTAGTATTCCCCAGAAATTGATAATGTACCTTGAGTAAGTAACCATTTATGTTGTTCTTGGATCAATGTCATGTTTCAGTGTATGATAGGCAATACATGGTGGCCAGTTTAACTGGTGGAGGAAGAACCTGGGAAAACTCTGGTAAGAAGCACCGACCAACAGGAAAGCTATTGGCATGCTTTTTTCACATACCGACATTGGTCGAGCTTGAGACTCTAACCCATGTGGATAGCAGTGCGATGACAGTGATCAGTAATTGTGAATGCACATTGACAAGCAAACTGGTTACAATTGAATTCATCTGTAGAAGAGATATCTTAACCCACTGATGATGAAATTGGAGTTGGAAAGTCAGTTCTACTTTAGATCTTCCCATAACTTCACAATATCTGACCAAAGACTAAGGTCGTTTTACTGAGAAAGCCAGAATCAGTCTGCAACACCTTGGTAGAGTTTTATGTTTAGATTGTTCCAGGCACTGTGGTGTGGCATACATATTTTGTGAACACTTTTCTTGTTAAACTTTATAGTTCCATTGTTATGACAAGAATATGCTACAAGTTTGGAGAGGGACACACTGTTACAGGTGGGCTGGTTAGGAAAGCCTTACTGTATCTGAAAAACATTTTCTAACTGTAGAATAAAATAAGCTTGGTTTGTATTGTGTTTGAATTGAATTACTAAAATCTGTTTAAAATATGGCCATATCTCAAACTTATTATGCTTGTCAGTTTCAGTAAATAGTTTTTGCCTGCCCTTTAACAAAAATGGTTACTTTTTAATTTTCTTGAAGTACATGTATAAGCTAAGGGGATGTGGTTAATAACAAGAATCTCTCCTGAATCGAGTTATAGAAGTGCAAATGGGTTTGTAATGACAATACAGGTATACATTTGCTAATATAGAAACATATACACATGCACTTAACTAAAAAACATGTATACCTTTATACACTTGTCTGTCCCTACTGACCCTGTCCACTGTTTGACATTTATGACCTTTCCTTGATAAAATAGATATGATACTGGTTTCCTGATGTCTGTAATTTTCAATTGATGGATAAAACCTGCATTTGATGCGACGATCTGGCAGAGTTTACCTTGGTTGTCATGGATTTATTTGCTTTAAAACTGTCATATCTACAGTAATTATGTTCAGAAATCTCAACTTAAGGAAGTTATATTTAACTGGCTGTTTATTTAGGTTTGAAATTACCAATTAGAAGAGGTTAAGGCTCATTTTGAGCAGCTAATGTTGACGTATATTAATTCTTCTCTGCCAAGAATTTAGTCATCATCGTGGATAAGGAACATATAATGTCATGATAGCAATATTAGCTTTTTGTATTGTAATTCCATAGAAGATCTGATCACACAGATGCACATATACACACACAAAATCAATTGACATTACAACGGTATGATAGCAATGATATTTGCTTCTTGTATTGTAATTCTTTAGATCTGATCACACAGACACACACATACACACACAAAATCAATTGACATTACAACGGTATAATAGCAATGATATTAGCTCTTTGTATTGTAATTCTTTAGAAGATCTGATCACAAACACACTCATACACACACAAAATCAATTGACATTGCAATGGTATGATAGCAATGATATTAGCTTTTTGTATTGTAATTCTTAGATGATCTGATCACACAGACACACCCACACACACTAGACATACACACACACAGCACACACACATAGACATAGACACACACACACACACATTATTGTATGTAACTTTCATTACATTAAATTTTTGTCCATCAGTCTAATCAATGAAACAAATTTAGCTTTTTGTAGCCAGTAAATTGTACACATTTTTGTCAAGTTGATATTCAAATATACAGTCTTTCTAATGACCCTCATGTTTCCTAATCTTATCATTTCCTACTTTATGCTGAACTCCTTACTTTTTCCCAGATGGCCCTTTGCTATCCCTGGTTTTTATTAGTTTTATTCTAAAAATCAATAACTGCATGAAATGTTGTAACAAAGCAAATTCTCTCTGATATGGAACTGAGTTTTTAAGAAGTGGTAAAGTGGACATCTTTGCTAGCCAATGTTCCAGTGTGATAATCCTATCTATACCTTGGTGTATTGAGCAGATACTTCTGTGCTTCAGGTCTGTGAATTTCATTGGATGCAGCGGCAAGCCACTGCATCCAATCAAAATTAAGTTGTTCAGATTTGAACATTATTCCTGCATGTTTGAGACGGTGAGAGCACAAAACTTGAATGGACTAATAAATAAGCAGTTTTCCACTGCCAGTCCATGTTTGCACAAATACCTTTCACTCAAATTGACCTGTAACGGCTTCCATCTGGTACATTGTCATACTTTTAAATGTTAAACTTACAAAGTATATTTAGGTCAGTTGCCTCCACCATTTTTGGCCCATGTACAATGCACCACACTATTAGCTAATTGGCATTAAATACTAAGATGGGAAACTCTTGAAATCTAATAAATGTTGCTAGGACAAAGCACCAATATATCTGTTTGATCCACCAAGGTATTGATATATCATATCAGAACCTTGACTAGCAAAGATGCAATTTGGACTAAGGAGACAGCTTGTATGTGAGTAAGATCATGGTTTGTTCAAGTTTACAAGGGAAGTCGAGTAAAGGTTTTACTTTTTTTGAAACCTATGTAAATTTCACTGTTAGTAAACAATCCATATTCTGCCCTGTTTTTTCTCAATTTTCTTCAGAAGTTAGCCCAACTTTATCTCACTGTTTTTACCAAGAGTTGTTGGAAAGACTGAATAGTATATATCATTGTCATTTTTATATCACTCTGATATAGTTATAACCCTTGATTATCTTGGCTTTTAAAACTCAATTTTTATATGCAAGCCTTAAAGCGGTTGATATTATGATGCTCATCTATTTGTTACTATTTTGATTTCAATTATGATGCTCATCTATTTGTTACTATTTTGATTTCAGTGCTATTTTAGTAATCCACCATCTATAATTACTAGACTTTATACATGGCTTGCACTTTTGGTACAGAAGAACGTTATCACTTTTGGACTCAAAAGCTCAAAGGTCAGGGTCACCATGGCTGAAAAAAGGAAATTTGTTTTTGCACAGAGACTCATTTCCAATTATTCACAGTTAACAAGCTTTGCCACTGGCTTGCACTTGTGGCAGAGAAGAAACATAAAAATTTAAGGTTGAAAAGGTCATGGTCACTCTGTTAGAGGAAAATTGGTTTCTGTACAATAGCTCTCCACCATCTATGGTTACTAAACTTGGTAGATACCTTTGTATAAGGAAAAATCCTAATGGTTTTCCAGGCAATAACATTAGTTTTTAATCATATATACCAAACTTTGTTAATGATTATTACTTGGAGTAGGGAAAAAGTTTATTGATTCAGTGGTGAAAAGGTCAGAAGTCAAGGTGACTTTCACTAATTGAAGAATAATGGTTTCTGAACAATAACTTGGTTCTGTGTCTCAGACCTGAGCCAGTTCATGTGGAGTTTGTGCATTTTGGATCAGGAGATAAGTTGGGGTTTTTTTCCAGAAAAAAATGTAAGCTATCTAGATAGAGGAATATTAGTCAGTGCTGGTCTATTTTTTGCTTTACTCATGAGACATCTTTATGAAACCTGTTTCATGACTAAACATTGTATCCTGTAAAAACACAACTGGAGAGTGGTCAGCATTTTGTGAGTTATCCCCCATTTTGTGAGTTGTCTCCCATTTTGTTAAGCTCACATTAGAGTGGGCAACAATACATAAGTTTATTTTCTGCCATTGTCAATAGTGAATTAAGTTTTGGTTCATTTTCATTGGATAATATTTGCCAAAACCTTTTATAAGTTATTGTAATACTTGGCATCAATCATTATGATGCTAAAACAATTCATTCTGTGACATATTTGCTTGCCCCTGTACAGTTCATGGTCTTTGTCCTATACAATTTCCACTGAAAAATGGGGTTAGAATGATGGGAGCTACTGTCAGCTTTCTTACATGCCCACATTGGCTGAGCCCAAGACTTGAACCCACATGGACAGAGATGGTAGTGATCAGTAAAGGTGTGAGTGCTTAAGACCACTCAGCCACCCAGGACCCTTTTTAATTGGCTCTTATTAGCCAAAACACATAGTGCTCAGTCTGGCCAGTACTGCCTTCTTAGGTTGATTTCCTGACTGGAATTGTGATTCATGAATGAATGTTGTTACCTGCTGCATCCATTTATTATTATTCAAATTCTGTAGCAAACAAGTTCCTGACCCATCTCAGCCTTGTCACTAGGCCTTCATCAGAGGAATGATGTCTGGACTAGTAGCCTTATCACTAGTCCTTCATCAGAGGAATGATGTGTGGACTAGTAGCCTTGTCACTAGTCCTTCATCAGAGGAATGATGTGTGGACTAGTAGCCTTATCACTAGTCCTTCATCAGAGGAATGATGTGTGGACTAGTAGCCTTGTCACTAGTCCTTCATCAGAGGAATGATGTCTGGACTAGTAGCCTTATCACTAGTCCTTCATCAGAGGAATGATGTCTGGACTAGTAGCCTTATCACTAGTCCTTCATCAGAGGAATGATGTCTGGACTAGTAGCCTTGTCACTAGGCCTTCATCAGAGGAATGATGTGTGGACTAGTAGCCTTGTCACTAGGCCTTCATCAGAGGAATGATGTGTGGACTAGTAGCCTTGTCACTAGGCCTTCATCAGAGGAATGATGTGTGGACTAGTAGCCTTGTCACTAGGCCTTCATCAGAGGAATGATGTGTGGACTAGTAGCCTTGTCACTAGGCCTTCATCAGAGGAATGATGTGTGGACTAGTAGCCTTGTCACTAGGCCTTCATCAGAGGAATGATGTGTGGACTAGTAGCCTTGTCACTAGGCCTTCATCAGAGGAATGATGTGTGGACTAGTAGCCTTGTCACTAGGCCTTCATCAGAGGAATGATGTGTGGACTAGTAGCCTTGTCACTAGGCCTTCATCAGAGGAATGATGTCTGGACTGGAGGCCTTGTCACTAGGCCTTCATCAGAGGAAAGATGTCTGGACTGAGGCCTTGTCACTAGGCCTTCATCAGAGGAATGTTTGGACTGGAGGCACATGATCACCAACGTTAATCATGTGACAAAATCCTTTTGTACACTGGCAGAAGTCCTAATCCAGACTGATGGTTCAACATGAATGGTCTGCACCAAAATACATTCTAGTCAAAGAAATCTTGACTTCCCTGGATTGACAGGCTATCATATGCCCAATCTTAAAGAAGTTCAGAGCCTAAAAGGCCCTAATGTCAGAGAAACTAAGACAGAATATCTTCTACCATAAAGAGAAGTACATGTGAAACTAGATTTTGCTGCTCCTGCAGACAAAGGTAGAGGAACTGTGGCTATGAATAGGAGAGATTAGGATTCAAAAATAAAGACATGTCAAGTTAAAAAAGATCCAAGTAGTAAGTATAAAAGTCAGTTCATTGAACCTTTAGTTCTTACATGAAAAAACACGGGGGCCTCAAGTGGCCGAGTGGTCTAAAGCACTCACTGTTATGGATCACTGCCATCTCACTGTTGTCTGCATGAATCTGAGTCTCAGGCTCAGCTAATGTTGGTATGTGAGAAAGCTGAAAGCTTGCCAGTAGCTTCTCGTGGGTCAGTGATTCTTCCTGGGTTCTTCCTCCACCAGTTATACTGGCTGCCACATATAGCTTATCTTGTGCTGAAAAATGGCATTAATCTCTATAGCAACAACAACAACAGCATAAAAAAACTGCAGATTTTGTTCAGATTTGGAAATCGCTTAAGAAAAAAGGTTGGTAGCCTATGATTTGAGTACCCCTATTTACCAGTATACTTACTGACAAGGCCTTGCTAGTCATTCAGGATAGACTCAGGAGATACAGAGTAGGACAAGTGAACTACTTTTGGTGTTAGAATGGATAATTACACTATTGAAATGGGTCTTTAATACAATTTACTTAGTCTATTAGTTAGAATTTTATCAACAGAAGTTCAAAACTGCAATGGGATCACCAGTGTCACCTCCTGTGGCTAAATTGTAGTTGGAAGATTTGAACAAAATGTTCTTTTCAATGTAGCCCATCCTCTAGACGTGTGGTTTCGTAATGTGGATGACACTCTCACCATGATGCATGAGTATAATAGTGGAAAATTCACAGAGCAGCTCAATTCCTTTGATTAAAATACTGTGTTACTATTTATGAAGTGGAAGAAGATGAGAAGTTTACATTTTTGGTTACTTATGTTAAAATTTTAGATGATGGGGGAACAAAAGATATGATTTGTTGCGGACCTACCCACACATACTTCTGAACTTCAGTTCCAGTCACCATCTTTAACATAAGAGATTAGTGGTGAGAACTTTGTTTTATCAGGTATACAGCATTATTTGTGTTGAGAAAGTTGTTGTTGTTGTTGTTGTTGTTGTAGGGCTTAACGCCATTTTTCAGCACAAGATAGGCTATACATGGCGGCCAGTATTACTGGCGGAGGAAGAACCCGGAAAACCCCCAGAAAGAACCACCGACCCACGAGAAGCTACTGGCAAGCTTTCTCACATAACCACATTAGCCGAATCCGAGACTCAAACCAACGCAGACAGAGGTGAGATGGCAGTGATCCGTAACGGTGAGCGCTTTAGACCACTCGGCCACTCGGGGCCCCATGTTGAGAAAGACCATGTGATGGAAGTCAACCATGTTATGAAGATTGGATGTTTTTATTTCCTGAAAAGGAATGTGGAAGAGATCAACTTATGAAGGAGAAAAGAGAAAAAGTTGTAACTGTACATTAAACATATTAACCCCTGGAGGTTCTTGTTGTTTTCGCCTGAAATTTGAGTAGGAAACACATTTTGAAAGCTATTTCTGAATACATCCTAAAACATCAACTTCAGGTGATTTTCCAATAACCTAATGCCTAGTTGTGTTAGAAACATCATTTTTCATTGGCTGTTTGGCTCGCACATGAGCAGAGGGGTAAAAGTTGGAGTTCTTTTTTTCTTTTTTTGTTGTTTGCTTAATGGACCCATTATTTTCATATCGAGACCGCTCTTTATTCCAGATGCCCATCTTGTCCAACTTGTTGCAAAAGTTCAACTGTCTTTTTGCAGTTCATACCAGTCTGCCTTAGATCTGAGACCAAAAAGTCTAAAACCCAGACACAAAATTGAATTCTGACCATGAACAAATTTTGGTGGGAAAAAAATCAGGTCCAAAAAATGAGGTTTTTCCCTCTGTATTTTGTAGTGCAACTAGAACTTCCAGATTATTTGGTATCATTGTAGAGCTACATCTTTCTACCTTTCTATAATACAACCACTTTAGTGTATCATGCATGACCTTGATGCTACAGAACTTGGCAGTAGGCTACTACCTCCTGCCACGTTAACTCATCGCCAGGGGTTAATATGTTAACATTGTAACAGAGTGAATTTTGAAATATTGCAACATCAATGAGCAAATCTTGTTGCAGTCAGCATGACACATAACACATAACTTTGACGTATGGGTTATTCACACAATACATCACTATCCTGCAATGGTTTAACCTCTCTGGTTTAGGGCATGATTGATCTTTAAATACAATCTGTTGAAATAATGGTCAACAGATTTGAGGTGAATTGGTGGGATAAGCAGAAGAAAAACAACAATGTGGAGACAATCTTGAGATCCATTTGTTCCATTTGAAATGAGTGTCATAAATCAAGATTTTCCAGAGATAGTTGTTAAGAAAGTATGGAAATCTGAGGTGTTACTAAATCTGGATAAGCATGAATTAAATTTTGGAAGTTAGATAAAGTTAATCCTGATAGTCTAAGGTAAACAGTGGGGGGGGGGTTTTCAGAGAAAATTCAATGTTTTAAGTAATTTCCCTCATGAAATTAGTCTAAATTTCTGCAAGAAGGCAAGAAGTTGAGTCCAGGAAAGTAACAAGCATTTGCTTATTATAAATTGTCAATGGACGGATGTGTTGAAGTTGAAGGATACGGAACTTAAAGGAGCAAAGACGTTCATCTGAATAAGAAAGCAAGTCTTGGAAAGAACAAGTTTTTTCTCAGTTGCATGCACTTTATTCTTGTTATAAGTTTGTAATTATTTGTTTTAAATTCATACAAACATTTTCCTGAGTTTGGAAATTAATTTTTTGCATTCATTTGTCTTGAATGATATATGACTCCTGCATTCCAAAAATGTCATACAATATTTCCTTGATATGAATTTGTTTGAATTTGCTTGTTTATGTGTAATAGGAATCATGTATTCTAGGAATTTCATGCATTACTTCTCATAACTATTGTGAGTATGGGTGAATTCATTGTCTTAAATGATTAGAATCATGTAAGCTAGGAAATGATTTTACTATGTTTGGAAATTTTATGCCAATGAATTTCTAGTTAGCAAATATTGTAGTTAAGACATGAATTGAATTTCATTATTTCATTTGCATAATTAAGAGAAGAGTTCTGTTGAATGAGAGTCAAAGGCATTTGGCCTTAAAGAACACCTGAGGATAAACTTTCCTTGTTATTGATTTACAGCCCACTTAGTGCATAGTCTTGTCTAGATTATGTCATAGTCCTCTTAGGAATGTGACTAACAAAGAGGGAGACATTAATTTTATGGTAATAGAGTTTGTGTATCAGCTGTCAGGCTGTGAACTGACCTATATTAGCCCTAGTTCTGGTGAATTATGATAAGACTATATGTGATGTAAGAAGAGTTGGAATATTGTTTGATCCCAGAAGGTAAAAACCTGACAAATATTTAAGTTGCATTTAATTTACTGAAAGGGTAAAATAGCTCAATATATTCATCACACAGTGGATAAAAGAGAGCAGACAACCAGCTGATGGTTGATGACCTGAGGAGGCTGGAGAGAGAGAGAAGAGGAAAAAGGAATATGGCAACTCTTACCTGTTACCAACATTGAATTTGAATAGACCAGAAGCAACCAGGTTATGCAAGCATGTTGATCAAGTGAGTTAGATCATTCACTTGATTTCATGATGAAATTTGTTTTATTAGTAAAACAGAATGTCTTATTGCATTATTTTTATTTGCAAGAGAAAGTGTATCATTCAAAAGTCATGTTCAATTTAATTTTGTTTACATAATTGATTAAATTGGTATATTTTACATATGGTGGCTTGTGGTGTTTACATACGGGAGCTCATGTAGTTCTATTCTGTTTCTCTGCTTAGATATCTGTGCCATTAATTTTCATATTTTACTTTATTATTTACTCGATCTGGACAATAATACCATGGCTAATCATCTCATAGTTAATTATAACCAAACCAGATACAAGTGGCCCCTAACAACCATATATTAGTGGACACTTCTGAAAGACAAAAATCTTGTGAAAGCTTGGAGGTATAGTGATCCACAAACTCTTTAATGCCATCTGCTCAATTTTGGTTTATCCCAAAGATAAGACACTTTGAATAAAAGTGCCTCGTTATCAAAAAACTCCAGTTGTGATATTTGTGAATAAGACTAAATTGCGGAAACCACTAGAAGCCTTGACACAAGAGTTACAGAATGTTTTATACACCAACACATACTCCCTGACAGGAGGTGGTGAACATTACAAAGAATTGAGGCACAGTATTTATTGGGATAAAATCATAGTACTCAATAGAAAAAATAATACCTAATAGAAAAATAAAAGGATGCTATTGAAATCGTAGAGGGGGAGCCTGTGTTGAACCATGATTTCTGATTAGAAATTCTGCCAGTGTACAGAAAGATTTTATCATGTGGTCAACATATTGGTGATCATGTGACTCCAGTTTTGACTGAATCATTCCTCAGATAAAGGCCATGTGATAAGGTCATATGGGATCATGAACTTATTTGCTACACAAAAGTCTATTTTTATTTTTGGAATTGTGATCATGTGTAATTCTTCTTGATCACAACATACAGGTTAGCAATTCATCACTGGAATTGTGATCATGTGTAATTTTCTCTTGATCACAATAGGTTAACAATTTATCACTGTTAAAATTTTGTTAAAGTTTCAATTTTTTTTTTAATTTTAAGATGAAAAAAATGGGAAATTTTATGTAATTTAATTTAATTTTACCTTCAAAGTATAGGCTAGGCATTTGAATCACATTTCTGAGGTGTTGTTGTCATCATTATTATATGCATCAATGTCGTATTTCTGTTAGCTTAGTTTCTTTGAGAATGTTGTATGTGCAGCCAAGAAACTGATGGGGTTTTAGACCTATTAGTTTTTAAAAAAATAGTTTTAAAATGTTTTTCATACTAACATGTGCACTTAAGAAGTTTTAAATGAACATATTTTTCTGTAAATAATTTTTTTTAATGCATGAATTTCATTGGTTACAGGGGGCCTTGAATGGCCGAGTGGTCTAAAGTGCTCTCCGTTACAGATCACTGCCATCTCACCTCTGTCTGCGCAGGTTCGAAACTCGGATTCAGCCAATGTGGGTATGTGAGAAAGCTTGCCAGTAGCTTCTCGTTGGTCAGTGGTTCTTTCTGGGGTTTTCCCTGGTTCTTCATCCACCATTAATACTGGCTGCCATGTATAGCCTATTGTGTGCTGAAAAATGGCATTAAACCCCACAACAACAACAACATTGGTTACACTTGATTCGTATGATAAATCATGTAATTTGTTTGATGGTCATGTGTTTAACTGAGATGTTTATAGAATTATGTTAAAAAAAAGAATTTTCAGATTGAAAAGCCGTATTGTTATTGATTCCATTCAGTAAGGGTCATGAAAAGGACTATAAATAAACATTTTTGTGCAGGAGATAAACTCTGGAATAAGCCTGGACATTTTTGTTTCGAAAAGTTTGGGAACCTTTTCTGGGAATAGGTATCCATGTAGCTTAATCTAATGCATGTTTGATCAGAATGCCATAAGGTTAAATTGCATGTGATAAATGAAACCCCCCCCCCTTAAAATATGAAACTGATAAAAGTAAGGAACACAGTTCAAGTAAATCACCCTCTTGTCTGTTTTATTTATAAAAATTTTTTATTTGGTTTGAAAAGTGGCAAAAACTGGCAACACATTGGGAAGTGCACTTGGTTTACATTTCTTTATCACGTTATAGCCTGTAATGTGTTGAAAGTGTTAAAACCAACCAGCCAGTCAACTGGCTAGTTTCAAAAAGAAATCAAGAAAAATATCAAGATACAGTATTTAACTTTTTACAGTTAGATTCATAATTTTTTGTTCATTTTAAAAGCATTAAAAATGTTATCAGTCATCAGAGAAGTGTTTAGGCAGTTTTAAAGGATGAGCTGAACAATAATGATTGTCATACATCACAATATGTCAGATGTTGGAGTGAAGCCTTGATCTGTAAAGGACATGAAAATTGATGCACTTGCCTTGAAAACTAAATTGTACTTTTGCTGAACTTTGCATAGTTCTTATATTTCAAGTTTAGTTACAATATCTCTCCATGTGTCAGTTTAATCCACCTGAAAAATGGTATAAAACCAGATTGTGAATTTTGCTCCCTTGTTTGGAACCCTTTGGGTTTTTTTTGGGTGTGTGTGTGTTTCATATATAACTCCTATAAGGTATAATACAAGCTATTTCTATAACAGAAGTTCAAATAAGTGAGTACACATGCATGCACACACACACACCTGTGTGTGTGTACATGTGTGTGTGTGTGTTTTACATGTAAAAGACATATAGACAAGGAACAATTTGGCTGGGACCAGATGAATAATAGTTAGAATAATGCATGGTATTTGCATGACTGTATGTATATATGTTTGTGTATAGACACACATACAGTAGACACTCGCATATTTTTTTAACTTCTGTTATCCAGTTATCCAGATACTTTGTATTATTCAGTTATTCAAACTATTGTCTGGTCCCAGTTAAATTTGTTCTTGATGTATGTGTGTTTTGTATTTTTCCATATATATATATATATATATATATATATATATTACACAATCACTACATGCATGCATACATACATACATACATACATACATACAATGTTAACATGTAGAATTGTTGCATGTCACTGGCACAAAGCTTCCCCCAACCTTGGCATTGCTATTTTAATTTAGAGCAAAAATGCTTCCTGATGTTTTGTTTAGGATCTCATGCTAAGCCACTTGAACCCACAGTTAGTTTATTTCCCAGTTTTCTACCATTGGAGATTTGGTACCAGAGATTCTCATGCAAAAGTATAGCCTTACACTACTACAGTATTCCTACAGTGGATGTTTTGGGGAAGGGGGGAGAGAGAAGTACATGTTGTTTAGAATATATACATCACTGTAGGGATAGTAATGTAGATTGTTCATGGGCCACACTAGGAGAGAGAGGAATGCACCTTGATGCACAACCCTTCTATATTGTATTGCTTGGGATTACCTTTTTATCTGTTTGTGCAAGTGATTGATGGAAGAGATAATGCTATAAAAGGTGTGAAGTAGTTCACATAGTTTGTAGTTAGACTGTCTTGTTTTTTTGTTGATTTTTATTCAGTGTTCCCCATGTGTGCAAAATTGATGGAATCTGATTGATAACTTACTAGGGACAGTAGTAAGTTTTACTTACATTTTACTTATATCAGTGGTGGTATGGTATAAATTGTGATTTCCGTGTACTCGGATAGACGTAGTGTTTTTAAGGATTCGGATTAACATTCTCAATGTTTTCTAAAATTTTGGCAGAATTTAATTTGCTGACTTTTCCAGAACTGTTTTGCATTTTGTTTTGTGAAGATGTACTTCAATTGATGGAGATTCTTACATTGAAAGCTTGGAGCTTATTTACATATTAAATCTGTGTATCAGTATTTACTTCTATTTGAGAAGGACATTTACTGCAGTGTGATTTGTGGTTTCATATATTCACACCTGCAGAGACTGTACAAGTTCCAGATTGGAGTTCCCAGGTTATGACAACATTGAACTTTTTTCTCTTTTTGTGTGGACTTTGTGAAAGTTTTCAGAATGATTTTCTATGCTAAAATTCACAGTGACCTGATATTTTTCATTTTTTACAGCACTTTTGTCACCTTTCAGACAAATAGGAATTATAATGGTTTATGATTTGAATTCACAGGCCTGCTGACATAACAAACCAAAATCAAATTTTGTTTTATATCTTATGGCCTATGAAGTAGAGTTTTGTTTGAGAATTGTCTGAGCATTCTGACTCTTCAGTGACAGAGTTCGGGTTTCTTGTTTTCTTCCAGTATTTTGTGGCAAGTTCTTTGCCTCTTTTTCACCATAAGCATTGAATCCATATCATGAGTTTTTTGTCTAATTAAGAGGGGGCAAATTGTCAGGCAGCACGTGGGCATTACTAAGAGCATGTGGATTTATCACTGCTTGCCAGTGTTTGATATGCTGTGTAACTACTTAATATTGATTGATACAGGGGTTGACGAAGAGGCAATGGACAGGTAACTTTGGGATATATAGCTATAGAGTCGAGACTTGCAGACTGACAGGGATTGTCGCTGCGCACATCAGTGTTATCATCGTAAATCCAGTAGAGACTACCTTACCTACCTACCTGACTGCACTGTGTATAATCATTACTGGAGAGGTATACAACTGTTACCAGTCACACACAGATAGCAACTTTTTCCTGTAGGTAGATCAGCTGGCGCAGTGCTGCAGTGATTTTTCCAAATGAAAATTTTAAAATGGATAAAGTTAATGAAAAAATCCAGAAGGAATAGATAGTACCAAGAAGTTTGGCTGTTTGGAGTTTTCAAAGTTTTTATTGACGGATATTTTTCTTTGTGGATTGTGTTGATCAAATTAAAAACCTTGCTGCACATTTTGGACCTAATCATGTATAATGATACTTATGGAGCCTGGACAGGAAGTCAGACTCGCTGGTTAAAGTAAGTTTCTTTTATTTTTATTATCTGATTGTGCAGATTTAATTATTTTAAGAAAGAGAATTTATTGATAAGTATTCTGTGCCTTTTTTATTGGTGTCTAATGATAATTAAGAAGTTTGATGTGATGGTATAAGAAGTTTTCATCAATTTGTTACTCCTAAAAACTGGAAAGTAACTGTTCCCACATTCATTTTAGAAAAGTTCATTAGCAGTAGGAAAATTTTGATGCACTGAAAAAACATGTTTTTAAGACTCATGCAACAGTAGAAGTGAAAGTTTAAAAAACTTGATGCTCGACCAAGTGAATATTAATGTCATGCTACTAAACTGTCACATGCAACAGATCAAAGTATTATATAACACAAATACTTATAAAAATTTGTGATGTCATTAAAACTGGCATATTTACCATAGCAATTTTTCATAATTTTATACATATGCAATTTTATAGCTGTATGAGAAAAGAATTGACTTATTGTCATTTTGTATACCCCATTGATATCTACACAATTTGCATACACTTTACATATTTGCACATTTGCTAACTTAAAATCTGAAATCCATTCATGTGGGTTTGGTGAAGTGTAGTATGGAAATACTATATTTTTAGGTACAACACAGGGTCTGTTCTAGGACACAATTTTGAGATCCATGCTAATTGTTATAAAATGATGCTGAAAATCATCTAAATGCATGAAATTCATTTATTATATTTTCAATCCCTCAGGTTAAATTCAGAATTTTCCCACCTTTTTATGAAATGGAGGGAGGATTTCTCCACTTAATGTTTCAGGTCTAGAAAAGACCCTGATGATGGTGTATCATTTTACTTTTTAAAAGTAATGGATTATAGTCATATACATAAAGAAATGGGACATTGACAAAATGTATCACTGATGATGTTGAGAATGCTCTGCTAATAGTGGTATGCTGTTCTGGTGGCCTAGTAATTAGAGTGTCCACCTTGGATGCAGTAGGTCTTGGGTTCGATTCCTGGCCGAGTCATACCAGAAACTATAAAAAATGGTACTAACAGCTGCCTCGCTTGGCACTCAGCATTAAGAGGTTAGTGTTAGGACTGGTTGGCCTGGTGTCAGGATAATGTGATAAACTGTCACACTGCAGACATTGTAGCGATATGACTGAAAAATTGTTAAAGCAACATTAAAATTATAGATCACACACTAATAGTGGTATCTTATTTTAACTATTAATATATAGATTTACCACCACTACTACTACCGCTACAACCATTGTTACTGCTACTATGTCTACTGCTGTTTCTATTACTGTCACTTTAACTACCACTCTAATTGTTACTACATAACTTATTATTGTTACTGGTACTGCTTCTACTAACAATGTTATGACTACGAGGATGAGGATGCTATTATTGTTATTATTGTAATTATTACAACTATTCATATTACTGTTGTTGTTACTTCTACTGTTGTTTTCATGCTGCCATTGCTAATAGCATTATTATTACTTATATTAATACTAATACTGTTACTTTTATTACTGGTAATAATAATGTTACTGTTATTATTATAATTATTACTGGTACTACTAAAATTATTACTTCATGTTAACATTATTGCTAATATACCACTAATTTTATTAACACTATTGCTGCTACTGCTACTAATATTACAGCTCATACTACTACTACAACTAATTATTATTAGTACTACTACTGTTAGTATTACTGCAGCTACTAGTACTATAAATAATATTAGTACAGCTAGTACTAACCCTACTGTGATCAACATCATCTTTTAGTGAAATATAATCTTATCATAAATTTTACTCCTTGCTTAAACGTCATTCACATTCTTACATTTTGCACAAAATGGAAAAACACAAGGGAACTATTACACATTACTGGTTGAAAATTCAAAGCTTTGTATAAATAAATTATGAGACATTAAAAAGGAAAATGTTCATTTTAATCATGCTGTACATACTTATAAGTCAAGTCCAACTGCAAACATCATGCAATACCAATTATTCTGGATTTTGTTGCCCTACAATACACATATAAAGGTACAATTAACTGTTTCATCCATTACCACAATAAGATAGTCTACTAATCTGATCATTTGTAGCAAGATGATGATAATTCATACACAAGAAAATAAACACATTTACAATATTTAGGATATAAATATAAGTAGCTTTATTGTCATATATTTTCAAAATTAATTCTTAGAAAGTTTAAAAGTTTAATAATACACCATGAGTTTTGCTGATTCTTTAATGTTTTGTGTGTGTATATATGTGTATATATATATATATATATATATATATATATATATATATATATATATATATATATATATATATATATATATATATATATATATATATATTTATTTATTTTATGCTAAGCAGTAAATTACTTGATTTTCTAATTAAAATAATATTGATATTTCACTGTAGTGAAAAATCAACAATATTTTTTCACTACATGAACTTTTTTTGGGTCAGAACATACTTATACATTATACAATGATGAATTACTTGTGGTTGTTTTCTTATTAATAATCCTTGTTATCTTTGAAACTTGTAGTTTGTTATTCTGGAAATATCATTTAATTGTTATCAATCTGATGTGGAACTAATTTTGTGCGCAGGTACACATAGCACAGCAAAACATGTGCGGAAACAGCTGACATTACCATAAGAAATCTGCTAATTCTCTGTGTCACAAACTTTAGGTAGCCAAGGTATGTGAGCATAAAATAAAAAAATATTTGCTTGAAACGAGTGAATAACGAATACATTTCATCTCATGGGTGAAAAACTCTAGTATTTTCACTCGTGGCTTCGAGTTTTTCATCCACTCGATGAAATATATCCACTATTCACTCATTTCAACCAAATATCATATATATATATATATATATATATATATATATATATATATATATATATATATATATATATATATATATATATATGCACACAGATTCACAGAATTAGATATCCATCACATCCTCTCTAATTTTACTTTAAATTTTGATTAATTTGTAGTGTTGCTTCTGATATTTTACCACAGAATTGAAAAATTTCATATGTTCTAGGGACATAAATCATTGCAGAGGTATTCAAAAACAGCAATACATTTTACAACATTTTTATGAAGAAATGTTTTCACATCTTTGCTATATAATACTAGTAATGACAATATATGTGTCATTATTCATACACCCATGAGAACTTTTTAGTGATTTAACAGTCTCCAAGCAAACTTCATGAAGTTTAAAACTCTGGAAACTTCAGTAAAGTCAAGTTTCACCATTTTTTTTTCTTCTTTACTCTTTCTACATTTTTTATAGAAACTGCACCTCCCAGAACAAAATTTGCTCAATAATTCCAGTATCATATCTGTCCTTAACTTTAAAAGTTCTTCATAGATTTTACCTGTAACTATGATTGGATTGAATACAAACAGGACAGGTGAAGTAAATCCGAGAATTGATTCTTATTTAAGCAACTAGTTTTTCTGCCCAGGCCAACCAGTGTCAGCTACCATTTCCTTTGCAGGATATACCTTATGTACTTGCTTTTAAGTCCAGTCCAACTGCAAACTGCACAGACCCAGATGTACTAGCGGATTATGATATAGTAGATCTGGGTCTTTGCAGTTTGTTAGGAGCAATCAGTAGAACAAACAGCATAAACCTAGTCTGCATGCGCATTATGCTACGGAAGATCCTGGTCTTTGTTGTTTGCAGTTTGACTTGTATAGTAAGCGAGTATATTTGGTATCCAGTATTGTGTCAAAAGTTTTGTTAAAACAAAAACCTTAAATCAAGAATTTCTTGAGCTCTACCATATTGGCATCCATGTCGTCGTTTTCTTTGTTTACTAATTCCTATTGTCATCTTCACCAAGAATGGGAACCATCATAACATTTCATTTACAATCTGCAGACTGCAAAATGACTAGCTCTCAATGACTTTTGTTTCTGGTAAGAATATTTTGATACAATGTTGGTTTCATTCTTCCTAGTGAATTGTCAACTCTTCCATTCAGCCATCATATGCTGGTCTTCAACACGAAAGGATTGAATGAATAACATGTAAATCTAGAAATGTATGTACAATAAAGTACTGTTGGAAATGCGTAGCTACTTTCAAAAATGAACTAGTTATTCCAACTGGTCTGAGCTGAAATTATAATAGGCAAAAAAAAATGTGTTTCTGGCCTTCCCTTTTTCTCATTGCTGACCTTAGTACCTTTTTCCCCCAAAATCACATTAAATAGATACAATGTTTTTAAGGAAAAATAAATGATCTGCCTACCCTAATTTTAAAACCAATGCAACTGGAAACAGATTTTTGTTTCTTTGGCCTCATGATAATAATAATTACCACATAATTTCTAAGCTAAATTTTTGACAAAATTATTTAGTATACTCTGGTGTATGTATTTGACTCAGTATCCACATGACAAAATTTGCATTATGTCTGGATTTGCAAAAGTGCAATTTTGCATTTGTGGTACTTTCATAGATGGTGCAAAGTTATAAACCACACAAATTCACACACACACACACACACACACACACATATATATATATATATATATATATATATATATATATATATATATATATATATATATATATATATATATATATATATATATATATATATAACTTGGGCAGAGAAAAGGCTGTTATTGTCACCTTTCACTCTGAGATATTCTATGCTTTTTTACACTTTGTGAAAGCTTTATCCAGGTATGTTTGAAGGAAATAATTAATATTTTGTAATTTTGTTTAACTTATTTGTTTACCATTACCTGCAATTTCATTATTGTTTTGGCAGATTAAATAATTCTTGCACATCCCCTTTAATCATAATTCATCAATTATACAGCAGTTAAAGTTAATATTAATAATGCTTCTGTTACACAAAAGTGAAAAATAACAGCTACTGTTTACATTACTGGTAGTTTGTGATCTCTGCTACAGTAATCTTTTTTCTTTTTTCTTTTTCTTTTTTAATATGCCAGACATGTAAAAGAGAGTAAAAAGTTGGGTCAGCATAAGATATAAAATTGTGCCAGAAAGCAAAATAAATTTGCTAGTACTTGTTTCTATTCCTTTCTGTTGCATGCAAAGTAGATTGTAAATAAGGAGTTATGTAAAAATAGGTTTCCAATACTCTGGAACCCTGCTCTGGAATAGTATTCCAGTTGAGATTAGAAATGCCCACTCTATTTGTTTCTTCCTAACCCAATATATCCAGTGGCTTCAGAGAAGCACCTAAAGTAAATAAATTCTTTTGTATGAAGGCCTCAAGGTAGCTTAGTTCTTAGCTAATTGCATTACCTTCTTTAAATAAGGTAATTATTATTATTATTATTCTTATTGTACAATATAAGAAACTTAGATTTTTTTATTAAGCTGAACACCCACCTCTTTATATTCAGGTTGATATGTGTTTTCAGATAATATTTTTGGAAAATTAGTAACATTTAAAAAGTTTAAGAGTATTGGTCTCTTTATAAAACTATTTTTAGATGGACGGTGTTTAATGGTGGACAGTAGTATCATTAGTAACCAGTTTTTAGTTTTTGTTTCGTTATTAGAATTTACTAGAACCATTATTGAAGCAGATTTATCATGCAGCATATCGAAACAAAACTTTGTGGGGGCCCCCAAGTGGTCTAAAGTGCTCTCTACGGATCACTGCCATCTCACCTCTGTCTGTATGGGTTCGAGTCTCAGATTCAGACAATGTGATTGTGAGAAAGCTTGCCAGTAGCTTCTCATGGGTCGGTGGTTCTTTCCAGCGTTTTCCTGGGTTCTTCCTCCACCATTAATACTGGCCGCCACGTATAGCCTATCGTGTGCTGAAAATGGTGTTAAATTCCAACAACAACAAACTTTGTGTAACAGCCAAAAAAACTCTGAAACAAATTACTGTGAAAGAACATTTTCACCCCCAAGCATTATAATAGCAGTTCTTACTTTCTGATAAAAACATTTTCAAGTTCAGAAGCACTGAAATAAAAATAATATAGCTTTTAACTAGTTTGTTTTTTACATCAGAAACTTCTTTTATTGTGCATATATATATATATATATATATATTATCACAAGCATTAATATATGTATATTAGATCACCAGTGTAATAATGAGATCTTACCATGAATCTGTGTACAACAAATAGTGGAAGGTAAATGCACTGTCCCATTTTTGGGATGAATATATCCATCATGAATTGAAGGAATGAGGTCACTGAAAAGTAAAATAAAAACTGATTGTACTTATCTGTCAGTAAAGGAAAATGACACTTTTTACTGCAATATTTGCAGTTGTGATAGAGGTTATTTACTGTGCCAGAAGTTGGTGTATATCCTATTTTTGGACTTTATGATGTTAGAAATGGATTTGCATTTAAAGGAATTTGAAGTTTGTCCAATTCCCTGGCCCACATGCAATAAAAAAAGAGAAGCTTTATTTAAGTTTTGTTGCTGGTTGAATCCAACTTAGAACAGTTTAATATTTCAAGAAAACGTAAACCCATTCAACATGCAGGTCTGCCCTACTATAACACTTTTTATTGTAACACAATTCTCGATATACTACAGTATCATTATGAAACCCTTTGAAAAAATTCCTTTATTGCACTTGATCCACCAAATCTATATCAGTAGGTGTTGTGAGACAATTGTTTAGCTGAGTATTGTAGCTTTATTTCCTTTTAAAACATTATTCTCTCCCCTCCTCCGTCCCTATACATGTGATCATGAAATTTTTGATCATTCTTGCTATGCTGTGGTTTGGTACAGCTTGCGCTTCTCGCTGTGGCGCAGATTAGTACAGATGCTCGCTGAGATACATAAACTGCGACATACATAAACTTGCAGATACGTAATGAACTGTAAACATGTGCTCAGACCTTTTTATATATCTTCAAATCGAGTGCACCTGCAGTATATAGTTCTACTTTCCCTCTAGTGTACATCTATAAATCATTTCTGTTACAGTTTTTCTTAATCTTAAGGTCTGGATTTGTTTTTTTGTTTTGTTAAATTTACTCTTCACCATGGTGTTGAAGCCATAAGTAGCCTAGTAAAACTCATCTTACTTAAGAATCAACAGTCCCAGGTATGTAACCTTTGTGTATCTTATTGAGTAACTGTACATACTACAGTTCATGCTATACCACAGCTAGATGGATAATGGGATTGGCAATTGTTGACCCCAACTTCCAATATTATAACAAGGGAAAGCTCTAATCAGAATGTAGAGTACTCAGTATTTGAGATTAATAGTTTAAAATGCAGTATAGTTTGATATTTTAATTGCCATTAATTATGTTAACAAGGATAATTATATCTAGATTCTAGGAATTGAACATTTTATTACTTTTTGAGATTGTAGGGAGAAATCTCATTTTAAATACCACCACTCCTTTGCCAAGGAAAAAAGTTATTGTTTTTGTTTCTACTATTTTCATACATTTCCTTGGATATTTTATGAATGAAAACCCCACCCTTCACTGGGATTAGAGAAAGAATACTCCTCTTAAAATGAAAATACCAGGCTGTTACGCTCCCCCCCCCCCAAGCTCCACCTTCAGTCATTGGTCAGCAGGTTGGTACCTTGTGTCAATATAGATTCAAATGTCTGCAATAAACAGGACACCATATGAGAAGTGGATTTGTCTTGATAAATGATGACAAATGATTTAAAAGGAAAATACAGAACAAATTTAGTTCAGAGGACATTCCATTAGCTTTTGTCATATAATTTTTATTATGGATCACTGATGTTTTAATATATCAATAGTTTGAACAGGTGGTAGTTGGTTAGTAGAGGACAGTGCAGGTAGAAACAAATAGTACAGATCATTGGACATGAGTGATGCAGCTTTAAAAATGTATAAAATGTACTTAAATGACAGTAGCTTCGAGGTGGAGTTCTTAAGATAGATGGAACTTGTGTTAAATGTCAGTGTCATCCATGGAAGGATGACTAACATATGCTTTATTACGTGTTGACAAACAGACTTGAAGGTTTTGTATTGGGGGTGGATGGGTGTTGGGAATTTGTTTTGAATATTATCTTAAATTTGCATGCTCTGAGTTCTTACATAAAGTTTTAATAAGTTTGTCTCCTTCACTTCAAAAATGGTATCAGAGATCATTTTTTGGTGTAAATGTAACTTGAGATAACATTACATCAGTATCTCTTTATTGTAAAATATGTACAATTATTTTGGAATGATAAAAGTGATTTTAGAACATTATGTCATGTTCTGGACATGAATAAATAAAGTATTATTTTTATTCATATTATTATTATTATTAATAATATTATTATTATTATTTCACAAACTTATATTGATTTTAGAACATCATGTCTATTATTATTATTATTATTTAGGATAATTATATTAATTTTAGAGCATTGTTATGTCAGTCATGACATGTCATTTCTTTGACATTATAGTTATCATAGAATATTGTCATAGCCATGACATCATTTTTTGACATGAATATAGTGATTTTAGAAAATTACTATATCATAGTCATGACATGTAATTTCTTTGACATTATAGTTATCATACAACATTGTCATAGCCATGACATCATTTTTTGACATGAATATAGTGATTTTAGAAAATTACTATATCATAGTTATGACATGTAATTTCTTTGACATAATTTTACATTGATTATAGAACATTGGTATATCAGGTTTTGTGCTATTTTTCAGTAGATTAGAGATCACTGACATCTCACCTATATCTGCATTGGTTCCTGTCTCTGGCTTGGCCAATGTGGGTATGTGAGAAAGATTGCCAGTATCTGCGGGGGCCCCGAGTGGCCGAGTGGTCTAAAGCGCTCTTCGTTACGGATCACTGCCATCTCACCTCTGTCTGCGGCGGTTCGAGTCTAAGATTCAGCCAATGTGGGCATGTGAGAAAGCTTGCCAGTAGCTTCTCGTGGGTCGGTGGTTCTTTCCGGGGTTTTCTGGGTTCTTCCTCCACCATTAATACTGGCCGCCATGTATAGCCTATCGTGCTGAAAAATGGCGTTAAATCCCACAACAACAACAACAACAACA
Source organism: Sinohyriopsis cumingii (assembly GCA_028554795.2). NCBI lineage: Eukaryota > Metazoa > Mollusca > Bivalvia > Unionida > Unionidae > Sinohyriopsis > Sinohyriopsis cumingii. Next base: position 52,583,957 of record CM068838.1, read on the forward strand.
ACAATTGCCAGTATCTTGCTGTGGTTAGGTGGTTCTTTTCCTGGTTTCTTCCTCCACCAGATACACTATTTGCCAAATATACTCTATCATGTGCTGAAATTTATTTTGTTAAACCCATAGCAATCTTAAAAGCTCATGAAAAGTGAATATAATATTGATTTCATGCTTTTAACTGTATGTGTATATACAGTTAGCATAACCTTGTTAAGACATCCCTGAATATAAGGTTATTCATTTAAATCGCAGGTCACTATTATAGCTCCCACTAATGGGACATCCCTCAATTTAAGTTTCCCTCACATATGATGCTGGTCAATATCATAGCTCCTTCGGTTGGTTTCCAGACTTGAAATGCAGGTCATTATCGTGGCCCACATGACAGGGATATACCTAATTATAATATTCCATCACTAAGAGGGTCATTATTATGGCCTCCATGACAGGGGCATCATTCTTTATTAGGTTCCATCACTAAGAGGGTCATTATTATGGTCCCCATGACAAGGGCATCCCTCAATATAATGTTCCATCACTATGAGAGTCATTATTATGGCCCCTATGACAGGGGCATTGTTCTTTTGTGGGTTCCATCACTAAGAGGGTCATTATTATAGCCCCATGACAGGGGCATCCCTCATTATAATGTTCAGTCACTATGAGAGTCATTATTATGACCCCTATGACTGGGGCATTGTTCTTTATTAGGTTCCATCACTATGAGGGTCATTATTATGGCCCCTATGACAGGGACATCCCTCATTATAATGTTCCATCACTATGATAGTCATTCTTATGGCCCCTATCACAGGGGCATTGTTCTTTATTAGGTTCCATCACTATGAGAGTCATTATTATGGCCACTATGACAGGGCATCACTCATTATAATGTTCCATCACAATGAGAGTCATTATTATGGCCCCCATGACAGAGGCATCCCTCATTATAATATTCCATCACTAAGAGCGTCATTATTATAGCCCCCATGATGGGGGCATCACTCATTATAATGTTCCATCACAATGTGAGTCATTATTACGGCCCCCATGACAAGGGCATATCTCATTATAATGTTCCATCACTATGAGAGTCATTATTACGGCCCCTATGACAGGGTTATCCCTTATTATAATATTCCATCACTATGAGAGTCATTATTATGGCCCTCTGAGAGGGGCATCCCACATTATAATGGTACATTATTATGAGGGTCATTATTATGGTCCCCATGACAGGGGCATTCTTCTTTATAAGGTTCCATCAATATGAGAGTCATTAATATTGTTCCCATTGTACAGTTTTATAAAGAGGGATTGCTGTTTAGCAGACTGCAAAACCTGATATCCATGGGGAAAAATGAATTCACTTCATTGCATTTAATAAACATTTGTTCATGTAATTGGTGATTTCTCACAAAAACCATTACTTACAGCAAAACACAATGCCAACATGATTAAAAAATTGCAGATGCCAATGACTAGTAAGCAGGCAGTGTTGATAAAGTATAGACAATAAACTTGGAACTATTGACAGTTGAAAGCATAATGCATAATGTATGTTTTTTTTTTTTTTATCCTTTGGAGGGATTTTGGATTTGGAGTCTTTCTTGAAAAAGAAGAAACATTGTTCAAAAAAAGATGGCAGAAATAAAAAATTTGCTTACATCAAAAATAGTTTTTCTTTTGTTTAAAAAAATTGCTAGCATTAAAATTGTAATAAATGGGAAATTTCTTCTGACAGTGTTTGAGAATTGTGCATACTGCAAGAGAAAATAGGGATACTCCATCTCATTTTGCCATCTTGAGTTGAATACAGTGTAATGGAATATTCACAGCATTACTTAAAAACTTTATCAGTTTAGGGCTGTAGATCATTAGAATTCATCATGTGCACTTATAAAGGATAAGGAGATACTATCCAAGTGTCAACAATTTTTGTTTGGAATTAAGAACCAGTTTTGACAAGTACCTTAACCTACAAATTCTGGCTACGGGGTGGACGATTTCCTCTCCCATGGCAATTCATAATATGGATTATATTTTCATCTTTGTGTCAGAAATTTAATACATTACAAATGTGCTTCAGTTATTATATACATATGGGTGAAAGACAACACAATATGAAATTTCATTTTGTTTGTCAGTTTTGTCCCACGCAGCTATCTCACACGAGCAAATGTACATCTAGACAAGAAATATAGACCACTGCTTCCTGCTGTATCTTTGCAGAAAGTCCCAAATAATATTTATATCTCTGTATTTTTATATACATGCAGATAGCTTAACTAGATTTGTAGATATTCATTTTTCCATATTAAAAAAAATGTGTGCCTTGCTGATTTCTGTTTTCACAAATGCATGTTAGCCAGCCAGTGATCTTCATTAAACTGCTATAGATTAGTTGACAAACTTATCAGATGTTCAGACTCTCCTCATCATCTGGACTGCTCCATTGGCCTAGTGGTTAGAATGTCCACTTCATATGTGGGAGGTTGCGGGTTCAAAACCCAGCTGCATCATACCAGAGACTTAAAATAATGGTACTCACAGCTGCCTTGCTTGGCGTTCAGCACTAAGAGGTTAGTGTTAGGACTGGTCAGCCTGGTGTCAGTATAATGTGACTGGGTGGGACATCATGCAAAATGTCTGCAGCATGATGCCTCAATGCTATACATCACTATAAACTATCACACTGAAGACAGCATAGTGATATGACTGAAAATTGTTTGAAAACTATATTAAAAATCCAAATCACACACACTTTTCATTATCTTTATTCACTTTGGTGACTTTCTTTGCTTTAGTGAAGATGTGTGATTTTCTGCTCTTCACATTTATTCGATGGCTGCTTTATTTTCAGTAGCAAGATAGTACAAAAAGTCAAATAAATTGACAACAAAGGGTGAAATTTCATTATTTTTTTTGCATAAAGTGTGACATATTTTATAAACGTCTGTTTGCCTCTTGGCAAACTGACTGGAAAACTGAGCTTACTGATGAAAGATTTGAGCTTACCTCAGAATATGACAGCATAATATTGAAATCAAAAAATATTTATTTTTACAAATAATGAAATTTCTGTTTCTTTTATCTTTGTTGCTGAGTGGTCTAAGATGCATACATTTACACAGATCACTCACATCTTACTCTTTCTGTGTGGGTTTGAGTCTTGGCTCGGTCAGCACGGCTGTTTGAAAAGGCCTGCCAATAGTGCCAATAGCATCTTGTGGGTCCATGGTTTTTCCCAGGTTTCTCTACCAAATTTATTGATGCTATATAAATAGTGTTAAATCACAAAACCATAAATCACAAACTTTGCATATTAAAATAAAATGCCAATTAAACTGATCACAAATGATAACTGTAATTGTATTTGTGGATGAGGAAGAAAACAAAATGGGATAGAAGGCATTTATTGTTAAAAGAGCATACAGTTAGGCAAGGATTTTTTGAAAAAAGGACTGAGAGATGGGTGTACATGTCATATGATTTTGACAATAACTTGGCACTGCTGTGAAACCATGACCAAAATTAAAAATTGGTTTTATCAAAAGTATGACAATATGGGTTGAAAGAAGATAGCATGAAGCATGATGTACCTGCTAAATACCAAGGTTCTTTCCTAGTATGACAAGGTATGTGGGTGGGTGCATCCGAGAGAGCTCTTTCGGATGCACCCACCCACATACCTATTATATAATGATTGGGCACACATGGATGGATGTCCTGTATGTTGCCTATGAACAGATCAAGTGTGTGACTTGGTTCATACTTGCTGCATCTAAAAAGGGAGAAAGAAAGGTTCTGCTTCTTGCTTTTCATCACAAGATGATCCCCTGCATTCCCATGATTGGTTGGGATCACTTCCCATATTAATTAAGTCACTCTCCAATATATCAAGCAGAAATTAGGAGCAATCTCCATGATTTGAGATTGCCAAAAAGGTCAGAGGTCCCTGACACTCAATGGAGTGTAATCAGTGTCAGTGAAGCATATATTCTTGGCCATTTCCAGAGAGTGTGACACCTTTCCAACATGGATGGGTAGTGTCCTCTCAAGGTAGGGATAGTACTGACAGGGAAGCATGTGGTCTTGCCCTGGAAAATCTGGGCATGCTTGTCTGTTCGAAGTTCATTGCCATATTGGTCTTTGACTGGTCACATGACTCTGCATGTGGTCTTTGACTGGTCACATGACTGCATGGTCAGTTAAATGGTTAGTGGTTATGTACCCCACCTATCACATTATAATGTTCCCACAGTAATTTGAAATCAACATGAAATCAACACAAGTACAAGATTCAGTTTATAACAGAGAATAAAATCATACTGAATATTTTTGGTTTTGTCATTTCACAGCATTTCAAAACTTCTGAAGTGTTGTATCATACTAAGTAATGTGCTGATCCAGTGCCATATGTGCTTGCTTGTAAATCAGGTCAAACTGCAACCAACAAAGATCCCAATCTGCCATTGCATAATGTGCCTGCAGATCACGGTCTGTTTGTTCTACTGATTACTCCTAACAAACTACACGGACCCAGATCTGCCATAGCATTATGCAACGCCAGATCAGGGTCTGTGCAGTTTGCAGTTGGAGCATGTTCGGTAGTGTGAAGTGCCTTATCAAGAATGTAACCTGGCATGTTGTGGTATTGCAGGTCTTAAACTTAGTGATCCACAAATAAGTAAATAATGATACTGACCATAAGATATTATGTATGTCTATTAGGTGTTCTTTGCTCCGTATTAACATACATTTCATTTCCAGTTTAAATCAGCTGATTGTGGGAAATGAAAGGAAAAGGGATGGGTTATATCTCCCTGTCCATCCTGTTGGGTTTTTGCATCCATGAGTATGCAGTGGCATGTAAATCCTCCAATATTAGTAGAGGCAGAGATTTAAAACTTTGAAATATAATTGAGATGGTCCATAAATGTTTGCATTGGTTTTGGAATTGTTGAATCCTGGTTGCAAAGTGTTGGTTGTGGTGAGAACATTTACCTACATGTGTGTGGGAGGAATAGTAATAAATGAGGCAAGGGAGGTAATAATGCTAATTATTGCATGCTTATAGACTTTGCAGATATTGGGAAATCAGCTTTGTTTGCTGCTGTGTTAATACCATTTATGAACATGACCTATCCTAAAAGAAAAATAATTGAAACTCTGTCTTTTATTCATTTGTAAATTATCAATGCTCAGGCTGCAAGGACTGGTTTGAAATTGTTTCAGTCAATGGGGACAAATCTAGTAAAATCTTTTTTTTCACTTGTGATGCCCCAAGAAGATTTTCTTGTTTTCAATTAATGTATATAAACCTGCTTAACCAATCATTGTGAACCCAAGTAAACTCCTGATCTGAAAGTTTACCCAACCAATGAACCAATCAAAACATTTCTTCCAAATGTAGTCACTTGTCGATTAATAACAGGGCACTTATACTGATGTAGAGGAACTTCCTTCATTGTGTTGTCTAAAGCATATTTACTTTTATGCATACTCATGAGAAAGGAGGAAATCTTGGTGCAGGCAGGCATGTTTAAAAAAACAAGAGCCTAATGGATTTGTGCTCGGTTTTTACCCTCTTGCAATAAGTGCATGTGCAGTGGTCCCAATGTATAAAGTCCCACTGTATACTGTAGTCCCTTGTTTAATGTGGGTATGGTCATGGGTCCCATTAAAGTATGAAGATTCTGTTTCATTAATTGCACTGAATTATTTCATTTCATTTCAATATGTGCTAAGAGAACTAAGTATAATGTGTATTTTTGTATCACTAAATGTCCTTTGTTTTAACCAGATTTTTTTGGAAGAAAATGTGACACGGTGATGCTAACATCAGCAGAGGTTGCATTGTTGTCTTTCAGCAGTGTTTTGGAAGTTGATCTTAATTTTTTGGGCAACCCACTAATTCTGAAAAAGTCCAGACTTGTGTTTTGTGGAACTCCTGCATGTTTTATGTACTATTTTGACAGTCAGGGGCTCAGTCTAGCATTAAAACAACAATGCATTTAGAATTTTTAACCTAAGTAGGTTTTATTTATCATGTGGGAAGGTGAGGGTCATTCATTGAAAATAATTAACATCTTCATTTTTTTCTTCACTTTTACATTGTTCCAGTGAATTATTGCATTTTCTACAAAACTGAAAAGAGACATTTCAGTGTTGTAAGGAAAAGTTGACAGATAATACTAACACTAAATCAGCAGGAAATCAGACACATTCTCCATTACATTTAATTTTTATGTATATCAATGTTTTCTCTTTTGTCACAACTTGTGATATCACCTTTGAATGTATTTATATTCAGTTTCGCAAATATATGCCTGCAACATAGTTGCTGGGGAAAAATATCCAGCAAAAGCCATTAAAATTTAAGAATTTCTGCACAGAGAGAGAGAGACAGAGATAGATGGTTAGTGACATTCATTTAGGTGAAATGCTCTTCTGCAATCTTGTAATGACTTGCAGTATTTTGTGTTGGAGATTGTAATTTACAGGTAGAGGCCCTTTGTTTGATATTGTCAGTAGAATCGGGTCTTGTATAATAGAAGGTTATAAAAAAATTATTACACAACTTGCAGAACTTTCCTTTTATAATATTGTAAAATATTCTCTTTCAATTGAAAATTATTGAGAGATAAACTGAGCAAATGGCCCTAATTTCAAATTTAATAAGAAATCTTCATTCCATCTGGTTTTTATTTCTGGTCTCTTAAAAGAAGGAATCTTTAAAAATATGTCATCTTTTAAACATCCATCACTCTTGCAAAATAATCTCAGTGTTTCTAAGTTATTATCTATCTTAACAATTATTAAATTAGAGGCTTAATATTAGTTTTAATTTTACTTTAATACTGTAGTAATTTCCAATATAAGGAATACTGTATTGCCCATAATTTGTGGAATTATCAAGTCTCAATGTAATCAGAAAATTCCAACTGTTCTACTGATCATCTATGATGTCCATTTTCTTATTTTATGGTATTGTGTCCCTAGGGAAAGATTATTTGCTTTTAATGATAGCAATATCACATACTTGATTTGCTTTTCTTAAATTTTCAATTAATAGCCATCTGTTATCTATTTTTCCCCTTTCATTGCCTAAACATATTTCTGCCTCAAAGAATTGATTTATTGTTGTTCAACAGCAGATTAGTATTGTTAAACTATTTGGAACTAAGGCATTTGGAAGAAAGTACTTTGGTCAGAGATGCATCATATCAACTGACTTTGGTGGGCCAGGGTGCAGTGAATTCAGCTGACTTTGGTAGGCCTGGATGCAGTGAATTCAGCTGACTTTGGTGGACCAGGGTGCAGTGAATTCAACTGACTTTGGTGGGCCAGGGTGCAGTGAATTCAACATGCACAAGTTATGCACTCTAACCACTAACAGGGCCAGCTTCCATTACAGTTAAAGTTAGGTAGTTGCAGAAGTATGGGGGGGTTGGTAATTCTTCCTGATTGTTATTTTTTTAAAAAATTTTTTTAAACAGCCGGTGTAAAATAAAAGTAGCCAGATAAATCACCTGGCTCCTGGCTGATAAGGAAAGTCCTGCACATTGACAAAATGGTGCCTCTCTTTGCCCAAAAGAAAAATTAGACAGTGAATTCAACTGACTTTGATGGGCCTGGGTGCAGTGAATTCAGCTGACTTTGGTGGGCCTGGGTGCACTGAATTCAACTGACTTTGGTGGGCCAGGGTGCAGTGAATTCAACATGCACAAGTTATGCACTCTAACCACTAACAGGGCCAGCTTCCATTACAGTTAAAGTTAGGTAATTGCAGAAGTATGGGGGGTTGGTGATTCCTCCTGATTGGTATTTTTTTTATTGTTTTTTTTTAAATAGCCGGTGTAAAATAGAAGTAGCCAGATAAATCACCTGGCTCCTGGCTGATAAGGAAAGTCCTGCACTAAGCCACTGTTGCTCCCATTGACAAAATGGTGCCTCTCTTTGCCCAAAAGAAAAATTAGACATATGCTTCTCACTCGATAACTTGAGCACAAAGGGTCCAGAAACTTAGACCATTGTATAAGAGAGGGCACGAGTTACATGGAATGCCATCTCAGCTAGACATTTTGAAAACCTGGAAGGGGGAGTTTTATAATTGTGTTGGAAATAATTGTCAGTGAAGGGCTTTTTCGAATGAAGTTGTTTGTCTCTTTGTATTAAGATCATAACATTACTCTGGGAGGAGGTTGTCATAACCATCACATGTACACAAAAAAAAACATTGTGCACTATGTCACTGCTTTTTGTTGAGGTTGATTTACAATAAAACAAGGTCAAATTAAAAAAATGATTTCAAATAATTGTTCTTTGAAATACTTATGCCATTATTTCATTGCAAGTAAATAGTGAACTACTTCGCATACTTGGGGAAATCTCAGAGTGCCAGTGCAGGAATTTTAAGTTCACTTTGTAACAAACCTCTGGAACTCACTTCTCCATAATGAACTGTATCTGTGAAACAATGCTTTTTATTCACCAAGTACTCATTTGCTTGGTTGCCTTGCTATCTTTGAATGTATTTGTGAACAAGTAGGCCAATATAAGGTAATTTAATTATATTACATCATAATATTTCTAGCAGTGTTCACGTCATAACTGAATTTGCGACCGTGACTGATCTCTTGTGCAGATAGGACTTGTATGCATGTTCAGCTATTTTATTCCATTCTCTTTATTCAATTTGATATGAAATGAATAATAACAATAATAATGATAATAGTGACTGTATTTAGAGAAGGCAACTCAGTTACAGGAACAAATCAACCATGACACCTTAAATTATCTACAGTATATGTAATATATACAGCGCAATGTAATAACAATTTGTCTTAACACTGAAGAATTGAGTTATTCAGAAAATCAAACAATGTTTCAAGCTCATTATACACAATCATAAAAATAAATAAAATAAAGTATTGAATAAATTACCGATAAAAATGATGTACATGTTGAGAAAAGCAGGAGGTATTTGTGTTACTTAAACCTGTTTGAGTGTCTTAAGATTTCATCCATTTAAGATAGTAATTACGAAAAGAAGAAATTCTAGGAGCCTGCCTTACATCACTAGGAATAATGTCAGTACCAATGGACTAATGTATTGAAAACTATTTTGAAATAATTCCTTCTATGGCTTTGGTATAATGTAGTTTTTATGCTTCTAACAGCCCTTAAATTTGGAGTACCCTGAGCATCTCTTTGTTGAAAGATATTGCACAGGTAGACAAGATTGACTTTTTTGGACACTTTATAAATAAATTTGGCATTTCTAAGGAATATTCTTTCATATAGTAATAGAATTTTTATATAATTTGTTGTATCGTTAAATTATCTAAAAATTGATCTTGAATTAAATGACATGCCCTCTTTAGGAGTCTTAAAAGTTTTTAGTTTGAATTAGAGGTGTTACCCCAAATTACAGTACAAGAGTCCAAATATGGCTGAATATAACTTTTATAAAAGATGACCCTATACTGAAAAGGAAGAAATATTCACATTTTTTTAAAGTAACCCGAGATGAAAATTAAGCTTTTTTCAAATGTATTTAATGTGAATATACCAGGTCCAGGTTAGATTGCTATTTTTAAAAACACTATTCATTTATCATGAGAGGTATTATTTAGGTTAACATTGTCAAATACAACTTTGAGTTTATCACTATCTAGCCTTGCTCTTTTTGTTTTGTTGTAACTAGTAGGGCTTTTTTTCTGTATTTATGTTCCTTGGTGAATTCTTATAAGTGTGTTAAGAGCATCTTGTAAATTATTTTCAAATTCAGTTTCTGTTTTACTTGACTCTGCTAGTGTTGTGTAGTTATCATGATAATACAAAGCATGTCTGCCTTTTATTGAGTGTAGCAATAGGACAAATACTTGAACTCAGAGATCAAAACATTATAGGTTCTCACAGGAACACAGAAACACTCCTGACGGTGGAATGACATTTATCACACTTGGACGCAAGAGGGAATTTTTCATTTATGATGATTGTACTATAACTAAATAAAACAACAGAATTAAACAATGAATTCAACTTGACAAAACTTGTGTATTTGGTACTGGTATTTATTTATTAAAGTGTTGCCAATGGTAAGCACTAATGACATTTTGTTGATTGAAAAACTGCTGAATATTGTTATTTATGATGTACTGAGAATGTTGGTTGGAAAGAATATTTAGCATAATATATAACTTTGTATAAAATGTTCAGATTTTCATATGTCCTGGTAGTAATCACCATTTTTAGGGGGCCAAATTGCAAGGCAAAGTATATTAATGTTCTTTTACACATCTGTGTTGATTGTTTGGACTTTTAACAAGGATCATTGCCCCCATTTTTTCAGTGTGTTTTTATTTCTCGGATGATATTTCCAGGTGATGCTACAACATCAAAACAAAAACTTTGTCAGTATAATAATAATAATAATAATAATAATAGTAATAATAATAATAATAATGTGGACTTAGTATAATGCCTAAAGCTCTAAGCACTTAACAATATTAGATAACACAAAAAACATACGAAAATATTACAATAACAAACACCATGCACTTATAAAACAAAACATGCTGACAATAATTAAGGAAGTAAACATTGTTAAGTCTTTAAGTCTGTTCTTTTAGTCAAAATAGGTGAGTTTTAAGAGAACTCTTGAATGAGATCAAAGTGTCCTTGTGTCTAAGATCAGTGGGCAAAGGTTCCACATAGCTGGGCCCTGGTACACAGACTAAGAAGGGCAGATTAAAAAACCTGAAGTATCCCTGTAAAGTTGTTCTGTTTTTCTGACCAACTACACCAATAGTCTGTTTTCCTGACCAACTACACTGAATATAACAGTACCAAACCTGCACAAGTTGATGTTCATGGTTAGCTGTAGTAATGTTTTGCTGTATCATATCCACAATTTTAAGGTAAAATCCTAAAACAGTTGGCACGCCTAAGATGCATAAGGAACTAGTTTAAAAGGCTTTGAAATTTGTGCAGTCTAGTCTGATAACCTATTACATTTGTTAATTGAACCTTTAATACCCTAAGGGACCCCTCGATGTGGCATGTAGGTCACATGACTGGTGGTGCTTAGTTAATTATATAAATCAAGAATTTATCAAGGTACATTAATATACTGTTAGGATGTGGTGTACATTTAGATTTCAAATAAAATATAGACAAATTTAAAGCAGCTATCAAAACTTTAGTAACTTTTAACAGATTATCATCTTGTCACATAACTGGAATGGGTATAAACAGCTATTACTTTCACAGGTGAAGGGAGTAAAAATACAGCAATGTCCTTTGCATTGATAAAGCCATTGATTGCGAAAAAAAGAAAACTATAATTTCTCCTTAACAAATGTGCTTGTAGCAGCAAAACTGATGTAAATAGAGAATTTTCTACACTGTAAATTCTTAATATGAAATGCATTGTTAGGATAAAGCCATAGTTGGCCAGAATGTGGTGTATTGCATGTATTACAATGAAGCAATTGGTTATTGAGAATGTGGTGTATTGCATGTATAACAATGAAGCAATTGGTTATTTATTGATAATGTAAATAAACGTTTTTTGATTGCCAACAGATAATTCTGTGAGCAACTTTTTAGTTTGAAAAATATATTTCACCTTTTCAGGTGGTACCTCAGTCATTCTCATCATTAAATGTCCTATTGCATGGTTGTGGACAAATGAATTTAATGAATCATCATGTCAGTATAATTTTAAAATTTACAAACAAAATAGACAATGATTTCAAATTATTTACTTTTGTTATATTTAAAACTAATGAAATTTTAATAAGAGATCTGTTTTGATATCTTGTTTTATATCAGTATTTAACAATGCTCAGTACCTTGGTCGGTACTATTATTTCAACATGCTGGAAATCTGGTAACAAACTTTCTGCCTTAGTAATGTGTACCCTGAAAGTAAAAATCCGAGTAATTGAAGTTAATCACTAATGACATTTTTGTAAAGAACAAATAATTGTCACTCAAATAAGGCCAAGATAATGTGGTAATTACCCAAGATATTCCAAGCATGTGTCATAATAGTGAGCAGTCAGGAAACACTGATGACATTGTTTTGTCACATTAATGATGACCAGCAATGCAATAAATACATTAAAATAAAAAAATTGCTGTAAATAGTTAATTTATTTGCATGCAATGAAGAACAAAGTAATGTATGCAGTAATGTAGATATCATTTACATTTTTTTGCAGCTAAGTAAATGAGACTTGTTGATCTCCAGAAGCTGAAACCTCTAAAGTTGGTTCCTTTCAATGTAAACCTTGTAAAGTTTACCTGATACAGATGGTCTCAAATTTGAAATAAAATGAAATGGGTGTTGAAATTAGAATTTGTATGGTAATAATTAAAATAAGTGTGGTTGTTGATAATAATAATAATAATAATAATAATAATAATAATAATAATTACAATAATAATAATAATAATAATAATAATAATTACAATAATAATAATAATAATAATAATAATAATAATAATAATAATAATGGGAATTACAATTCATAGACATAGCAGATCCATAAAAGTTTGATGAGGATAATGATGGATCACCTGTAGAGACAAGCACTGTTTATGAAGGCAAATAATTACATCAGCCAATCCCTTACAGTTACATGTACTTTAATATCATCCCTTTAAGACCACAGCAGTGTATTAATAGTCTGTTTAGGAACTGGAAGTCCCAGTTACAAATTTCTTGCCATTTTGTATATAATTTTTGTGCAGGTTTCAGCAATATTTGTGTAGAAAATTTTCTTTTATAACCTTGTAATGGGTTCTTAAAGTGGTAATAAAATGTTGATTGTGTATTGTTCGTAATTCATATGAAGATCTAGTTTGTGAATTTTATAGAAGATTTACTGACAGTATCATCAGTACATATGTAGAAGATAATTTCTTTTCCCAGACTGATTCAGGACTTATTTGATGGTATGGTAGAATAAAACTGTGATACTGTAATGAATAATGAAGCAAGGAATAAAATATTTTGTTGTACCACAAGAGAAAATCTGTCTGGTATTTATACAGGAAAATGAAATTTAAAAAAAAAAATGTATTCTGATTTCAAGTTCAAAAGATTAAACAAACTCTCTGAAGTTTATTTCAGTTTCAGTTCTATTCATAGGTTGATCAAACAAATATCTGCTATTTTTGTGTATGGTAAGATTGGGATGACCTAATCTGTTGCAATAAATTACATTTTTGACATTTTACTGTGTTCAACCACAAAGCAAGTGCAGATGAGTGATGTAGCACATCAGGTTTTAACATTGTTTATGAGGTAGTACAGGAGACATGATTTCCAGAGAAGAGAACAGTGGCAAGTGGGATATCATCTGCACACATTTTGTACTATGCCTAAAAGGTAATGACATTTCCATTTATTGCTCTGGATTACAAAATTCTAATTTTTCTTACCACAAATATAATTTCTGTAGGCACGCACAATCCAAAGTTGAATTATCATATTTGTCAGTTGTGAAAATATAGAAATGAAGAAAAAAAATTAAAAAAATATCTAAGCAATAATTTTTATGATTTTACACTTAAGTATACAATAAATGTCCCTATAATATAAAAGCACGATAAGGGCATCCTCTGGGAATTGGGGGTGGGGGTTGGATAAATGCACTAACAATGCTAGCATTCTAGAAAAATACAATGTATGAACTATTGACCTTGGCCTGATTTCATTATTATGGAGTGATGAATCTTGGTCTGTTGCAAGAAATTTGAAATGTGGCTATCAAATTTTGAAGGGAAAATATATTTAATAAGTTGTAATGGATAGCTGTATACCATGCTAAATTCTCACAGAGAGTGGATTTGAGGTAAATCCAATGGGAAAAAAGGTATGACAGAAATTTTCAAGAACATGCTAAGTGATAACCTATGTTTTTGACAGTGCTAAATTCTGAGAAAGAGATGAATTCTGAGAAAGAGATATTGTTTAGGGTTAATAAATGTAAAAGATAAATGTGACAATACCTAAAAGAAATTTTCAAGTTAGACTTTTCAGTAAAAATTTGGAAAATATTAAGATTATTATGCTCAGGTTGTTAAATTCCCAGCTGTTGAGAACAGTGCACTAGTTTGCAGATAAAATAAATAGAGAAAAATCAACTTGCGTAAGGTTTTAAAACTATTCTTCATTCAAATGAGAGAAAAAAATATTGTATAAGCATTATTTTAGTCAATTGTAAAAATCTGTGTTGTATATGAGGCTAAATTCTTGCATAAAGATGACTTTGGCGAATACTTGTAGAGACATGGACAAACTCTTTAAATAATTTTCAGTCAGGACTTCTAAGTCATTTTGGGAAAGATTACATTCTCAAGGTGAAATAATTTGTCATATATGATGTTGATTTCTAAGAAGAGAGGAAGATATGACTGTCTGTTGATTGGAGAATAGGTACAGAAATCACAGATAAGTGGAGGAAAAGGTGGGGAGAAATCTTATCAGATATCTTTCCTGTCTGGCAAAAAGTTGGCATCAGCCTTGAATGTCTCCAGCTATCAACTTCTGAGATGATCTACAACCACAGACTAAAGAGAGATATTAGGTTTCTGTAGCAAAGCACATGCAAATGAAAATCCTCCTTTTATCTTTGTTCTGACCAGTCTAAATCTATATTGTGAGTCATTGCTAAATTTGGACTAATCAGTATTTTTCTTACGTTTGCCAAACTTGAACCAATTAAAATCCTTCTTATATGGCATTATTGACACTGAATTGGTGTCATCTGTACTTGCAATTTTTATTTGTTCACTGTGTCAGTCTTAAAATTTATGATACTTGCAATCACATAAGTTGTCAAGATTCTTTTTCCCTTTTCCAGTCATACAATTTGGTCAAGCATCAACAAAACAATTGCTTCATTTTACCATGATAGTTTAAAGCATCAGTACTGGGACCTGTAGAGCTCATATAACTTCCTACACATGTTATTAAATGTTCTGCATATCTGTAACTCCCTTGTTCACGGGCATGCATTATGAAGCATACCAAACTGATGGCTTGACATGTGTTTTCTGTGTCTTTGACATACTATTGAGCTGTCTGGTGCAAAATACCAACTGTGTATCAACAGTGTGTAATGGTAGACAAGCAAGTTTATTACCCTTGATTTTGTGATAAAGTTGAATTTCTTGCATTCAAGTATTTTTGAAAAGGGTTAGGGTGAACTTAATAGTTGCAAAATGAGACATGGTTTTTAAACCAAAAATTTAATGCAGAGAAGACAAAGTAAATTTTGTGCATAAATTGTTTCAGAATTTTGAAATAATGATGCCCTAAATGTGAGATTGCAGGTTTGATTTGTATAAAGCATGACATGTATCATTTTGTGTTTATATATTGTTGTTTCATTGACTTTAAAAGGGGCCCCAGGTGGCCAAGTGGTTTAAGGTGTTCACCTTTGCAGGTTACCTTTGTCCATTTGGGTTCAAGTCTTAGACTCGGTCAGCATGGGTCACATGAGAAAGCTTGCCAGTAGCTTCCTGAGTGTCTGGTTCTTCCTGTGATTTTTCTGGGTTCTTTCTTCACCAGATGTATAGGCTGCCGTGTATAACCTATTATGTGCCAAAAATTGGCATTCAACCCAGAACAACAACAACAACAATAAATGACTTTAAACTAATGTATATCTTGTAACTCCTCCATAATTTCTGTCTTGAAGAAAAGTATAACAAAACGTTTTTTTTTTTATAAACAAACTACTGAGGTGCTTGGCTGTGCTGTACATGTGCAGATATTTGACATATTCACAGCAGATTATTAACTTGTGCAATCAGGGCAATAAAAATATTATACATATAATGTACTAGGTTCACTCATTTGACTAGTCATGCAAAAACCCACGGCATGGAAAAATTCTTAAAACCTGCCCTTTGAACAAATTTCCTCTTCTGTCCCCTGTTTGCTTGTTTTCTGACCAGTTGAAGAAGGTATGCCTTTAAGGTGGGTTGGTGTTGGGAAGGAATTAAAAGTCTGTTCTTTGCAGTGGTCTCTAATTTTGCTTCCTATTACTCTTGTAGATATCATTTGATTTTATACACTACAATATTTTTAGATATCATCCAACTTTATACACTACAATATTTTTAGATGTCATCCAACTTTATACACTACAATATTTTTAGATATCATCCAACTTTATACACTACAATATTTTTAGATGTCATCCAACTTTATACACTACACTATTTTTAGATATCATCCAACTTTATACTCTACACTAATTTTTAACCCTCTTGGCCATTTTGAGCTGATGGTAATTAAGACTTTGCATCTGTTGAGCTTTGTGCACAATCTCTTGTTCATTGTGTGTCCATCTATGTTAATGTTTATTATGTCTTCGCCAAAACCAAATGGCCATTTTTCATCAAACTTAGTGATATGATTCCTTATGACAAGTCAGTACAGTGATCAGATTGCTTGTATTTTCTTTTTGTTTATTACTCCTTTTTCCACAATCAGTGACAATTTTTAAAACGAGTTTTATGTCACAGAAACAATGATATTCTTTTAGTGTTGAGGCAGTTAGAGTAAGGTACTTTCCATTGGCTGATTTTGGGCCCTTCAGTCAGGAGTCTGGGGTACTAACAAATGGGCCACCATGGTTCCTTTGACATGGACATGGTGGTTTCCACTACATTACTTTTGCTTGCTGTACCATTTATACATTCTTGTAAGTCATCAAACTGCAAACAACAAAGATCCTGATCTGCTGTAGCATAATGCACTTGTAGACAAAGTCTGTGTTGTTTGTTCTACTGATTACTCCTAACAGGCTGCAGAGACCCAGATCTGCTGCATCAAATTCTAAAGTTTTGGCAATATCAAACATGTACCACATGTCACAAGCTTTTTGGAGATTGAAATTTTGCTTATACTTTGGAAAAAGACATTCACAGATAACATATAAACTTCAGGCAAGAAGTCAAATCAGAATTGTTTTATTATTTTTAAGCATTAGAAATTGATATGACTGACCAAAAATGATCATTTAATTATTACAACACTAATATGTACACACATGCACTCTCCACCCCACACCACCCTTTTCATGGCTAATTGCAGCTGGACTTGTCTTACAAAGGTGTGTATAAGGTACTCATTTTTTGTTCACATTCCTCATATTAGGCTTTCTCCTGGCAGGAGGCTTTCAAGTTTGGAGCTGCTTGCTCCAGGGTCAAGATTGGGGTACCTGATAATTTGATTTTCCATTCTGCATGGTTAGTAAACTTTCCCAGGCCTAATTTCAGCAATAGCCAACAGATCAAGGTCACTGTGACATTGCAGAATTATGTTCGTTTTACATTTGCAATAGATACGGTTGATTTGATCAGGGTTTTTTTTGTTCTTTTTACATTTGTGTTAGACATTAACTAGAACAGAACATGTTACCTAAATCAGCAAAGGAGTTGTGTTGCGTTTGCTGGAAGTAGTTGTATTTGAATAAAATGACCTAAATTTGAGTGCAAGCAACTTTTCCTGAACTGGCCATAATACACCTGTTTTCTCTATCATCCAGTGCAAAAGGCAAGAGGCTGAATTCAGAGACAGTTTGAGTTTAGTTGACATTTTGGTGCTATTTTCTGTTGATTACATGTAACATTCTTCACTGGTTACCAAATCTCAAGGAAAAAATTAAAGTACATGTATATTAATGATTTTCTTAAAGATTATAACAGAAAGCAATAACAACTCAATGTAGTGATACCTTATGACTTGTTCTGTTAAAGGGTTCTAGTGCAAAAAATACTGCCTGCTTTTCTGTTATTTTACATCATTTTCAAAGCTGAATTTTTCAATGCAGGATTATATTTTATGTTTTATATATGTTTATGTTTTCACTGATGCCTGTGCATGTGTAACAGGCTTGATACTTTGAATTTTAGAATTACTTAATTATTTAGTATCAAGCCAGACTCTTCACATCATGTTGTATTTACTGTATATATTGTTCATAACAAATAGAAGGCCTCATGGTAGATTAGTTCTGTAACTAATTGAGTTACCTTTTCTAAATAAAGTCTGTATTATTATTATTATTATTATTGTTGTTGTTGTTGTTGTTGTTAATATTAAAGAAGTTCCCTGGAACCATTTTGTTTGTACATCACTTTTGAAACCACTATGCCAATTTCAGTCAGGCCTCATAGAAAGTTTTATGTTCTACCAAAAATATGCTTTTTGTGACTTTCTTTATCATTTTCCAGCCATTTCCACATGAATGTTCCTTGAGTAAAAACTTTCTTAAAAGTTTGAATATGTATATTTTGTAAATTATATTGGGATACTTTAGCTAAAGTTGTGTTTTGAAACAAGCTGGTAGTTGTGGGGATTATCAATGAGATATTAGCCTTTTTATATAATCAGAGTTTAGACTGGAGTATATAGTAAAGTTTAGGTGCTTTAGGATACGCAGAACAGGTAGATAATGTATCACAGATGTATAAAAAATGTCCATTGCCAATTTTGATCAGAGCTTTTAGAAATGTTTCTTAAAATATTTACTAG
The DNA here is from genome assembly GCA_028554795.2 of Sinohyriopsis cumingii. Lineage (NCBI taxonomy): Eukaryota > Metazoa > Mollusca > Bivalvia > Unionida > Unionidae > Sinohyriopsis > Sinohyriopsis cumingii. The sequence continues at coordinate 52,602,522 of CM068838.1, forward strand.
TTATTTTGTATTTTGGTGGCTTCTGTATCAGTCATTTGAGTTTCATAGCAGCCAGGAAAATATCTTTTAGTTCTCTCAAAAACTTGTACTGGGCCAATTTTGATTACTTGTAATCTATGTAGGATTATATTGTTTGATCTCGGTGTAGTTAAGGATATATATAAGTTTATAGTGATAATGGTGATGTGGTATTATACGTAAAGGTGAGGTAGTATTCAACTATGCTTTGTTCAGCATAAAACTACAGTTGTCTAAAAATGGTATCCATGACCATATCTGTATTATATAATGAACAGTGCTATACTGAGGTACTCTAGAATGAGGGATAATTGTATTACAGATGTTACATCAGGTGGTACTATTTTAAGGAATGAACCACACTTTTGGCAAGTGCTATGTCTGATCAGGTATATATAGGATTTCTATTAATGTCAAATTTCTCAGTTAATACATTTGTGTTTTTAAATTGGATATAATAACAGCTGATGAAAAGAAGATTCCAAAATTTATTATGAGAAAGAATGCATAGGCTTAATCTCCCATAAATAAGTAATGTTATAGTAAAGTTTTCAACAATATAATGGTGAGCATTTTCATTTGTGAATATTCACAAATAAGTATTGGAAGGTATTCTAAAGTCAGATCCATTTACTCTTGGTATTTTGATGGATAAGAGTGTATTTATGGTAGAAATTTTAATTCATAGATGTTTTAACAGTTCCACTCGCTTTGGTAACATGTAATTTAACCTTCGCTTTAGTCTGGTTCTGTTTTTTTTTTTCTTCAATGATTTTTCATAAAGCATAGAAGAAGAATTTAAGAAAAGAAATTATCCAGGTAAAAACACAAAATAGGCATTTTGATAAGGTCAAAACTAAAATGACCAAACCAATTGCAATTTAGATAATTTAAATGGAAGCAGGTGACTGCCTTAATAGCGAAGTTCATAGCTAAAACAGACTTCAGATATGGTGCAAGGAAAACAGTATGATCATAAACACAGAAAAAAAATGAAAGCCTTACTAGATACAACGCAACAAAAACAAGCAAGGCTAGATAGTGACAAACTCCAGATTCTATTTGACAAAGTGAGCCTTAATATGACCTCTCATGATAAAATTCTTGGTGTATTCATAGATAACAATCTTACTTGGTCTATTCACATTAAACATGTTTCAAAAAAGGTTAATTCTTATATTCGCTACTCAGGAAAATCAGAACATGCAGTCCTCTTCAGTACAGGGTCATCTTTTGTTAAAGTTATATTCAGCCATATCTGGACTATTGTAATGTAATCTGGGGTAATACCTCTAATTCAAACATAACATTTTTAAGACTCCAAAAGAGGGCATGCCATTTAATTCTAGATCAATATATAATGTCCAGGATGCAATGAATAATATAAAGATTTTAACAACACATGAAAGAACATTTCTTAGAAAGGCCAAATTTATGTATAATGTATCCAGAAAAGCCATTGCTAAGGTCCATAAGAAATAAAAATTACATTATACCAAGGCCAAAGAAGGAATTGTTTAAAAAAGTTTTCAATATTCTGGTCCACTGGTATGGATCAACATTCTCAGTGACAAAAGGCAGGCTCCTAGCATTTCTTCTTTTCATAATCAGTGTCTCAGATGGATGAAATCTTTAGACAATTGAACAGTTCTATTACAATTAAATACTGCCTGCTTTCTGTAATTTTCACAGTTGAATCTTTCAATGTAATGCAAAATGATATTTTATACTTTATATATGTTTATGTGTTCACAGATGTCTGTGCATATGTTCCAGGCTTGATACTTTGATTTTTAGAATCACTTAATTATCTAGTGTCAGGCCAGATTTTTCACATCATGTTGTATATATTGAACATAACAGATACAAGTCCTCAAGATAGATTAGTTCTGTAACTAATTGAGTTACCTTCTCTAAATAAAGCCTTTATTATTATTATTATTATTATTATTATTATTATTATTATTATTATTATCATTATTATTTTATATTATTATTATTTTATATTATATTATTATTATGATGATTATTATTATGATGATGATTCTTATTATTATTTTTATTAAAAGGTAAAGGTAATTAGTAAGGAGAATGTCATTAGGTATTATCCCATGAATAACACCTTAGCATTAGTTTCTTCAGCCATGTGTTACATCAGCAGTATCTTGGATCATGGTTAATTTACATGCCTGAATTTTGGCATGGACGCATCTTTAGAAGCACAACTCCAGAATATAATAAATAGGCTGCTGACTTCATTTTCACACATGAGGGACTTGTATTTTGAGGAATTTGTTTGTTATGCCCTCAGCTTCTTATATCTAGTTTCTATTATGTTGGTGAAAAAGTACTTGTTGATACATATCAGAGTAACTCAGCCTTACCAAAACTAAGCCACTGGGACCTAATTTTTGCACTTTAGTGCCTATAGAATGTTTTAGATATTTGTTCATGATATCTGCAAAATCTTGGACCTTCACAACACTCATGTATATTACATATGTGCATCTTGAGAAGAGTAATCAAGGTCACTGACCCAATTTTTCATTTCTTACACACTTACTACGTGGATACTTCTTGCCTTATTTCACCTCTACTTAAGAAATTTGGTATGTGGATATGTCTCAGAGAATAACTCAGTCATACTTGAACTAGGTCACTTTGACCTAATTTGCTCACTTGAACATGTAGTGTAAGCTATTTTTTCCAGCAGCCTCCACATCTTGGACACAGTTTCCTCCAGACATTAAATTTGATTTGTGGATGCAACATGTAATCTAAGTATGACACAATTTAGTCACTGTGAACTAATTTTCACAATTCAGTGAAGGGGGCCCTGAGTGGCCGAGTGGTCTAAAGCACTCTTCGTTACGAATCACTGCCATCCCACCTCTGTCTGCGCGGGTTCAAGTCTCAGATTCGGTTAATGTGGATATGTGAGAAAGCTTGCCAGTAGCTTCTCATGGGTTGGTGGTTCTTTCCGGGGTTTTCCCAGGTTCTTCCTCCACCATTAATACTGGCTGCCATGTATAGCCTATCCTGTGCAGAAAAATGGCGTTGAACCCTAGAACAACAACAACAATTCAGTGAATATTGTTTTCTTCAGCTATTTATTTGTTATGTAATTGACCTAACCAATACCCTATTTGAATGGCACTTTTGAAAATTAATATGTTGATGCATATCTAGGCACATAACCTAACCATACTAAAGGCAGGCCATGATGACTTCATTGTCACATGCATTTTCAGCACTTATTACTTAAGCTATCAAAATCTTGGACCATATTTAGCCTGCACTTATGAAAATTGTTATGTAACATTATCATTATCTTGGGCAGAGTAATTCAACTATACCAAACTAGGTTACTGTGATCTAATTTTCATGCTTGAATGACTTTTATGTGGGGTTGTTGTGTATAATATACTGCTCAATATTATGTACCATATTACATATACTGGTACACATGAAATTTTGATATGTGGAGGTGTCTGAACAAAAATAACTCATGCTGCAAACATAGGTTGCTGTAATCTAGTTTGTATACTTGAAACGTATATTGAGCTTTCTGTTCATTACATCCAAAATGTCTTGGATCATGTTTCATTTATGGATAAATATCGTTACATGGATGTATTTGTGGAAGAGCTCAACCAAAATAAAGGTAGGGTGCATGTGACCTTATTTTCATGCTTGACTATTTATTAATTATACCCTCAATATCTTATAGTCTCTTTTTCTGTCATGGTTGAACAATATTTTGGATGCATGTCAGACTAACTAGACTCCCAAAACTAGGTCAGCATGACTGGTGTTCGAATTTTCCCCCATTTGTTGTTTACCTCCTGTATCATGTACCTTATTGCATATAGACAGCTCAGATTATGTTTTTACAGTGCAGTGGTCATGGAGGAGACAGTGTTGATGCAACTTTGTGAGTCGTATATAGCAGTAATATTTCTGGTATTCATGGAATTTTTATATTTTTTATTTGTATCTTTGATTTTATATTATAGACATTTAAAACTTAGCATTTTATCTTTTATTTTTTACTATATGCCGTGTTTATTTCAGATCTGACAATTTTAAGGGGAAAAATCATCCTCCCCCATTTGAAAGCTGGGAGATTTTCCAAACATAGGTGGGATTTCATGAAGAAATAATCATAGGATTTGAAAATATAATGTGTAATTTTTATGCATTCTGTTTATTTGGAGGAGGGCAAGTTTTTCACAGTTCTCTGATACCCATAATTGTAAATCCTGGGATTGACACTGTACAGATGAAATTAATTCAGAAAACTTTATCTTTGTAAATATTCTGCAGTGTTTTATCTTTATGTTTTAGATCTTTAATGGGCACCATAGTCATACATACATATATACATGCATGCATGCATACATACATACATACATACATACATACATACATACATACATACATACATACATACATACATACATATATGCATCCATACATACATACATACACACACATACACACACACACACACACACATTTATCCTCACATACTCCACAAAGCTCTTGTTGTTTTGGAGACTAATGTTTATGAATAAATGCTGCTGTTATTTCCAGATTCTTCTGTTCCCACATTAAAAGTATATTCCCATTTGCATTGTTATATTTGCCTACCACCTTTCTCTGATCCATGATTTAAAATTCTTTTTGCAAATGTGTCAGTTACCATTATACCATTATCAGTGGATTTTGTTCACTGTTGTTGAAATTGAAATCTATGTAGTGTGTGTGTGTGTGTGTGTGTGTGTGTGTGTGTGTGTGTGTGAATTTAGACCAGATATACACATTTTTATTTAAATTGTTTGATCTGTCAACTTTTTTTCAGCAGAATTTTAGTTAATATAACATGGTCCAGTGTATGGAGGGATGTTCATTTAACTATACCCTTTGTACTTAAAATTATTTATCATTTATTTGGCCACTGAGCTTGTATGAATTCAAAATATTTCAGTGAATGGAATTTTATCAGTTAGTTACCAGTGAATGATTCCATTCAAAACTTTCCACTAAAAACATTTCATTAATCAGAATATGAGATTTTAAAACAGGCAATAATGACCTACAATAGTAAATGTTTCCATTTAAAATTCAGGGGTTTCAGTGAAATCTGATAGCTGGTCATTATTGCCTTGTGACTGTACAGGAATCATTGTCAAAAATTGCAGAACTTCAAAAAGGTTCATTTAAAAAATGTTATAATACATCACTGTATTTTGTCAGTGATGAATTTTTCATTTTCTTTTGTTCAGTATAGATCTGTAGTCTATGTCTAGAGGATAATTTTTCCTTTTCAGTTTCTTGCTTGCCTAAGTTCATGTCAAATTGATCATGATCTAGAGTGGAGATTCATGCTAATAATAATGAAGTAAGCAAGATGCATGTTTGACTTTTGGCTAAATAAAAAAATCAAACAGTGGTTAATAACAAATTATCACAAGGAGTTGTATAAAAAATGCAGTACAGAAAGTAGAGAATGAACCAGATGTAATAGGAATGGCTGGCAGATGCTTACTGTTACATTATCTGTATGATACCAGTGATGATTAAGGTGTCAGACATTTTGCTTACAGATGGACCAGAATACAATAGATAAAAGCACTTGATGAACATTTGAAGAAAAAAAATTACACAAGTACAAAACAGATGTTATGGCATGTATTGAATCTGATTCCTTACAATTCCTTAGAAACAAATCTGTAATTTGTTCAAACTTTTCAGCACATGTACAGTATTATAAAGTAGACCTACATTATCTCCTGTCTGGGTCTTTCCCAACACCACAGTACATCATTTTCTTAAGTTGATTAGTTTTATTGCTGATCTTGGTGGTGTGTATTTTTTTGTTGATCTGGCAGCTTCCAATTTCCCATGCTTCTTTCTTTAACATTTTTTTTTTATTATAGATTTTTGTCAGCTAAGGATTCATTTTATTGAAAGAATTATGAACATTGGGGATGGTTCTATATCAATATCATTGAACCCTTTCTTTGTATGTATTAACGGTTTTCCTTATTTATAGGATGGGACCAACAAGATTATTAGGAACTAAAGCAGCCAGAGATAGAAATTAGCAAGATGAATTTTATACAAACAAAATCTATAATAGTAAAGAAAAAAATTATTAAAATTTTTTTGGTACATTTTCCCATCAAGACAGTTGAACTTGAGTTGACACCAGAGAGTCAACCACCAGTGGGAGGTCCTTCCCATCTCCTCCTGCACTTCCTGCTACTCATGCTGCATACATGTGATAGGAAAGACAGCTGAGGATGGATTAGATTTCCAAATGTTTGACAGGAATTTGGACATCGAAAGAGGGATGGTTGCATGCAAATAAAGAAATAGTGAACAAATTTACATTTTAAATATTAAAATATGCATCGTCTCATAAAGTCGGTTCTTTCACAGTAACATGTTGCCATACATATTCTTCGTTATATATACCACATACATTTTTTGCATTTCTTAGAGGAGTGTTTCCCAAACTTAAAACATTTACATCAGTCTTATTGGCATACCCTTTCTCCCAGTGCTGTAATAGTTTTTAGTACAAACAAGTTTTAGTGATCTTATTTTCTGCCGCATATCCTTTTTGTGTACCACTGGTGATATGAGTACCACACTTTGGGAAACACTGTCATAGATCATTGCTGGATTATACAAGTGGCAGTCATCATCATTGTTCATCTTAGGACTTGGGAGATGTACTGTTACTGGATCCATGTTTCCTCTGGAGTCTGTCTGAATTTTTCAGAGAATGGAAAATGTCCTTTTTAGTGTTTGCTTTGGAATGTTGCAATTTCAGTATGACTCTACTGATTCCACCAAGTTTAAATTGTTTTCTGCCATTGGGTTGATTCAGATTGATCACTGGCTGCCAGAACTGCCTAATATTAGTAGTTTGGGTTTACCTGTTAATCCTAATATTGTTTTTCTGTCAGTAAGATGCTTCTCATGATGCACAAATATGTACATTATACTGTCACACTCTAATGTTACAGACACTTTTGTTAACAGTCACATCACTGTCACCACTCTTTACTAATGACAATCAAATCCGAAAAACAACTATCACTTACTTGTAATATAAACTTAGACAAAGACCTAGTTCATCCTAGGCATTACAGATGACAAGGGTAGTTAGTGACATGTGCTTTAGTCTGTTTTACATTTATGTTTAAAAGAATTAAATGAAAATCAATGTGTCATTCATAGTAGTTTCAAACATATATTTGGCCTAAAAATTGTGATCGGTGATTGTGTTCTGCAGATGGTCACTTACAAAAGATAATGTTCAGGTTTAAAGTTGACAAATAGCTGTCTCTGCATGACTGACTTTATCAACATTTTATTCAGATTCTGCAAACATGGATGTCAGTGATGGTATATTTTTGTTGTCATGATCTATTTGCTTTTACAGGATGGGGTTTCTGCCATTGACACATGATTAATTCTTGCCACCATAACATCCTTTGACCACTCCAGTGGCCTAGTGGCTTTAGTGTCCACCTCAGATGCGGGAGGTCATACCAAAGACTTATAAAAATGGTACTAACAGCTGCCTCACTTGGCGCTCAGCATTAAGAGATTAGTGTTAGGACTGGTTTTCCTGGTATCAGGATAATGTGAATGGGTGGGACGTCTTACAACATCATAGCGATTTAACTGAAAAATTGTTAAAGCTACGTAAAAAATCCAAATCACACGCACACATAACATACTTTAAAATCAACTTTACAGAAAGAGCAGCATGCTTGAAATTTGTTGTTTTGATATTGGCACACTTAGACAATTCAAAAATCTTTGAACACCGAAGTCAAACCCACCCAGTTTTATGCCATTTCAGCTCTTGAGTAATCCATCCACAATATACAGTTAACATCATTAATCCTGTCCAAATTACGTTTGATCATACATGGTATCGACTCTAATCTCTTTTAACAAATTGAAGCTTAGAAGCAAAACATACCTTGCAGAGAGATTCGAAGTACAGTATAACTTAAGTTATTCAGTACCCCATTAACCATCAGTCTCTCTTACCTGTTAGGGCAGTGTACGTCAAAATATTAAAAACAGGTATATGTACATATGTAGATATTGTGATTTTTTGATGACCCAGTCTATTGTATAATACTTTTAATGTACAAATTCTATTATCCATCTGTTCTCATATCCATCATATTTCAGTCCCACACCTTGATGGATAATTGAAGTTCTACTGTAATGTTAATAATTTATTGTATTGAATCCTTTCTGAATTACTTTACTCATGCATAGTATACTCCACCATGACAGACTTCAAATAACAAAGCCCAGGACAACAAGATCAGAGGGTAAAATGAGCAACTACATTGTCTTACCATGCCTAGGCTAGATGAGTCACATAATCATTGGCACTATTACCACAACTACTACACTGGGACTAGAATATGAAAAAAGTGGAAAAAATTACATTTTTTTGCCAGTAATTTTTCCATATGCTGGAGATTTCATTGAGACAGGAGACACTCTTCAACTTGAGAGAAAAAAATTCCTCTATGTGAGGTTCACACAAATGTTGCTACTTCATTTCTTGTTGAAACTCCTGAGAATGGTGTATAATTGTAAATGAATATAATTATTTTATTCCCACTTAGTCCTAAATGAAATTGGTCCTTTCATGAATTCCTGGAGATTCTTTCATTTCTAAAAGAACATCAGTCCCTATGAGTGGCTCTTTTTGTTGTTGTTATTCTTCTTCTTCTTATTGTGTGTACCATACAGCCAGTGTTGTACTTATGTGCTGTTAAACTGTAATATGTTTTATTATTTGATGGCATATTGACTGTCAATTGCATACATTATTAAAGATGTCAACTTAATGTTTTTGTCCCTGAGGATGATTTTCATTTGTAACATTATTAGATCACCTCACAGCTGAACAAATATTAAATATAACCCATATTAGCAGTAGTTTGTTCTGTAGTTCAGTCACTTACTGTATTTATGCAACGATAAACCAGTGCGTTGAAAAAGTGATTTGCTTTAGAATTGTAGTAAGAACTGTTTTTAAATTTTCAAAGATTTGAAGGATCTTCATTTCAAATCATGTTCTGAAATTCCAACAAATCCAAATATTTCTTGAAATCCAGAAATCATGTAGGGTTTGAGGATAAGGTTACTTTTACTGGTGGGAAAAGGGGGATATGGTTAAGGTTACTTTTACTGGTGGGAAAAGGGGGATATGGTTAAGGTTACTTTTACTGGTGGGAAAAGGGGGATATGGTTAAGGTTACTTTTACTGGTGGGAAAAGGGGGATATGGTTAAGGTTACTTTTACTGGTGGGAAAAGGGGGATATGGTTAAGGTTACTTTTACTGGTGGGAAAAGGGGGATATGGTTAAGGTTACTTTTACTGGTGGGGAAAGGTGGATATGGTTAAGGTTACTTTTACTGGTGGGAAAAGGGGGATATGGTTAAGGTGACTTTTACTGGTGGGAAAAGGGGAATATGGTTAAGGTTACTTTTACTGGTGGGAAAAGGGGGATATGGTTAAGGTTACTTTTACTGGTGGGAAAAGAGAGATATGGTTAATTTTACCATTGGGAAAAGGGTGCTTTAAACTAATAATACAGTATGTACTATCTTGTATACTTGCTGAAAATTTTCATAAATTTAAAACTGTTTTCTCTGGTAAATGATGAATCATCATGAAACTTGGCCAATGGCAAGTTTAATCTTTGCCTGCATCTTTTAAGTCATAATATCTATTATATGTGACCTTTTGAGCATGGACTTAAACAGCTGGGTCCGTGAGTAGTTTTATGATTTTATGTCAGTTTTGAATTTATATGATATAAGAAATGTTGAAAATGTTTCATTGTAAATTTCTTATAATAATAATAATAATAATAAACTTTACTTTCAGAGGATGACTCCATAAGAAATAAGAACTAATCTACTATGATATTCTCTATTATGTAATTATATACAAGATAATATAACATACACACACACACGAATTGATGGAAAGAGGCAGGTGGTGTATCTTAGACACAAGTACTTCTTTTTTTTAATGATTGAACCATCTAATACACCTGCTGTGGAAGGAATAGCATACCTGCCATAACAGGATATGTCGTGCTAAAATGACAATTTATTTCACAACCAAACAAAACTGCCTTATGGTCAATCATGTTTTGAAAAACACAACTTTCAGTAATCTTGTGGAAGAAGAAAACAAAACAACCCACCTTGATATATAACCATAACATGTAACGTGTATACAAAGTAAAGAGTCCTAGATAGAAATTGTGTAAAATAATCTTTGGGGCAGTTTATACAGCTAATTGTCATCGAGGGAGTTAAAAGGCAAGATGGTTAGGTATAAACACACATCATTTTGCATATGTTGTTGGCTGACAATAACTAGGGTTAAATTCTTTGAAGATTGCTGTGGGGGAGCTCATTGTGCTAAATTCAATATTTAAAGTTCACAAAGGGAAACAACCCAGTTGCTGGTTAATTAAAGAGATGCTATGCTTGTGATGAAGAATAAAAGTTACAACACGTCATTTGCCATAAATGAGAATATTTACGCCATCAGTATAAAAGATTGTTGGCAAGTTTATGAACAGCGGCAATATTTCTTTGAAGTCGGATTTTACTTCATATATAAAATGCAATGCATGATTATTTAATTTGTCAGAATAATCTTCAGGTGTGATTAATTTTTTAATGTGCTTATGGACACTATAAGCAAAGCCCAGAGAAATTAATTTCGGAATCCTGGTTGACGGAGATAAACTTTGTGAAAGACTGCATCAAAGGGCAAACATTTAATTTGGGGAACATACTAAACAACATAGCGATATGAGACATTCTGGGGTGTATGGCATCTGTTGAAATAGTACCATGCATTAATGCACCGCCTGTATGAATTGTATTCAGCAAGTTGAATTGAACATTTGTGGAAAGTATCTCTGTACTATAATGGAATGATGACATTGATATTCTATCAGAGCTAGAGATTAGTTCATTTTCTTTAAAAGTATAATTTACTGTCTTGGTTGTAATTATAGTCCACATGTAAAATGCACAGATCCAGATTGGCCATAGCATCAGGTAACTTAGGTGTAGGCCTTTTAGAAGTAATTAGTAGAACAAACAACACAGAGCCTGATCTGCTGCCACACTATACAAGACAAGAGCAGGTCTGTGTTGACTTGACTTACAAGCAGGCATATATGGTATATGATGATAGCATTTAAAATTATTTTCTGCAAATATGAAAAGAATTTTATAAAGATTTATTTGTATCAGTTCTATGAAAATACAGCTTGCAATCTTTAACTTTTTTTGCTAGGTAATTATCAGAAGGACTTTTGTTGATATTGTGGATCATATTTTCCTTGCACCATATTTACATATTTTTTTGGAGTAGTTTGAAGATTTTTATCAAGTTCAGCTTCATTACTTTGACTATCAGACAAGGTCATGTCATCAGCATACACTTCAGTTGATGAGATTGCATATCTTATTTTCAAGGCTAGGTCATTGCAAACAAAACAAATAACAAGGGTCCTAATATTAAACCTTGTGGTACCCCAAAGCCTTTGGTTTCATTTTCAGTGTCAGTTTAATGTCACATGTTGACATGTATTGCTCATGTCAGATATGAACCACTTAAGAACATGGTTTTAATCTTTCAAGAAGGATTTCTTGGTATAATAGGTCAAGATTATATTGCCAATTTTCCCCCTTCACCTAAGGCTTTCATTCACTTGTTAATGATGGAGATAGGTGTATTTTCACAAGAATTTTCTTTTCAAAAGCTAGATTGACTTTGTGTGAATTAGTTTGTGATTGTCAAAATAGTTCATAAAAAATTGTGTACATGCCTTTCTAGTAATTTGGAAAGAGATGAAATGATCAGTATTGGTGTTGTTATTTTGGCAGTTTTTCAAGATTGGGGGAAATTGACTTGTTCTCAAGTTGTGATTATACAGAAATTTTATACTGTTAGCAACAGCAGATGCCATCTATGAACTATCATGTCAGGTCCTTTTGATTTAGAAACATTCATGTTTTTTAAAACAAAATTCTAACCCATTTTGGAAACAAAAACTTCCTAATTGTGAATGATCAGAGTACATTTTATCTTCTGCAGTTTTAGTGTTTGCAAAGAATTTGTTGAAAATATTTGCAGTGTCATCTGTGTCATAAATATGATTATCATCATTAATTACAGATGATATATCTATTTTGTTCTTGCACATACCTGCTCCAAATTCATTAAAACCTTTTCAGATAGTTTTGGGGTTGTTTTTCTTTTCATAAACACTTTTTATAGTGGTTTCTCTTTGCTTGCTTAATCATTTTGCTTACTCCAGATTTAGTTGGATTAAATATTTCTGTGATGATTAAGCTTAACTTCACGTGTCTTCAAAGGTGCGCGTTTATTCCCAAAAAACTTTTTTTTAAAAATCTGAGCAGGTGCTTTTAATATTATTAGTATGATACAGCTTTTTAAAATTATCTTGAGATTTAATTCTTGATGTCTTAGACTTTGAAAGTAGCTAGTGTGGCATAGTGGTCAGTAGAAGACACCCATGCCCAAAAGGATATTAGTTCAAGTTCTGCCCATAAAAGGCTGGGTCTGCCACTGTTGTGTTTCTCTGTGGAAGGGACTCTACACCAATTACCTTGGTATACTTGAACCTGTAATATGTTGATGTGCTGTTAAAGAGCTTTGGTGAATCAGCGGTGTGCTTAACTTGCAATGTGATAGATGCAGGTTGAAATCATGCCTAGCACATACTCTGCTAGCCACCATAATGTGTCTTGGCAAAACACTTGATTCCAATTGCTTCAGTATTAAAACCATTAAATGAATCAATTGATCAGGTGTTGGAGTGAGATGGCCTTTAAATTTATTGAAGGAAGTCCATCAGAGCACATGCATGCAGAGTTGTGGGGGTTTCTGAACTGGTTATTAAATCTGCTATTAACAGAGTTGTTGTTGTTGTTGTTGTGGGGTTTAACGCCATTTTTCAGCACACGATAGGCTATACATGGCGGCCAGTATTAATGGTGGAGGAAGAATCCAGGAAAACCTCGGAAAGAACCACCGACCCACGAGAAGCTACTGGCAAGCTTTCTCACATACCAACATTGGCTGAATCCGAGACCCGAACCGGCGCAGACAGAGGTGAGATGGCAGTGATCAGTAACGGAGAGTGCTTTAGACCACTTGGCCACTCAGGGCCCCGCTATTAACAGAGGTGCACAGCATGGGTATTGCTGGTGTTCTCTCTTGTTATGATGCTTTGTGTGGGTCTGCTCTTACATACACCTATCTATGGTAACCTGTGTTGTACAGAAGCATAAGCCACAGACTGATGAATGGTGTTTGATAGGCATTTTGACAGCCATAAGGAGGCCAGCATTAATTCTTCAGAGTGCCAACACTGAGACCTCCCCACCTTGTAGGATGTAATGAGGGTTTCCAGTTTAAGCTCCTCTTTACTAAAAGGGGTTCACATTACAAACCCTTACTGTGTATGCTCAAGCAGCAATCTTCAAGGATTGGACAGCTCTAAGGAGTCAAGTATTTATGCTGTAGAATGCCAGTATAGACAACTCCAACTTGTTACTTGGTTCCCATGACACCTCTGTGTACATAACCTGGCAACCTTATGGGCAGTATTAGGCAGTTTTTCACTTACCTGGGGTTTGAGGTGAGGGTTTGGGTGGGGGGTCAGTGTATACAGCTGAAGCCAGTGATTTATATACGCATGAAATGTTTTGGCTATAGTTAAGTGGGTCTTAAAGCCTATTGATTTTGCAGGAATTTTATTTAAATTGAAAGGAAAAAATAGTGATAAAAATATAAATTATTGATGTGAAAAAAATATGTTCTGGCCTTGACACAGTTACACAAACATCACTCTAAACCAGGAAATTTAATTTTGCCAAGGTTTTTATGACGGTGACTCCAGGAACAGGCTCAGTGCAAGATCCCACAAAAGGATCAGCCCATGTTGGCAATTGGGCAGGGCACTTTACTTGGATTGCCTTGGGAACAAATAACCTTATGGTGCCATCCTATTAAACATAAAGCCAGTTGAAACCAATCTGTCACCCTAACCATGCTACTGTGCTTTTCATTTCTTCATTATTTATTATAATTTATTTTGTTTTATTTAATTTTTTAAAGACAATCCCCACCAAGGACAGTATGAAAATAATTTCAGTAATAATGCAATAGTTTCAGATTTGTTCTATGATTTTCATTTTCTGAGATAGTGTTCCAAGCTGCTGTTAAATATATTCTCCCATTTCATAAATTTATTTTGTTTGATTTTTTTAAAGACAATCCCTAAACACAGTATGAAAGTAATTTTTTTCAATAATAATTTAATAATTTCAGATTTGTTCTTTGATTTTCATTTTCTGGGTCAGTGTTCCAAGCTAGTATTATACATTATCATCCCAGTTCCTAAATTTATTTTGTTTTGATTATTTAAAGACAATCCCCAAAGATGGTATGAAAATAATTTATTTCAATAATAATGCAATAATTTCCGATTTGTTCTATGATTTTCATTTTCTGGGTCAGTGTTCCAAGCTACTGTTTAATATATTCTCCTTGAGAGAAATTTATTTTGTTTTTTTTTTTGTTTTTTTAAGACAATCCCCAAAGAGAGTATGAAAAAAATGTTTTCAATAATAATGCAATAATTTCAGATTTGTTCTTTGATTTTCATTTTCTGGGTCAGTGTTCCAAGCTACTGTTAAACATTCTCCCAGTTCCTAAATGCATCCAGCTTTCCTGATTTTCCAGCAGGATGTAACATCAGCAGCAACTATTGTGCTTTCAGCTGAATAAATTGTGCAATTAAACATGTTCATTGTTTGTTTATACCATGCTGGAGGCATTGATCTTGAAAAGGTTTTCCAAATCAGGATGTTATTGTAGGTGGGGCAAGTGTAGAAACATTTGAGGATATGCAGTAATGGAAGCATTTTAGGGCATTCATGATTTTCAAAACACAATTGGGGTTTTGTAGTTACGAGTCATGTGACATGTTATGATTAGGCAGATATTAACATGCTCTGATATTTTAACAACTTGTCTCAGATTTTGCCAGTCTTAGCTCAGGAATAAACCAGTAAGTGCTGATAGTTGACTGATTTTTTATATTTATCTTTACAGGATATATCACCTTCAATTCCAGATTTTTGAAAATGATCATTTTAAAAGTTTTAAGTAATCCAATTAAGACTAGTGTCTTTTTCCATTTGACTCAGATTGGTTAAGTATAGAAGACACCTTATATGATTTTGCATTACTGGATGATACACAGGCCAGACACATGATTCAGTTTCCATCAGACAAAACCATACCTATTCAGTCTCTTTCCTTCACTCCCAGTCAGTCATGATCAGGATCTGGGTTATGGTGCATGGTCTTAAACTAAATAACAGAAAGAAGTGACACTAACAAGAAGATTTATAAAATTCAACAAATAATTTATTTTCCCATAATACAAAGTAGAACATTTAATAGGAACTTACAGTATTGTGAAATAAATCTCAAATAATTGTAAATGTTCTATCACAAGTTAAGAAGTATAGAAGTATTCCAAATGAATTCCAGGTCTTGAATGTGTTGACATACTAAGTCTTGAATACATGTAGGTTGATTTACCAACAGTCTTGATGTATCCTAGAATTACTTTGAATGGGCCCTCAATAATCCTAAAGTAGTGTTTTAGTCCAAAAGTCATTGTGCAGGTTTGCAGTTCTAGTTTAAATAATAGTTTAAACAAATTATTCCTCTCAAATTATATCTGAACATAACTGTTAAAAAGAACAAAGACTGAACTGGTTTGATTTACCTTGATTTTATATAAAAGCTAAAACACAATAAAATGATCAGGATGAGGGTCAAAAGTTAGCTTGCAGAACATTCTACCGGTAAGCTTTTCTATGTAAGACTAGATCTTGAGCTAATTGATATCAGTAAACAAATTATAAGTTACAAATATGGACAAAAGTTGGCTATCTAAACATGTTGTTTACAATCAGTTGACCATTACCTTAAAATACAACTGACAGTCATGGATAAAAGTTAAACACAAAATAACATGTAGGTAATCCAGGGAGCAAGCATCACACTCAACTTTCAAGTAAATGATGGGTGGGATGGAATGAGATACATTAAATACAATTTAACATGGAGACATCTGATCAAAGTACAGAATGAACACCAAAAAAAAGATAAATGCAAAACACATGTAATATATATATATATATATATATAGAGAGAGAGAGAGAGAGAGAGAGAGAGAGAGAGAGATTACATAGACTCTGATCACATACTATTCAGGCACATCAGGGTTTTAATTTTTTTGTTATACTGAATAGATCCATATTTGCCATGTGATGGTAGATCCATGTGTGAGACATTTTCTTTTGGCTCCTAGCATGTTCATTGTAGCATTTTCAGCACACGGTAATTGTGACCTAGGTCAGGTAGAAGGGTATAGCATTTTATTTACCTAAGAATTAGTCATTCTTGTATTATCATCTGAAGCAGAATCAGTCTTATTCAGGTATTCAGTTTTTAATTTATAATTATAATGAATTTAGACAAGGACATTTGGGATTGTATTATTGTGATACATCAAAAGACTGTTGACACATCACCACATTCCAGTCCATTGGCACATTAGCACATTTGAGACTACAGGAATATCGACACAATCAGTATTGTAATTTATTTGGAATACCACTAGAATTCAGTTGGAACGTTTTACATTTGGACTTGTGATATAACTTTTAGGACTGTTTGGGATTTAAATCACAATACTGATAGTTTTGTTTTCAATTTTCACTTTGTAATGATGGAAATAATTATTTGTTGAATTTCAAACTGGTTTTCATTCATTTATGTTGCTTAGCTTAAGACCATAGAGTCATAACAATTTATAGATATAACCATACAAATTGATACACTATGGTATTACAGTACCACTACAAATTCTTATGTGTATCGTTATTTACACCTGTCTGTTTCACTCAATGCATTATCTTTGTTTATGTGAAATATTTGACAGTTTGAAGAAACACTGTGTTCAAATGTATGGGTTAATAATAGCAAGCAGTACATATTTGTATTAAATCATGTATGGGTTAATAATAGCAGGCAGTCCATATTTGTATTAAATCATGCATGGGTTAATAATAGCAGGCAGTCCATTTTTGTATTAAATCATGCATGGGTTAATAATAGCAGGCAGTCCATATTTGTATTAAATCATGTATGGGTTAATAATAACAGGCAGTCCATATTTGTATTAAATCATGCATGGGTTCATAATAGCAGGCAGTCCATATTTGTATTAAATCATGTATGGTTAATAATAGCAGGCAGTCCATATTTGTATTAAATCATGCATGGGTTAATAATAGCAGGCAGTCCATATTTGTATTAAATCATGTATGGGTTAATAATAACAGGCAGTCCATATTTGTATTAAATCATGCATGGGTTAATAATAGCAGGCAGTCGATATTTGTATTAAATCATGTATGGTTAATAATAGCAGGCAGTCGATATTTGTATTAAATCATGCATGGGTTAATAATAGCAAGCAGTCCATATTTGTATTAAATCATGCATGGGTTAATAATAGCAGGCAGTCGATATTTGTATTAAATCATGCGTGGGTTAATAATAACAGGCAGTCCATATTTGTATTAAATCATGCATGGGTTAATAATAGCAGGCAGTCCATATTTGTATTAAATCATGTATGGGTTAATAATAGCAGGCAGTCCATATTTGTATTAAATCATGTATGGGTTAATAATAGCAGGCAGTCCATATTTGTATTAAATCATGTATGGGTTAATAATAGCAGGCAGTCCATATTTGTATTAAATCATGCATGGGTTAATAATAGCAGGCAGTCCATATTTGTATTAAATCATGTATGGGTTAATAATAGCAGGCAGTCCATATTTGTATTAAATCATGCATGGGTTAATAATAGCAGGCAGTCGATATTTGTATTAAATCATGTATGGTTAATAATAGCAGGCAGTCGATATTTGTATTAAATCATGCATGGGTTAATAATAGCAGGCAGTCCATATTTGTATTAAATCATGCATTGGTTAATAATAGCAGGCAGTCCATATTTGTATTAAATCATGGATGGGTTAATAATAGCAGGCAGTCCATATTTGTATTAAATCATGGATGGGTTAATAATAGCAGGCAGTCCATATTTGTATTAAATCATGTATGGGTTAATAATAGCAGGCAGTCCATATTTGTATTAAATCATGTATGGGTTAATAATAGCAGGCAGTCCATATTTGTATTAAATCATGTATGGGTTAATAATAGCAGGCAGTCCATATTTGTATTAAATCATGCATGGGTTAATAATAGCAGGCAGTCCATATTTGTATTAAATCATGTATGGGTTAATAATAGCAGGCAGTCCATATTTGTATTAAATCATGTATGGGTTAATAATAGCAGGCAGTCCATATTTGTATTAAATCATGCATGGGTTAATAATAGCAGGCAGTCCATATTTGTATTAAATCATGCATGGGTTAATAATAGCAGGCAGTCCATATTTGTATTAAATCATGTATGGTTAATAATAGCAGGCAGTCCATATTTGTATTAAATCATGCATGGGTTAATAATAGCAGGCAGTCCATATTTGTATTAAATCATGCATGGGTTAATAATAGCAGGCAGTCCATATTTGTATTAAATCATGCATGGGTTAATAATAGCAGGCAGTCCATATTTGTATTAAATCATGCATGGGTTAATAATAGCAGGCAGTCCATATTTGTATTAAATCATGTATGGGTTAATAATAGCAGGCAGTCCATATTTGTATTAAATCATGCATGGGTTAATAATAGCAGGCAGTCCATATTTGTATTAAATCATGTATGGGTAATAATAGCAGGCAGTCCATATTTGTATTAAATCATGCATGGGTTAATAATAGCAGGCAGTCCATATTTGTATTAAATCATGTATGGGTTAATAATAGCCAGCAGTCCATATTTGTATTAAATCATGTATGGGTTAATAATAGCAGGCAGTCGATATTTGTATTAAATCATGTATGGGTTAATAATAGCAGGCAGTCGATATTTGTATTAAATCATGTATGGGTTAATAATAGCAAGCAGTCCATATTTGTATTAAATCATGTATGGGTTAATAATAACAGGCAGTCCATATTTGTATTAAATCATGGATGGGTTAATAATAGCAGGCAGTCCATATTTGTATTAAATCATGCATGGGTTAATAATAGCAGGCAGTCCATATTTGTATTAAATCATGTATGGGTTAATAATAGCAAGCAGTCCATATTTGTATTAAATCATGTATGGTTAATAATAGCAGGCAGTCCATATTTGTATTAAATCATGCGTGGGTTAATAATAGCAGGCAGTCGATATTTGTATTAAATCATGTATGGGTTAATAATAGCAGGCAGTCCATATTTGTATTAAATCATGTATGGGTTAATAATAGCAGGCAGGCAGTATTTGTATCAAAGAGTGTTTTCTTAAAAAAATGAAAAGATTTTATTTCATTAATGTATTTCTTGTGCAGATTGTTACAGTGAATGTTGCTTAGGTGGGATATTATCATAACATGAAAGAACACTCCAACGGGCTTCAGAGTGAAACATCATTAAACAAGACTTTTAATGATTGCAAGTTTACTTATAAGGAATTAGACTGCTGTTGTCTTTTTTATATTCTGCTTTCAGATGTGAATTTTGTTGTTGACAGGGTTGCATTCTTTTTTGGTACAAAAAGCTGCACCCAAATTTTGATTTTCACTTAATTCTGGTTTGCAATCAACACTAATTATTGCCTGATTTCCCATTATTTTTAGACCTGACTATGATCGTGTTGACAGTTAAACTTGCTACTTAGACAATTTCATTACTAGATGTAATTAATAGTTTTTATTTAAAATGTGTATCATTGACTGTAACAGGTATGATACTCTATGGTTGATACAGAACAGTCACTAGTCACTAGTAACAGCTTATGTAAGATCAGTTTGCATGAATCATGTTAAAAACTAATTATATAAAAAAAAATAATGCTCGAATCCTACTTCCTGTTGTTTGGGGTTCATTTTTACAATTTGATGGCACCTTTTAATTGATTACAAGAGGACAATAGTCTTGACACATTTTAAAATATATTCTGAGAGAGAGAGAGAGAGAGAATATGTTTCTGAAGGATTTTACTAAAGAAAAAATAAATTAAAGTATTTTGGAGTTGAGTTACAGGATTTGTTTCTTAAAGGCAGAGTTGAAACCCCACTAGTTGAATTAGAATGAGTAGGTACAATCGTTTCTATATGAGCTGTGATAGTTCAAACCTTCTGAGCTTAGTCATCAACCTGTATCAGATGTGAAAAACAAAAGACATCTTGCCGGAGATCATTGTGGATGTAGCTGTAGATTAATTAGACTACAGCAGGTGTCCCAAGCTGCACATGTCATGGGTTGTAACCTTAGATTAGGCTGACAGGCAGTAAAATTCTAAAGATGGAATTTTCCTCAGTTGCAGCTAAATTTTATAATGCAATCCTGCCCTTGAAATGTACATTCTCTCAGAATACTTGGTCATAATGTATACTCATTTCTGCATTTGGAATTGGGTCAGAACACTCTATTTTCCATGCATAATTTTGCCTGCTCGATGTTTGTTCCTGTAGATTTCTCATTGATCCATATGGAATGCTTAAGGAATCCGTATGGAAGAGATTTGGACTGAAAAACTTATGGAATCAGACAATTAATTCCATATCAATTCCATCAGTACTTCACAGCAAGTGAAAATTCCATATGGAAAAAGTTACAACTTTAATCCATAAGCACTTTTTTCCATATGGAAAGCAGGCTCTTGTATTATAGCATCATGGAAAATACTCTCTGAAGAATTAATAACCTAAGCTATCTGATTCAAAAAGAAAGATTGGTGGGAGTTAGAGTACATGTATATGTCAGTGTAGCTGATGTGGATTAGGATGAATATATACTCATATCAATTGGAAGAAACACATGCATGTCAGTTTTCTTTAACTTATTTCCACAGATGTTTAAAAACAGACAAAGACATGATCAAAGAAGTAGAGAAAATGTAAACATGATCAGAATATATTGTTTCTGGTAGTACAAGCGTAGATGAATCTTAGGACTTAGAAAATTTGATGCAAGGTGGATTTTGGGCTTGATCCACCAATCTGATGGGTACTTTCAAGTTGTACTTTTGGATCTAGAATGCAAATTAAACCATAGCTGTCCAGTCAAAATGAATACAACTTTACAAAATTTACAAATGTGATTTGATGATGATCAACCATTTATAATTTTTCTTTGGTCATACGTGAAAAAATGTGCAAAATTTTCTAATTGACCTGTTAATAATATTTCTTTGCTTGTCTGTGGAAAAATGTGGTATTAATGTTGTGATTTTGTCCTAGTATTTATTGTGCAATAAAGTGATATGTGATATATTATACACATGTATGTTGTATCTTGTTATCGCATTTTGTAGCAGATGAAATGATTTCTTTAAACACATTTGTGGGGTTGGAGGTGTTGTTGGGGTTGATTGGCAGATTGTACCTTCTTACAAGGTGTCTGTTTTATTTGCTTATCTAGAGGGTGATCGCCCTTGATGTTGTTGCCCAGATCGAGTAAATATAAATATAAAGTGTGAAATTTATAGATGGAAAAAATCGGAGCAGATATATATAACAGAATGACACGAGCCCCCATACATGAAACACAACAATTTAATCAATGGCATAAACAGCTGTGATAATACGTTACATTAGGAAGATACACTTCTCTTTTGAAATAAATCATTCACCTAATTTCAAACACAAATATACTTATACAAATAGCCAATCTATTTTAAATGATAGAATTGGTTCATCATAGTATCGAACAATTGAAGTCATTGCCTTGTACAACTTCATAACCTGCTTATTTCTGGTTCATTCCATCTTCACTGTGACTGTTCTTCATATTCCTCATACTTTTTTCTTTTCCAAACTCTCTATTGTCTCGCTTCTTTCGGCCCTTAAACTTTGTGTTGGTAGGTTGATACACAAGTACATAGATACTTGGATAAGTAGGTATGTGGATATGTCAGTGGAGCTATTTCCCCTTTCAAAATAAACAGAAAAGCAACCTAAATCTTCTGTCAAATATCCCTCTGGGAATAGATCATTACTCTCCTCTCATCATATCAGATATCATCCTATTGGAATTCAAACAGATACCAAAGGTTATCTGTTCATGCAAAACATGGCAGACCATAAACAAACCTAGTTTCATAAGATTAATGTACTTCCTAAGAGTTATTTCATCAGTGACTCACATTAACATCACACGAGACATAACAGTTATGCTCCAATCTCATTTGCACGAATGAATGAAATTCATTATATCGATTAACTACATTATTTTCTGTGAATACATACATTCAAGTCTTTAGCACACATGAAATCTCATTTCATGACTTAACAATGTTAATTTAAGTTAATACGCACTCAAGTTTTTATCATAGGTGAAATCATCTAAGATTGGAGAATTCACACGCATTCTCTCTTAACTCCTATCAACTGAAGTAATGCATGAAATTCTTAGAATATCTGATTCCTTATAACAATCAAGATGACAAATTCAAACAATTCATCAAACTTCTATAAAGAAGATCATTGCATGAATATATAAAGATCATTGTATGGATTCATATAGATGAAAATTGATTTTCTTATTTAAACAAATCATGCAAATATAAGCAAATAAATTCAAGCAAATCATTATATTGGTATCAATGAATTACATGAGATTAATGAAAATACCTTGTGCTTTCACGCTTTGCTTGCTTCTACTGCCAGAATTGTGTATATCAACTTTCCAGACATCGGACTTCTTGGATAAATGTTTTATGTGAGAATTTCTTTAAAATTCAATTTCAGCGTCTCCTATATTGTACCTCTTGCAGGAAAACGTAGACTAAATTTTGCAATGGTCCATATTAAAACCAAGAAATTTTATGTGGGAAACACCCCACTTATTTAGCGTAACCAATCAGGATTAAATATATCGACCGTCTTTTATAACATGACACCAAAAATGCGTCCAGCCTGACTTCTAGATTTCCAAATAACTGATTCTGGACAATTTCAACTCTGACATTTTCCATACAAAGATCGAATTTAACCTTTTCCTTCCATTCCATCTGACTGTTAAATAAATGAAGGCTTGATTAAGAATCACTTCCTCTCATGACACAGAGATTAAAAATCATTGAAGTATAGTGATTTAACACACCTGTCCCCATAAATTTAATTGTTCTTTTGCCCAAATTAATGTGCTTTTTATAGATCAACAGAAATTTGCACCCTTATTACATTGTTAGCAATATCACGCAAAGAAAATTGGAGTCAGGTGCCTATCCCAAGGACACACCAAAGTATTTGATCCAGGCTGGCCTGACTGGATATTGAATCCACAAGGATTACCAGTCCAACACTTAAGCTACTGTGCAGTGGTTGAAAGGTTGACTGTCACATGATGTTGTTGTAGAGTTTAACGCCATTTTTCGGCACACGATAGGCTATACATGGCGGTCAGTATTAATGGTGGAGGAAGAACCCGGGAAAACCCCGGAAAGAACCACCGACCCACAAGAAGCTACTGGCAAGCTTTCTCACATACCCACATTGGCTGAATCCGAGACTCGAACCCACGCAGACAGAGGTGAGATGGCAGTGATCCATAATGGAGAGCGCTTTAGACCACTCGGCCACTCGGGGCCCCCACTGTCACAGCTAACTTCTGACTTGCACAATAGTTGCATACCCAAGAGTGGCTGTGTAACTCAAAAGCATGTAACTCAGATTTGCATTTTCACTGGCTTTTTCTTTAACTTGAACAAATCCTAATTTATTAATTTTAGACAAATAATTTAAAAAAATAAAAAATTGCATAAATCAAATTAAAGTGAAATGTGTGCACATTGAAATCTTGCAAGTCAGGGCTTAGCTGTATAATCCAAATTTCTCATCTGCCTTGTTCATCATAAAATTTCACTCCACATTTTGAGTAATAAATGTTACTGCAGATTTGGAAATCTTTTCCAAGATGTACAAATGCATCCATTTGGAGTGAGATTATGAGTTAAGCAAAGCTGAATGAAGTGATTTTATCCTTAAACTTAAGTCTGATGCAAGTAAGACTTGAAGTTCTATTAAAGCAGGAGCATATTATTATGATTTTGTACCTGCAGAGCTTCAGGTTTTTGCAGAAAATAAGTTGAGAGAATATTAGGTTCTGCTGTTGGAGCTAGGAATGATTTCAGGGAAAGTTGAATATTGGCAACTTGAATCATTGATTTAACAGGGACTTTGTGAGATGTATGATCATCCCACCTGTGACTTTTGTGGCATTATGTCTCAAGGTGTCTGCAGGCTTGGATTAAACTCGTATCAGTTTTCATATCAATAGCTTTGATCAGTCATAATGGATTTTTATAATGTTTGCAGCATCCATCGAATCCGTATTATACGATGTTAATTTGAGATGTAATTCATGCTGTTTTGTAAGACATTATTTAGGAGAGCTCTGGTGTCATATATTTGTTTCCAATCATTTTTCCTTATCATTCCCATAATAGAACATAGTGGTAGTCTGTATTCAGATTCTTTGGAATCTGGTCTAATGAGTTATGATTCTTTGGTTAAATGATTTGTGATCTTTATGATAATGGCATGAAATACCAGTCAAGATCAAATAGATGTCTATTCAGGCTTTAAAAAATATTTAATTGTCTAATTTTATGTTTTGGCAAACCTTTTGGCTAAATTGCTTACGAGGCAAGGCAGAAAACTATTAATTTTGTACTCAAAGGGTCAGCAGTCAAGTTACATGGGTACTAAGGTCTTTAGTCAAGTTACATGGGTACTAAGTTGTTTAGTCAAGTTACATGGGTACTAAGTTATTTAGTCAAGTTACATGGGTACTAAGTTGTTTAGTCAAGTTACATGGGTACTAAGTTATTTAGTCAAGTTACATGGGTACTAAGGTATTTAGTCAAGTTACATGGGTACTAAGTTATTTAGTACCTAAATATGTGACCAATAATGGTTATTGTTGGGCTGTAACATAACAAGGAAGAGATTGTTTGGCTACATTAAGCCAAGAAAATGGGAATTGGGTACTTTTGATAAGGTCACACTGAGGCAGCTTAACCAGGTTGGCCTGAGTGGGTATGAAACAAATAACCCTTGGATTACAAGTATCACACTCTACCATTTGAGCTTCCCCAGCTCTGTCCGACCAACGAAAGAGAGTTATACAAAAGTGAAGCATTATTCTATTTACCATATGGCAGGTATACCATATATACTTACTTAAAAGTCAAGTCAAACTGCAAACATCAAAAATCCTGATGTGCCCGATGCTTGTTCTACTGATTACTCCTAACAAACTACACGTACCCAGATCTGCTGGTGCATTATGTGATGGAAGAGCTGGGTCTGCTCATTTTGTAGTTGGACTCGACTAATTATAAAGCAAGTACATACTTTATAATATAGTGTTTACAGTATATTTTTTAAGTAGAGTTATTGTCCTTTTTAACATGGGAGGCCCGATGTAGTGCTCAAGAGAATCTTGCAAATATAACTAGGCAGATTTGCTATGAAACTCCGTACTTATTATGACTATCATTTGAAGATGCGTGTAGTAAAAATTTATTTTTACAGTTACAGCCCTTTTTGTCTTGCAGTAGACTTTTGTGATAGTAAATACTCCACCAATTTCGATTTACTGTAGTGTAAATTGGTACATATTATGGTCAGTATATGTGTATATGCACACATTCTGAAATCACGATGTTCCTGCATTTTTTATTTAGACATTACCCTTTTATACCTGAAGGTGATTTGCAACTACATACACATGACAGAACAGAGAGATCATCTTAGGACAGATTCGGAGATTTTGCAAAATGTGGTAAGGAGTTTTGACTCCAAAAGTAGGAGGATTTTCATCAACTGTTGAACTAATTTACATTTTTTAAGTATTAAAATGTGCCACATCTGTATGTTCCCAGTGACTCTTTGCCATTCACGCTCTTATTACATGTACCACAAGCTCTTTTAGCATTTCTTGGGAAATCATTGTCTGGATTATATTTGTGACAGTCCTTGTCATTGTTGGTCTTTAGGAGATGATGTATTGTTACTGGATCCAGGTTTCCTCTATAGACTGCCTGAATTTTCCTTGCAGTGGAAACCTCCTTTTCAGTATCTGCATTGGAATGTGGTAATGGTAATGCAACTTGAGTGGGTGCACCAAGAAGTTTAATTGTTTCCTGCCTTAGGGAAGATTCAGGTTGCTGACTGCATGCCAGAACTTCTCAAGGATGGTTCTCTCTGGGTTGAATTGGGGAAGTTCCTCTTAAAACTGACTTAATAGGAATGGCAAAATGCATATCCATGTTCCATTGAACTTGATTCCAACTAATGAAATTCCTGTTAACATCCAATTTTAAATTTTTGTGATATTTTGGTGGTTTAGATTTTGGAGTTTTAGTATCACATGGTTAGGTATCAAGAAATATTAAATATCAATATCAGCTGACCTCTTTATGCCACCTGAGCTGGTTAATAAAGTCTAATTCTACCATAGTTCATTACCGGCTTTATTCCTTTCCATATTATTGCCGATCACACATAATATAATCTAGAGATTAATTTGAGATCATTGTGTGTTGGGTTAGTAAATAAAGTGTCATGCTTAGTCATGTTAGCACTGATGGTCTTTAACAGAAATATTCATCACTGGAAGCAAGATGTAAATAGAAAAACATGGGAAATTGTCTGTTCAGAAATTTTTTAAAAATAATATGGAGGAAGGCTTTTGCAACTGATAACACAGTTCAGCAGATCACCATGAAGCTTTATATTTTTTATGGATATGATCTGAAGACAAATCTCAGTGCTCTAACAACTTTTGATAGAATAATTGCCATTTTTGTCCAGCAGCTGAATGCAGCACAAGACAGGATTTTATGAATGGTGGTCTTGCAGTCTTTTTGAAACCTGGTCCATGTTATTGTCATCATGTATCCTCGTTATGTAAAATGATTCTCGTGTCAGCAAATCTTTGTGCTGTCATGATTTTTGGAAGATTTATTGCTCTGTATGATAGAAGTTTGTGAATGCAACTGCTATTGTACAGATTTCAATAGATTTCTAAGAAACTTTGTACATAATGTATTGTGGTTGTCATCAAAGGTATTTCTTGCCTATTAACCATTGTATTTGCACTTTTAAAAAAAAAAGGAGTTCTGACTTCATTTTATTTATAGGCTCTTCTCCATCATGTATGGGGGCCCCGAGTGGCCGAGTGGCCTAAAGCGTTCTCCGTTATGGATCACTGCAATCTCACCTCTGTCTGCGTTGGTTTGAGTCTAGGATTCGGCCAATGTGGGTATGTGAGAAAGCTTGCCAGTAGTTTTTCGTGGGTCGGTGGTTCTTCCCGGGGTTTTCCTGGGTTCTTCCTCCACCATTAATACTGGCCGCCATGCATAGCCTATTGTGTGCTGAAAAATGGCGTTAAACCCCACAACAACAACAACAACACCAACACCATCATGTATGTAAAGGTGGGATTTGGCAGAGGTGAGAGTATTTTCATACGATCAAGTTGCTTACCATTCCTCTATTTTTCTTTTCTTTGTGAAAATAATTCAAATGTAATTTTTTTAGGCCAATTTCTTCCTTAGTTATGGTAATGAGACTATATCTATCTCATTCTTGAAGAAAATGAGCCATCATGATTCAGCCTGTTGCTCATTTATAAGGCCAAATTTGCCTCCCTTGGAAACTCATCTTGCAGACAAGAGACAATCCTTTTTAAAATACTGTGTGCTTTAAATATTTTATTGTATTGTTATGAAAGAAAAATTAAGTTCAATATATTGAACTTCAGAAATAATGATTTGTTTTGAAAACAACTCCCTGCAAGTGTATGGGTTTAGGATATGCACAATGTAAATTCTTGCATTCTTAAGAGGAGACTCATTGGGACAAGAGCTGCAAGAGTTAACATGCTAATCTTGAAAATGATTGGGTGAAAGGTCGACTCCTACATTGAGATCTGCCCATGTTGGCTTTTGTGGTTTGTCCTTGGGCAAGCCATTTCACTCCAGTTGCCTTAAATGTGTTAATTGTGTGATGTAAGACATTGAACAGCACCAGCTTCCTTCGAAAAAAATGTTCACATGTTGTTGCTATGTTTTTTTCTGTTGCTATGCAATTTTATGCATAAAATATTTCAGATGACAGGTATAAACATCGACCTATCAAAACATTTTGTACAAACATCCAGTCAGAAGAACAGATACATAATTATGTATGTTATGGATGCAATTGGTCTACATGTATTTGGTCTACCCAGTTGTCCAGATACAAACAACTGGTATTCACCATATGTATGTAAAATATTTGTTGTACTTGCTTGGTAATATTCTTAGTGAGACTGTATTTGTCTCCTTCCTTGGTAGAAGATTGCAGGATTCTTTATTTTGAATTCTTCAAATGCAGCTTTAAGTTATTAGTTGTTTCTGTTTCCTTAAAACATTGGAGTCATCAAACCATTCTATGTATATTTTAAAGCATAATTTTTTAAAGAAACAAATATGGATATTGTTGAGGTCTATTCCATCCATATGGATTTGTTTTAAAATATTGTATTCTTTCCTGGTGTCATTAATCATATACCTGTGCCGTATTTTTGTAAACATGAATTGTTGTCTTCCCATTGTGGAAAATATGTTTATATTTAAGTATCATAAAAGGATCTAGCAGATTTTGTATTTAACTCTATCATATGCTAGGTATTTGGCCTCCCAGCTGATTGGCATTTGCTACTACTACTAAATATTATTATTATTATTATTATTATTATTATTATTATTTGTAGACAGCAGCTTATTTGATAAAAATGGCTTTTCATGAGTCTACAGTATTTTGGTACAAAGTTAGAAAGAAATGTTAGAATTAAGACAAACTTGGAACATTGTTAGAAAATGTTAAATCAGCATAATTTGTGTCTACTGTCTAATTAAGCTGAGTTTGGTTTACGCAGCTAAATCAGCTATTGTTTAAAAACTATTCCAAGGAACTTCTGCCTACCATGTATACTTGCTTATAAGTTGAGTCCAACTGCAAACTGCACAGGGTCAGATCAGTTGTTGCATAATGCTCTAGCTTCTCGTGGGTCGGTGGTTCTTTCCGGGGTTTTCCCGGGTTCTTCCTCCACCATTAATACTGGCCGCCATATATAGCCTATCGTGTGCTGAAAAAATGGCGTTAAACCTGACAACAACAACAACAGCATAATGCTCTGGTAGATCTGCTGTTTTTTTTTATGAGTAATCAGAACAAACAGCAAAATCCCTGATCTGCAGGTGCATTATGCTATGGCAGATCAGGATCTTTGTTATTTGCAGTTTTATTTGGCTTATAAGCCAGTAATGCAGTAATTTGATCTCCCAAGTTGGCATGAAGTTTTACCAAATTGCATTTTTACAGGTTCAGTTTGGTCGATGGTAAAAATTGATACTTTTGACAAAAATGTGGGTCACCTGAACATGTTGGGCCATATAACACATACAACACAGAATGTTTTCATGTAATTTTAATATATTTTTTGCTATATAAATGCTATATGTCAATCACCATGATTATTGCTATATAAATGCTATATGTCAATCACCATGATTATTGCTAAAGAAACCACTTTGCTAATTAGCAAGCTCTGTGGAGTTTTTTGCAGCATAGGGGGTGGGGGTATGAAAGTTCACATCTATGTAAGCAATATGGTTATAGTTTGGTATGAAGTTTCAGGAGGATATCTAAATGGGCAAGTAGACAATAACAAATTCAGAATGCAGCTCGGGGATTGGATTGGAGTGTTGGATGGGGAGGAAAAAGAACAAAATATTTGGATATTTTCAATAGCTTCCATTTCTAAAATTAATTTGCATCACCATGTGTGAATATTGTAATTTTGTTTCCTGAAAATATTTATTTGATTTTGCAACAAGTTTTAACTATACATCATACTCTCAGTGGAACTGGTAATCAGTTACTGGCAAATTATCAATTTATAGTCTGCCCTCTGAACCTTGATATGATTTATTTAAAACTGTTATGTTCTTGCAGGGAGTGCAAGCATTTTCTCATATTTATAAGTATTTAAGCTCATTTCTGTTGTCTGACACAAGCAGTTTGAGAGAGGCGAGAGAATCTGGTAAGATTGCTGTCTAATTGTTTCCCTGACAGTTGAAGTGCCATACATCTGGAACTAGACTTCAAGAAAACATTTCTGCCAAATTCATAGTTCCTGTTCCTCATCATCATTTACAGACCAATATACAGTTCAGAAATATGACAAGTAACTTGCAAATACTTTGTCAAGAAATGCGCTATTACTCATTGGAATAGGATAAAGTTTGAATATGAAAATGCGGCTAGGCAGGCAACCGTCAGATCTCGACTGCCAGTCAGTGTCTTGATTCATCGATTACATAACACATTAGTTATTCCAGCCAATTAGTAAGGATCTTTTTATCACTGACAGTAAGCAGCAGATATCACATTGAGTCAAAAATTGCATTTATTCAAGTTTTCCTTGTTTTGGCCATGAGGGGTGAGATTTTAGGATCACTTGTCTGGTGATGGTGTTTTTGTCATCTACAGTTGTAATGTTTGGTTTGAAAGTTTTATTTTTTTTTAACATCAAGCATTTTATTTGTCTGAAAGATGGGTATAATATTACAATTGTAACTTTAACAGAAATGAGTGAATTAAGCAAGTAATTTTTGTTTATACACTGTATTTGATATTTTCTTTTGGGGTGTTAATGCTGGATATATTTCATTGTGTAAGAAAATTGTGATATTTTAATGAGTGCTGAAGCCAGTATATCATTTTTTTGTACATGTCAATGAGCTATAACTATTATTTATGCAGAAAAGGAAGAATTCCATTTTTGATGTACTACATTTGCTTGTTTCAAGGCTTAGAAGATTAAACTCGATCTTCCATCTCACTCACCCCCACCCCCACCCCCACAATGTTTACCACAATTTTGATCATATTCTAAACTGATCATTAAAAATGTACTGATTTCAGGAGAACATCAATTGGGATGACATAATCTGTTGCAAGAAGTTCCACTGCTAACATTTTATAAAATACTATTAGTGTATCTGCCTAAAACAGCAAGTAAAATCAGACCACATCATGTTCTGACAATTTTAACAGCCTGTACAAGGACATAATTTTATAGCGACCACATCATGCTCTGACAGTTTTAACAAGCCTGTACAAGGACATAATTTTATAGAGACCACAACATGTTCTGACAATACTGACAAGCCTGTACAAGGACATAATTTTATAGAGATCACAACATGTTCTGACAATGCTGACAAGCCTGTACAAGGACATAATCTTATAGAGACCACATCACATTTAGACACTGTTGACAAACTTGTACAAGGACATAATTTTATAGAAACCACATCACATTTGGACACTGTTGACATGCTTTTACAGGGGCATAATTTAACAGAGACCACATCATATTTTGACACTGTTGATAAGCTTTTGCAGGTATATAATTACACAAAGACCACATCATGTTTTGACACTGTTGACAAACTTGCACAGGGGCATAATTTCATAGTGACAACATAATGTATTGACCTTGTTGATAAACTAATAAAGGCAGGGCCATATTATCCAGTAAGCACTGTGCCTAGTTCCCATGAAACATGTTACTGACAAGTATATACACAAAGAAGCAGAGTCATGTCAGTGTCAATCATTTTATTAAAGAAGTGCCTCAGGCCTACAAGGACCTTAGTCTGGCCCTATGTACAGGGACATAATTTCATTGAGACCACATGTTTCGACACAGTTGATGAGCTAGTACAGGGACAGCAAGTACACACAGACCACACATCACATTTTGAACCTGTTGACAGGCTAGTATAGGGAAATGATTTCATAGAGACCACTGCACCTTTTGACACTGTTGACAAGCTTGTACAGGGACATAATTTTAAAGAGACTACATCACATTTCAACACTGTTATTAATATTTTGTTGAACATTATTTGGTTTCTGCAGAATAACTTAAGTTGCCCTTTTGTTGTATGGCTTGCACATGAGGTACAGAAGAACTATATTGATTTCTGGCTCAAAAGATCAAAGGTCAGTGTCACAGACTGGAAGAAGGAACAAGATTTAAAGTCAAGCAGTGAAAGGTCAAGGTCACTGATTAAAAGCATGTTTATGTGCACTGACTCAAGTTCTCTGCCATTTACTATCTACAGAGATAAAACTTTGTGGATTGCTTGCATTTGGCATAAGAAAGATTCCCAATTGGTTTTGGGTCCATAAGGCAGGTCAAGGTCACTCCAACTTGAAGAAGAATTTTTTTTTCTTCTCTACAGTAGTTTCAGTTATACCATTTAGTTACAAAACTTTGTGGATAGCTTGCATTTACAGTATGATGTTGGAGTCAAAGGTCAGTATCACTGATTGGAAAGAAAAATGTTTTGTGAACATTAGTGCTATTTGACACATCTCAACCAAACTTTGTGGATGGCTGGCACTTTGAGTAAGGAAGATGGTCATTGATTTGGGATGAAAATGTTAATGGTCAAGGTCAATAATTGAGTGAGGAAACCTGTTTTCTGCAAAATGACATTAATTTTGCATAACATGCCTGGACCAGACTTTACAGATAGGTTGCACTTGTGGTAAGGAAGTAAGCTATTGATTTTGGGTTTTGACAAGTTTAGATCACTCTGAAGGAAGAAACATTGTTTCTCCTCAAAAATATCAGTTATTAGCTATTATGTATGGGGAGGAATAGAATGTTCCATTCATGAAACTCTTTGATTTTTCTTGTAGCTGCACAAAATGAACAGTGATTAGAATTTAAAGAAAAATTGAAAGAAAATGAGAGGTAAAAGAGACTTGTATTATTAACCTCATGCTATACTCCATACAGTGGCAGATATTCATTTTACTCCATGTTTTGCTTTTTTCCCCTATCTTTGATTCAGAAAGGTCAAGTATTGAACTTGTAGACAGCGCTTCTCACATACTGAAGTGAAGCAGACAATTGAAAGGCAACTACCCATGGTTGCCCCCCCCCCATTGTATTTTTGACTTTTCAGGCAGTGTGGTGGAGCATTTGTGTATGGTGAACACAGTATATATACCATGCTCAAATCTAATCTTTGTACTTTTTTCAGAAAACATCTTTATGTGCTCTTGTTGGAATTCATTTTGTGTATTTTCTTTGTATTTCTAGATTGTTCACCCATTGGGCCTATGAAATATTTCTCGCTTGTCTTAAGCTCACCAGCTGTCCATGATATGATATCCAGTACAAATAGGCAGATTATAAAGTAGTCCTGCAATATGCATTAGTCCCTAGTGGAACATGGATATGATATCCAGTACAAATAGGCAGATTATAAATTAGTCCCACAATATGCATTAGTCCCCAGTGGAACATGGATATGATATCCAGTGCAAATAGGTAGATTATAAAGTAGTCCTGCAATATGCATTAGTCCCTAGTAGAACATGGATATGATATCCAGTACAAATAGGCAGATTATAAAGTAGTCCTGCAATATACGTTAGTCCCCAGTGGAACATGGATATGATATCCAGTACAAATAGTCAGATTATAAAGTAGTTCTGCAGTATACATTAGTCTCTAGTAGAACATAGATATGATATCCAGTACAAATAGGCAGATTATAAAGTAGACCTGCAATATGCATTAGTCTCTAGTAGAACATGGATATGATATCCAGTACAAATAGGCAGATTACAAAGTGGTCCTGCAATATGCATTAGTCCCCAGTGGAACATGGATATGATATCCAGTACAAATAGGCAGATTATAAAGTAGTCCTGCAATATACATTAGTCCCTAGTGGAACATGGATATGATATCCAGTACAAATAGGAAGATTATAATTGTTGTTGTTGTTGTTGTAGGGTTTAATGCCATTTTTCAGCACACAATAGGCTATACATGGCGGTCAGTATTAATGGTGAAGGAAGGACCAGGGAAAACCCTGGAAAGAACCACTGACCCACGAGAAGCTGGAAGATTATAAAATAGTCCTGCAATATACATTAGTCCCTAGTAGAACATGGATATGGTCATAATCATGGATCTCAATTTTTTTTTATAGTTTAAAAATTAAATATTTGGTTATAGGACAGTCTCACAACATAATAAAGGAGCTGTGGTGGCTTAGTGGAAGCATGCCATAGTCTCACCCAGAATGGTGCAGGTTTGAATCCTACCATCACACTAGCCTGGGTCAGCTATGATGCTGTGTCTATGGGCAAAGCTTTTATCTTCAGTAACACTGGCACTAAATAAATCTACTTCTGTTGTTGTACCATAAATCAGCAAACCAAACCCAATGTAATATGGTACAGTTTCTGGTTCTCTTAAAATATTGTTACAGTGAGGGAGCAACATACTGTACCATTTACGTAAATGTTACTCCAGAAATGGAAATCTATTAATCAGATCAGCTATTTTAGTTGGTCAGAATTTCTTATGAGGAAGATTTGGAGTCAAGTGATGGATGGGCCTGTTCTGCCAGGTCTAGGTCTGTGTTGTTCACATTAGAGGATTTCTGAAATACCAAGAGTTAGTCCCAGGTCCCTGCCTTTTCTGTTAGCTTTGGTTAAAAATTGGTAGCCAGCATTGTACAAGGACTGTGACTCACTTTTATTATGACTCACTGGTCTTAAACTAAGTAATAGAAAGGAGCAAAAACAATCAAGTTTGTGTAAAATTCAATAAATAATTTGTTTCCCTAAAATACAAAGTGAAAAAGTAAAATGATCTTAAGGTATTGCAAATTAAATCCCAGATAGTCCTAGAATTTCTAACACAAGTCCTAATGAGTAATTGTAATGAATAAACTTTAGTGGTAGATCAAATAAAATTCAACCCTGAAGGTGTTGACATGCTTGTAGTTTCCTGTTGTTTCAAATATACTAATGTACTATTGGCCTGACATGTAATGATGTGCCAATGATGATGAATCACAGTAATATAATCCAAGAAATCCTTGTTGGAATTATTATATTATTATTATAATTCTCAGTTAATGACCCTGTGCAAGAATATTATTATGAGGACTTTGTATTTCCAGTGAATAAATAATTTGAATAAATCATTCCATCCCAAATGAAATACTGAACACAGCAATAAGACTGATTCTGCTTCAAGATCTTACAGCCCAGATAAATAATTTTTCCAGTAAACAATATTGTATAAAAAAAATCTAAAACACAAAAGAATAACTCGGATGAGGGCCACCGATTAATTTCTAAAACACTCAAATATATAATTGCTAAAAGTATAATGAAGAACATGATAACCATAATGTCCTTGAATCTGACTAAGATAATAATCTTAATATTTAACTTATACTCACTATGTATTAATTGTTTACAAAATTTAAAAAAATGATTCTGGTCTGATATACAATGATCTTGATTTTTTTAAATGGTCATCTACAAGATACAATTTTACAGAACCCACAGCATATAATGAATTAAAACCCACCAAACAATGCATATTAAATGTACATAACACTTTTTCAACTTATATTGTCGACTAGATTGAAGACTTTAGCTTAGGCAGGAAACAAGTTGTTTTTATTTTCTATGTAAGTTGTGGACAGATGAACTTTTCATTAATGTTGTAATAAATCATTTTATTTATATGTAGTTACATTTAATGCATTTTGTGGTGTATTAATGTACCAGGATGTGGAGAATGCTAGTGGGTGGTTGAGTACGGAGTCACATTTGCCAAAGCATTTATGATAAGAGTCCACTTAATTTGAAGAAATTTGCACTGAATTAAAATCTGTTTATGCAATATGGTTCATGAAGGCATTATCTATCTATCTATATATATATATGGAGTATATATATATATATGGAGATGGTCATATCCTGCCTCACCTACTTTTTCAGTCTTTAACAGAGCAAGCCATGAGCTGTGTAGAGATGACTGTTTAATAAAATATTCCTTGTTATAAAAAAGAAATGAAATTATTTACTGTGAAAAGATAAAGATTTATTATATTCACTGATAATACCCACTGTGGACTTGATACAAACAGTCAGAAAGAGGGATGTGCAATTCCTCTTTTGTAATACTAGTGGCTCTGCATTGAACTGCCTGCCCGAGAATATGTTATGGGGTTGAGTGGGTGGGTTGGGTGGGTATTGTCCAAGGAAGACAATTTAGAAGTCAATTGCATAAGCATTCAGATTACCAAGGAATGAATGACAGTATGACAAATGTCCTATGACATTATGCTCACATTCATAACCACAATGTGTTCAGAATGAATCAGCTTATTTTAAAAAAAATTGGAGAAGGCTGCTGTGACAGAGGGCATCTGATGGGATTTCATGAGAATTTTAAATTCAATTTCAGTTGAAGTTTCTTCAATAAGATCTTGCATTAAAATAAGTATTATAATTTCTGCATGTTCTCATTTGGCAAAAAAATAATTCTTTCTGAAAACATTACATTTTCAATAAGGTGTCTGAAAACAAATAGGGAGACAAATACAGGTGATGTTCAGTTTACACAAAAAATGCATTCCGGTGATGATGGCATAAATCAAAAATTGGTATAAATATAAATAATTTTTCCATAGGATATTTTTAAATTAAGTTCTTTGGTAAATTACCTCTTATATTTTCAGCTAATGATTCTTTATGTATAGTTTTCAAACAAAATAATACATATAATAATTCATTACATACAATAATAATCCATAAAAAATCTTTGAAAAAAACAAGACTTAGACTGAAAGTGACTTTAGGTTGGCTGATGCTTGGCAGGCTCTTTAATTAGTATGGAAGGTTCAGATGAGGTGTAGGATGGAAGCTTCTTTAGGAATCGTATGATGGAGGACTGAGCAAATGCCTGCCTTTCGTTAATGTGAAGTTCTTTTTAGCAGTTGAAGACATGATTTGCTTATCTCTTAATTTTTAAACTTATGATGATCTGGATCTTTTCTATCAAGGATGACTGCTATGTCATAGGGTTCTAACAAGTTCCACCTCATCAGGACTGGTCTCAATTTCCTTTCTTATTTGCTTCTTCTTATATGCCATAAGCTCATACCTGTGTGACTTCTGCCAAGGAATCACAAATTATGTCAATGGTCAAATTAATGTTGACAATCCGCCAGAAATCTTTGATGCTTGGCTTGACACCTCGATCAGTATCTCTTAGAAGTTTTGCAAAGGTTCAGCAAATATAGCAGTCCTTGAATGTTGCAATAATGCCCTGATCCTTTGGTCAAATCAGAGAGGTGATGTTGGATGGTAGGAATGCCATCTTAGTGGCATTGCTGAGGTCAGAAAGATGGTAGGATGACCAGGAGCATTGTCAAGGATGAGAAGAATCTAAATGGCAAATTTCACAATAGGCCTTCAACTCCAGTTCAAGTTGGGAATAAAAATAATCATTAAAAAGGGCAGCAGTGATCCATGCCTTCCTGTTGGAGTGCCAAGCAACAGGTAAACACTCTTTTACATATCCACCCCCCCAGTACCTTAGGATTCTCAGACAGGTACACCATAAAGGGCTTGATCTTGTAATCCCCTGATGCATTTCCACCAAAGAGCGGTGTGCAACAATCCGTTGCTGCTTTCAATCCAGGAGCTGACTTCTCTTCAGTGGAAATGTATATTTGGTTTGGCATTCACTTCCAAAACAGGCATGTTTAATAAATAATAAAAACTTTTTGTGGTGTATATACTCATTCAGCAACCATGACTTTGAGAAGCAGTGGAAATATGTCTGCAGCAACTGATTCAGCAATAGTAGCTTCTCTGGTCATTTTGAGATTAAACAACACATTGCATTTCTTAAAGCATCCAAACCATTCATTGCCAGCAGCAAAAGGAACCACACCAGCCTCATTCTTTGTCAACTCTTCATGCGAATTCCTTGCCTTTGCTTGAATGATTGACATAGACATGTGCTTGTTTTGGTGTTCACTTCATGTGGCCAATATCTGTTCAATTTTCTTGAAATGCATCAAACTCAGCTTTATTGATTTTCATAGCACTGACATCTGTTGATCTTTGGGCCATTTGCAAACTATCTTTTTTCACCATTGTCATGGAATGTTCTTATTAGAGAATTGCTAAGTCCCAGTGCTTTATAAATGTCAGTATTTCTCTCACCACATTCAATTTTGTAAGCACTTCAGTTTTAATTTCCTGGTGTTCTTCTCTTAAGGATACATTTCAACAAAGGATGAATAAAATGCAGAACATTAATAATTAAAATGACAGAAATGAACATTTTAAAAGACACTAAAATATTGAGAGCGAATTGAGCGATATTAGCACAGCATGGACCAAGAGAGAACTGTTCTCTCGAAGTCACTGATGAGATGCATGTTCTTGTATTTGAGTTGCATACAAGACACAGCACATGAAGCTAGTGATGGCATGAAAAACAGCACAGTGGTGCAAATTGAAAATTATTTCAATATAACTGGTGTTAAAATGTAAAATGGTGAATAGCGAGTGTCATCTGTATGCTTCACCCACAATTGTAATGAAGAAGTTACTAGTAGCTACTACGAAGTAAGACAATCTTCTATTCTGTCTTTACTTATAGGGTAATGAATGAAAAAGTTACCACTTGTCTATTTTTTGTCTGCTTGATTCATGTCCATCCATCAGAAAACACAGCCATATGAGAGTACTAGAGCCATGATTTTGCAGCAAAACTGCCATATTAGTAATCTCAGTCAACTTTTTACCCTCTACTAATCAGTGGAACTGCCATATTAGTAATCTCAATCAACTTTTAACCCTCTACTAATCAGCAGAACTGCCATATTAGTAATCTCAATCAACTATTAACTCTCAACTTAAATCAGCAAACATAAAATCTAACTTACAAATGCATGCAAGTTTTATGTCTATGTAAATAAGACGAAATGATCTCAGAATTAGAACTCAGAAGGAATTTATGACAGAAAGATGTATGTATTTTGATATCAAGAGTAGAAATGCATGTATGACTGTTAGTCTTTAAACACCAAAGAGTGAGATGTTTCTTAGCCTGAGGGGCTTGTATTTCGATGCACACCCAGAATGGGTAAATAACAAGCAAGAAAAAATATATGGGTCAGTGTGATTATTTTTTGTTCTTAAAATGACCTATTTCTTGTGTTTCTCTTTCATTTTCTTTACCTTTTTTGTTTTTTTCTTTACCTAGTTGAAGGTAATCGATCCAAATTAATTGGAGCCTGCTAACTCCTAACAATCATACTGTCATATATTGTTTTGATGCATACAAGTCATTGTGGGATTTCTTTGACAGATATTTTAAAAAGTGACTTATTTCTCTCTAATGATTAGCAACCTGGATTCATTAAAGTGGACTTGATTAATTAAGATTTAGCATCCACTTAAAGCAATGGTGTTAATTAGCTATGGAACAATAACTATGCTTAATTCTTGCTACATAATGCTGCAAGGATAATGGGTTTGTTTTGTTCCACAAATTATTTGAAATTACTAATCCATACTGACTCTTTGATGTCTTCTTAAATGATTTAAACTAGGGTATCACCGTTTCTTAGTAAAATAGAATAATATAACTTTTTTTGTCTTTAATCAAGCCTTGACTGTTACACCTGCTTACAAGTGCATTTGTGTGTAATGATTAAGGCTGCATCTATATATAGATATAGCGATATATCATGATTTGCCTCTGCCACTATATTATCGTCATACAATTTTAACATGGCATGTTACTCATATTTCTTAAGCACAAAACAGAATGTCAAAGCTTTGAAAATGTTTTAAAATGAAATCAATGGCATCAGTTGTAGAAAATTTAATCTAAAAAATTCAGTTGTCTGTGGTATAGCCAAGTACAAGTCAACAAGTATTTGTCATGATTTTCTATGAACTACTTTTTCTGTTAGTTGACTAGCTAATAAAGTTTTTCTTTTCAAAGCAAATCAGATAAATGATAAGGGATATTAAGTTTTATGTTTTAATTTTAAAGATGATGCTTTCTTTAATGGCAATACTTTTCATTGTTTTGATTTTAAAGATTCCATTTTCTTTGATGGCAATACTTTTCATGGTTTTGATTTTAAAGATTCCATTTTCTTTAATGACAATCAGCAACATAAAAATTCATAAAAAAATATTAAAAAAACCTAATGAAAAACTTTATTTCTTAAAGACACTTGAAGGTGATTTTATTATATATATAGCATATCACTTTACTATAATTTGTGCTAGTGTTATTGTTTTAAATAAACGTTCAAAATATCATGATATTATTGCAATACAACATGAATTATCACAATATGGCTGAAGGCATATCATTGCAGCCCTAGTAACAATGTCAGTGCTGACATCCAATCATATTTTTGTGAACTGACTCCAGCAACAAAAATAAACAATTGGCTGATTTGGTATGATGTTTATTTGTTTTTAATTATTAAAATGAGTCATGCAATCACACATCCTAGAATAGACCCTATAAGACTTGGAATTTACCCGAGTCACGTAATTTCACATCCTAGAAAAACCCTGTAAGACTTGGAATTGACATGAACTGAATAATTATGGTACTGTTGGCAGTAGCTGCATTAAAATAATTTTGCTTTGACGTTTTTTTCTGTAACTTATCAGTGCAATTACTATGTGTAATTTTTTAGTATAGAGTTGAACCAAGTATCAAATAAAGAGTAAAATTCAAGTCTTTTACTTGAAAAGATTATCAAATTCATGACCCTTGCATTTATTAGCTTTAGAAGGGAAAAATGATCTCACACATCAAAATATATCTTCCCAACATCGAAATGACATAAAGGATTTAACAAAGAAATAAATGTAGGACTTGAAAATACAATAAGCTGTGTAATTTCATTTAACCTGCAATTGAGGATTCTAAAATATAATCCATCTGACAGGAAATTTTACATAAATATTGGGGAGTCTTTCAGGACAATTGGCACAGAAGATTTAAAATTAATTTAGTTCATGGAAGTTGATGATCATATGAAATATTTATTGCTGAATGAATGAAAGAACTTGTCTCTTTTAAATTACTGGGAAACATGTCAAGAATTTTGTTGAAAATGACATTGCAGATCTTAGGTCATGTCCAAAAATAAGTTTTTGTAAGCAATGTCAGAAAATTAGAAGACATTTATATATTATTTGTGTCTGGTTTACATCATACAGCAGTCAAACACATGCAGGTCACTGACGAGTCATCATTTCTGTAGAAATCAGCAAATATGCCATTTCTGCATGAAATCCACATATGCATTATGCAGGCATGAATATACAGCATGTTTGTCAGTTATTGTCATCATTTTCTCCAGTTATTGCAGTTATTTAGAAATGTGTTTTTGTTAAGCCTGGATTGGAAGGTACAGGCCAAGGTGGCATTTAAGCCTTTTAGTGAGAAGATTTTGTGCAGAAATGCTTCCAAGTCACATACAAAATGGTGTATCATGGCACAGATTTAGGCTGCAGACTGAGCATACCGTGAAGTTCTTGTTAATTTTAAGTTTATATAAATATCTATATCAATTAAAGATTGATC
Organism: Sinohyriopsis cumingii; assembly: GCA_028554795.2. Taxonomy (NCBI): domain Eukaryota; kingdom Metazoa; phylum Mollusca; class Bivalvia; order Unionida; family Unionidae; genus Sinohyriopsis; species Sinohyriopsis cumingii. The sequence continues at coordinate 52,644,416 of CM068838.1, forward strand.
TGTTGAAACCTTTCAACAAAATTCTACTGCTGCAAGATACTGTAGGTTTTAGTGATAATGTTGTCTTCTGTTCTTCTGTTGCCTGCTCAGTGAAGGTTTTGGGGATGGGGTATTGTGATTTCTCTCCTTGCAATATTTCTGAGAGATAGAATTAATTGTTTAATAGAGAGGATCATAAAGGCAGATCAACATTTTTGTTTCTAGTGTTTTTTCCTTGTGATCTCTCACAGGAGGTCTTTCATTGTATTGATCTTTTATGTCTTGTCTTGACTTGGAAGTTTTGGAGTGTGTCCAGTTGCAGATAACATGCAATGAAATGTTTTGTCTTCTGAAACATATGTTAACTAGATTCTCATTGCATGGCTAGAGATCATGTAGTTTTATTTCCCGTTACATGACTTTAAGTGTTTCTATTTTTTATGTGGGTGTGAAAAGTGGCAAGAAGAATTATTTCTAATTGTATCATGCTACATTTTCTTAATTTTTTTAGAGGAAATAACAGTCAACTAATTCTGGCAGATTTCCTTTTTTATATTCACATTTGTATATCCTTTGATGTCACCAGTAGTGAGGACAAAGTGGAGGATGAAGACATGAATTTGCTGTACATTATAACATTAATGGTAATGGGGAAGGTTCATAAATATACCAAATCCATCACATTCTGGACATCAAGTAGATTTTTGTAAATATTTTTTTCTGAATTTAGTTTGCTTCTGAAATTTCTGACAATTTGTTTTGTGTCTGTCTTTTTAAAACGTGCTGTTTACAGGGGTACTTGAAGTGAACAGGATGTATATGCAGCACTTGCAACAGTTGGGTTGACTGTTGTTTTGTACGTGCAATTTGTACATGACCTTCACTTTCAGTTAGGGTAATATGCATAATGATTATGTTTTGTACACCTGTGATTCAGTATCCATCTTTTTTTCCAGGTACTAAAATGCGTTTCTGATTGCAGGTAAATGTTAAGATCATTAGTTTTCATGGATACATTTACCAGTTTATTTCCCTCCAACTGTGCTGGTGCAACCGTGCACACACCAGCATTTACCTTTGGCACACATGGAGACAAGAATAAGTAAAATATTTCAGATCCAATAGGTACTAGAATTTTGCTACAGCACACTTTGCTAATGTCTAATTAACAAAAAGGCCATAATATTATTTGATGTATTAAAAGATTGTTCTTTGCCTATGTAATTTTCCATATCAAAATGGAATAAAATACCTTTCTTTTAAAAAACTTTAAAGTTTGCAGCAATTATTCTTAGCAGGGAAACAATAATGACTACAGAGGAGAGCATATGTGTTGCCATTACGGATAATCAATGTTGTGTTTCAAAAAGTACAATAACTCTATGAAACTTGTAGAGTTGCAAAACCTCCATATCTCTTCATGAATAAGATGTATTTATAAAGAAAGGAAGTATTCTACTTAATCTGTATTTGCCATTTCGAAAAAGAAATTCATAAAAATAACATTGGCATGTTTTCTGGTCCCAGAATTTATGGTGTTAATATCCACAGTTTCCTACATCACTGCCCCTTTTTAAATCTACATAGTATCCTAGTAAACATGGCATAAATATGCTTTTGATATTTTTGTTTTCTTTTTACTTTTTTTGTTGTTGCTGCACTTGAGGATTATCTGCATATGTAGAATGTTACGCTAGCACCAGATGTTAGAGTTATCCAATTATGTAAACCAAGCACAGACATTTATATTTGGAGCCTAGATATTAACTTGAAATAGTTCTGATTTTGTTCATTTTAATGGCATTTTTAACATTATTGGCTACATCATGCCAATTAGGAAATTGGAATTAAGATTCTTTCACAACTACACACAGGCAGCTGGTCTGGGCTGGTATTAATCCCATGACCCTCAGATTTCAAGTCTGAGGCATTACCATGAGAATCCCTAACCAATAGTACCTAGTGCATTTGTTAATATGATAAATATAATTTTTCCTTTATACATTTTTTATGTGAAATTTAGGAAACTGCTGAGTAATTTTTCATTTTTGTAACCATATCTGGTTTAACATTAAATTCTGTCTTGACATAAATTTGAAACGAAACAATCACTCATGCAACATCATAACAGTCAGGTATTTCAGACAAATAAACAGTTGATAGAAATAGTGCATTGGCTATTAAAAAGGTAGTTTACAAGTATTGCAATGTTGTGTATTATTCTAGCAATACGAATGATGAAGAGCACATGACAAAAAATGTAGCCATCAAGTCCGGGCATAGAAGTGCAACAAATTACCAAGATAAGATTGTTTCTCGTAATTTCCTTCAAAACACGCTAAATAGCAAGAGTGTTACATTAATCTGTCATACATATCATACCTTGATGCCCTTAGACTGATGGATCATAACTCATCCATGTAGATGGACCATCATCTACACTAAATATCACTTCTTAGCTGGGTTGTACCTGTCACTCGTAGTAATTAAGATGCTTACCAATTACCAATTATATTTGATGGTAAATTGTCAAGTCATAGAAAAAAGCAGTGAACTGCAATGTTGACGATGCTTCCAATCATAGTTGTGAGTTTTTTTTATTAAAGAGCTTGTAATGTCGTGATTTTAAATATTGATGCAGCTTTCAATGATGTATTAAATAAATGTATGCACTTACATAACTCAAAAATAAGCAAAATAGTAAAATGTTAGATTTTTTTAATACTATAGATGCAGTATATTGCATGAATTAGTAGGCTATAAAATCAGTGAACGATTTTGAAAAATTTAAAAAGTACAGCACTCCCTCACTATAAGTCTCTTCATTATAATACTTCCTGTTATAGGGTGTGTATGATTATGGATGCCATTTTATTATGTAATAGTGAAATTAATGGTATAATACAATTCATTATAGGAACCGCTCTGGTGGCCTAGTGGTTAGAACATCCTCCTTGGATGCGGGAGGTTGCGGGTTCCAAACCTGGCCGAGTCATACCAGAGACTTACAAAATTGGTACTAACAGCTGCCTCGCTTTGTGTTAAGCATTAGGAGGCTAGTGTTAGGACTGGTCGGCCTGGTGTTAGGATAATGTGACTGGGTGGGACATCATGCTACATGTCTGTGGCATGAGGCCCCAGTGCTAGACATCACTATAAACTGTCACTCTGCAGATATCGTAGCGATATGACTGAAAATTTGTTAAAAGCTACATTAAAAATCTAAATCACACACACACAAAATTCATTATAAAGCAATCTCATTATAATACTTCCTGTTATAGGGTGTGTATGATAATGGATGTCATTTCATTATGTAATAGTGAAAGTAATGGTATAATGCAATTTATTATAAAGCGATTTCCAAAGAAAGTAAATTTTTATATTTTTCTACTTAAGAAAATTAGCACATTAATTCCTGTTCAGTACAGGGTCATCTTTTATGAAAGTTATATTCAGCCATATTTGGTTTGTTGTAATGTAATTTGGGTTAATGTCTCTAATTCAAACATAACAACACTTTAAATACTTCAAAAGAGGGCCTGGCATTTAATTCTAAAACAGTTTTCAAGATACAATCAAATATAACAATTTTTTATCAATACAGAAAATGCAAAAATAATTTTTAGAAACATCAAATATATGTATAAACTGTCCAGAAAGCTAACCCTGTCTACTTAAACAATATCGTTCACCAATGAGACACTGAATGTACTGTAAATTTGAGGTCTGTTAGAAGTATACAAATTACATTATACCAAAGTAAAAGAAGGAATTGTTTTGAAATGAGTGTTTGATATAATGGTGAGGAACATCATTTCCAAGGCTGCCTTCCAGCATATCTTCTTTTCATGATACATTCTTTATGTAAATGAGTTACCTTCTTTAAGTAAAATAGTTATTATTATTATTATTATTATTATTATCTAGAATGCTGATGTTTTATCTCTAGCACTTGCTGGACTCTCCAGTGTTTTGAATGTAATTTATTTTACCAATCTTGTGAGGGAGACAATATCTCTATGTTTTAATACATTGTAACAAACAATATAATACTAATAATCATAATAACAACATTATTTTCAGAGGGTGACCCAATTAATTAGAAATGATGGCTAATTATAGTGAGACCCTTTATTATTTGCATGTATACAAGCAGGTGGCTTCTATTACATATCATAAACCACATGATACAAGCTTATAATTAGGAATATGTTCATGTAGTCATGCACACACATACCTACAGCCACCCACTTGCATATAAACATACGCATAGTACAAATAACAACTATTCACACGAATGGTATATTGGTTCATAATAACAGGAGGTAGTTGATGTATCTTGCACATAATGATGATTATTTTCTGTTTGGTATTCTGCTTCTCTCTTTACCTGAATTTGATTTTCCATGATCTGATCTGATGTTTTGTCTACTCTCCAATCCAGTTCTGTACAGACATGTTCCTCAAAGTTGTGACTGTAGAATTATGAGTACAACTGTTGTTATAGTATCTGTTCTTCAACTGATAGTTGTTGTCAGAATCACTGCATGTACTTTGTCATAATTTTACTCATCCAATGCATTTTTAAGCAATTACAACTTTTGGAAATGAAAAGATGTGTGATAAGGTCTGTTAAAAAACATTTTTTTTAAACCTTGGAGGGCAGCTGCAACCTTGTACCAGGATATGAAATCTGCATGTAGATTGTACATGAAGGGGCTTGAGAGGAGAAGACTTTGTTGTGAAGAAGAAAAAAGTTAACATTGAGCACAAAAAAGCATTAGTTAGAAAAAGGAAAGCAAAACATGGGGGTGGGGGTGCCAAAAGCAGAACAAACATATCATGATTCACAAGTTGTGTATGTAATTAAAAATGTTACCATAAAAAAATAAGATTTATTATGAGAAAAGAATAAAGTGTCAAATAATGTTTACTGTGAAAATAAATTATTATGACAAATTATTATGTAAAACTGATATATACATATACTAATTTGAAAACTAATATTGTTAGAGAACAAATTATGTAGCAATAAACACTCTAAAATTCTTTAAATATTGTTTGGTTGGTTTCTGTTTTATTTTCAACTGATTTCTTTGTTGGAATGAGCCAAGCCTTGATTTTCATTAGCAACAAAAATCAATTTTCCTTAAAATATGACTTTTATGTTTAAATTATTGCAAGTGGTTGTGTACAAAAAAAGTTGTGTCAAACTCAGTCATTTTCAGATTGATATTACCACAAAGAACATGCAGCATGTTGGATTTCATTTTGCATTTAACTGTCACATTGTTTCTGACAGGACATTTTTTTTGTTGCTGTGTTGAGGATCGTAATATTTTTCTTGAACCATTTTTCTTTTGTACACTTTCCAGAGCAGTTTAAATGTTTGGTTTCACAATTTAACCTAATGATAACATTTTAAAAAAATATTTTATGATAGATAATTTGCTAACTCATTAACTTTCTAATCAGAAACATCTACATTACGATCTTTATATATTTGTATACTTTATTATTTTGAAAATAGTTTAAATATACCCACTATGACAGACCAATGTTAGCAGATGATTTCTTTTTAAAAAATTACATTTTGAAACATGATCTCCAGCATTTTGCTTTTATTTTCTAAAATGTCTGGGGGATGGATTGCTTCAAAAGAAGTGATGGTGATAAATCTTTACTCTTGTTGTCTTTTCAGACTGGGATGTCAGTGGTTTGCACAGTTGCCCAGACCCTTTGTATAAATGATCATCCATTTCACATGTCATTTTTCTCATATCAATAAGCATGCTGTTAACATAGGGTAATTTATAAAGTGGCAAAATCATATTTTCTTGTACAAAAAGAAAACCTTGATAATAAAGGGAAATAAACCTTGATAATAAAGGGAAATAAACTGACAAATCTATTGTGGTTGGATCAAGGCAAAAACTTGGATCTCACAATAATGGCTTGCATCTTAAAATTGGCTAGAACAACACAAATTCTGAATGTGAAAACCATGTATGAGTGAGAATTTTACCCTCATTAACAGTGGACCAATCAAATTCATTTGATTGTTCTGCTGCTTCCTCATGAATTTATTAAAAAAAATTATTTAAAAGATATTTTTTGATACTACCAATGATTGACTATTGTCATATAGGATAGAGAAAAAGTGTTGAAGAAACCAGACTCACAGCCTCAGATTGTGAATAATTAATACTTTTTAATTAGAATCAAGCAATTAAGCTTGTACTTGAGGCTGACCCCTCAATTACAGTGGAGGAAAATTAATAGCAGAATCATATATTGTGATTGTTTATTAGTTTAAAAATGAATATAATTAAGAAGCACCATTTCATTGTATAAAATATCTTAGGTTCATATACTTGACTTTGAAACAACCATATGAGAAGTGTAACTCAGTGTGATCTGTAAGTAATATAACCACAAGCGAGAGTAATATGAAAGGATGTTGAATGTTTTCTCCATGATGTGCAGTGGTGTCATTACCACTTAAGTGAATGAATCCTGCTCTTGCAGAAATCACACATATTCAATTTGCTACAATCTTAACAAACCCTGTAACACTCAATTTGTTCACAAACCAGAGCCTGAGTGTATAAGCACTCGACTACTAGATCAGCCTCCATAATCAAGCAACTACTAGTGAGTAAATTACTTTTTACAATTTAGCAGTATGGAAACATCATTGATTACCTAGTTATTAAAAGAGTTTTAGAACTGTGCAGGTTTTTGTCTCTGCTGTTACTGGTACATGCAGTTGTTGTTTTGGGTTTAATGCCATCCTTCAGCACATGATAGGCTATACATGGCAGCCAGTATAACTGGTGGAGTAAGAACCCAGGAAACCCCTGTAAGACCCAATGACAAATAGGAAGCTACTTACAAGCTTTTTCACATACCCACGTTGGCTGAACCTTGGACTCAAACCGATACAGACAAAATTGAGATGGCAAAGATCTGTAAAGCCAAGTTTGTAACTTAGATCACTTGGCTCCTCACTTCCCCTGGGCCCTCACACTGTTACATGCAGTATATATCATAGCCATTTCCACAACACACAAGTGCTGCTAATTTGGCAATTATCAGGGTTTCCACACTGCTGGAAAATTGGGGGAAAAAGTCTGAGAAATTATTTATTCTTTCCCAACATGAACAATTCTTGAATTTTGCAATTACTGTTGAAAGTCAGGGGAAAACCTAGGAAATTTTGACAGAAACAAGTACATCAGTGAGTCATAACTGAACTAATCGTGAGTTAAATTTATGAAGTTCAGACCAGAATATTTGGAGTTTGCAGTATAGATCATTTGGGTGTTTGCCATAAATATATTTGTATAGCAAATCGAAAAGCTCATTCGATTTGATTATTTTTCTTGTGGATTTCATATCTTTTCTTAAGTAGAGGGTATGAAGATAAGTCTCATATCTTTTCTTAAGTAGAGGGTATGAAGACAAGTCTCATATCTTTTCTTAAGTAGAGGGTATGAAGACAAGTCTAGCCTCACAACAAGTGAACATGTCTGTGACATGTGTTCTCAGATAATTATACAACTTATCATCACCTATTTTTGTTTTGAATTCTTTAGTAATTGAAAATAACTTGTGATAAAGCTTACTAATTGGTAGTTAGAAAAAGGAACATGAGAAAATCAGATTATTCAAGAATAGAGCAATTATAGCACAATTATAATACTCACAATTTCTCAGACAGTCAACAATTTTTCTATTGATTTCATGCAGGTGTGACTCTAAGTAACATTGTTTAAGTTTGAAATGCCTGCTGGCATGTGGCTACTCTATGCCGCCATTGTATGGTGGCAGCAAATTCAAATTTTTCTATATGTACCATTGACTCTAACACCACAACCCAACTTAAATATCAAAAATGGGGTGAGAAGGGTTAGAGAAAACATGGATTCGACAAATAGATGCCATTCCTTATAGGTAAGAGTAGTAAGTCAAATTTTCCTTCGTCTAAAATTTTGAATCTTGGAGCTGAACATTGGTGCTAAGTAATTATGCTGCATAGTATATAACTTGAAATACGATTCTTAAAGAAGACAAAATGGAAATATTTGGTCCCTTGTATTATACATTAGACTTGGGTAAGTTTAAAGAAACTATGGGAGACTGTGAGTATCAATACAGGTTTGGGGACTGTTTTATTGGATTACAAGCAGACATAAAGTGGATTGTACAGAATTTAGTCTTTTTTATACCTTAAAATATCGGTAATATAATTTTAAAGGTCTCTTTTTCAAAATTTACATCAACCTTTTTGTAATTAAGTCTTAATGGTTGATGAATGTTCAAACAAATTGGCTTAAGGGGTTTGGGGTTGTTTGAAAAATGTTTTTAGTTTTGGTTTTGTTAGCACAGATTAATTGAAGTTAAACACTTCTTTCTTTATGAGATAAAATTCTATTACTTTTTATCTGTTGTTTTATTTTTAAAACTGATAGAAATGTTTAATTTGCATATCATGCATATAAATTTCAAGTGATACATGTACCAAATCATTGTTTTCAATTTACTGTCATTAGTAACATTTAATTTCCATAATTAAATACAGATATTCTAAGATATTTCTATCCTGATTTTGCAGCTGATTATTCTGATTTCTTTAGAATCAAAAGTTTTAAAGGTAAATTGCCTTAAGTTGTTCATTCTGTTTTTGTTTCCTCATTATAACCCCCATAATGCAGTTCAGCATAGTAATGGTGACATTTTTATTTCTTAAATTGAAATGACTTAACATGCCATTTTTTAATGAAATTTTAACATACACATGATGTCAGTGGTGTACTAAGGGGGGTGCGAGAGGGGCGGTCTGCCCCGGATGACACCAAGTGGGGGGCATCAGCAGAGTCGAAATACCACTCCAAGTTTTCAAACCAGATGAAAAATTTGCCAATGTAAAAGTTATTTCCAGTTTGCTTATGACAGCACTGTGTTTACATTGTAAAATTATTTGTGGGCATGTCAGAGAAAGGATCTGCCCCGGGTGCCAAATACTTTAGGTATGCTCCTGGTCATAGTTTGTTTCTTGTGATACATTTTGTGGTTTATGTGTCTGATTCAAATGTTATGGGAGAGTCATGAAATAGAAACATCTTTTGATTTGTGAACCTTGAAATGAAAAAGTGAATTTCACCCTGAAAAAAACCTGCAGAAGAGCTGGAAATATTTTTTTTTAAAACATGGGACTTGTGAATGATATCAGTCAACAGCTTAAGTTTTGTCTTTATCATTGAAAGCTATTTACACATACTTCATGGAAAATACTATGTGATATCTATTGATAGAGAATATTCTTGCATTTTGAAACCCCTCCCTGCAATGAAAGCGAAGAAAATAAGAAACTTTGCCCTTAAGAAAGCCATAGAAGGAATTACCCAGCCATGTGAAATTCCTGTAGAAATCAGTCTTTCAGCTGCAGTGCAATGGAAATTAACTGACAATTTTATCTGTAAATGATCCGATTATAAGCATGGACTAAAGCAATATTTAGTGTATGGTTATCCCAGTAGTTAATTAACACTGATGACTTGTATTGTGACCCATACCTAATTTACTTATTGTATTGATTTTGATATAATCTTTTACTCAAGCACCTTGCTGTTAGGTTATTAACCATTTTTTAACAATGTAAAGTCTTGCACTTTTCTCAACCTCTTGCTATTTATTTGTGCTCATCAAATGTTGTGCTTATTTTCCTTTGTACACTATTTCATGTAAGTAAGACTATCAACTAGTCCTTTGCTAAGAATGTATTCTTCATTTTCCTATTTTCTTATTTTAATTGACCACGAATGTCTAATAAATTTTGTACTTGCCCTAATATTTTTGTGTTGCACACTGTTGTATTAGTTTTGTTGAGGGTGGAAGGGGCAGGAGAAGATTAATTTATACAGTGTTTCATATAGTTGCTTGTAAGTCATGTCTAACTGCAAACAGCATAGACTTGGATCTGCTGTTGCATAATGTGATGGCAGATCGGACTATATTCTACTTATTGCTCTCAACAAATTGCATAGACTTGGATCTGCCAGCACATTTTGCAATGGCAGATAAGGGTCTGTGTAGTTAGCAGCTAGACCTGACTTGTTAGCAAGTATATACAGTTCTTTTAATAGAATATTTAGCATATTATTTTCATTCCTGTTAGGTTTTAATACTTGGATGGATGAAATCACATTTTTGTTGATTCTTTTGTTTTATTGAGATTTCACAGCAAACAAGATGGACTCTAAATAAGTTTCTTGTTGCATAAGATTTCACAATTGGAGAAGTACTTTTCACATATGGCTGTAATGTGTATTGGAGTTGTCTGTAATTGGGAATGACATGCCTTATTCAGCCTAGTTAATGCTTGGGTGGTTCTATGTGAAAAATGCAGACTGTTTGATAAGTTTCTGTATACTTCTATATCAGATTTTTTCATTCCAATGAGACAGACAGGTGCTTTGGTATTTTGACCTGCATCTTAATGTAGCTCCCAGCCTCTCTGGCATAAAAAAGTTTTGAAGCAGTTGCCGATTTGGGAAGGACTTTGATTAGGCTAGAGCAATATAAAAATATTCACATGTTGTGTTGTGAAAATAATATGTCACACTGAGACATAATAAATACATGTAGCATTATCACATCACTGATTTATACACTTGCTATAAGATGAAGTGTAATGATGTCCATTCATTTTTCTGTTACCAATTTCATTCCCACACAATAACTCAAGTTTAGCAAAATCTACAGTTGACAAGGATTTTTTTTTTTTTTTTACAAATTGTCAAGGAATTGCTAAATTTGTAATTTATGTGCAATGTCGATGCACAAGTGATTAAATACACAAGGAATATTCAGATTTGGTGACGTCATCAAAATGTACCCATCAACACATTAACCCCTGAATGTTTTTTTCGTTTTCGCCTGAATTTTGAGTAGGAAACACATTTTGAAAGCTATTTCTGAATAAATCTGAAAACAACAAATCCAAGGTGATCTTTCAATAACATACTGCCTAGTTATGTTAGAAACATCATTTTTCATGGTTATTTGGCTCACACATGAGCAGAAAGGTAAAAGTTGGACTTCATTTTTTCTTTTTTTCTTGCTTAACGGACCCATTATTTTCATAATGAGACCACTCATTATTCCAAATTCCCATTCTACCCTACTTTTTGCAAAGGTTCATCTGTCTGTTTGCAGTTCATACCAGTCATCCTTAGATCTGAGACCAAAAAGTCTAAAATCCAGACACAAAATCGGATTCTGACCACGGGCAAATTTTGGGTGGAGAAAAAAATCGGGTCCAAAAGATGAGGTTTTTCCCTCTGTATTTCGTAGTGCAACTAGATATTCCAGATTATTTGGTATCATCATAGAGCTATATTTGTCTACCTTTCTATAATATCACCCACTTTAGTGTGTCTTGCATGACTATGACGCTACAGAGCTCGGCAGTAGGCTACTACCTCCTGCCACGTTAACTCGTCGCTAAGGGTTAATGTGTTACCAGATCTTGTGAATGCATTGCACTTGAGGTAAATGAAGAACTCTATCAAATTTGGAGCCAAAATCTCAAAGGTCAAGATTACTGTGGCTGAAAGAAGGGAGTAAATGGTTTCTGCGCAATGACTAGAGTTTTTCACTATCAACAGTTGCCAAACTTTGTCAGTGGTTTGCACTGGAATAAGTAAGAACACTATCACTTTAAGGGTATCAAAAGGTCAAATGTCAAGATCACTGTAACTGTAAGCACAAAAATGGTTTCTGGAATATAGCATTAGTTGAACATTACACATCTTGATGAGACTTTGTGGATGACTAAATTCACCATGGCAACCAGTTTTGAAGAAAAGGTTGGAAGTCACTGTGACTAAAAAAAATGGTTTCAGCAAAATAACATTAATCCTGCAAAATAGACCATGATCAAGTATCACGATGGTTTGCACTAGGGGTAAGAAGGAAGCGTTGTTTTGGGTGTTTGTGTGTATGTGTGTGATTTAGATTTTTAACATAGCTTTAACAATTTTCCAGTCATATCGCTACAGTGTCTGCAATATGGTAGTTTAAGGTGATGTCTAGCACTGGGGCATCATGCTGCAGACATGTAGCATGATGTCCCACCCAGTCACATTATTCTGACACCAGACTGACCAGTCCTAATACTAATCTCTTAATGCTGAGTACCTAGCGAGGGGGGAAGTCATTGGTATGACTTGGCTGGGATTCAAACCCATGACTTCCTGCATCTGGGGCAGATGCTCTAACCATTAGGCCACTGGAGTGGTCACAATTTTTGACACACATTATTCAACAAGTTTCATAATTTTTAGTTAACATTCTGAGAAAGAAACTGTTTTGTTAAGAATTTATGTAACTATTCGCCAGTGAATATTGCTGCATGAAAATCTTGGACATAAGGCTGTTTGGCAGGCACTAAGATGGATGATCATGATTGCTGAATAATGTACATGCACAAAATTTATAGTGTATAATAATCACTTTTACTGAAAATCCAGAAAGTATTTTATGAATGTGAATTAACATCTGTACATGAATTGGAATTAATGGAATGATAAGCTGCATAAAAATAAGATGTGGATATCTTTATTAATTTTTATATAAAGCTGTTATGGTTCAGAATATGCAATGATTTTAGTGTTACATTGTAAATAGTTTTAATTTTAAAGATTGAAAGACATGTAGATCATTGAACCATTAATGATGTTGTAAACAACTGTTTGCTTGTGCAGATTTCACAATGTTGAAAAAAGTCTAATAGGAATTTTCATCATAGTCCAGACCTACACTTTATACCATATACATGTAGATGGTCAGCAGCTTGTTGTCAAGATGTGTTATATTCTTGTCAAGATGTGTTACATTTACTTGGTCATTTTGTTCATACAGTTTTGAAAATTCCTTGAATTCTAGATAAGTTTCGTTTGACCTAAGCTTTAAGAAATCCTTGAATTTGGTGAAAAATTTCTTGAATTTGCTAAGAACATTTTGACTTTACTTGAAAGATTGCAGTTAACTATAATATATTCCTCTTTAAATTACAAATGTTTTTATTGATAAAGAAAAAAATAAATAAATAAAATGGGATCCAATTTGGTGGTTCAAATGACTTAACAAATGGTTAAAATGACTGAGTGCCTAGTGAGGCCACTATTAGTACCATTTTTGTAAGTCTTTGGTATGACTCGGCTAGGGTTTAAACCCACGACCTTCCGCTTCCGAGGCAGATGCACTAACCACTAGGCCACCAGGGCAGTCAGTTAACACAGTAACATTTTGGAGGTTTTATTTCTGTAGGACAAAATACTCCTGAAAAACACTCAGAAGACTTGGCCTCTCCAAAACAAAACTGTATGTTCATATTACCTGGAAAGCTTTATTGTATATTGCTCTTGTGAAAGGTCCTGTTCATAGTTTTCTCATCTAGAGGAAATATGACAAAATGAAAATAATTTTTCTTTGACATCACTAGTCAAAGAAGTGCAGTAAAATGTTGTACCTGTGACATTTATAGTATTTTTGCCCCAAATAAAATCTGTACCAGCAACATACAAGTCAGAAATCATTATATGGTACCTTGAGTCAGATTTGTGATGAGTCATTTGTTTTTTTATACAGCAAAGTGTATTTGTGACGTTTTATATACCTGTATTTGGGATATATTTTATTATATACATTATATACCTGTATATGGACATGTTTTTCATATACTTGTATTTGGAACATATCATAATTCCTGTATTTTGGACATATTTATTATATACCTGCATTTGGAGACCTATTTTATTACATACCTGAATTAGGATATTTTACTTAGCAAGTTTAAATGGCATCAACACATTTTGTGACATTTTATATTTGACTTACATCTTCTAATGAGCAAGTTTCACCATAATATTTAGTGGATTAACATTTGTTATACCTCTCCTCTACCCCCACCCTCTTTGTCATGACAACCTCACTATACAATATGTGGTAGTATATAGGAATCCTCATTTCTGTCTGTCCTCTCTTCCAACATGCACACAGTCTCCATAATAGTCCAATCCCACGTTTTTTATGGATTTCCTTGCTGACAAATCAATCTGTTACCTCAACTTTCATGAGATGTTGTCCTTTTTTTTTCTTGTAGCTAATAGAATGTATGGTACAATTTGTTTAGCTTGACTATAGTCCTGCAGTTTTTAACTGAACTGGTCATACACCAGAAGAGTTTACAAGAAAGCCTATTGTCCACTAGTACATTTGTTGTCACTTCTTCTCCTAAGTTACATGGAAGATTGCCATTACACATAAATTCATTTTGACCTTAAAAGAAAATTATGCCATCTGGACAGCCAATATGGCTTGGAAGATTGCCATTACACATAAATTCATTTTGACCTTAAAAGAAAATTATGCCATCTGGACAGCCAATATGGCTTGGAAGATTGCCATTACACATAAATTCATCCTGACCCTCAAAGAAAATTATGCCATCTGGACAGACAGTATGGCTCCATAGCTTCCATCTTGAAAATCTTGTTATAGCTTCTACTCCCAAACATAAAGGACATCATTTCATATGTGTTGTACATATTACAAAACCTGCTTTTTATAAATGATAAATAAAGCTTTTAGTTTTCAAATGTTTTTGTTCTCCTGAAAGACAAATGTCTCAGCATTGTAGTCAGTCTTTAGCAATCATTATTCTTGTGAGTAATTTGTGAGATGACTCCTGTTGTTAAAGCAAGAACCATTGACTATCAGCTAGATACACTGGGAAGGTCTATGAAGCAGGACTGTTGTGAGCTTAATTTTTTGTTTTAACTGTATTCATGGTTACACATTTTGTAACTTTTGGTCGATATGCACAACTGATGTGTAAGAAAATATACCTGCCAGGACAGATATGTCTTGGTTGGGTATGGAAAGTTGGCAAGGTAAGTTTGATTCTTGTTTTAATTTTGATAACAGGATTGTAATATATGGATTCACTGGAGCATTAGCAATGATTCAGTTAATATTTCATACAACACCTCATCTTGATTAAATTTCTTGGTAGATGTAGCAGTTGTCATGCAAAGCAATTTGCAAGTGCAATAGATCATCTCTTTTGGCATACAAGTGCATTAATCACATTTACACTGGAATGATTCATGTTTGATTGGTTATATATGCTTGTAATTTTTTGTGAGTGTGACCACATAATTTCAGTGAAATACCTTTTATAATGTATAGTTGGACTTTGGACTTACAATTGAGTGAATCTGATGTCCAAATGTAGCTAATGGAGCAGATGTCTTCAATGTCTTGTTATTGCTAATCCTTCTGATCATAAAGTCATATCAATGAGGGATCAAATATGGATCAAGGTCTTTTTTGTAGCTGAAAATTTAGGGTGACAAATGGTTGAGTTTTTCTAAATTAAACAGACTTAGTAAAATTGAATTTCACAAAGATTTTCCTTTCCTGGTAAGACTTGGATGGGTTCAGGTCTTTCATTTTCGTATAGGTTCTTTTAAAGATAAGGGGTTGAAAAACGTTTTTCTGTTTAGGAGGATAGTAAGCATTTTTAAGCCGAGACTGGTTTATGTTATATGACATAAGAGGAAATGGCATGCAGCAATTCTACAACAGTATGTGCCACTCAGTCTTAATGATCATATTCAAATGAGGACAACCAAATACTTTATCCTGGTTCACTGACTGTTCTTCAACTCATTGTTATGGTTTCTCTTTTGGATAGGATATGAGTATTGGTCTATACAATAAACACTCACAATAAATTATGGGATGGACAGAATGATGTTCATTAAAGTTTGTAGCATTTTTTTAACAAAGTAACAATAAGCATGCAGTGATGTGCCCTGGAGTAGACCCTTTTGGATGAAAATGGCAAAGAGAGAAAAACCTTGAAGTTAATATTATAAGATTTAATTGAAAGAATTTGAATTGAAAGATTCCTGCTGAGCCAGAATTTTTGGCCATCTGCTATTGCATTATTCTGTTAGGCAGATGACAGCAAGGTGAGTCATCTCAGGCTCACTTGTGCTTGTTAATGGATGGAGTTATAGCCTGTGACAATTATCTTGATATCTTCACATGAGATGATGCTTGTAACTGGCCTACCTCAAGCATACACTCAACATATTCTGATACTTTTTGGTTTGATCTCTGTCTGATAGAAGCTTGCATGTGTCTTTTATGAATTTAGTTTCCCTATGTTCCATTTTGGATGGAGTAGTGCTCCTTTAGAGTGAATTGCCTTTAAATGGAGATGGGGAATGTTGTTTGCAAGAACTATTCCCATTTTTTAGTGAAGATAGAAAATTGCCTCTTAAACCTTGAATTTGTGTTGTTTTTACTTTATTGAATTATGGCTTTGACAATCTGTTTCACACCTATATCTTGACATGGTATATTTCTTGTAGTGTTGAAACTTTGAAAGAGTTAGATTTCAAATACTTCCATGTTATTATTTGGAGGAGTGATGGCCCCAGAAAGCTTATCTTGTTTCTTAGAGTCCCTATGGAATAAATTGTAGGGAGCAAGGCCCATGGCTATGCTTCTTTAATGTTCTATAATTAATATACACTTAAATGATTGTAGATAAAGAGTTTAAAAGATTAATTCAATGCCATGCTGCTGTCATGAGGACATTTTATGGACCTCTGTGTCCCTATGATGATAAAGTTTTAAGGATTTGTTAAATTTATTGGGACAATAGTGTTAAATTTATTGGGACAGTAGTGTTAAATTTATTGGGACAATACTAGAATATACTGGGGAAAATTTACACTGGCCTTGCAAATGTACCATTGAAGCTAGGCTTTTTATGAATTAGATAAAATATTGTTACCATAAAGGAAAAATGTTACCAATTTAATTTTTATTTAAAAATAAGTACAAGAACCAAGGCAATAAATAAATAAATATTTATTGGATACATTTCTTAAGAACAAAAAACTATGCATGTCATAAACTTGATACATACATCTTGAGCAGGTTGGAAAATACCAGTTAAATGATGAATTACTATAATTATCTGTACTGATATGGCCAACCATAACCATGACTCAATCTGGAAATAAACAAGATATTTACAAGGTCACATGATCAATCTCCTTGTTGACTGAATAGTTCATGAACTACTCCTCTGAACAAGGTATAATAAAAATCAGACATTACTCTGGAATGTGTATATTATCATGTTGCAATTCCTTGCACTGTTTAATATGTATGTACCTACATTGGTGTCACCTGTACTAGGTATCTAATGTATATAGTTGTATTATGGTAACATTAATAGACTAGTCTATTGTTTTACTGGTATTTTAAATAAGCTAGATTTTTCCTGAAAAACAGGTGTTTTTGAAATGCTGGGGGTTATACAATAGCATTTGAGGTGTTTGGTAAATGTTTTCCAGATTTTTTCTAAGTATTGTTGAACTTGAGAATTTAAAAATATAGTTGTGCTGCTATGATATCATATATAAAATAAATAATGGACGTAATTATTACTGTGGTAGTTAAAAATATTTGTATGCTAATCATAATACTTGGAGAAAATGGTAAACTCTACAATTGTTATGATAAAGCAATCCCAAAAAAATGATCCATCCACCACCTCTTTGGTAACAAAATCAAACATGAGATTTAAGTGTTGCAGTATCAAAAGTTAATAATAATAATAATAATTATCATTATTATAATGTTGTGGGTTTAACACCATTTTTCATGATAACTATACATGGTGGCCAGTATATTTGGTAGAGGAAGAACCAGAGGAAATCCTGGAAAGAAAAATAAAACCATGGAAAGTTAACTGTCAAACTTTCTCACATACCCACTTTGGCCAAGCTTGACACTTGAACCTATTTGGACAGAGGTAAGATGTCAGTGATATGTAAAGATGAGTACAGTAGACTACTGCCCCATCCAAGGTCACATTGATAATAATAATAATAATAATAATAATAATAAATTTTAATGATATGGAACTGAAAAATGGTGTGCAAGAAAACTTTTAGAAGTTCAGGTCAGTAATAATACATGTATTAAGGTCAATCAGTGATCTTACCAAAAGGTGGCTTAGAATATCTGGTTACTAAAAAAATATTCCAGAATTTTTAACCTAAAGCCACAGGATGTTTTATAAAAATTATTTTCACCCTTATCTGGACTTTTGCAACATCATATGGTGTAATGCTTCTGAAACAAATTTTTTACAAGTAGGAAGACTTCAGAAATGAGCCATCAGAATTATCCATGGCAACAGAGTTGATAATGTCCATGAATATATTATGTATTTGAAGATCATATATAAATGATATGTTAAGTAAAGTAATAATCATTTAGAGCTGTCCAACTGAAGATGGTAAGGAAGTGTCATCAGTGTTTTGCTTTCATCATAGATGTTTGAAATAGACATAATCCAGATGATGAAAGAAATTATTATCTTTCGATAATTTAGGAACTGCTGCTTATGATTGGCCAGAGTTAATAAAGGCGTTCACTTTAGAAGTAATGTGAACTGAAAGTGACGACCTTGGTTAAACTTCTTTAGTCTTAAAATTCCTGAGAGAGAATAGTTTGACTCTGAGGAAGCCTAACAAGAATAGTGCTTTCCTCATTTAACAAGATAAGGGGACCAGGTGGCTGTCATGTAAGAAAAGTCAGGGTTTAGTGCTCGGACACACAATTTCTGAAAGAGAACAGCATTAAGGTATGCAATTTTAATTTTCTACACAATCTTCTATTTTATTGTTGTTGTTGTTGTTGTGGGGTTTAATGCCATTTTTCAGCACACGATAGGCTATACATGGCAGCCAGTATTAATGGTGGAGGAAGTACCCGGAAAAAAAACACAGACCCATGAGAAGCTATTGGCAAGCTTTCTCACATACCCACATTGGCTGAATCCGAGACTCGAACCAGCACAGTTCTATTTTTGATTGTTTGTTTTGTGCAAATGTGTTTGATATGACTAGGATCCATATTATGTATCATTTATTCAATTTCATGGAAATCTGTTGATGCTAGAGTTGTTATGCAATTTATCTCTTTAATTTTACAGTTACTAGTTTATTGGTAGATTTGATGATTGCATGCTATCCAACTTTTCATATGTGTAGGACTACATAAGGTTATATGAAATAATTTTTATTGTCTGTTAGGATGATGCTGATTGTCATGAGTTAATGATAATTGAATATATATATCTGATTTTGTAATGTTTTAGAGCTTTCTTAAATGTTCTACAAGGTTTGATTAAAATCAATGACAAAATAACAGGTAGTCTGTTTGAGACTATTTTTATTATCTTGTCAGGGATGAAAATGGTATATAAATAGATGACAATTGTTTGTTCATCTGTAATCTGCATACTGGAAAAACAACTGGTATGTCAACAACATAAAAAGGCTTCCCCTATTACTAACAGATATTATAAAGATGGAAAGACCATACAGTTTATTTGTGTATTGATAACATATCTGTGTATCGTGAATTGTATTGATATGTGCAGAACATGTGTATTGTTTCACCCCAAGAATATATTATATAAAATTTATAAAGGTGTTTACTTGTGTGTGTGTGTGTTTTTTCAATCATACATGATTATGTACATAATGCTGTGTGTGCTGATTCCATATACCTAGTTGATATTTTATCAGCCAACCCATTTGTTTATAATAAAAAATCCTTTATTTGCATGTATTGTGTGTAGATAATTGAGGGCCTCAATGAAGATTAATTTTGGTACTAATTGTGTCACCCTCATAAAAATATTATTATTATTATTATTATTATTATTATTATTTAGTTCCAAATGATAACAAGGTAAGCTTAAATAATCTCCATTTAATTAATTGGGCCTTATTCAAAGATTTTTTTCGATGGAATAGAGTAAATGTTTGTGTAGTACATCAAATGTATTATAAACTGAAGTGAACACAACGTAGAGTGACAGCAAGTGGATATTCAAGTTGTCTTTTGTGTCATTTAACCCATGTACTGATCTTTTATGCAAAATATTCATTGACTTCTTTTACATTTTTTTTTAAGGATTTGGAATATGGAAGTTTTTTTGCAGTAATGGAACATAACTTTTATTCTTGAGCAAGTTCCTTGACCAAACTTTGTGAATTTTTTGTCCTTGAGTCATAAAGTAACCTGTTGATTCTGATGTCTAAAGGCCGAAGGTCATATTATGTCTGACAAGAAAATTATAACATCTGACAGAAACTTTAATTCAGGACTGCATACCTTAACCAAAGATCCAGGTCATTTAGATTTATTGGTCAGTAATCCCTTCATTTACTAGTGCCTTCATAAGTGTCTATAAAAAATGGGTCATGTGTATAAAGTGCTTTAATGGTACACTAGTTGAGAATGAGACCTTAAGTCCTGCATATTGCAGACTGCCCAGTTTTAATGTTTCATTTAAAGATCGTTGTCTTCTTTAGTTAATGGACAAACACAATCCTAAAGTCTCATACCATTTGGTCTGGCCCAGTTGCCTTGGATACATCAAGTTCAGAGAGTTACTTGGCAACTAGAGACATCTTTATGACAGTATGAGTATAGTTACTCTTTATCCCAAAGGGAATACAGATTTCAACCAGGTACATGACCTCCTTAGTAATATAGATTTCTTTCATCCAATATTTAAAATGTTGCATATTTTGTCTCTAATGCAGCAGTGTTAGAGATTTGTCTAAAAAAAAGGCAAAAGTGAAGATGACCACACAAATAATGTGGCTTTACTGTTTCATTTTAATTACCACTTACTGTAATAGGCTTTAATATAGTGATGCTAAGTCACCTATATCTTTAGTCTATGATCTCCTGAGAAAATATAAATCTTTTTATTAAAGATCTCTTGAACCAATACAAGAAATATGTCTTGTTGAAAGTTCTCATCTTTCTGACTAACCTGAGAACTGCAAAATCAAAATTGAAGAATACTGCAAAATCAAAATTGAAGAATACATCTAGACAATGCATCTCCTCCCCTCTCTCTCTCTTTGAAAAGTAATTTGGGTGATCTAATGTTAGATAAAAGATTATTAAATGAAGAATATTTTACCTTAGTCAATGTATGTTAATAGATTCCTGCACTTGTAGATATATATGGATAGAGGAAAATGAAAGCAATGAAGAAAAAAGGGAGAGAACAATGCAGTTTATAATGCAAGAAAGATGCATGGCTGCTTTTTATTATAGAGGACCTATAAGCAGTTCAATGATAATGATTAAACAGGGGCCATAAATCTGGAATATTTCATTGACACATTTTGAATAGTGAACTTGATATATATTGTTATCCTTGCTTGTTAAAAAATGGAGACCTCAGGATCCCATGGATCAAATTTAGGTTGACCTAACTATTTTTCATTGTATATGTGAAATAAATATAAACTTTTCCTGTTTGAATGTTGATGCCACATATTCAGATATTAGTAAATGTTAATAAAACTATCAAATTAACTTTATTGTTTAATTGCTTTCTTTGATCTACCATTTCATGCTGAATTGACTAAACATAAGAGAAAAACACTTTTCTTTAAATAGCCTTAGATTATTATTCTTTTCAGTGTTTTGAGGAACACTGTTCTATATGAAAAACACCTGCATATTGCTAAAATGTTTTAAACTTTGGATTCCCATCATGAACAGATACTAAGCCATATTGGGATGATTTTCTTTTGAATAATTCTGGAAGATATTGTGTAGCAATACATTTTAGAGACTTGTACATTAAAATGTTTGTTTTTGGTAAACAGTCATTTTTTTAAAAATCCTGGAAGAGAGACTTGCCTGGTGCACCAGATGGTTCTCCAAAATATAATTGTTGCTGCTCTTTTTTGAAAGTGTGTCAGTATTGCGTTTGGAACATTTTCCCCAAATGTAGTTAAACAGTAGTCAAAATATCATAAAATATAAACATTATAAAAGAGAACCCTTGTTTCAACAGAAAATCATAGAAAGTGAGACACTTCTTGATTTACTTTATTAACATTATGATTCCATGTAGAATTCTGTCTGCTTGTTGCTGAGGTTCTTTAGTAAACATTTTGGACAACTTAAATTTGAATGTTTTCATCAGCAGTTGGGTCCTACAGTTTTGTATTTGCTGTAACACCACCTCTATATGCTTAAGAAATTTTTGTTGAAGTAATTTAGATCAGGTGTCAGTTCATAATAATGATGACAATCAGCATTAAGAGGTTTTTAGCAGCAGCTACTCTTTCTTGAGGCAAAACGCGTTTGAGTAAAGGAAATATTTTTTTAGCTTGAGCAGAATGATTGTCGTGTAAATATTACAGGTTGTAAATATGAAAGCATGTGTAGTATTATATCCATTACAAAACTTAACTTATTTTTGAAAGACCAAGTAGAAATAGAAGTCTAAGAATGTTTAATAGCTCTAAGGAAATGTGCACATTTTAGTTACTGCACTAAGCAAGGTAATGCATACATTTTCCTGACACTTTGTTTTTATGCTTATCCAATTAGTTTTGAATTTTTAGATTTTTCCTGTATCTGGCTTCACAAGTTTCTTTAAGAGGGAATTTACTCAACAAAAAAAAAAACTATGTGGTTTAGTACAAACCATCAGGAATGATAACCCATATGACTGGTATTAATTAAGTACCTTTGATATCTTGTCTCTTAAATTATTCAGACATCAAAGCTCTTAGATAGGCTCTAGTGCATTGAAGGTAATCATTGAGTGCTAATTGAATGGTGTGCCAACAGTGGCGTATAGCCAGGATACACAAAGGTTAATCCCAATGACAAAGTTTTACAAATTTCTTTGAATAATTTAAATTTTGTCTTGAAACTGTACAGTATCTGCTTGTTTTGTTGTTCATTATCCTGGTAAAACTTCAGAGAATTTTAACCAGATTTGATGCTTGCATTACAAAGCTCTAAATCGGGTTTGATTATCAGTTTAAAGCAAAATTTAAGAGAGTTGTAGCTATTAATTTTTTAACGTTTACCTACTTTGGCATTATCATAATTCTATTTCTGCTTGGTAACTTTTGAAGGACCACATGCATTGAAGCCAAATTTATGACAGTGTTTAACATTACAAAGATCTAGATATAGTGTCCTTGAATTGCATTAGAATTTTGTTCCTGTGCAATTTAAAACTTTATGCACCGAACTTAAAGCTGAGTCTTAGCATTAATATAGTTCTAGATAGATTTTCACTATTTTCTGGGGAAATTAACTGACAAAGTTATTACCGCTGTATTTGATTTGATATTTGGCCCTTTATTTTGTTGATATTTGTGGAGAGAATGTGTCAATGCAGAAGATGGATGTGATTGCAGTAATTGTCCTGTTGAAAACATTGACTCTTAAATATATCCATATTTTGCATGTTTTGAAAAACAAGAATGTGTAATCTTCTTCCACGTAAATTTGATTAATTTTTAAACACTTGTTCAGCTTTTATTTTACCTAATTGGGAATAAATATTTAACTACAAGTAGGACAACAATATAGACACCAGCTTAGTTTTGATTTAAGTTATTTCGACTGTTCTACTCAGCTATGCAACACTGTTTTTTTAAAAGTTAAATAATCTAACTTTTCACAATTGATCATGCATAATTCTGAATTTTGTATTTACTACTGTATGATCTTGTAGATTATTAATACTATTGTTTGGCATCCCCATAATTTTGATTTACTTTATATTGACTGTGAATTACTACATTTTTCCAAAGAAATACACTTGATAGTTCAATAAAGTGAAGTACATGTAGCAGGAATATTTTTTCACAACCCCCTCAGTAGACATCAGTAATATTATGACCCCAAACACAGAGGTATTTTTGGATAACTGGATGCTCTAGTGGTAAATATGACTAGATGGTCAATGTTCCAATCTCATAATTTGCATATACTTTATTTCATCCTTTTTTATATAACAACTGTGCTGATTTTCTTTTAATTGGGAAGGAACACTTTCGCTACAGGTATTGATATCCTCTGTGCAAATGTGCACAAAAACACAGCATAACAAAAACAGTTGACCACTGACATTATATTGCTGGATACAGTCAGAATCTGCTACTAAATTGCTAGCCATTACAAATGAGTATAAAAATACTTGCGCTGAGTGAATAATGCATATATATTTAATCTTATGGGTGGGAAATTAGGTATTTTTACCCACTTATTTACTCGTTTCAAAGAAATATCTTCACTCTAGAACTGCATCATCTGGTAGAAATGTGATGATTTTAGTTGTCATTTCCTTAATTAATTATGAGTATAAATTCTCTTTACTTGAGTATACATCATATTAAATGGCTTAATAGTTTAAAACAACTTAACAAACTTAGCTACATCAAGTTAAAATGCAGAAATTGGATGTGATGTATGATACAGCTGGTTTATTCTATTGCAGTGTAACTACTAATCATTGCTGGAGACACAGACTGTGGTTGAGTGTAGATTCAAGTTAGATCACTGCATCTTGGAAATGTATAATAGACCCACAATACCCTCCTGTTTGTTATGCGGGGAATATAATGGAGGCAGGAGTTGCGATAGCCAAATTTTAGTGTGCCATTGAGCAAAGGGGTGTAGATTTGGATCCTACCATCGCATCTGCCCAGGTTGCTACTGTGTTGTGCCCTTGCGCAAGGCAGATTTATTCTAGTTGCCCTGGCACTAAATAGGCTACTTGCATTACTGTGTGTAAAATTGCAATTGAACCAATCCAAACCAAACTAAACCTCTGAAGTTAAGGTCTATGTATTAACACAGGTCTGCGATAATTACATATCACCTGTAGTCAGAAAATGTTACAACTTTTAGCATAGTCTTGGCTGTTAATGACAATCTGTAGGAAAAATAATGACAAAAGTTGCACACTGTAATGGAATTAAGAGTAACAAGCATCATAGTGTACCAAAATGAGAAAAGCAGTTGCTCTTATTTACTGCTATACACAGATTACTAGAAAATTACATAGGTGCATAGGTTACTGCCGAGCTCTGTAGCATCAAGGTCATGTATGATACACTAAAGTGGGTGATATTATAGAAAGGTAGACAGATGTAACTCTACAATGAAACCAAATAATCTGGAATTTTTCTAGTTGCACTACAAAATGTAATGGGGAATACCTCATTTTTTGGACCTGATTTTTTTCCACCCAAAATTCACCCATGGTCGGAGTCTGATTTTTTTGTCCAGATTTTAGACTTTTTGGTCTCAGATCTAAGAATGACCAGTATGAACTGCAAACAGACAGATGAACCTTTGCAAAAAGTAGGATAGAATGGGCATTTGGAATAAAGAGTGGTCTCGATATGAAAATAATGGGTATGATAAGCAAATAAAATAAAATAGAACTCCCAACTTTTCCCCTTCTGCTCATGAGCGAGTCAAATAGCCAAAGAAAAATGATGTTTCTATAACAACTAGGCATTATATTATTGGAAGATCACCTGGAAGTTGATGTATTAGGATGTATTCAGAAATAGCTTTCTTAATATGTTTCCTACTCGAATTTCAGTCAAAAATGACAAAAACCTACAGGGGTTAATGTGTTAATGACAATCTATAGCAAAATAATGACCAAAGTTGCACACTGTAATGGAATTAAGAGTAATAAGCACTAATAACAGGTGCACAGGTTACTGGTCATCACAGATTTCCATGAAAAAATGATGCAGACACAAAGAGTCTGATATGGTGATAAGGAAACTGTGAATCAGACTAGAAAGAAAAAAACTTATGTTAGAACAAGAATGGTTCATTGAGGACAGACATAGGTTGTGATACTTTAATTATGCAATTCGTGTCTGGTAGTGTGTTAGATAAGTGGAGACATAAGGTACGCTAAGGTCATCCAGTTCAGTAGTCTTAAGGGGGGTAATTAATGTGTCACCTGTCAACTGCTGTCTGATCTGTCCTTTGTCATTGTGTAGCTTTTGTCATAGTTAGGAGTCACTAATAGGACAATACAGAGGGTGGGTAATACTAATCCTAGTGGAAAATAAGGATACTAATTATACTGAATTGAATTATCTCTTTAGTACCTTTTGAAATTATCAAAATATTATGTATGAAAATAATTGTTTCTTTGAAGACTTAAAAAAGTATGTTGTATTGAGGTTGTTAGAAGTGTATAAGACACCCCCTTAAACAAAGCAGCATAACTGTAGGAACATCACCACCACCACAACTAACAACAACAATAGTAGAGAGCACTTTTGCATAAGAGGAATAAATACCTTGCTATAAGCACTTAATTTATATTGATCGATTCCAACTGATACATCATGCCAAGGGACCAGTGTAACAATAATGATACTAATTTATATTCAGTTTATAACGTCCTTGTCACTTTAGCAACATTATAGTATACAACAGATTAGAACGCTCATTTGCCCCAGTGCTAGACATAACTATGAACTGTCACACTGCAGACATCATAGTGATATGACTGAAAAATTGTTTAAGCTACATTAAAAATCCAAATCACACACACACACACACACACACACACACACACCACACATACAACAGATTTTCATAACTGTGCTTATATTGTTTTAATTATTTTAAAGCTGAAAACTAATTATTTAAGGAAAAGACACCAAAAATATTTTTTAAAAACCCAACTGAAATTACAGAGATTAAAAAAAGAACAAGACACAAAATATAGAACAAAGAAAGTACTAATATTCAACTGTGAAATCAAATCCACTAACAACAACCAATAATAATAATAATAAGAAGAAGAAGAATGGCAACAAAGATTAAAATGGCAAAAATAATAATAAAAATAATAATGGAAACAAACTTTCTTTCTGAGGAATATCAAGATTTAAACTGGAAATTTTTAAATAGCAAGTGACTTCTAAATCTAAGCAGAAATATATTGAAGTACCATAACCAGCAACCATGTGGAATTCCTGATAAATATTTTATTTTTTATTCTGGAAGAACCTAAAGGAGAGCTGCTTAGTTCAAGCAGGTGAAAAGAATATAGCATATTTTAAGCTTGTAAACATTTTTTTTCTTCGTAATGGCACTTCCGCTCACCTGATAAGGTGAGCTTAAGGCATGGTTACTGGCCCTGTAATGTCAATTAATGTTATTTAAGTTTCTTTTAAAACCTCAGGGTTTATTTTTGCTGAGAGCATCCTAAGATGAAAGGCTTTCAAATTTGTACAACTGATGATCCAGAATGAAATATGGACTCCATGCATACTTGTGGATGTAGAATATGCCAAATACACTCACCTGCATGTTTGTAAGTGGCAACTTTTGCAGGTTGGAGCCACAGTTGCTTATTGGCTTGGATGCCACAAATTGCAACCAAAATTATATGGGTTTGAATCTACTCATCATGTCAACTTGTATTGGCTATAATGGTGTATCATTGGGCAAGGCCCTCAACTCTAGTTGCCTTAGCATGAAACAATGAACTTGTGTTGCATACCCAAACCAAACAAAACCACTATATAACATCTTTAAATAATCTCTATAAAACCCGACAAAAGAATGCCATCAGTTTTACAGAAATGTCCTGGCATTAGGAATTTTCAGGCTTGTACAAATGATGTCACTAATCCACCTTAAGATATGGCTTCTGTTATTGAAAATAGAAACGTACTTAGATTATTTTTTTTTCCTAAAGAAATACTAAACAGAAATTGATATATTTAAATGAAAAGGCCCTGCCAGGATATGCTTTGAAATTTGTACCATTGATGCTGAAGAGGTTACAGAAGCAGCTCTTGCAGTAGATGTTTGCAACAGATTATAGCCAACTATGTACATTTTTTTAATGTGTATATTATATACAACATATCAGGGTGTTTAATTGTGTAAAGTGATGCAAGTAAGCTGTTTTGGTCAGGTACCCTGTAATGATAAGACTTTATTGACAGCACGACAATACTGGAAAGAGGGGTCGGGTGTTCTGTACCATACTGGAAAGAGTTAAAATCTGCTTGCACCACTGCTTTTGTTGGGGGGGGGGGGAGGAAAGAGAGAGAGAAGGAAAAGGATTTTTATGGTTGTGTACACAATACTCTGTGTGCTGAATCCTTTCTTGATTGCTCTTGTTACACAGATTCATAAAACTTTTATGTATGATTCTTGTTTACCATATTTTATATGTATGCCTGCACATGTGTGGATGTAGAATATGTCAAATATACTCACCTGGATCAGCCACTGAAGCCTAATTAGCTGGCACCTGGCCATAAAGTGAAGTGAAGTGGTTTAGTCATAGTCCTTCCTACCTTCTGTGTTTACAACCTCTCAAACACTATGACTAATGTGTGTATGACTTTACAAGGAGTATTTAAGAATCAAGGCCTTTCAAATCTGTGAAAATTATTTTAATCCTCTATTAAAAAAATGGCCACCTGTAATAAACAATTTGACGAAATTTAACAGAAAACATCCTAGTTAGTGTAAATGGCTTTCAAATTGATGTGTGTAATGTTGATCTGTCATTAAATATGGCTACCATTATTACAATTGCGGAAGCACGCTCTGGTGGCCTAGTTGTTAGAGCATCCAACTCGGATGCTGTAGGTTGCGGTTTTGAACTCCGACTGAGTCATAGGAAAACCTTATAAAATTGGTACTCACAGCTGCCTCACTGGGCACTCAGCATTAACAGGTTTGTGTTAGGACTGGTTGCCTTAGTGTCAGGATAATGTGACTGGGTGGGACATGATGCTACATGTTTGAGGCATGATGCCCCAGTGCTAGATGTCACTATAAACTGCCACGCTGCAGACATTGTAGCAATATGACTGAATTTTTTTTAATGCTATGTTAAAAATCCAAATCACACTCACTAAAATTAAGAAAGTCTTTTAATATTTAATAATGGCTTTAAAGAAATACACAGATTAAGAAAATTTTACAAAATTTGGCATTGCCCAGAGTTCCAAGTGATCGAAGATGCTGGCCTTTACATATTGCTGACATCTCACCTCTGTCCCCATGGTATCGAATCTCAGGCTCAACCACTGTGGGTATGTG
The DNA here is from genome assembly GCA_028554795.2 of Sinohyriopsis cumingii. Taxonomy (NCBI): domain Eukaryota; kingdom Metazoa; phylum Mollusca; class Bivalvia; order Unionida; family Unionidae; genus Sinohyriopsis; species Sinohyriopsis cumingii. The sequence continues at coordinate 52,673,459 of CM068838.1, forward strand.
GGAAAGGTTAGCAGTACATGTAGTTTCCATTGGGTTAGAGATTATTCCTGGGGGTTTTCTGGGTTCTTCATCCACTAAATACACTGGCTGCAATGTTAGCCTGTCATGCTGAAATACGGTATTAAAACCATAATTGTTAAAAAATTTAATTGAAAAGATCATTGCTTAAAGCGTGGTCAGATTTGTATAAATGGTTTCTAGCTATCACCAAGTATGGCCAGCATTACTAAGAAGGGAATAAAAATAACTTTAAGGGTTTTGCCAAGATGAATGTTTAAGAGAGTACAGTGTATCTACTCAAAACTGTCTGGCATGTAGGGAATCGAGATTTATACATTTGACGTCATTTTATCATCAGATATATTCGCTATTACTAAAACTTGAAGAACATGAAACAACATATTCTCAGAAACCATTTAACAGAATTGAAGTGAATTTGACAGAAATTATAATGATATTAAATACTTTGACCTTTAATGCAGTTGATGTTTATCTGCCATCAAATTTGTCTTTTGTTCCTAAAATCAGAAATACCTTGAAATGACTTTGTCTAAAAAGCCACCTGATACAGAACATCTGGAAAATTGTCAGAAAGCATCCTAGCAGAAAATTCTTTTGAAGTTTACACAGATGATGTCTATCTGCTATCAAAAATACAGCTGATATGACCAAAATTAGAAGAGCAATTAAACATCATTAATGTTGAAAAGCTATTCAGTAGATCTTGCCCAGCTTTGACACATTAAGGATCCTGGTTGAAAAGGTCTCTCAGTACTGGAGAAATGATGTTCACGTGACATTAATTATCACCTAGGTTACAAAATATAAAGAAACTTTGAATCCACTGGTTGTAATTTGTGCAGAATGAATAGTATTTAGGCAAATTTCTTGGCCAGCTTCTCTTGGTTAGTGATCTTAGGCCACTTGGGCCTCTTTTTTTTTTAGTAGCTTTCTCTTTTTTTACATATTTTGAAGTGCTTCATGTTTCTAATTTGATAAATACTGTATTTAAATGGAGTATTTTTCTGTATAATTCCTGCTCTTATGAAATACTTATGGAATTGACCAGTTTGAGTGCAGCATATATCAATCAGCTATCAGATTATGCAGCAGGAAAGTGGTCTTATAAGAGGTGCAGCCTGTCTGTTGGGGGATCAGTTATGTGAGTAGTAATTACATGTAAAGTAAGAAAGTCACAACTAATTCTGAAACCTTTTCATTTACAAATGACATGCATGTTGTGGAATTTATGTCATTCAAACTGTTACTGTTGTTAATTTATGAAGAATATTGTGAAAAATCATCACTATGTTCTGACAGTTGTTTTAATATCATTGCTTTCTCTTGAATCGTTGTTATCTAAATCTGGCTACAAGAATTTTGTTGGCGTCACTATCATTCTTTCTCTGTCCATTCCATTTTCTCATTGCTATAGAGTATTTTCCTTGTTTACAATGTTGCTTATTCTAGTCTTTCCAACGTAATTTGTTTTAGCAAGGATCATTCAACTCAGTACTCAATGAGTCAAATCACTCTCACTTGTAAATTTAGAAAATTTGTTCTCCTGGATGACATTAAATGTTTTCGCTATAGCTGAATATTGTGTTGCCAGCTTCGTCACTGTTAAAACATAAGCAGACTACCTTGTGTTTGCAAATGAACTGATCTTGTCACATGATTCATTGGCCTATTGAGTTTACGTTTCTTTTCTGTATGTGAGAGTAGCTAGCCAAAAAGGCTATCGTACCATTGTTTGCGTCATGTATGTTTATGTTGAACAATACAGTGCGTTGTGGCCATTAATTTTGTAATCTTTATGATCATCATCAGTAATAATAGCCTGTAATTATCAAAGTTCAAAAACTTGGCATCTAATAGAAGCTAAAGAGGCTAACTTGCTTAACGAGCTTATCATATGAGTATCCATTTCGGGGGAAAATACCAAAATGAATTTGATATTAAAATATATAAAATAGTGCATGTCTCAGCTGTAAGTTATTGCTGGCAGTTATCAGCAGTAATGAAAGCCAGCAGTTATCAAAGTGAAAAACCTGATATCTGATGATAACATGGCAGTTATCAAAGTGACTAAACCTGATATTTGAGGATAATAAATGACTATACCTGATATCTGATGATAACATGGCAGTTATCAAAGTGACTAAACCTGATATCTGAGGATAGCATGGCAGTTATCAGCGGTAATGAAAGCCAGCAGTTATCAAAGTGACAAAACCTGATATTTGAGGATAACATGGCAGTTATCAAAGTGACTAAACCTGATATCTGAGGATAACATGGCAGAAAGAATAATACAGCCACATGCCTTTTTGTATGGGTTATTATAAGTTTGGTTCTTTATTGGTATGTTGAAAAATTTACTTTTATTTTGCACAAACATCACTGGTTGTGTTAGAGGGTGGCCATCCTTGATGGGTACTTCAGAATACAGACTTGATGGTGTTAAGGGATTCTAGTCTTAAAATGTGCATGGCCGCTGATCAGGATAGGACTATATTCTAGATATTTTAAGATATTTTAACCTTTGACTTTTTTGTCCTGTTTTGATGAAATTCTCAGTTTACAAAATGAAATTTCTGTAAACTTTGATAAAGATGTTTCAGGCAGAAAAAGTGCCAATAAATAAATAAATATGATGATATACTGAAATCTGCAAGGTGAACTTGTTCAAGTCATGCAAGATGGGAATGTTTGTTAATTTTTGGGTAGATCTGTCTTCTATGCTGTGTAGTGGCACTTTGTACAGTAGAACTGGTCTTGAAAGACCACCTATTCTGCCAAAAAATATGGTCTCTCAAGACAGGTGGTTTCACATTACAGGTCATACTTTATAATCAATGATTCTGTGCTTTGAGGACCTGGTCTCACAAGACAGGTGGTCTTTCATAGCAGTGGTCCCTCTAGACCGGTTTTACTGTACTATGGGCTGAGCATTACCAGTAATACTTTGACTTTAAAAATGTATGAATACAAAATGAAAAATAAAAATGATTATTATTAAAGAAAATACATCATGATTATTCACTCAAAAATTGCTTTGTATTGAAAATTTTTACAATGAAAAAAGGCTGACATAAAACTTCTGTTTCTTGTCTTTTCTGAGAGTTCTGATTGATAGATTCCCTGGATTATGTCATTTTAATTGCTGGTAATAAAATGTTAAATAATCTTGAGAGCTTGTCGATAATGGTATACTGTATCCTGTATTTTTAGATAAATCTAAAACCCAGACTGATACAAAGTTTGCAACTGCATGACCAGGGGTGGGAATGTTGAGATTACTTGAAGTATCTGTTGATAATATTTAAGCATTACACCATATTATGCAATCCTGGCTTACTTAAGTACTTGAGTACTGTGCAGAATAGAAGAGAAAAGGCTTTTGGTTTTTGTTAGCCTTTTTGTAATGCAGAATGAAGATACATTAAATTGTTCATTGCCAATAATTGAGTAGGCGGTTAATTTTACATTACCATAAGCTTTTTGAAATATAAAAAACTCTTAAATATAAGGTAATGGATATAATTAAATTATAGAATACCTTGAATACTTGAAAAAAGCCTAGTCCAACTGCAAAACCGTACAGACCCAGAGTTACTGTCATAATGTGCCAGCAGATCTAGGTTTCTGCAGCTTGTTAGGATTAATTGAATGAGCAAACACTATTATGCAAAGGAAGGTCAAGTTTGATGTTATTTGTAGTTGGACTTAACTATATGCAAGTATATATAGTAGAAGTAGACATGCTTGAAAAAATTAGATATACTCATTTATTAGTCATTTATTAGTCATAGGACTAATGTGTTCATTTTGCACTTTTAAACAGTTTTATAAACAAATATGATACATTTGGCAAAACTATGTTATTACAAAAACTTCCTGTAGAAGTGCAGTTAGTTTTGTCATGACACTAAATTTGATGACAGACAAAACTAAGCAAACTGAAGATGTCCAAATTTGAACATACTAATTAAAAGATTAATTTTTAAAATGTAGATATTGCACAACTTATAAATTTCATAGACGATTAATTTATGAAATTTTTCTTAGTAACATGCTTGCAGAGAAGCTTCGAGTTCAAGTATGCTTATTACTAGAGACAGATTAAATTCCATGTAAGTAATTTGAAAAATAGAGTATGCATGTATTAGCTTTTAACAACATATAAGCATGATGATAATAATAATAATAATAATAATAATAATAATAATAATGATAATAATAACCACAATAACACCAACAATGACAATAATAACAACAACAGTAAAAATATAAAAAAGATAACAGTAATAATAACACCAATAATAATAATAATAATAATATGAAATTAGTATAGTGGTTAATCTTTGAAGTTCTGAGCCCTTGACAATATTAGATAACACATGAAACATATGACAAAATTACAGAAACAATCACTGTGAAATTACAAAACAAAAACATGCTGAAAATAATTAAGGAAGTCAACATTATTAAGTCATTTAAGTAAAGTACTAATAAATATAAATATAAAAGAATTACACAGGAAACTTGAAAAAGATTTTTAAAAATCCAATTTAATGATAATACAAATTGAAAGTAATTGCTGATAGACCTGAAATGTCTTGGTCTGTTTTCTTGGATCCATAATATTCATGCACCAAATTCTTGATTTTGTCTTATCAAACACACATTTAAATTAATACTATTATTATTGTAACAAGATAACACTGGACAACAAATTTTTACAAAAGTCATGTTACTGAAATAAAATTAGTCAATTCTTATCAATTTTTATGTGCTGAACACGAATATGACAGTCAAATTGCAAAATTGGCTCTAGTTTTTTTGTAATCTGCAAGAAATTAATGTTTACATAACGAAATGCATTCCAATAGTAAAAGGTCAACTGTAATAGCCTACCTATAAAAAATCAAGTCATTGACTACATCTTAGATTTCTTCGCCTGTCTCTTGTACAGCTGTTCGGGAGCATCTCTGAGGAGTGTCCAGCAGTAGTCAGCCAGCATTGTAGTGGACCATTTTCCCTGGTATCTTTGTTCCATTGTTGCGATATCTTGATGAAAACGTTCGCCGTGTTCATCACTAACAATACCACAGTTGCTAGGAAAGAAATCCAAATGGGAATGAAGGAAGTGAATCTTTAGAGACATATTGCAGCCAAGTTTCTTATACTTCATCAACATGTCTTCTACTAGTTCCTTATAGTTTTCTGCCCTAACATTTCCGAGGAAGTTTGTAGAAACTAGGCGAAAAGCATTCCATGCTTGTTTCGCGTCACCTTCCAGCAAGTTGTTGAACCGGTCATCTTTGAAAAGCTCTCGAATCTGAGGACCCACAAAAACTCCCTCTTTAATCTTTGCTTCGCTGAGTCGAGGGAATTTTTCATGCAGGTATCGGAATGCTGGCAAAGTCCGGTCAATGGCTTTCACGAAGTTCTTCATCAAACCTAGTTTGATGTGAAGGGGTGGTAGCAAGATTTTCTGAGCCTCAACCAGAGCTGGGTGTTGGATATTCTTCTCTCCAATGGCTACATTCTGCCTGTGAGTCCATTCCTTCCTCATGTAGTGCATTTCCCTTGCTCGGCTATCCCACTCGCATAAGAAACACATGTATTTTGTATATCCTTGCTGCAGTCCCATTAAAAGGGCAACTACCTTCAAATCACCACAGAGGTGCCAGCTGTACTTGTTATACTCAATGGAATTCAGTAGCTGCCTTAAGTTATCGTATGTCTCTTTCATGTGGACAGCATACGCTACTGGAATAGATGGAAGAATGTTTCCATTGTGCAAAAGCACAGCCTTGAGACTCAGTTTCGAAGAGTCCACAAATAGTCTCCATTCTTGTGGGTCATGAGTGATTTTTAAAGCATTCATGAGGCCCTCAATATCGGAACAGAATATCAGATTACTTTCCTTTCTGAAGAAAGGCTCCAATTGCTGGTGGCGCTTTCGATATGCAGTAATTGTGACATCTTCTTCTAGAAGATTCCATTGTTGGAGTCTTGATCCTAGCAATTCTGCCTTGTTCTTTGATAAGTCCAAATCACGAATCAGGTCATTTAGTTCTTCCTGTGTTATTCTGTGTGGGGTTGATGATGCACCACAGTGAAAATCTGGATCACTGCATGCTGATGGACCAGGAGAAGAACAGGTCGACTCACCTTTGTCTTCGTCAGATGAATCAAGAGAATATTCTGCTGGAGGTTCTGGAATAGGAAGTCCCTCACCATGTGGAACTGGTCTCAATGCAGACGGAATGTTTGGGTAGACTATGCTCGACTTCTTTCGCTTCGTTATTCCGCCGGAAAGAGGAGGAACCAAGCAGAAGTAACAGTCATTTAGGTGGTTGCTTGGCTCTCTCCACACCATTGGGACTGCAAACGGCATTGATGACCTTTTGCAATTCAACCACTGTGAAAGCTGTGTTGTACATGTAGCACAGCATATATGCGGAGCCCAAGGCTTGTCTTGGTCACCAACCTTGCATCCGAAGTAAAGATGATATGCCTTCTTCACTTGAGAATTGATACTTTTCTTCTGGTTGGCAAATGTCACTTCCCCACAAATATAGCAAAAATTGTCCGCGGTATTAACACACTTTCGAGGCATTACAGTTCTTTATTGTACGTAAATGGATAAAATAATAAGTTTTATGTAACAGTAGCTTGAACTGTCTCGCACAACGTCTAAAATATTTTAAATGCTGAACCTATCTGATTGGGCTTTATATAGTACACTGCTTACGTCAGCTTCAGCAGCCGCCTGGCATTAGTATAATAGGCCTACACATGTATAGTACACTGCTGACGTCAACTTACTTCAGCAGCCGCATGGCATTAGTATTGCATTGCATCAGAAAATGATGCAATCAACTGTGGATGATGTGAGCATGATGGTATTATGCAATGTTACATCATTATTCCGGATGTTGCTGCAGTCCTACTGGAGAAATTTACACAGTGAAACATAGAAAATGAGGTATATGAATATCTTCAAAACGAGAGCCAATACAAATTTTTCACGGTTATATTCGTGTTCGGCACACCAAAATACTACAGATTAGGGCCTTTTCAAGTCAGTAATGATTTCACTGTTGACCAGTGTAACTGGGTGGGATTTTCGGATTCACAGCAGAACACTTTTGATGATATAAATGCAACGTTTAATAATGGATGACTTGAATGAGCAATTAATTATGAACATGTGCATGTATATATAGTCCAAATATTGGATTTAATTAACATAAGAATGCACAGACTTATTGATGAAAAATACAAATAAATTAATTTAGCAAATACAACAAGGGGTGAATGGTTCACAATAATTTGACAATGAAACAATGGATATAGTTTACTCAGGTAGTAAACACTGTAGAATTTGACTCGTGTAGTAAAATGAACTCACAGGTAGCAAAATTATGGTGATAAAAAAAGGGACCAATATGTAAGGAGATACACTCCGTCATCAGCACTTTTATTTCAGCTCCATGGCTGCTACAGTTCAGCTTCACAGCTGCTACGGTAATTCCTATGGTTGGCTTTACAGCTTGCACCACGTTGACCCTAATCACTGATAACTTTGAACGCTTGGGTCACTCTGGTCACTCTAGATGCTCTAGATACTCTGGACACTCCAGACAGCTTTACACAGCTCTACACACTCCAGACACTCTGGACATTAGACATTAGTCAGCTGAAAATATATCCAATAACATGTATTATACATGACACGGGCATAATGATGCAATGATGTTATACACTGTAAGTTATATAGATTACATTATCAGCACAACAATTACAAAATGACAGGTTCAAAAATAAACCTAACCCTGCTCGATAAGAATCCTACTATATTAAACAGTTCTTTAAAAAAAATGTAGCTTTACATTATTAATATAAATCCCTTGCTAAGTCAAAAACAAGAATAGAAATATGTGCATTATACTGCATAAACCAAAGCTACATAGCAAACATACAAAAATAAACATGGTAATACAGTACTTATAACTTATAGACTAGAAATAAATAAACTTACCTCTACAGCTGAAGATGTGCAAAATCATTGTAGCAGACCGCTGGCTGACAATACCAACTGTATTGTAAAGAAATGTACATACGGTGAGGTATTTATACACTTATACTAAAGACCAGTCAAATCTAGCAAAACAATTTTGGGGGAATTGCCTGTTCAGACATGTTGCAACAAGATCAAAGTAAATAAGCTGCATATAAACATGTGAAATTTACAATGTTTCTTTCTCGCTGTTTCTCTGTTTTGTTTCTTGGTTAGAACATCTGTCTCGGATGTGGGAGGTCACAGGTTTGAACCTTGGCTGAGTCGTACCAAAGACTTGTGTGAGGCTGTGGTGAAGATGTGTAAGCTCTTCCACTCCTTATAGTTTTTAAATCATTTTCTGGAAGATGATTGACCACAGTGTTATTGCTCGGATTGTGTAAGCAAGAAAATAAAATATGAAATTATGGAATGAAATAACATAGATCTGAGCAGGGATATAGAATAGAACAACACGAGCCCCCATATATAAAATACAACAATTTAAACATTTACATAAACAAAATTAAATTGCAAAATGACATGTCAGTAATTTACTTTCTCTCAGAAATGGTTACAAAATTATGTTAAATTCAAAAAGCCATTTTTTATCATATGCTTGAGTGACTGATTGAACTCTGATTACCAACATGACAGCATCACCTGTGGCTTATAATCTTTTCCAAATCACTGCTCATGATATTTTGGCTTTTCCTTATTTCTTTCCTTCTCAATCTCTCTTTAGCCTCTACTTGTGATCTACCTCTTGATTGCAGACTGTGCTCTTTTTCACTGTTATGATGCAAACAATTTAAGATGGATAACTTGCATATTTACACAATTGGTATCGGATGTAATGCACGAAATCTACACTAAATGATTTCTATTACATAAAAAACAACTGAATCCAAACTCATTCCTATAATGAAATATTGTATGACATTCTTACCTTGTATGAATTATATAATATGCATGATTATTTTCTGAACTGAAGGAAAATATGAAGTATGAACTTAAAATATATAAATTCAATGATAATTGCAAACTTACATCAATAAACACATTGTAAATAAATTGTGACTAACCTTGTCTTCTGGAGCCTAGCTTGATTATCATCAGAGGATTCTCCCTGTCTCTTCTCTGGATCCAGGTTTCAAACATTTCCAGACCCCTTTGTCCATTCAGTGTTTTGTTTAATGAGAGAGATTATTTATTTTCCTTTGAGTCCCTCAGCAGAAAAACTTGGGCTGACAAATATCTCATTGGAGACTATTTTTAAACCCTGAATTCCTTTAGGGACCCCCCCCCCCCCATTTAGCTTAGACAGTCATGATTACTACTTTAGCTGCCAGAAATTTGTGTCACTCCAATAGAAGTCAGAATAAGCCTCTCAAGTCTGCTTTTATTAATGACTATTCCGGAAAATATTATTTTGTGATGCAGATTTCAGATGGTCCCTAACTTCCAAATATTTTCCCAGGTTCATCTCAACTCTTGTCATTTTAACATTAATGTTAACACTGCACACTTATCTGCACACTTAACTGCATGGGTCCTAATTAAAATTCAGTTCATGCCCCAGACAACAGCTTCTATCCTCACACATAACAATTTATAGCAAGTCTTACCCATGTGTCAAACTTGTGTGTGATGCTGACCCTGAGAGAATGTACAGCAAAATTATCTTGACAAAATTTTTGCAAACAAAATTCCATGCATTCTTCATAGCTGCTTGTAAATGTTCTGATATAATTTGTTGGACTCTTAATTCAGACTGCTCTTTCTTGACAGAAGGGAATAAAATGTCATGTCCACTACAGCCTATTCTGAAGTACTTATTGCCAAATTGCAGACATTTTGCAGTCAAGAGTCACTAATTCTTATCCAGTCCCATTTCAGTTCCAGTACAGAATTGTATTTAATTTGATATGAAATTGTTTTATAAAGTGAAACTGATACCAACCACCGTTCTTTCTGATATCTTAAAACTGATGCTATCTTATCACACCACCCTAATTCAGATTGGTAATTAATTGTACTTTAATGAATAGGAGCATCTGGCTATTTCAAGTCAATTACAATTTTAGATTATTTCCCAAACCAAAAGTTTTTATATTGTCTATCATGTTACAGATGCAGGCAACCTAGTGTGCAATACGGGAAATACACCTACAAATTTGGTTTGTGCACATCAATTGCAGATTTGGTTTTTGCACACGATTGCAAATTTGGTTTTTGCACACTGGTTGGAAATATCTTGATGTTTTAATTCAAAATCATTAGTTCTCAGGAAGGACCAATTTACCTGGAAAGTAACATCTTTCATTTTCAATATCCAAGTTTATTTTTGGTTTTGCATTGATCAGGTTTTTGGTTGTAATCAAATCATATTTACTTTTTTGTCTTTAAGTTTTCAAAGAGAGAACTACATATTATTTTCAAGAGTGGCCAATACTTGTACTTATAAATCTGCTGAAAATTTTATACCTGTTTATTTTGTTTAGGTTGTTAAAAAGCAGAAGAAAAAAAAAAGGAACAAAAATGCTGAATTAAAGACCAGACCATGTAAAGTTGCTTATAAAGCTGATTCAAATTGCAAACAAAATAGACCCTAATTTGATGTTACATCAAAATGATGATGGTAAGATCTTTGTGCTAGAGTTTCCTTTTTTATGTTTTTGTTATGTATATATTTTTTTTAAATACTTTTTATTTATTCTTTCTGTATGATTTATCTTGGTCCAAAAGAAATACCACAACAGGAACTTGACTCCAAGGAGACAAAAATAACAGCAGTAGAGTATACCTGTGTAGCAAAATGGCTGGTGATGACCTGCATGTCGATCTCACCCCAAAGTTCAGAAACAAATGTAAATGTGCTCAAAAAGTTATATAACCATTATCTTGAACACACTTGTCAATTTAAATATTGAAATACATTTTCTAGAATTTACTGCTGTGTGTCATATACAGCTTGTGTTTTTTATCCTTAATGTACCAAATGGAGAATAGTATTTGCACATGCGACATTGGGATGAACCGAAACATATACACTTTGTGTTTTTTATGCTTAATGTATCAAAGGGAGAATTGTATATTATACTGAGATACACTTATAAAATAAAGTGTTTTTATTATTATTATTATCATTATTATTTTTATTATTATTATTCAAAACCCAAATATGATTGTATTTATGTATACAACACGAACAAGGATGCCAGTGTTATTGCTGTGTCAGGTGGTGACTTAGGCATAATAATAAATAATAATAATAATAATAATATTAATAATAATAATAATAATAATTAAGGATGATGATGATAATAATGGTAATAATAATATCTTACTTTTACTCTTTATTTTATGGATTTTATATATTTTACTTCTAATTTTTAAAAAAAAAAACATTTTACTGAAAGTTGACATAATTACCTTTTATATATTATAGTACCAGTACTTCATGTTTGTATATTGGAAGGGTTTACCTTGTTAAAGTTTAGTGTAATTTATTTGATTTTCACATTTATGGAACTTTATTTTCACTTTGTACCATAATAACACTATTGTTCTGATTTACCATTAAACAGTAATACAGGATTATTCAAAGTTTGTGTAAAAGAATTTATAAAAAAAAAAAAAAAATCTTGAAAAGTAAATCCATCCTGAAATCTAATCAGGGTATCTACATATGCATGCAGACAGGCCTACCCAATTTCATTTGCCTTTTGTGACATGAGTACTTTTTGTGTGGATCTTGCCAACAAAGTTCTAGGAATGGATTGATATACAGTTGTATGGACATGCGGAATCAGTATGCCCCCAATGCAGTCAAAAACATGCATTTTATTGGATATATTAAAGGAAAGAAAAAATAGTTCATTTGAAGGTTACATGAGCATCAGTTACTCTCTAATCTCTGCTAGCTGGAGATTACTCCACACATTGAGATCAGGAATAGCATCCTAAGTGAGATTATTGCTCTGCAGTTCTGGGGTTATTGAGGTTGCCAGGTAAGAGACTTTTTTTGTTTTCTGGTCTTTGACCCCAGGCTACAACACAGACCAGGATAATTAATTATTTGGCTGCAAAGGTCAAGCTTAATACTGTGTTGTTTACACATCTTAAGATACAAGTATTCTGGTGCTCTAGCATAGGATTTGAGAGGAATAAAACAAAAACTCTAGACTAATAGAAATGGCATGTTGTAATGTAGTATGTGTACTGAATTGTAATGTAATTCATACTCTTAGTTACTGTATATACTCACTTGTAAGTCCAGTCAACTTGTACCCTGATCTTCCATCACATATTGTACAGGCAGATTAGGGTCTGTATTGTTTGTTGTACAGATAACAGATTACTCCAAACAAATCTACCTAGGTCCAAGTCTTACAACACAATACGTAATGGCAAATCTGGGTCTGTGCAAGATGCAGTTGGACTTAATAAGTGAATATAGGTGGTATATAGTCCCAACTCAACACTACTCTTGGGAAACTTATTGTACCTAGATAGTCCTAATTAAAGGTGTTTTGACAGCAAGAATTTTAATGTGAATTCACTTTTATGTTTGATAACAGTTTTCATGGATTCTGTAGTTCTTTCAAAACCATAAATTCAAAGACCAGGAAACATTTGTGGAAACATTAGGACCACTTTTCCATGTCATGGTTGTAAGTACCAGTAAAAATTTACTTTTTGCAAAATTACCAGATGTACTCTCTTATAAGTCAAATCCAACTGCAAACAACATAGACAAAGATCTTTTATCAGGTAATGGATCAAGGTCCAAGTTGTTTGGCCTACTGATTACTCCCAACAAATTGCAGAGATCTAGATCTAATGACACATTAAGTAATGGCAAATCTGGGTCTGTTCAGTTTGCAGTTTGACTTCTAAGTGATTATAAATGGTGAAAGAAATTGATATCTATAAAAAATATATGAATGAACGTTATATCTTTAAGTGCTTCACAGAACAACAACATTTTCTGTTTTGTAGTTTTTAAAGTTCACTTTCATGATGGCATCATTGTTTTCCATGGTCAGAACAGGTACATGTAGTTCTTGGAAGGACAACTGTCTGCTCAGGATCCCCCCTCATCACTTGTAAATCTATATGTGTGAATTTGAAATTGTATTGGTTGGGCTGAAATTTTTAAACAAACAAACAGCAATTATGGCATTTTTAATGCTGTATTGTTGATTTAATATTGACACTGGGTAGAGGACTGATTTTAGTTATATAATGTTGCCAGATTATCTCCTCTCACACTGATGACTCACTAGTGGTCTACATCCTTGAAAAGGGATGAGGACTACAGGGCATAGGCTGGGTTGTCTGGTCAACCTCAGATTCCTCTGGAAGACAATGACATGGGTAATTTCTGTCCAGAAAATGGTTAGCTATGCAATAGCAACAGGTAAGCATTGCATCATTATAATGAATTTATTTCCCTCCATCCAAAAGCTACATTTTCTTCAGGCAACAGTGAAATTTATTTCAGACTTTATTCATGCCAATTTAATGAACACAGCTTGAGTACTTGTGAAGAGATGTGCAAGTTTTGCAAATCAGCTGATGAGATGGGTGTAATTCAGCTGAAGAATTGTCTTCATTTCAGAAACATATAAAACAGTTATAAACTACTGGTACTGGCTTTTAATCAGAACACAATAAAATCAAATTTAAATTTAATTCATACCATTTAATGGAAACAAATTTAAGATCTTATTGTGATGAATATGTGCAAATTGTATGCATCAGTGCTTGAAATAATTCATCTGAAGAAATCATCTGCATCTTACAGTCCATCAATACCAAGCATACAATGTAGATTCTGTGAGTACATGTCATTTTAAGCATGCATACAATTTGATTTTTGTAGTGCAAATGCTATAGCTGAGGGGGTGAGAGGATTGACCTCTCAAGCTGTTGGTTGTGGGTTTGAGTTCACATGGCAGTGATGTATTTTATGTCTTCTTCGAAAAATTTAGTTCCAAAGTCAAGTTAATTATCAGCAGTGACAGAGCTGTGGTGGCTCAGTAACAAGATACTGGCTTTGCAACACAAGGGTCAGAGGCTTGAATCCAGCCAAGATAATCACAAGTAAGCAGTTATGGTGAAGAGCAGGGAAGGCATCTTGCTTCCATATCCTTGGTACTAAGTAGTCATTTATGTGCTGTTTTACTGTTTTAACATCGTCATCATCAATGTGAACAGTAGCAACCAAAACCAGGGAAGGCATCTTGCTTCCATATCCTTGGTACTAAGTAGTCATTTATGTGCTGTTGTACTGTTTTAACATCGTCATGATCAATGTGAACAGTAGCAACCAAAACAACAAAAACAGTAGCAACATTAAGAACAATCCATGGTTTTCATCAAACTGTTTAGTCACAAGGAAGAAAGAAAAAGACCTTAATTTTAAATTTTGGCACAACCCAGACAGAATGAAAATTTAATTTTTTTGATAACTAAAGGAAAAGGTGAATAGATACTCTAACATACTTAATTTTGTTCTGATATAATAAGTTTCAGTTCCTTCTCTATTTAAATGCTCACCATTAAGGTGGAGTGTGTTGTCTGACCTGCTTACTGTAACCAGTTTTGTTTCTGTATTATCTAATAACTTCAGTTGTCCATCATGTACAGTTACCAACCTATGTGATGGTTTGCAGGAGATCCAGTTATAGGGTGATGGGTTAAATTCACCGAGTCACATTAACCTATTCTCCACTGTGTACAGTTACCATGTTTTACAGATTGCTTGCACTTAATGAACCATATTGATTTCAGTAGCTAAATCATAGTAAGGCTCCCCGACTAAAAGAAGTACAGTTTCTGAAAATAACTTGGGTTTTGCACCATGTGCAATCAACAGACGTTATGTTTATTTTATTTATTTTGTGTGCTTGACCTTGATCCATGATTGAAGATAGAGTTTTTGCCTAACTGACTTTTGCCATTTTTTTTTTAAATATGTTTACTTTGAGTTCAAGGCTTAACCTCATTTATGGAGTGTTCTGGAAGTGAACTTGTTTACAGTTGGTGGAAATTTCCATTGGGAATTTGAGTTTTCCAGAAATTGTGTTGTCTTTTAGGTCACTTTAAATAATATTTTGTATATAAAGGTTTTGTAAACTGTCTTCATTCCTGTACCATATCAGTCTTTGGGAATCAATTGTCAGAATTTAAGTCGTGTTCAGATTTAATTTAAAAGGAATCTTTTATTTAATTATTCATTGTAATTGCAAAGTGCTCATTGACTTTTTGGACTAAAACAGTACATTAAAATTGTTGTGAATCTAAAGACATTCTCAATTACTTCTCTTTAATTCATCAATATTATTGGTATGTCAGCACATTCAAGATTATAGGAATTCATACAGAACATTCTAAAATTTTGTCCTTGAGATAAAACATTTAGGATTATTTGGGATTTAATTCACAATATGGTAAGTGTCTTTTGAAGTTTCACTTTTTATTCTAGGGAAATCAATCATTTTTTGGGATTTAGTAAATTTGTTGGTTTTTCTTCTTTCTGTTACTTAGTTTAAGACCATGGCATTGGCAACACCAAACTTTGTGGATGACATGCATTTTGGGGTCAAAAGCTCCAAGTTTCAGGTCACTGACTAATAGAAAAAAAAGAAAATTGCATAAAGGCTTGAGTTATTCACCAACATCAGTTACCAAATTTTGTGGATGACTTGCACTTGGAATAAGGAAAAAGCCTATAAATTTCAGGATCAAAATCACATGGTTATTTTTACTATGAAAGAAAAATTGTTTCCAACAACAGCATTTGTTTAACTTTACATAGGTGGACCAATGTTTTATGCATGGCTTGCACTTGGGGTAAGGAAGACTCTTATACATTTTGAGATCAAAAGAGTACTTTCACCAAGGTTTGTGGATGACTTATATGATGGGTTACACAGAAGACGTGAATTTTGGGGGACAATTTGTCCAAGTTCACTGACATTGTAAGAAGAAAAATATTTTATTTTGCATACATAACTTTGCTTCCAGACCAGATATTTTGATGAATGTTTTGTGGAGGGCTTGTACTCAGGGTATGGAAGATGCCTGCTGATTTTGGGTTTGAAAGTTTTGTTCTAGAATAAATTCTTGATCTATCCTTGTGGATGGTTTACACTTTGGGTAATGAGAAAGATTTGGGGGCACAATGTTCAGTGATCATTGTCTTGGTATGATAATAAATGTCTGCTCATTAGTTTCAAAACTACATTCCTGGATAAAAGTTTGATGTTAGAAACTGATGGCCGATGATCTCAAAAGCTGACCATTCTTTATTAGTGCCGATTTCTAGTTGGTCCTGAATGAAAATGGTACCAATCAGATTTCCATTATGGCTGCCGCAGTGATCATCTCAGACTCTTGGTATAGTTTCGTCTTAATGCTGAGTCATCTTAACATGGGGTTTTCACTAAAAGACTCTTTAAGATGTCTACTTAGTCCTAAATGAAAATGGTCCACTCAGATATCCTTTATGGCTGCCATTTTGAAATTCTTCTGATTACTACTCCTCCTGAAAAAGTATTAATGACATGAGATTGTCCTAAAGAAAATGGTCCACTCAGATATCCTTTATGGCTGCAATAGCAACCATTTTGAAATTCTTCTGATTACTACTCCTCCTGAAAAAGTATTAATGACATGAGATTGTCCTAAAGAAAATGGTCCACTCAGATATCCTTTATGGCTGCGATAGCAACCATTTTGAAATTCTTATGATTGCTACTCCTCCTGAAAAAGTATTAATGACATGAGATTGTCCTAAAGAAAATGGTCCACTCAGATATCCTTTATGGCTGCAATAGCAACCATTTTGAAATTCTTATGATTGCTACTCCTCCTGAAAAAGTATTAATGACATGAGATTGTCTTATAATGTCTAGATACATGTAATTGTAAATGAAAATTGTGGAACAGCATCCATCTTGAAAATCTTGTTATTGCTGGTCTTCTTGAATTAAAAGCCTCATTGAAACTGGGTTTGCACCAAACATTTTCCAAATTGATAATGATACAGCTTGTATCCAATATCACGACCATTGTGGAAATCACAAAATCTCATTATCACTATCCTTTCAGAAGGGATAGTGGTTTCAAACAGGGCATATACTAAAAGACTTCACATATGGTTTATAGTTGATCCTTAGTGAAACTGGTGCCACTGAAGCATCTAGCATGGCCTCCAAAGTGCCAGTCTTGAAAGTCTTGTTACTGTATTGCTACTTGAATGAATGGTCATGTGAACATGGGGTGTTTAATGAAAGACTTCTTGTGGTCTTAAATGAATATGGTGCCAGTCTTGTCTCCAACATATTCACCACAATAGCCATCTTGAAAATATTATTGGTTTCATGTTACAAATGGTAATGGTGCCAATCTGATATCCAATTTGGCTTCTCTAAAAGCCATCTTTAAACTTGTCTTATTGTTAAACATTCAAAATGGAAGTCGTATCAACATAGCGTTTTCACCAAAGACTTATTATGATGTTTTGTTGGTCACAAATGAATATAGTGTCGATTTGATGTCCAATTTTGCTGAAATATTTCAGACTTTGACTAAATACAAGGAATCAACAAGATACTTCTGATTCGCTAAATACAAGGAATGAATAAGGTACCTTTGTTTTGACTATATACCAGGAATGAGTGAGAACTTCTAACTTTGTCATCTAGCTATAGTATACAACTTAGGTGCATAAAAGACCAATTGCAAGTTTTGTAATTAGCTTAAATAACTGGACCTTATAGTTTGTCAGACACCATACTTTATTTTCCATATCTGTAATAATTTTAAATAGTTTAAAAATGTCCAGACACCAAGTGATTGTTAGTAAAGTAATGAATAATCTTAACCTGTAAATATCCCAGATACAGCACCAGCCTTAACAAACACGGGGACTGATTTGGATCATTATAGCACAGCTCCCTGGATTTATGAGTGGGGCCTCCTGTGAGCATTGCATTTGGAAATAAACCTTTAAAACGCTTTATAATATATTGAATTCAAAATTTTCTTACATCACTTTAAAATTACTTTCTATTTCTAATATATACTTTTTATAATTACTAACATGTAGGGCCCCTGTGAATGCAGGGCCTGATTAGGTCAAATCAGTCCAATCGGCCTAAGGTTGGCCCTGCCCAGATATTACAGAAACATGTTCTGGTAAAATCTGGAAAAAGTATTGGGTAATTTTGGTTGTCATATGCTGACTTCAAATTTTGTCTAAGTTGGTTATGATTGTCATTTTGATTCATTATTAATATGCTGCATCAAAAAGAACATATACTCCATGACAAGCCGGTCCCAAAGAAAGTGGGACGCTATATTGTTAAAAGTAAATTCATAGAAAACAACATTTCATCTTGACAATGCTGGTGGAATTAATAAAGGCATCACTGTGATAACTGTTAAATTAGTGGTCGTCAGCGTTGCAGGAAGCCATCCTGTGATTGTATGTAATGCTGGACAGCACACAAAGGGAGACAAAGCAGTCATGCACATCACCTTCTTTCTCTCACTAAGTGGATTAACTTTTGTGTTATAAAGTGTTTTTTGATTAGAGTTATAACCCTTGGTAGTTAACTGAATAGCTTCATTGGGATGTTGCTTGTAAATATGTCATCTGAAATCACAGTATTTGTACATTATGAGCAGACTTTCATAGTTTCACCAGAAAAAAAGATAAACACAAGAAATGCAACCAGAATTCTTTATTTTGTAAAAGAACTTTGAAACATATGCAAGCATTCTTCATTAGAAAGCAATATTATTGAGACTGGTACTTTGTCTAGTGTTGTATTTGTTTGGCATGTTGATAAACAATCATGCTAGTAAAGATATGAATTTTCCAGACAGAGTATTTGGGAAAATTGATACATGTACTTGTGATTAGTTGTTGAAATATTTGGTCAGTGGGAAAAAGAATTACTTTTAACGATGCTACACACAAAGTCTCCAGACCACTTGAGAGGAACATAAAGATTTATTTGACACAATTTTGAAGAAGGTGCTTTTCAGGTATATTAGAAGTAGATGAAATAGAGGCAGTGTTTTTAAAGCTACATTGTTGCTTCCCTTTTGAAGGTCAGCTATAGGTAATGCTTCTCATACCAAAATTATACCTGATGGTATTCAAATTCGTGTGTGGGGGGGGTATCTGTGCTCTCTTAATACATTTCTGTTTTGGGGTCAAAAATTCCTCACAAAATGCATTTTACCCATCTAATTCCAACTTTCAGACCTAATTTAACAACAGTTTAATAATCTAATGTAGTTTTTCCCAATTTGCCATGTTTGAAGAAGGCATACCACATTCAGTATGACTCTCAAATTGTTTATTTTTTTAAAGTTCATATAGAATTCTAAATGAATTCAGTCAATAAGGTAGTCTTCTAATAAATGATAAAACTATTTTTGAATAATATTGTCTTTCAGGCTGGGGAACGTGTTACAGATTGAATAGCATGTCATAGTGTTTTTAATCTCGTGCTGAAATCATGTGCTTATCTGTATGTTTAAAGAAACATTAAACATATTTTGTGAAAATGAAAATATTAAGAGGAAAAACTTTACATACAATTTTAAACATTTGTGAGCACTATTGATCAATTCTACTGTTGAACTTAAAATGATCAAACTTAAATCTGTTGTTGATCAAACTTAAATCTATTGTTGATTGAACTTAATTCTAGTGTCACACTGTCAAAGTCAACATTTACAATAAATGTCATGACTGAGGAAACACTCCACTGAGTTCAAATACTGGAAGAATGTCCAGACTGGTTTTGATGAAGCTTTTGGAGTTTTAGGGCCCTAGCATGGCATGTAGAACTTTGTTCACAGTCAAATGGCAAATGAAGCCTTTATTTAAATGAGTAGCATTAATGAAAGTATGCATTTCTTAAGTTTAGATGTTGTAAACAGGATATAATTAATGTTCTCAGCAACTTCTAGGTCCTAAACTTGCAGTATCTCTTTCTATTTTCATTGAAATAGTAACTGAAGCTGAGCTTGATAATGAGTCTCGTCATATTTTCAACATAATAGTAGCTGAAGCCATTCTGAAGACAAACTATTCTTGATGAGACTGAATTGCATGGAATGATGATTGCCAGTTATGTGATCCTTGTTAAATTTTACATGTTGTGGTGAAATCTGTTTTAAGGCAATCTTGTATAATGCCCCCCCCCCAGGTGAAATTTTATATGCTGTGGTGAAAAGTTGTTATAAGGGAATCTTGTATAATGCCTACCCCCCTGAGAAATTTTACATGTTGTGGTGAAAAGTTGTTATAAGGCAATCTTGTATAATGCCCCCCCCCCCGTAAAATTTTACATGTTGTGGTGAAATGTTGTTATAAGGCAATCTTGTATAATGCCCACCCTGTGAAATTTTACATGTTGTGGTGAAAAGTTGTTATAAGGCAATCTTGTATAATGACCCCCTCCCAATGAAATTTTACATGTTGTACTGAAAAGTTGTTATAAGGCAATCTTTTATAGTGCCCCCTCATTATAATAATATTCATAAACACCATAAAAGTGTTTGGTTTGATTTTCTATGACACAGGAAAATGGGTATTATCTATACTAAATTACATATTAGGCCCAACTAAACAATGTGTAACACAATTTTTGTTCCTGGATAGTAAGTGTTATTTCATAATTGCTTATGCTCAAAAAGGATAGAAAATGGCTTATATTCCCCACAAACTTTGCTTATATGACCAGGAAAGTGATATTTTGAAATTTACTTATTTCCAATGAGAAAACAGGTGAATTTGTGTATTTTCATTAAAAAAATGCAGAAAATAACAACATATGAACCAAAATGAACATATATTTATACTAAAGTAATACAAAAATGACCACAAAAGATTTAGAAGTGAGTAATTTTAGAGATTTAAGATTATACTGTAAATCACTTTCACGAATCAGCCCCCCATTTTAGTCTCCCATCACATTCTCGTTATAGTGGTCTTGGTAGCAGCATTCAAAGTCCAATATATCCTGGTGGAAGCACTCACCTTGCTTCTCTGAGTAAACTCCCATGTTTTCCTTGAATTTATCAAGATGAGCATCAAGGATATGGACTTTGAGGGACATCTTGCAGCCCATTGTGCTGTAGTTCTTCACCAGAGTCTCAACCAGGTCCACATAGTTTTCTGCCTTGTGATTTCCCAGGAAGCCCCGAACCACTGCAACAAATCTGTTCCAAGCTGCTTTCTCCTTACTAGTGAGCTTCTTGGGGAATTCATTGCACACCAGGATCTTCTTTATATGTGGTCCGACGAAGACAACATCTTTGACCTTTGCCTCAGACAGCTTAGAGAATAAGCCTTGAAGGTACTTGAAATTTGCAGACTCCTAATCTAGAGCTCTGACAAATTGTTTCATAAGGCCCAGTTTGATGTGCAGTGGTGGCATCAGCACCTTCCGTGGGTCCACCAATGGCTCACACTTTACGTTGTTCCTCCCCACAGAGAACTCGTTCCACTGTGGCCAGTCCCACCTGTGGTAGTGCACCTTGGTGTCCCTGCTGTCCCAAAGGCAAAGATAGCAGGGAAACTTGGTAAAATCACCTTGGAGACCCATCAGGAATGCCACCATTTTGAACTCTCCAATGACCTTACAGCCGTACTCATCATACTTCAAAGCATCCAGCAAGGTCTTGATGCTGTTGTAATTCTCACTCTCTTTTAAAGATGGCTGCACTCTTTCTGGAGGAGTGGGTAAGGGGAGCCCAGGGCAGCGTGGCATTTGGGCAATGGATGAAGGAAGGTCCAGATACATGATAGCAGGTGCATTCTTGCCGGTCTGACATTTGGAAGGGTCCATCATGAAGTAGCAATTGCTTGAGTGGTCAGTGGGTTCCTGCCTAATTCTTGGGATAGCGAACTTCATGGCTCTCTTTTCCCCTCTGTACCATCCTACAAAAATATATTTATTTCATCCATGACTAATGTGTAAGAGAATCTCACAACATTTTTCTTAAATTATATATTTTTTAATAAGATTGAAAATTATAAAACATTTTAAAATTAAAAACTTTTACAATTTTAAAAATTTAAACAAATTTTATAACAAAATTTTGAGCAACAATTGTCCATCTTACCTTCCAGAGTTTTTTTTTGCAGTGCTCGCAGTTGAAATGAGGTGCCCAGGGTTTGTCTTGATCTCCAACAGGCATGCCATAGTATACCTTGTGGGCCTCACACATCTTAGTAGATGCTTACACAGAGAACTTTTTCACTCTTGTCTTGATAAATTGATCGCAGACA
The DNA here is from genome assembly GCA_028554795.2 of Sinohyriopsis cumingii. NCBI lineage: Eukaryota > Metazoa > Mollusca > Bivalvia > Unionida > Unionidae > Sinohyriopsis > Sinohyriopsis cumingii. The sequence continues at coordinate 52,695,862 of CM068838.1, forward strand.
TAGAAAAATGCATCTGCCAGTTGCTTGCAGCCTCTTGATGCCATCTCAGAAAAATGCAGATACGTATCCACTTTGGCAGCTGGAACTAAACTGAACTGGTGGCTTAAGGCCCCTGTATTTATAATACTATGTATGTTACTGGAAAGATAGAAAGTTCTAGAAGTTTATTCCAAGTTTACTCAGCACTGAATCTATCTGGAATATTTTGGAAAATAGGTAAATTTCAAAATATCATTGTCCTGATCGCAAAAGCAAAGTTTGTGGGAAATAATCACCATTTGCTATACTTTTGAGACATAAGCAATTAGGAAATAACACTTGCTACCTAAGAACAAAAAAAGAAAAATTTGTTACAGGGTGATATCATATACCCTGATCTGCCATCATATAATTTGCTGGCACATTAGGATCCTTGTTGTTCCACTGATTGCTCCTAACTTAATGCATTGACCCAGATTTACCAGCACATTATGTGATGTCATATCTGGGTCTGTTCTATGGAGTTTGCATATTTATTTGACTTCTGAGTGAGTATATATGTAGAATATTTAGTGCCAAAGCAATTGGAATAATGTGCCTTGCCCATGGACACATGATGGTTGCTTTTTGGGGCTTATTTGATAGTAGGATTCAAACCTGTGGCCATTCAGTTGTACATCCAGCATGCAAATGACTGAGCTGTCATGGCTCCACCATACACGTAACCTGTATTGTAAGTCCAGAAGCTTTATCCTTGTGGGATGTTTCAACAAAGTTCTGTCATAATAATGGACAAATACACCCACATAGTCATAATAATGGACAAATACACCCACAAAGGACTTAATGATGTCATAATTATGGACAAATACACACACATAGGACTTAATGATGTCATAATAATGGACAAATACACCCACATAGGACTTAATGATATCATAATAATGGACAAATAAACCCACATAGGACTTAATGATGTCATAATAATGGACAAGTACACACAGATAGGACTTAATGATGTCATAATAATGGACAAATACACCCACATACGGCTTAATGATGTCATAATAATGGACAGATACACCAACATAGGACTTAATGATGTCATAATAATAGACAAATACACACACATAGTCATAATAATGGACAAATACACCCACATAGTCATAATAATGGACAAATACACCCACATAGGACTTAATGATGTCATAATTATGGACAAATACACACACATAGGACTTAATGATGTCATAATAATGGACAAATACACCCACATAGGACTTAATGATATCATAATAATGGACAAATAAACCCACATAGGACTTAATGATGTCATAATAATGGACAAGTACACACATATAGGACTTAATGATGTCATAATAATGGACAAATACACACACATAGTCATAATAATGGACAAGTACACCCACGTAGGATGTAATGATGTCATAATAATGGACAAATACACACACATAGGGCTTAATGATGTCATAATTATGGACAAATACACTCACATAGGACTTAAAGATGTCATAATAATGGACAAATACACCCACATAGTCATAATAATGGACAAATACACACACATACTCATAATAATGGACAAATACACCCACATAGTCAAAATAATGAACAAATACACCCACATAGGACTTAATGATGTCATAATAGTGGACAAATACACCCACATAGGGCTTAATGATGTCATAATTATGGACAAATACATCCGCATAAGACTTAAATGTCATAATAATGGACAAATACACCCACATAGTCATAATAATGGACAAATACACACACATACTCATAATAATGGACAAATACACCCACATAGTCAAAATAATGGACAAATACACCCACATAGGACTTAATGATGTCATAATAGTGGACAAATACACCCACATAGGGCTTAATGATGTCATAATAATGGACAAATGCACCCACATAGGACTCAGTGATGTCATAATTATGGACAAATACACTCACATAGGACTTAAAGATGTCATAATAATGGACAAATACACACACAGTCATAATAATGGACAAATACACCCACATAAGGCTTAATGATGTCATAATAATAGACAAATACACACACATAGTCATAATAATGGACAAATACACCCACATAGTCATAATAATGGACAGATACACACACATATGACTTAATGATGTCATAATAGTGGACAAATACACCCACATAGGGCTCAATGATGTCATAATAATGGACAAATGCACCCACATAGGACTCAGTGATGTCATAATTATGGACAAATACACACACATAGGACTTAAAGATATCATAATAATGGACAAATACACACACATAGTCATAATAATGGACAAATACACCCACATAGGGCTTAATGATGTCATAATAATGGACAGATACACACACATAGGACTTAATGATGTCATAATAATAGACAAATACACACACATAGTCATAATAATGGACAAATACACCCACATAGTCATAATAATGGACAGATACACACACATAGGACTTAATGATGTCATAGTAATGGACAAATACACCCACATAAGACTTAATGATGTCATAATAATGGACAAATACACCCACATAGTCATAATAATGGACAAATACACCCACATAGTCAAAACAATGGACAAATACACCCACATAGTCAAAATAATGGACAAATACACCCACATAGGACTTAATGATGTCATAATACTGGACAAATGCACCCACATAAGACTTAATGATGTCATAATAATGGACAAATACACCCACATAGGACTTAAAATGATGTCATAATTATGTACAAATACTCACAGTCAGTCATAATAATGGACAAATGCACCCACATAAGACTTAAAATGATGTCATAATTATGGACAAATACACCCACATAGGACTTAATGATGTCATAATTATGGATGAATACACCCACATAGGACTTAATGATGTCATAATAATGGACAAATACACCCACATAGGACTTAATGATGTCATAATTATGGACAAATACACCCACATAGGACTTAATGATGTCATAATTATGGATGAATACACCCACATAGGACTTAATGATGTCATAATAATGGACAAATACACCCACATAGGACTTAATGATGTCATAATAATGGACAAATACACCCACATAGGACTTAATGATGTCATAATAATGGACAAATACACCCATATAGGACTCAATGATGTCATAATTATGGACAAATACACTCACATAGGACTTAAAATGATGTCATAATTATGTTCAAATACTCAGTCATAATAATGGACAAATACACCCACATAGGACTTAATGATGTCATAATAATGGACAAATACACCCACATAGGACTTAATGATGTCATATTAATGGACAAATACACCCACATAGGACTTAATGATGTCATAATAATGGACAAATACACCCATATAGGACTCAATGATGTCATAATTATGGACAAATACACTCACATAGGACTTAAAATGATGTCATAATTATGTTCAAATACTCAGTCATAATAATGGACAAATACACCCACATAGGACTTAATGATGTCATAATAATGGACAAATACACCCACATAGGACTTAATGATGTCATATTAATGGACAAATACTCATTCATAATAATGGTCAAATACACCCACATAGGACTTAAAATGATGTCATAATTATGTACAAATACACACACATAGGACTTAAAATGGTGTCATAATTATGTACAAATACTCATAATAATGGACAAATACACCCACATAGGACTTAAAATGGTGTCATAATTATGTACAAATGCTCAGTCATAATAATGGACAAATACACCCACATAGGACTTAAAATGATCTCATAATTATGTACAAATACACACACATAGGACTTAAAATGGTGTCATAATTATGTACAAATACTCATAATAATGGACAAATACACCCACATAGGACTTAAAATGGTGTCATAATTATGTACAAATACTCAGTCATAATAATGGACAAATACACCCACATAGGACTTAAAATGATCTCATAATTATGGACAAATACACACACATAGGACTTAATGATGTCATAATAATGGACAAATACACCCATATAGGACTCAATGATGTCATAATTATGGACAAATACACCCACATAGGACTTAAAATGATGTCAGATCATAATACAAATGGTTCTGTTTAGCTAAGAATAAAAAAACCTCCAGTATCATGAATAAGGTAGAAATAATAAAACATAATTGAATTCATTTTAATGAGATCCATCATGAGGCATGTTATGAGAGGGGGATTGGTTTTATTGTAGTGTATGACCACCTTGCAACCATTATTTTCATTCTTATATTACAGGTTTATTATGGTCATGCATCAATCAATTGCCTCATTTTGTTCATCCATCTATCAGAAGGCCTGGGTGGCCAAGTGGCCTAAAGCACTTGCCTTTACTGATCACCACCATCTCACTGTTAGCATTAGTTTGAGTCTTGAGTTTGGCCTTTGTGGGCATGTTAGAAAGCTAGTCAGTAGTTTCCTATGGGTCAGTCCAAGGTTCTTTCTCCATGAACTAGACTGGCTGCAATGTATAGCTTATTATGCGCTGAAAAATGTCAATAGCCCAAAATAACATCCATTTGTCCTTCAGTCCATTTGTCTCATTACACCTCTCTTGTAACTTCAATAGCTTTGCAACCCTTGCAATTAATTGGATGATAATTGGTAGAGGACAGAAAGATGTGCCATGTAATGGTATTTTTATTTCACATTGATTTATGATAAAGTTATGGCCCTTTCTCCATTAATATAACATTCTGCACTTTTTAGCAGATTTTTATGTTTAGCATAACTCCAGAACCATTCAACATATTTCTGATGCAGTTTGGTGTGTATGTTGTCTGCTATGGCTACATGTGCCAGTAATGATTTTTGTCTCGTAAAGTCCAATTTGAAAAGAAATGTGCCTCTTAGCTGTTGACTGTCTTGTCATTATGAGCTGTTGCTCATAATTGGCATAGCTCAATTCATTCAGCATGTTTTGCTTAAATATAGTACAAATATTTTCTGATAGATGTACATGCTCCTTTTATGAGTTTGGTTTATTTCAGAGTGTTATTACCTCTCAATTTTTCTCATGTGGTTGGTGGTTCTTTCCAGGGTTTTCCCAGGTTCTTCCTCCACCATTAATACTGGCTGCCATTTATACCCTATTGTGTGATGAAAGATGGTGTTACACCACACAACCACACAACAACAACAACAACAACAATCTTCAAGTTTTTGTATTGCCTCACTTTGCTTTCCACAAGAGAACTTAAAATTTGCAGAATTTTCAGCCAAATATTTGTGTTGTGTCTTCAGATTAATGAGACCTTCAAATATTTTAATTTTTAGCACTTGATGGCATCTTTTACAGGAGTTATTGCCCCTGATTGCCTATTATCATGACTATAGCTTCAATATCGTAACAGTGCTAATCTTTTTGTGATGTCAACCAAAATTTGGCAGGTTTATGTTGTTGAGACCTTCAGTGAGTTATGGCCCATGAATGCCTTTCTTCTACTAACTTTGGTTTTCCACCAGATGTTCATCTGTTGAAGGTCTTGCATTGAATGTGGGTTTCTCTGCTTTGCACCCATCACTTCTAGATAAAGATTTCATTTAAAATAAATTTTATATGAAAATTGCAAACGTCTGTCCTTGTTTTTTCAGAAGTACTGACTGTAATTTTTTGTGTGCCATCGATCCATATAAATCTTAATGTTTTTCATCCAGCTTTAGTTTGGAGATGTTTTTCTTTTTGAATGATTGTGCATTTTCACACTTAGACATGAGGTGGATATGATGGATTATATTGTAGCATATAATTAAAAAAACACCTAGAATCTTTTTTAATTGAGAGTGTTTAAAAATGCACAAACAATACAGTAGTACTTGCCTTCAGTGTGCTACTCATAAAACCCAGTTTGAAATAATTTGATATATAAACATTTTTTTCACAACATTATAAAGTGTTTTCAAATCTTGTAATGCTGTTTTTATTGTTAAGACTTCCCAAATCATAAACAGTGGCAGTCACTTGTTCATTATAAATCTTTCAATCACTGTAATTGCATTAACCATTGGGTACACTATTTAGATTTTGCCAGAAAGGTTTACTTGAAAACCTACTTGGATTACTTTCAATTTTTTTATATTTTATATTTAAAATGGAATTTTTAAATTACATGCAAGTTTCCTGTGAACATCTGATGTCTGGCCATTTGAGCAATATTTTTACTCATGGGATAGCCCTGTTACGTTCAGGCTTTAGAGGATGTTGTTGCCTAGCAAAGAGTTGGCAAAGTCTTACAGGGATTTTATTGTGAAGGTATTAAGGGGTTGTCTCAACTGCACCAATCAGACTGGTTCCTTTATCAATCTGAAAATTAATTTACAATGCACTTTTTTATATTTGATTATTTCATTGTTGCAATATATCAACCATTTCTATAGGCCCCCCCACAAAAAAAAAACCACCCCAAGCAAATAAGAAAACAGAACTGTAAATATTCACATCTCTTAATTTTTTTCATTTCTCATTCTGTAAAATAATTCTTTAAAAATGTAAAATCGTTAATTTCTACTTTAATTCCATATGCATCAGCATGTTGAATTATACAAATATATAGAAAATAATTATTTTAAATTGTGTTTAAAATTATCTTGCTTAATTTTTAAAGAAACTCTATTTCAATGAAGAATGATGCAATAATGATTACCTGTTATATGCATTGAAAGGTTTTTGTTGTTTTTGTTATAATTCCATTTTTCAGCACACAATATACTATACATAGCAGCCAGTGTAACTGGTGGATGAAGAAACAGGGAAAGCCAGGTAATAGCCACAACTCACAGGAAGCTACTGGCAAGCTTTCTCACATAACCACACTGGCTGAGCCCAAGACTCAAACCCATGTGGACAGATTTGAGATGGCAGTGATCGGTAAAGGCAATTAGCCCTTAGACCACCAGAGACATAGGGCCCCAAAATGATTTTGTAAACAAATTTGAGAATATATTTTAACAAATGCTTAATTTTGAATTTACAGGTTAAAGCTTGTGCCAGATCAGGATAAAAGTTGTTATTTTGAGTTTTGTTTTTCAATAAAAGGACTCTGGACACTGTTTTGAACTGGACCAACTTGGAATGTACTTGGCAGGAATGGTTATGGATTCCACTGCAACAGGGTGGAAAATCTAGTTTCCACCACTTCTTTAAAGCAGTTGAGCGAATATCGATCAAAACTTTGTATCAGTATTTCTTCAGACATATTTTAATAGTTGTCATGGATTAAACCTGTTTTTTACTTCTTGAGAATGGCCAAGTCCAGTTTGATAAACTTCATAGTTGTGTTTCTGAGAAGCTGCATTTTCAGAACTGTTTCTGTGGTGGCTCCCCTACAAAAGTATGGCCACCCTTGCATCCAGACATGAGACCTAATTTTGATGTGTTCAGAACAGCTGAGCTGATTTGATTAAACTTGGTAGAAATGTTTGTTATTATTATCCTCTAAAATTGTATTTAGAATGCCTGCTTAAAAATAGTGTATTATCTATAGAAACCAGGTGGAAAATCTAATTTTGACTTTTCCAGAATGTCTGAACCAGTTTTGGTATGTTAATTAGGACATGTTCTGTCAAAATTTTGTTCAGGATAGCTTCAATAACATAGGTAAGACTTCCTTGGCAACAATATAAGAAACCTTTTTTTCATGTTCAAGAAGATGGTTGAGTCTGAGTTTTTATCAGACTTGGTTATTGTGTCTTACTGCATGATGTATTAGAATTAGGTTCGGAGTGACCTCCCTGGCAATGATGTGGTTTTAGGAACCAGCAGAAAAACTATTTTTGAGGGTGTTTTTCTAGAATGGCTCAGTCAGTTTTTATTGAACTATGTAGCAGTGTTTGACATCTTGATCAAAAGTGTGTCTGATAAGGCTCCCAAACAATGGTAAGCTTTCAAAGCAAAACATTTCAATTTCTGTAGAACTGCATAGCCATTTTTGCAAAACCCAGTATAAAAAGTTTCTAAGGAGATGTGCTATCAAAGATGTGTCCATTGTGTTGCTTCCCTTGCAGCTTTGTAGAAAACCTACAAATGATATCTCTAATAAAGTTTTTTTGTTACAAATTTACTATCAAGTTGTTTTACCAATTTTTACCAGTGTATATTTCATACAGAAGATGCCAGTGCAGCATCGAGTCAGCTGAAGTTACTCAAAGAAGAATCACGGTTAAATATTTTTGTTTTGTTTGCTGTTTTATAGTATTGGAATATAGTTCCTTGCCCAAGGAAATACTGATGGAATGTTTCAATCCCACATCAGCATGCTAACCATTGTGGCTTCATCATTTGCCTGTTGTCACATGCAGCGTAGCACAGTACTATATACATTCATGGACCATTGACAATATTAGGACCCCTAAACTTAGACTTACAGCCATGGACCTACAGATGGGGTTCAACTATATATTAATATATTACCATTCTCCACGAAATTATTATTCTTTCACTGGTGCCTCACCTTTTTACTACATTTTGACTAGAGTATGCCAGACAAGTGTTATCAGGCCTACTTGGGTTTCTTGTTATTTGTTTTCTCTTTTTACAAAGTTAAATAAAAGAATTTATAATACTGCTTTGCTACAAGTAAGTCTAGCAGTAAAGTTTATGTTGGTATGCTTTTTGTTGGTAAGTATTGGTATTTTATCACCTTATTGTCATTTGTATGTACACGAGTCCAGTTAGTATTGATAGAGGAAAAGGAATACAAGAGTATGTCTTACAAGAGGGATCCATTGCTAATAATGACAGCAAATTATTGTGTGACATCAAGGAATATCATGCATGCCAAGTTTGATTTGTTAGACACCTGCCCTTTGATGAGAAATAATATAATCAGTTGTTACAGCAGCTGACCTGAAAGGAGTGGTGGACAAAAGCTAGTACTTTTCATTAAACTGATAATTCTCATGATAGATTAAATGAAGACACAAAAGTGAAAAAAATGCTCTTACTTTCATTAAACAGTAATAATTCACATTGTAGATCCAATATAAGTAATCTCAGCCTAAGTACATTGGTCATTATCTATACTGCTATTCAGGTCCACCATATAAAAGAGATTTGTTTTACATTCAAGGCTGCCTTATAGTGAGGTACATCACATGAAAAATAGAAACCTACCAGGATAATGGAATACTGGTTTTACTTACATGTAACCACTCTGGTGGCCTAAGTGGTTAGAGTGTCTGCCACAGATGCAGGAGGTTGCAGGTTTGAACCCCAGCTGAGTCATACCAAAGACTTTCAAAATATGATATGAACAGATGCCTTGCTAGGCAATCAGCATTAAGAGGTTAGTGTTAGGACTGATCTGCCTGGTGTCAGGATAACATCACTGGGTGGAACATCATGCTAAATGTCTGTGCTGTGACATGGTGCCCCCGGTGCTAGACATCCCTATAAACTGTCACTCTGCAGACTTCATAGCATTATGACTGAAAATTTCCTAAAGTTATATTAAAAGTCCTAATCACACACACACACACATTTATATGTATCGCTTTATAAATTGTATCAATACATTATTGCACTTTCTTTATTAAATGACCTTAAGAGAGAGAGAGAGTATGTGTTTTACTGTTGCGTTTAAAATAATAACCCTCTAAGTCAAGAGATTATTCTGCCTAATTAATCTTTTTATATATTCAAGCATCTAGAATAATTTTTGTTTCCTCGATGTTTTCTCACAATTACACAATTTGTTCACAGATTTGGTAACATATTCTAAATGTTTTATCAAAATAAAATTTGTTCACACTTGAATAGCAATTTTCTCCTTGAAAATGAGGAACATTCAACAGTCATACCAACAGGAAGAAGTCTGTCTGGTTCATTTATCAGTGGTGTTTTCCTTGTATACAGCTGATGGTTCTTCTCATTGCACACCACACATGTGGTTACTTCTAATTGTAACAACTTTGTTTGAATATTATGGTTATAAAAAGTAGTACACAACAGTACTTGCATAAAGTGATTTGTGAATTTCTTTATATTCATGTCTACTTACCTCTTGAAAAAAATGTTCATTGTTAGGGCTATCCACTTGTGATGGCACCTTTGGTGTGGTTATCACTCTTTAGGAGATGATTGACCATGATGTTAATTAATAAAATAAAATATAAAATTAATGGATGGAATAGCAGAGGTCTGAGCAGAGATATAGAATAGAACAACATGAGCCCCATAACTAAAATATAACAATTTAATAAATTACATAAATAAAATAAAATTGAACATGACATTTGAATGATACACTTTCTCTTAGAAATTATAAACTACTGGTACAAAATTTATAGAAAATCAATTAACCATTCTGTTATACATGTACCATTAAAACAAATTTCATCATAGAATTGAGTGAATGATCAAACTCATTTTGCTCAGCATGCCTGCATAACCAGGTTGCTTCTGGTCCTCTCAAATTCAACATTGGTGAAAGGTCAGAGTCACCGTATTCCTTTTCTTCTTTCTATCTCTCCAGCCTTTTTTTGGATAACTTTGTTTTAGGCTGTCTTTTCCACTGTGTGGTACATAGTACATGTATGGAGCTATTTTTCATTTGTGCCTTCCTAGACTTGCTTCTTCGTCAACTTTCCAGACACCCATCCCTTGGACAATTTTAATGAGAAAAGTACTTTTTACTGATCTCATAGTCAGGATTTCCCTTCCACAGAAAAACTTGGACTAACTAATTTTGTGAGGAAACCTTGAATTTCATTCCGGAAATACCCCTTCTCTTTTTTCTTAGCCAGTTAGAATAATTCTTTCTATTCCACCTATATTAGTGACTAGTCTGGAAAACTCATTTTATGACACTTATTTCAAACTGCCCCAAAATTTTCTCTGGATTGCTTTTTCTTTGACATTTTCCTCTACTTAACCCTACATTAACTTCTCTTCTTCTATATTTCTAACCATTATCATGGCTCATGTGCTGATTAAAATTCAATCATGCCCCAAACAAGAGCATATTCCATCTTTTTCAGGCAACAGATGCATCAAAGTTAGTTGTTACATGTCATGCTGACCACAACAAAATGTGCTGCAAGAACATCTACAAAATTTGTACACCCTTATATTGATCATAACCTTCATTCCTATCTGCAGTCTAGAGCTATAACTAAACTTGGTAATTCCATTTTCATTTCATTTTATTCTAGAGGGTTCTTATGGGGATGCCCTATTCAATGAATGACATGTAAGTTTCATACAAATCCACAACACACAAAATTTGTTTGTGTCATTACTGTTTATATGATTAGTGGATTGATGTTTGTTTCTCTTAAGCTTCACCTGGTGATTAATTTGGAGATGGAGGATAAATTTTGCACATCATAGTCTATTTTGATGGTCTTGACCAAGTTCAGATTTGTCTGTTCACCCACATTTATCACCTGCATCCCCAAACTTTTTCATTGTAGAAAAATATTTTGTTTCTCAATCCAAATGCATTATCTATACTTTCACATTTACTCTTTGGACTGATCTGGTTGTCTTAGAGCGGCTAGAGTCTCAGCCTTGGAGGCTTCAAACCCCCATCTGAATCATACAATCTACTTATAAAAATGGTACACGTACTAGCAGCTCCCTTGCTTGGCACTCAGCATGAAGAGGTTTGAGTGTTAGGACTGGCTCATGATAATGTGACAGGGTGGACATCATGCTACATATCTGCAGCAAAACTACCCAGTTCTAGACATCACTATAAACTGCCACACTGCAGACATGGTAGCAATATAAATAAAATTGTTAAAGCTACATTAAAAATCTCAAAACACATATACACACATATATTTACTCTTTCTCTTTTTTTTTTGGTGACTTTCCATGGATTGAATTGTTTGGCACCAAATTTCCCATGAAGGTGAGATGTGCGTGAGACTCCATTACCACTGTACAACATCAGCACTGCAGCTATCATCATTTTGATAACCCATGTTTTGGCCTAGCTGCTTGATTGCATGGGTGGCTTTGAGAAAAATATAAATGTAGGTTAAACTTCAAGTCAGTTAGATTTATTATGAAGAATCTTAACATTTAAGAAACCAGGTCACTTGCTAACATTTGCTTTCTTGGATATTTAAAAAGTCCACATTTTTGTTAAGAAACAAACTTAACTAAGACTTAGTGATGGGTTACAGTTTGTTGTAATCTGATTAAATCAGTTCTCTTCTGTCCCATTATACATTAAGACTTGACAGTGACTGCTTATGGGTCATTATCTGGGGATCTATAATCACAAAATTTATCAGCCAATCAGATTAAGTCTTATAGCTTTGCATTTGGGAGACTGAGCAGTGTGGCCGAAGAGCATCAATGTGTGCTGAACGATTTGATTAAATTTCAGATTTTTGAAAGCTTCATTTCCATTAGCTAATTCAAAGCTTACCAGAACATGACCCCTAAGTGGTTGCTGTCAGATCTTTACATAGGACAGTGGAGATCAGATTTGAATCAGATTGTTTTTCTTGTATCTTCCTATTATGTAAAGATATTCCACTAAGTCTAATGCATGAGGAGATGCACCAACCTATACAGTTTCAAGCAATTTAGGTTTGCTTGGACCATTAGCTACATGAATATATTAAATTTTCAAAATGTTAAACCCCCAATGCCACTGTTTTTTTAAATAAATTTCACCACTTTTCTGATCTAACTAAATTTGGAGGGAAGTAAATGATTTGTAAAAATAAAATATCTGAAATTAACCATTAGGTTTAATTGACGTTCATATATTCAGTTTAGAATTAAGAGGTGCCACCTCTCAATTCAGTCACTGAAGTTATTTGTAATTCTGTTTTTTTGTGGAGTGCTCCAAAAGTAGTGACAAATTCCATTAGTGATTAATTTATTAACAAAAACATTTGCATATGACTCACGAGGGAATGAAGAGGATTTTTAAGTGGATCTGATAAATATTTGTGGTTAGCTGTGGCACTGGAATATTTTTAAGGGTGTGTGATGTGATGTGACAGACATGTAGCATGATGTTCCACCCAGTCACATTATCCTGACACCAGGCCGACTAGTCCTAACACTAACCTCAATCCTGAACGCCAATTGAGACAGCTGTTAGTACCATTTTTATAAGTCTCTGGTGTGACTCGGCTGGGGATCGAACCACGACCTCTTGCATCCAAGGCGGATGCTCTAACCAATAGGCCACCAGAGTGGTATATTTTTAAGGGAGAAATTTGGCTGAAGATAAACTCAGCTGTTGCAGATTGTTGCAGATTGTCATATTAATTGGTAAGTGTATGACATGGACTTATATCAGTTATGCCTTTAAAGAATAAAATGCTCATAAATGCTAGTCCGATTACAGGCTCAGCCCTAGGATGTGTGAGACCCTAGGATGTGTGGGGCCCAAGGCAGCAAACATTGAGTGTGCGACCCCAAGCAAAAAAATTGCATTGAAAGTTAGTGTGGGGCCCAAGGTGATTGCCTTATTTGCCTAGTCCTAGGGCCAGGCCAGGCCGATTAAGACATCATATCCAATGCAAAATGAGAATAATGTATAACATAAGGATTTCCTACCATATCTGACATAACTTGGTGTTTACAGTGGTGACATCATCAAATCTTCTTTTCCAGCTTTTGACTTAAATTGGTTAACCCATGGATTTTGAGGATCAACATCTGATTGCTTTATATGCATGTCAAAAAATGTAGCGGTGAACCTTATCCAAACAGCACATAGCCATATGAAATTCTCAGATCCAGATGGGCTGGCAGATTACATAATGGTGATCCTTTTTTAAACAGTGCAGCCCCAGATGGGCTGGCACATTATGTATTGCCATTCCTGGAGGTTATACAACTGATCATGAGTTTAAGATTTAGCTTCCACTGTCAGCCTTTTAAAAGGAACATTGGCTATCATGAAAATCTTGCTATTCTTATTATATGTCCTATCAACATTGAGTTTATGGTGTCTTCATAATCTGGGACAAAAATGATGCAGATCTGTCCACAAGCTTGATAATCTTGTTATTACTACTTCCCCTAAAAAGACTGTCATAGCAATGTGGTTTTCACCAAAACAATGTCTTGTGATCTCTTATTTGTCTTAAACAGAAATGGTGCATATTTTATTCCAATATGGCCACCTTGGCAGCCATCTTGGAAGTTATTTGTTTCTCCTCTAGGATAGAGGGCAATATTAGCATCAAGTTTTCACAATAAGTCTTCTTTTGATGTTTCATCATCATGATTATCATCAATCACATAATCTAAGAGGCTGTTGGGGCACCACAAATAACTTTACAACCAATTCTCTCCATCTTTCCCTGTTCTCTACTGCCCTTTGTGAATCTCCAAACCCCATGCCTGTCCACTATTTAATATTGCCTTCCCACCTCCTTTTTTGTCTGTCTCTTTGTGTGCATCATCTCACTGTGCCTTGCAAGATTGTTTTTGCCAGTCCAGATGATTGCAAGACATGACTGTACCACTTCAGTTTGCATTATTTTGACAGTAGTCAGGAGGCCTTATGTCACACTGGATCTTATTGTGAACCTTTTCACTGATTATGTGGTCAGTATATGCTTCCTGAGTGCCAAGTGAAGCAGCTGCTAGTACCATTTTTATAAGTCTTTGGTATGACTCGGCCAGGGTTCAAACCCGAGACCTCCTGCACCCAAGACGGATGCTCTAACCACTTAGGCCACCATAGATGGTTTAATGGTATATCCGCACATTACTGACTATGAAGTGCCAATTGAAGTTTATTGTTTTAAAGGGTTACAAGATATGGAGCCACACACACTAAAAATATGAATTATAAAAGTGATAAGCATTTTAGTGTCAATATTAATTTAGTAGGAACTTCATTTTCTGCATGGCAGTGTTTTATAATGGCTACTAGAGACTGCTAGCAGTTTCCTAATGGTGAAGTCTATAACCCTTGAATACCCTCTGGTTTCCATTATTCTCTTGACATTTTGGTAAATTTGGACTTCCAGCAGGCAGCCCCAGTTTGAGGAAGCTGAAGGATAAGAATGGGGTTTCTAATTTTCATTTTTCCAGCAGGATGGTTTGAGATAGGAGTAGATAATTTTGCCTTGGCTTGTGGTTTGATTACATTTGGTTGTCAAATGGATGATGAGTTAGCAACAACTGTGAGGCCATGTTGGTAGGACTTGCCACCAGACCTGTCAGTTGCATTGCTTTTAAGATCTTGGGATGCTGATATTGGCTGAATCTGATGCAGTCAAAATCTCAACAGAGTTTGTCCTAGGGAAGGTAGGAATGGTAATTGGGGAGTAAGTTATCAGCATTAGCCCTACTAAGATAGTGTGTTATATAATGTTTGGGGGAGGAAGACATGTTAAATATTAGTGATTCAGTGTGCAGGAATTGTAAATACAAGTCTGCAATAGAATTGTATCCTGGAGAGAAAATGTACTTTGTGATATGTTAGCCTTTTGGGAGTATATCTGTTTGAACTACAAAAATATTTAAATGAATCTTTTTCCAGACATCCATCATATGTAGATAATGTCTTGTATCATTGTCAGGTTGCAAGGTCAAAGGTCAATGTCATAACAAGAAAATCTTTAACTTTTGTGGCTTGTTTGAATTTGGTCTGTTTTAGTATCCTGGCAGTAACTTTTAAACTATCCATGTATTTCTGTGTGTGTAATTTTAATGTGCACCTTTCATTCATCACTTTTTACATGTACCAATAAATTACAGATAAATTATAATCTTTATTGCCCTAAAATTCATACAGTTTTTATAACATTTTCTTTTAACCCCAATTTTGAAGTAAGGAAATAATCTTTTTTTCTTCTTCAATTGATTGATTGTGGTTTATGAAAAACAAGAGGTTTTAATGAGTTACAGTAAACTGAAGTACAGCATGACTGAATGATGTGTCATGCATCATAAGAAGGTCGTAAGCTCTGAGGTTAGGGTCATCATCTGAGCTCAGGGTCATCAGAAAAAGAAAATGCAATCAGATTGCTATAATTCATTTGACACTGATTTTTATCTGCATGGCCATCAGACAGAGAAAAGACATTGTGCAGTAAATGTGTTTTTTTATATACAATTAATGAGTATATTGTACAGTAATCATTCAGTATTCAGTTGGGTGTGAGTAAAATGCATTCAATGAGAATTCCAAGTTGTTTCTGATATGAGTATAATTCACAGTGAATCCTTGATGAAGGACATTCATATTTAACTTGGGGCCCCGAGTGGTCGAGTGGTCTAAAGCGCTTTCTGTTATGGATTATTGCCATCTCACCTCTGTCTGCGTGGGTTCGAGTCTCGGATTCAGCCAATGTGGGTATGTGAGAAAGCTTGCCAGTAGCTTCTCATGGGTCAGTCGTTCTTTCCGGGGTTTTCCCGGGTTCTTCCTCCACCATTACTACTGGCCGCCATGTATAGCCTATCGTGTGCTGAAAAATGGCATTAAACCCTAAAACAACAACAACAACGTATTTAACTTAGATTAGATATAAATTTGTGGATGAATATGTAACTGAAGACCAGTTGACACATTTGTGCATCTCTGCAGATATGGATGGGGTGCATGTGCTCATATTCCTATGCATGTATGTTCTTGTTTGCTAGTATAAAAGAATGATGGGGAGGATCTAATTCTTTCGTCATGTGACTGTTGTCATCACATGCATGTAACCTCCTACTGTGATCATATTGCACACAAAATAACTGGCAGATCTCCCTGACTTTTGCCACTACTTATGCATTTTTGAAGTGTAATCAAGATAAACATTAATTACAATACATTTACATTTTAAACCTCCAGGGATTGAAATTAATGTTTGGCAAACATGGCCTCCTGCAACAGTCAACCTAGCTACATGTACATGTACAGATTCCGGTGTCCAGTTTAGTGTAAAAAATACTGTTATTGTAATGACAGTAAGTCTTGGGACATGAACAAATAATTTTTTCCATGTCCCAAGATTTATGTGCATTTAAAAATTATAGCATTTTTGGTGTCCCAACACTTATGTTAAAAAGAGTCTAGACAAAAGCGATCCTACAATGCAGTGTAAATCATATGAAATGACACATCTTTTATTATACAAGTTACATAACCAGCATACAGTATATTCACTTAACTGATCATCATTGATACATTTTGGTTTTGTGTTTCAGCTTACCAATACACAAATTCATAACTTGCAACACAGTATTCATTCCACCTTTGATACTGGACAGCTGCTTGTATCACCATTTCCTTTTGTTAATAATTGGCAGATTTGTCTTTTGTTTTCTGACAGGAGACCACGATAATTGTTTTAATGAGTTAGGCACCGGTATTTACTTTTTGAGGGCAAAATAATACACAATTACTTGTTCATTGATACAATATTTTAATGCAATAATGCTTAAACAAACAACATTACTCTGGTGGCCTAATGGTTAGAGCATCTGCCTTGGAATCAGGAGGTCGTGGGGCCAAACTCCAGCTGAGTCATGCCAAAGACTTACAAAAATGGTACTAAAGCTGCCTCTCTAGGCGCTCAGCATTAAGAGGTTAGTGTTAGGACTGGTCTGCCTGGTGTCAGAATAATGTGACTGGGTAGGACATCATGCTACATGTCTGTGGCATGATGTCATAATGCTAAACATCACTATAAACAGCCACACTGCAGACATCATAGAAATATGACTCAAAATTGTTAAAGCTACATTAAAAAATCCTAATAACACAACACACAACACAACACATAAACAAATAAAAATAAACTGAAGACAGAAGGGATATGTTATTGTTGTAAATGTTTACACAACCTACTAATCCTCAACTCTTGTCATTTATCCAATTATACACATTTAAAGGGAAAAAGATGAAAAATAAATATATTTAGTGACTTTTCAACCATGTTATATCAATTTATAACATTCCCATGTAACAATTCATGGTGATAATATCTTAACAACCATGGTCACTATTTTTTTATGTCATTACAATCAAGAAAACACATTGTTCAATTAATGGGGGGAAAAAAATGTTGAAGGTGTCCCAAGACTTATAGTACATGAAAAAATTGCTTCAATTTTGTTTCCCAACATTTACAGGTCGTAAAAAAATTACTTATGAAAATAATTTAAGTTGTCCCAAGACTTTTAGTGTCTGAAGATTTACAGTCATTATGGTATGTATATTTTGTTATTTTCCTGCAATAACACTGAACATATGATATTATGACATAGTCATTCTGTCCATTAATATTATGCTGTAGCTCTATGGTCTAATAAAAAAAGTGAAAGTAAGTAACATTCAACAAATAATTTATATCCTTAAAATGCAAAGTGACATTTTTAAAGGAATTAAATCCCAAACAATGGATACAGGTCCAAAAATATGGAGTTTTCTGAGTGATTTCTAGTACATAATAATCTGATGTTCCAATAGCATGGGTTGAGCTGATGTGCCAAGTCTTTTTGATTTTTCACAATGATATAATCTAGAATGTCGATGAATGAATTCACAATAATCCTAAAATAGGGTTTTAGTCCAAAGTCAATAAGCACTGTGTAATTCCAGTGAATAATTTCAATAAATAAATCCTCTGACATTAGATCTGAACACAATTAAAAGCAATGACACTAGGCAGCTGTTAAAATAGGAATAAATAATGTTTTTATGTAAATGGCCTTGTATAAATTACAGCTTGACATATCTTGCAATAACCATTTAATAAAAAAAGTCTATCATCTTAATGGAGAATTACCCCTAACTGTAAACATGGTCATTTATGTTTATTTAAATTTTAGCAATCAACCTGACACTCATCGGGTATACCATGATGTGCTTCCAAAACACGACAAAAAATGCCTGAATTAAAATCCAAGCAAACGGGAAATTATCACTATCTTAAAATATAATCTACAACCATGGACAAAATTTATTTATGTAATAGGCTGTTTACAGATAATCATTACAATCTAAAATCATGGACAAATGTTGAACACAATATAGATATACACAACAATTCTTTCCACACAATAACTAGTGGCCATAATGTACAGTTACCAAATGTTGTGGAAGACATTTATTGATTTTTTGAAACATATTCTCTATTTCATAAAGTGGAATCAGGATTTAGAAAGTACCACTCATGCCAAACAGAACTTGTCAAATTAATTGATCTTTGGCTGAAGGAAATGGATAATGGACATATGACTGGGATTGTTTTCCTTGACTCCAAGAAAGCCTTTGATCTTGTTGATCATGAAATTCTGATGCAAAAGTTGAACTGTTACAGGTTTGACAATCCTTCTTTAAATTGGTTTAGATCATACCTAAACCAAAGGTCTCAACAAGTAAGCATTGGTAATATTAGCTCTCAAACTCACACTACTCATTCAGTGGTCCCTCAAGGCTCAGTTTTGGGCCCTCTCCTCTTCCTTATCTATATCAATGAGCTATAATTAAATAATGAATCCACAAATACAGACTTGTTTGCAGATGATGCAACCTTGAATACATCTAGTTCTGATACTGAAATTATCCAAATGAGATTAAACTCAGACCTTATTAGAGTCCAAAACTGGGCACAACAAAATAGGATGGTAATTAATGAAGGTAAAACAAAATGTATTATTTTGGGGACATCACAAAAGCTATACAAGTCAGGGTACCCAGAACTAACTCTTGTAATAAATAATCATCCATTAGGAAATGTCAAACATGAAAAGCTTTCAGTTGTGTCCATAGATAATAATTTATTATGGAATGACCATATTGATAAGCTTTGTAAAACACTGTCATCCAAAATTGCCCTACTCAGCAGAATCAAGAAATATATACCTATGGAAACTCAAGATCTATAATTCAAGTCATATATTCTTCCAACAATGGATTATTGTTCAAATGTATGGGGGAACTGTGCTAATCTGAGCTTGACAGGATTAATATACTTCAGAAATGAGCAGCACACAGATGCATCTATTGATCATCCCTCAAAAGCATTTTTTACAGAACTCAAATGGTTCACATTATATGACAGGATAGATTTTCACGAGGCAGTTCTTTTATATAAATGTCTACATGGTACTGCATCAGAGTATCCTCAGGACTTTTTCAACACAATACTATTTGAGATCAATATCACATGTAACCTTCTTGCACCAAAACCATGAACAGAACAATTTAAAAAGAGCTTCCAGTACTCTCATACACTTCTGTGGAACAAGCATTCACTGCATGTAAAATCTGCTGAAAATATTAGAGTATTTAAGAAGAGACATCATGAGCATGTATGTGTTTCTAATAGATAATGGAATTTAGTATTTTAATACTAAACATGTTAAAATAAACAGTAATTACTGCTATCTTCATATAATGTGTACTGTTATACTCTCCTTAAGAGGGCCTCAAGGGAGAATAGTCCTTGACTAATGAGTCACCCTCTATAAATAAAGCATTATTATTATTATTATTATTATTATTATTATTATTATTAACCTAAATACATGAATGCTGCAATTTTCCAAAGCTGCTGACTTATTTAGACCATAAGACAAAATTTAAAAGAAACAAGAACTTAAGAAATCCAGATTTGTATGAATGATGCCACCAGACCTCATTTTGTTTTAATTGTAGGTTAGAGTACTAAATATTGTACTCATTCAAACACTTGCTATTTCTCTAAATATTCTTCGGCATTTAACTAGAAAGCATGAGTCAGTACTGGTCTTCTTTGCATGCAGTTTACTTTTGTTCAGATATGTTAAGTTATATCAGACAAATGGAATATAAGCAAGTAATTATAAAGTGTAAGTCTGTTACCCTAAATCATCATGGTGTTGATTAATACAGGTTTTTTTTCCCAAGGTAGTTCAGTTTGGTAATGCAATTGTAGTTCACTTTTGATACTTGGCAGGCACTAAAGTAGTTTCAAAAAATCTCATTCTGACCCAAAAATCAAATTGTTTTTATCTTAAAACTCTTCATTAAAACATAGGTCCTTCTGACTGATGATAAATTCTGTGTTGAAAACAAAAATATTTTAAATAACTGTATGTATCAGATGATTCTAACCATGACAATAAAATAAAATCCTAATTTTCTTGCCTTGCCCTTTTCATTGTATCTCAAATGTTGGATGGTGCAAATATCTTAAATTTGCAGATCTTGTCAGAAGTGAAAATGAAATCATCCTTGGTGTATAAACATTTACATAATGATTAACCAAACACTTTTAATAAATTCAGAATGGGATAAATTATGGCAGAATCAGAATGATTGATACAGTGTATATGTGAGTTTTTCTTTGCATGTCTGGAAATGATAATTGACAACAGGTGAACAAGTGTACATGTATTTTGATTAAAATTTAAATCTTTATGATTTTGTTTTATGTTTATTGTGGGTTGTACAAGTTGCATGAAGGACTGTTATTATGGGTTATAGAAGTCACATGAATGACCATTATTGTGTGTTAATACAAGTCACATGAAGGACCATTACTCTGGGTTATACAAGTGACATGAATGACCATTATTGTGGATTGTACAAGTCACATAAAGGACCATTATTGTGGGTTGTACATGTCATATGAATGACAATTATTGTGGTTATACAAATCACATGAAGGACCATTATTGTGTGTTAATACAAGTCACATGAAGGACCATTACTCTGGGTTATACAAGTGACATGAATGACCATTATTGTGGATTGTACAAGTCACATGAAGGACCATTACTCTGGGTTATACAAGTGACATGAATGACCATTATTGTGGATTGTACAAGTCACATAAAGGACCATTATTGTGGGTTGTACATGTCATATGAATGACAATTATTGTGGTTATACAAATCACATGAAGGACCATTATTGTGTGTTAATACAAGTCACATGAAGGACCATTACTCTGGGTTATACAAGTGACATGAATGACCATTATTGTGGATTGTACAAGTCACATGAAGGACCATTATTGTGGGCTGTACATGTCATATGAATGGCAATTATTGTGGTTTTACAAGTCACATGAAGGACCATTATTGTGTGTTAATACAAGTCACATGAAGGACCATTATTGTGGGTTATACAAGTCACATGAAGGACCATTATTGTGGATTGTACAAGTCATATGAAGGACCATTATTGTGGGTTATACAAGTCACATGAAGGACCATTATTGTGCAAATGTTGTTGTCATTGTTGTAGGGTTTAACACCATTTTTCAGCACATGATAGGCTATACATGGTGGCCAGTATTAATGGTGGAGGAAGAACCTGGGAAAACCCGGGAAAGAACCACCGACCCACGAGAAGCTACTGGCAAGCTTTCTCACATACCCACATTAGCCGAATCCAAGACTCGAACCCACGCAGACAGAGGTGAGATGGCAGTGATCCGTAACGGAGAGTGCTTTAGACCACTCAGCCACTCAGGGCCCCCTATTGTGTGTTAATACAAGTCACATGAAGGACCATTATTGTGGGTTATACAAGTCACATGAAGGACCATTATTGTGGGTTGTACAAGTCACATGAAGGACCATTATTGTGGGTTATACAAGTTGCATGAAGGGCCAACAGTATACATATTCTTAGCATCTTCTGTTCTATATTTTTGCTGAGTTTCTAACAGTCAGCATTAGAGTATGATATATGAAAAGTCATACTGATAATACCATGTTAAAAAAAACAGTAATCATCACTAAATGTTTTACATAAAATAGTGTACTGTACCAAAAAATGCCTTTGTAGCACCTGCCCATTCCTATGCAGTTGTTACAGTGGCTTGTATGGTAATTGCTTGTGATATTGTAGAATAATGTTATAATGATATCATATCAACAGTATGAGTATTTTTCATTTAATTGAATAATCATATTCAAATCATTTGATAAAAGTAACAATTGACAAAACAGCTTGAAAGTTGCAAGATAAAACTGCTTGAAAATCCTTGGAGATTTGTTTCCAACATCATGGTGTTATCTTAATATTTGACTTGACTGATGGGAAAAATATGACATTATTAATATTATATATAAGTATTAATATTGATAATTATCGTGTGATGAAAGTAGTAATCAAGACCCATATATCGTGATGCTACAATTGATAATTTCTTTCATAGCATAAATTTTTCTTTTTTTTG
Source organism: Sinohyriopsis cumingii (assembly GCA_028554795.2). Taxonomy (NCBI): domain Eukaryota; kingdom Metazoa; phylum Mollusca; class Bivalvia; order Unionida; family Unionidae; genus Sinohyriopsis; species Sinohyriopsis cumingii. The sequence continues at coordinate 52,719,015 of CM068838.1, forward strand.
GTCACATATTTTCCCCACCAGAGTATAATTCATTGACATTCACAGTAGTAGGAGCTGGGCTGCAGCCACAGCTCAAAAGGTTTGATAAAAAATTACACCAGTGTTTTTTAGATTATATAATGCTGTTAACATAACATCTTGAATCGGTTTATTTTGTAATGATCTTACCAGTTGAAAAATTCCCACAAGACTCGTAAAAGCAGCAGTAAAAAATTCCCCAGTTACAATATTCATTAAGAAATCAGCTTTTACAACTGTGCAAGTCTTATTTAATGATAAAAGCAATATCTAGTATAATGTAAGGCATCTATGATACAATATATTATGTTCCAAACCTCAGAGACTTTCATGTATTAGAGAGGAGAATCTAGTCTAATAATGTTATGTTTAGACTCAGGCAGCTATCTATAATTTAGGAAGTTTGGATTTCAATCTGGCATTTTCTTTACAAAAGATGCTTATTTGTTACCAGGGACACACAAACAGAATTATGGAAGCATGAATATTGTAAAATATTGGAGAAGGAGAGATATATGACTACAGAAACCAGCTCTGTGAGCCCAGTTTTGCTGCCTCTGTGTGTTCTTATGGAAAATAAATTAGTTTTCACTATCCCAGTATGAAATAGCCAATTATGTGTTAAAAGTAGTGTTAAAACCTCACACAAATAACCAGAAAAATAAAATGCTTCCTGCAACATACAATGGAGTAGTCAAAATCTGGACTCTGTTCATTCATCTGCTTTGTGGAAGTTTAAAGGCAATATACTTTTGTAATTTCCCTCTTTCCTTGTTTTGTTTTATTAAATTATCATTTAGGCATCCTTTCTAGGTCCTTTAAACTTTGAGGTGCTTCTGTTATGTAATAATGGATGTCTTGTGTTTTATATATTTGATAAGGGTTCTATGAAATGTAGCACCTTTCCTCTTCACCTTTAGCCTGTTTGCAAAAATGGGCAGATGTAGAACATGCATCCCTTGAGAACTGATATACATTGGGGGCCAAAAACATTGACTACACTATATATTAGCGAGGGTGTGAGTTACTAAGGTACCTTTGAAAAATGAAGTGGGTACCATCCAAGCTAGACATTGAGAAGACCAGGGAGGTGGCACTGCTAAATTGCTAGATACTTGCTTTACAATCGTGTTTGGAATAATTGTCAACACATAGATTTTTCTAATTAAATTAATTGCTTTTCAGTATATGTTGCCTTTATGTTTCAAGATAAGCAATCTCTCAAAGATCATGAAAAACTTAAAACCAAGAGGTATCAAGAAATATCACGTACATGTGTGCCTCATTGTGTACCTGCCAAATATTAAATATTATGTCACTCAGCCTTTTGCATAACTAAACAAGATTCCATTTCTTCAAAAGGTAGAGACACTTATTTCATGAAACAGTAATCAATGTTTAAACATGATTTTGAAAAAAATGCCTTATTGATGAAATATTGATGCTTTGGATTCATTGCAAATATTAGTGAAATTTTACCTTATTCTTGAGGAATTCTCTGAGTACCAGTTCAGGAATTGTAGGTTAACTAAAGTCCAAACATTGCTTTGCCACAAGCTTTTATTTTACTAACTACATGTATTTGTTTTACTTGATTGTCTTGTTATTGTTTTCACACTTGTGAATAACTAGGTCAATTTAAGATCTTTTAATTGTTAATTGCAGAATAATATTTATGACAGTGTTGGAGTGGTCAAGTGAAATTAGTTGACCTGACATATAATCGTGACTGCCAGCTCTTATGCACGTATGATTTCCATACCTTTTAACTTTTTTAACATTCTTATTCAATTTCCTTTCTTTGATTTGATACAAAAGGCATCAATTAACTTTAATTATCATACAAAGCAGGTTGGCTTGAGTGTAACAATTTAGCAAATGCATCGGCAAATAAGAGATCAAAACACAGTTGGCTTTAATTAGGTTTTCACAGAAATGCCCTTGGACATAACTGTAATGGTAGATTAACACTTTTTGTTTGAATACAAGAGAGCATATCATATTTTTGATGATTAGGCTGAAAGTGAATTAAAATTAACATATATGACTAAAACACAAATTTCGCTCAACAAAACTTATTTCATTGCTTCTTTTTTCTTAAAGGTTTGCCACCATTGTACATGAGCATCATTTTTAATTATCAAAATTTTCATCAAATATAGCTGCTTACAGTGTACTGAGAATTTTCTTGGTAAAGAAAATGCAACAGAACAAAGGACTTCCTATTATAAATTGAGAATCTGAGGATGTTGATTCAAATTTCTGAACAGTAACTGCCATTTTCGAAGATGAAATGAGCAACATATAAGTTTTTCTTTTATAGCATTTTTTCCCCGCAGTTATCTTCACTTTCAACAAATAAGGGTAAATTCTTTTGGCATTTTCTAGAAGAAGAAAATGGGATCCATATTTGCCCCCACATAATAAGCGAGTTCGCAAGCTTTTGAGTAAGTGGTTTATCTACATTTCTATTCACCTATCATCACCTGAAAACTATTTGAGATTAAGGTATGAAATTTGGTGTACTTGTAGATCTTCATTAGAAGGTGTGTTGTGTACTTTGTTGGATATCCAGTACTGAAGGTCAGCATCACTGCTGTGTTTCTGTCACTCTTCCCTTTCTGCTTAATAGTTTTCAAACCATTTGAGAATAAGGAATGGAACCCTGTAGACCTGTACGTCATTATTATCTCACATACTTTATTAGGGTTTCCATCTTCAAGATCAGTGTCACAGTTCAATATTTTATTTTTTTTTCTATTGCTTTCATGTTCATTGGTTTTATGTCAGATAAGGTTGGTTTTAGGGAATAATTTGTTTTGAAGCTCAAGCCTTTTGGGATTTTAGATCATGCAGTTCCCAGAGCTTGTGAACACCTCATAACATTATAGTTTCAGGTCCGCTTAATTTGGTATAATTTGCAAATAATCAGTTTTGAAGTTCTACCCTGTTCAGATTTAAGATCAGTTTTAAGACTGGGAAATTTTTTCTTTAATTTGGCAAATGTATGTAGAGAGCACTCAGTGGAATCTGACAGATATAGTGAGCAAATTTTTAATGAGTTGTAGACAGGGAAGTACTTTAAGTGATCTGTCAATCATGTGTTTGAGCTTGAACTTTCTTTTGGTGACAGATGATTAGTTGTGCATGTACTTGTTACCCATGTAATAATAATAATAATAATAATAATAATAATAATAACAATAATAAACTAATAATAATAATAATAACAACATTTTATTTTTATTATTATTATTATTATTATTATTATTATTATTATTATTATTGTTGTTGTTGTTGTTGTTGTTGTTATTGAAGGAGAGTGACACAAAGTTTACATCAACAGTCATGTAGGTGCATATTATGTTTTAATAAAATATTAATTTGTTGATTTAATACTATAGTTGGCTCGCTCCTGCAAAATAAGCAGTTATTTTGTTCTCCTCAAAATAGCCTTTTTAAGGTCCACACATTTAGTTTTCTGAAAAGGAAAATCCTCAGTATTGCCAATCATGACTAAATGCTAGATTTTTGTAGAATAGCCTGTTGACATATCTAAGCTAAACTGATCATTAACTGCCAAGTATAAATAAAGTATAAATAAAGATATTGCTTAAAGTCATTTGAAAACACAATTATTGGTGAGATGAAATAATAAATGCAGTTAAATCTTCCTTTTGTAATGTATTTTAGTATGTATTTCTATATTTTGTGTACTTGTAACTATTTTCAAGAGAGACTGAGAAAACATCTTATCTTGTCTACTTGATTCTAAATGAAAATGGTACTGATCTGATGCCCATCATGGCCACAACACTGGTCATCTTGAAACTCTTATTACAGCTACTTCTTTTGAATCAACACTAGGTTTCCACAGAATTATTTCTTATTGTCTTTAGTTTACCCTAAGTGAAAATGGTGCTGATATGATATCCAATATGGCCACTATGGCAGCCATCTTGAAAATACTGTGTTTTGCTGCTCTTCTTAATGGAATGTTAATCTGGTCATATTGACATTAGATTTTCTAGTTGGTCTTTAATGAAAATGATATAGATGTAGCAACTGATAGTCAAATCCAATATGGTCTTGTTAAAGCTGTTTATACTGAATAAGATTGTCATATCAACATGGAAATTTTACTAAAAGATGCCTTATGAATCAAGTTGGTCACAAGAAAATGGCTACCACAGAATCTGTTTTTAAATGTGTGTGTGTGTGTGTGTGATTTGGATTTTTTTCATAGCTTTCACAATTTGTCAGTCATATCGCTACGATGTCTGCAGCATGGCAATTTATAGTTATGTCTAGCACTGGGGCATCATGCCACAGACATGTAGCATCATGTCTCACCCAGTCACATTATCCTGACACCAGGCCGACCAGTCCAAATACTAACTTCTTAATGCTGAGCACCTACCAAGGCAGCTGTTAGTACCATTTTTTAATGTCTTTTTTATGACTAGTAACATGCAAACTTACATATCTGAGGCAGATACTCTAACCACAAGGCTACAGGAGTGGTTCCATTTTCAGGATTTTGATACTGAATGGATGTTCTTATCAGTATGGGATTTTTGTAATAGAAGACTTCTTAGATTGAAAATCATGCCAATCTGACACTGAATACATCTACCATAGCAGCTATTTTAAAAGTCCTTCTAGTGCTGAAGAATATCAGAGATGGTTTCAACACTTACCAGCAAATGGTAGGAATTGTCTTAACTTGATTTGGTGGAAATTTCTTGGGCCACTAGAGCATCATTCCCCTCAGGAGACTCTTGTTTCACCAGAATCTGTTCTTCATTATTGATCTGCATCACCAAAATCCTAGATGACAATTACTGATCACTACAAGACTTGTAAATATTACATAGGCACTAAATTGGGTCAAAGAAAGCACAAGCCACGTGTAATGATAACTTGGGGGTATGGAGGATAGTTTGGATTTATTTTTTTTAGTGTGCAGTTTTTTTTTCATTGTTACATCATAGCAGATGAAATTCAGTCTGATTTGCACTGCATTATGGCTCTTGGTTTGGCTTGTTAAAAAATGTTGACCTTCTTTACCATTGTTTGTCTTTTGTGTTTCTTGAGGGCAATTATGTAATGATCTTATGCTGAGTATTGATTGACAAGGAGTGGAATAAAGTGAATAATTGCCATCTTAAGGCATGTGTAATCAAAAATTAAATATGTGTTAATGAATGCCTTCAGGCCTGTATGACTTGTACTTAGTTGTGTTTAACTAATACTCACTCCCCCTCCTATTTGCATATGTACATAGATATTTCATAATTGCACACACGGTTAAAAAAAAGACATATAACTGTAATTATTTTTAGGAAATAAAAATACATGAATTCATACTGGGAACCCCCACTGAAAAGAAAGCAATACATAGCTAGTTAGATATGATCTTAATAAATAGAAAAATACTCCATCTAGGGATAATTGCTTTTAAATTGCAAGCATTATAGACTTTGATCCGCCACAACATAATGTGCCAGCAGATGGGCCGTGTTCTACTAATTAGCCCACATAAACTGCATAGACCCAGATCTGCTGGAACAGTATGCTGCATCAGATCTGGGTTGTGCTCAACTTGTGAGTGAGTATATATGGTTTATACATTATAAAAATATAAAGGCAGCAAAATGGAAGATAATGAATGGAGCTGGAAGGAAGCATATCCTTGTTAATATTGAAGAGTATACATAACTGGCTTTTAACTAAAGGGAAGCAATTTCCAGCAACATCAGACAGAGTTATGACCCTTCAATATAAAATATGGCAAAATGTTCTTGTTAATGTTATAGATTCTGATATTATTCATTTGATGTGGTGGTAAATTTTGACAATATCTTGGATGATTTTGATTAACAACAATTTCATAAACATCGGAGTAATCCCAACCCTCAGCCCCCAGAGGCCAAATTTTCTTGTCAGATTTCAGCATGACAAATCACTTTACTGTGTTTTTTTTTATTGCATATGAGGTAACAATATATGCACTATCATATTGCAAAGGTTTTTTGTGTCAAGATTTTAATCATAATTATTCAGTTGGACTTGCTGGGGAACTACTGTACTACTGCAGCATATATTGTTTACTATATTTGGTATTCTGAAAGAACACTGAAACCACTTGAACACTTTCTGGAATAATGGACCACTGTCAATCACTGTTAAAAGTGTTGAACCAGATCTTTTACTCAATTGGCAGGTAAAGAGCATTGCTTCAACTTGCTTGGGATGTAACTGCAAGGAGAAGGATGAAATTAATACAATTGTTTACAGAAAATTGTTGACACTTTGATAGCTTGAGCTGTTCTAGAGGGTCTACTATCTTGCCATGCACATCTGTGAAACTTTTAGCCTTGCTGGTCATAGACCAGAAGAGCTGATGGGATGGGAGGTTATTCAGCCATCCATTAGCCTGAGTTTATTTTTGCCACCTCTGGACTACACAGACAATTGCTATGAAACTTCCCATGGTTAAGTTGGTCCTAATGAAAATGGTACAGCTCAGATGTCAAATATGGCCATCACAGTGGCTATTTTGAAAATCTTTGTATCACTACTTTTATTGAATAAATGGTCACCATGGGGTTTCCACACCAAAAGGCTTCTTATGATGTCTGTTTGATCAGAGTAGTGCAGATTTGACCACTGTATCATCACTACAATGGCCAGCTTGCAGATCTTGTTAATGGTTGCTGATAATCCATTATGGGCACTGTGGTGGTTACTCTAAAATGGAAAGTAAGATTAACATGGGATTTTCACGAGATGACTTCTTTATAATGCCTTTTCATAAATAAAACTCTCCAGTCATATGTCCAGTATGACTTCTTATAATGCCTTGTCCTAAATAAAACTGTCCATATGTCCAGTATGACTTCTTATAATGCCTTGTCCTAAATAAAACTGTCCATTCATATGTCCAGTATGCCTTGTCTTAAATAAAACTGTCCAGTCATATGTCCAGCAGCCTTGTCTTAAATAAAACTGTCCAGTCATATGTCCAGTATGCCTTGTCTTAAATAAAACTGTCCAGTCATATGTCTAGTATGCCTTGTCTTAAATAAAACTGTCCAGTCATATGTCCAGTATGCCTTGTTTTAAATAAAACTGTCTAGTCATATGTCCAGTATGCCTTGTCTTAAATAAAACTGTCCAGTCATATGTCCAGTATGCCTTGTCTTAAATAAAACTGTCCAGTCATATGTCCAGTATGCCTTGTCCTAAATAAAACTGTCCAGTCATATGTCCAGTATGACAACCGTGATGACCATCTTGATAATCTTGTCATTGCTACATGGTTGTCACATTGGATGTCTTGAAAATAGTTGTCATTTCTCCCTGTGACTGACTGCATGGCGATATTGACAGATTGTTTTCACCAAGGACTGAAAATGATCTCAAATGAAAATGGTTTTGAATCTAACCTCCAATATACCTACTAGAGCAGCTAGTTTGAAAATCAGAGATGGTTTGTTTGGAAGAAATGGTGTTATAATCAGTTCCTGGTAAATCATTTGAAATAGTAGAGTATCATTCCCTACAATGGACGTAACTGTCTGTAAGCTGCAAAATCTCATCTCTGTCTGGTCAAATGTGCAATCCTTCTTACTGTTTCTTACTATTACAATATTTAATGGTTAGTTTGGTAGCTATGCATCTCAATACATATGGCAATATAGCATAATATGATTTCAGATGGCAGTAATCAATCTTTTTGACCTGGAGCTTGACTTAGTGCATGCCAAAATCTTGTGATCACATCCAACAATAAATGACCATATAACTATTCATGTATGCACTATGAAACTATGTTCACATTATGGTAATCATCTGAAGATGTGCATATCAATAAATCATTGTTCTGTTGGCATTCATTTGAAGATTTCTTCTGATGTGCATATCAGTAAATTATTGTTCTGTTAGTATTCATCTGAATATTTCTTCTGATGTGCATATCAATAAATCATTGTTCTGTTAGTATTCATTTGAAGACTTCTTGTGATGTGCATATCAATAAATCATTGTTCTGTTAGTATTCATTTGAAGACTTCTTGTGATGTCTAGTTGTTCCTAAATCAAAATGGTGCAGATCTGATGTCCAGTATAGCGGCTATGTTGAATAACTTGTTATTACTCTTTTTCTGAATAGAAAGTCAAACTGACATAGGGTTTCACCATATGACTACTTGTAGTGTCAAGTTGCTCTGTGGATTAATTGAATGAGTGCACCCAAGATCTTCCCTGCTCTTTCTGGCCTCATTAAAATGGGAAAGGAAGGAGGATCCCAAATTGTCACTTATGGGGACAAAAAGTAATCTCCAATTAATTTCTCCAGGATCCTGTCTTGTCTCCAACAGTGAGTGGAGACAGGATGGCAAATCCCTAGTGAGGTAGTATTCTTCTCCAAAAGGGTGATGAGAAAAAACAGTCCTTCTTTATCGTGAGAGTGAAGATAGGATGACAGACTCTCATATTTTTATGGACATAGATGAGTCCCCAAAAAACCCCATCACACCTGGTCCTTTTCGTCAGTTTGTTTTGAATTCTTCATCCAGCCCAGTGGATCTGATGCTGGAGGAGTAGGATATGTGGACTTGTGATAAGTTGATAAATGATTTAATTTAGCCAGATCTATGTCCCAAATGTGTCGAATCTTCAGAGGCTTGGATTCTCTCCAGACTGTCCAGGGCAGACATGCATTGATCTCTCACTCAGCAATGGTGAGATAGATGACTCAGAAAGAGAAAGTTTCAGAATGAAGCTTCCCTCCACATCCACAACCTACAAATGCTGGTTGTTCTTCTACCACTTGATGGTGTATCAACTGCAAAAGGCATTTGCCACATCATAGTTGTTACAGTAAACATGTAGCATACCTTCAATACCACGAGGGTACTCATACCCTTCTCTCTACATAAATATTTTGTAACCACCTATGGTACCAGATAGCTTCATTTCAAAGCGAAATCAAATTTACAACTATGCATTGTCATTTTCAGAATAATCCCTTGTGCACTTCCAAATCATAGCTCATCCTGACAGTTCTCCAGATATTGTATTTCAAAGATGTAATTCTGTTGGTTGAAGATCCTTGGGAATTTGCACTGAGGAGGAATCTGGCCATCAAAGCACAGAGAGTGCCCCATGCACAGCACTCCACAAATCTTCTGTCACAGAATTAGGCAAAGAAATAACTTGGTTTTGCCTTAGAACTATTTGACTATTTCTTGTTGTACATGCGTACAATGTTATCTAGGGTGAATACATGTTTTTCCAGGTAAGCGACTGTATTAACATGTACCTCACCAGAAATTACTTGTGACGAAATAACATTAATAACATGATATGCACGGGTATTTTACCCCGACTTTTGCTCACTCTCCTATGGATTTAAGTAAGATCAATTTCTAAAACCAACACTAGTCATTTTGGATCACGTCAAGGAGTGTATGCTCTCCATTGTTCTCCAGCCATAGGGGTAAGTGTTAAATTTACATTTCATTTGACATGCGAAGCTTATTCGGTTTCGTAATGTCTTATTGCGTGATAATGCATTTATTACAACGCAGATTTGAACTTTGAATTACAAGTCACTATTAGAGGTTAAAGTATTATCATATATCTAGAGAATATACAGAAACTATTATCATGACCAGTTTGGTTTTATTGTAGCTGATTGTGACTGTCACTGTGATTGTGACTGTGAATATGACTAGAGCTGTCTGAAGCTGTCTAAAGTTGTTTAGAGCTGTCTGGAGTTTCCAGAGTATTTAAGGCTGCATGCTGTCGATACGTATGTATGTATGTACGTATGTCTGTGCTATGGACATAGACGTAGCAAATTAAAAAGGGTGCTGTATGCTGTCTGTACGTGTGTATACGTATGACTGTACATGTGGTGGATCCATAAAGGGTGCGAGCGGCCGATAATAGTGTGGGCCAACCCAAGGAATCATGCGACTGTACAAGGGGTCTAGAAGTATATGTTTGGTTCAATTGTTGTTCCAATTGCATTTTTATGTTCATAAGATTATTTTGAATCTTCGTTGTGTTCATGAGATTAATTTGAATCTTAGTTGTGTTCATAAGATTATTTTGAATCTTAGTTGTGTTCATAAGATTATTTTGAATCTTAATAGGAGTTCATATTCGAGATTATGTGAATCTCTCTTGTAGTGTAAAATCTGTTTGAAGCATATCTGCAGTCCATGAGGTTTCTTGGACCTGTACTTCATATTGATTTAATATTTTTGGTTTATTTTCAATGTGTGAATGTTGTGTAGAGTGATTTGAGTCAGTCGTATGTTGAGAGCGTGAGAGAATCATTATATTTTTACATCATATATTTTTTTTTCTTTATTAATTCATTTCATAAATTTCCATCTTTCTCACATTGTGTTTGTTTTATTCATTTAGTCCAAAAACCCACTCGGTTTCTATTCTACAACATCTTCCACCTTTATTACTAACTTGTATTAAATGATCAATCTGCCAGGACCAGCTTTTGAGCAAGGTTGGAAAATGCATTGATTAGGCTTGAAGGCAATTCACCTGCAAGGTTTGCTATGTGAGGTGTAGAATTTTCTGTAATTGTTCCCGTTAACTGTAGTTGCAGGTTCTCTTTTTCACATTGGAGGAAATGATTGCTTTGTTTCCACCATAAAGGACTAAAGAGCATCCCTCTAGCACAATGTAAAGTTCTCTAAGGAGTGGACCTACATATTTGAGACTAAAAAGGTAGTCAGAGTTATAGAGGTCAGTCTCGCACTCTCTAATATTGAGCTGGAATTAGCTTCCTTTGAGAATCTTGACATTAAAACAGTCTCTCCTTAGCATCAGCATTTAGGAGTGAACTTAATGCATTATCATTGGAAAGGAGTTTTTACGTTTTAGTGGGAAATATGATTCAGTCTCTCTTTGCCGACCATGATTTATGGCCAGGAATGTGCTAGGTTCAGTAGCTTCTGTTTTAGTTGAAATCACTAGCCTTTGCTGGAGATGATCAAGATAAAATCCTTTGCTTAGTTTTACAGTTTGATCTAGGTATATCAGGAGGAGGAAGAAAGGGTCATAATCATCATTTTCTTCCACTAATAAGTACTTTGACATTTTGGTAACTACTATTGTAAGGTGGATTGTTTAACTACTACAAGAGAGCCATCTCACTTAATTAAAAATTAATTTTACCTGATAAAAAATGTATTTTAAGATGTAAATATGCATTTATAATTTTAATATTTCTATTTCATTGGTTAAATTTGTTTTAAAGATATCTCTGAATCCTTTTTGTTGAATTGGTTTTAAAAGGGATTTTTCAAATCTGAAATACCAGTAGTACCCATTATTCCCATTGAACTTTGCTACTGCAGCTCTCATTTCAATGAGAAAGTGAAAGAAAATTTGATGCTTGTTAAGTGACAATTAACAGTCGGCCTCTACATGTATAAATGATTTTAGTTTTTGGTAGCAGTGGCTTTACTAAGAGGCGTGCTTCAGGATTAATTTCTTGAGCATTCCTAAATGAAATTGGTGTATTAAAATAGTTTCCTTGTTTGAATATCCTTTGATTAGTATGAATTGTACATGACGACTTCACAAAATGCACACAGTGTCTTCAAATGTGCAATTACACCCACTTATGCCAGCATTTGAAAATTGTCATGCCATTTTTCATCCAGTTACAAATTTTCTATCTTTGCAATTATTCACGACAAGAATTCTTGTGTTTTCTTTAAGGAGGGCGAATAGGAAAATTGATTTTACATGGAAACTGTGCCACTAATAGTGTAGGAATGATGACTGTCATTTTAGTGCACCTTAGATTAATTGGCTGGTAATAGCTATCATTAACAAGGACACAAGTTACACAAGCTCACTTCTTCAGGAAATGTGAGTTGCGTAGGATGAACCCTCATTATAACATGGTTCATAGGAAGTCATGAAATTGCAGTGTTACAAGGAAGGCCGTATTATATTTGAGTTATGCTGCAATCAAAACTGCACTATAGAGGGGTTTTACAACCCAGAATATGGAAATGTCGTCGTTTATGAGTGAAACCCAGAACAAAACATCAAGTAAAATTAACTCTCTTGCAGTTATAGAAATTAAATTTTACTAATTTACTGGAATCCAAGACCATACCTATATTGCATTACATGATGGATAGTGTTATCCTGAGTTACCTTACATTATGTACTACTACTATAGTGATCACCTCTATATTGCAGCTACATTTAAATGGATTATATCTGAAGTCTGTTACTAAATATTTATATGTGACATACCATTTTACAATATGTCTTAGCAAGAATAGGAGTTTAATAAAACAGTGATGCTTCTAGGCAGATCAATCTTCCTCCCCCTTTCCATTTCCCAGACTGTTCTGTGTTAAACAGGAATTTGGCAAATTGGTACTCCTGCAAATAATGCAATGTGTCATTCTTAGCATCGTTTTGATTATAAGTTTTGTGAACATGTAATGCCACTAAAAATAATTCTAAGACTCTAAATTATTTTATTTGTCACTGAATTTGTCAAGTAGATGGCATGCTAGCTAATGTCAAGATGCAAAGATTGTTTAGGAAACTGTGTGTGTTACTTGTTGTAATGAGCTGCCAAGACCATAGTTTGTATAAAGTGGTCTTTGACAAAAAGGAGCCTTGTGATACAGCTGTCACTTTTTGAACTTGGAAATGATGTTCAAGGAACCCATTAAACACCATATATACTTGTTTACAAGTCAAGCCCAACTGCAATCTGCACAGTAAAACAAATGATGTAGACCCTGATCTGCATGTAGCATAATGTGAATTTAGATCAGGATCTATGTTGTTTGTTGTTGGACTTGTAAGCAAATATATATGTTATGTCAAATTTTATTCTGTCATTGCTAATTGGTAAATTATTTAAATGTGCCTTATTCCTTGGCTTATGAGAATTGATCATATGATGTGATTTTGGTTAATTAAATAAGATTGTTCAAAGTTTTATAGTATTTTTAAAGGACCTGGTTTAGATACCAGTATAAGATTCCCTCACTTACAATGCAGGTTGAGTTTATGGCTTCCTTGAACATTGTTATACAGAGTGAGCGCTGTGTCAATCAGGAAATATGCCAATGGCAAAAATCGGGAAATATCTGGAAAAATCCCCACAAATATTTTCAAGACATAAAGTAAGGACAAAGAATATATATATATTAGTGTAAGTAATTGTTAGCGCCCTTAAGAAGTTGGAGGACCCCTATGGTAATCCTATCCATCCAGCTGTTTGTCCAGCAATTTGGTTTCTGCGATAGAACTTGACTGGAAGTTTTAGATTTTTGACCCAATTTGTTATGGTCACTGATTTCTTCCTGACTTTGGTTATTGCTATTATGATTATTCCTAACAATCTGCATAGACCGAGATCTGCTAGCATAGTATTTGATGGCAGATCTGGTTGATGCTGCTTACATCTGGACTTGTCCTATAAGCATGTACTTATGGTATGTAATGTTATATTCATGGGGCCTTACAATCTTTCTGTTTCCAGTATTACATGTCCACATGGTGAAACAAACTTGGCATGTGGATATATCTGAACAATGAGATGACTAAGTTCACTGGTGGTTTATCTTTGCTACCACTGTCAAGGTCAAAGGCCAATTTGCAAAGAATGCACATGCAGTTATCTTGTGAAGGTGGGAACTAAAATTATAACAAAATATTCATGTTAATAAGTAGGAGTTTCTTGAGAATATCAGGGATGGTTTCAATACTCTGGAGTTAAAAAGATTTAAAGGACATAGGAGACAAACACGTCATCAGTCCTAAAAATTCATTTGATTTAGTCGAATGTAAGTCTTTTCGAGGAACATGTTTTAATTAGTTTAAAGCTGGCAATATTTTTTTTTCTCCAAATTGTGGTCAACCAAGATTTCAAGCAAATTCCATATGCAGCTTTTTTTTTTTTTACCTCTTGCATGAATCAAATGCTTGCATTATATCGTTATTTTGAAGAGTTAAGGCCCATTTCTGGGGGATACAGTCCCTTTTATTTTTATACTGTTCCCCTGTTTGAGACCCTGTTCATCAAACTGTAGCTAAGTGAGGTTCTTTGCAATGCACACATTGTAAATATCTTTAAAAAAAAATTTTATTTAAATGCCATCATGAATTTTATTCTCTGCTGTATCTTAAATTTTTATTGGTTTTAAATCGCTCTAATTAAAGTGCATGTTTTTGCTAGTTTTAAAGGTGCTTGCTAGAATTCTTTGTGTGATACAATATGGGAGGTGATACCAGTTATGATGCCATTTGAATGAGAGGCTGGTTTAATATTTAATGAATTGATCTGTGTAATCATACTCAAATGATATTGTGTAGGGAAAAAATGTTGTCTTTAATTCCAAGGCAGCTTAAGCTGAAATGATGTTTTATTTTGCATTGCATGTATTTTGTAGCTTACATATTAAAGATGCATCCTTAGGGCTCATAGTAGTATAAAGCCTTGGAAAAGCCATGAATTTTAAAGGGGCAGGGGTCTTGTAAAGTCCTTAAACAGGTAGATTTTTTAAAAGTCCTTGAATTTGTTGAAAACCTCCCCAAAATCTTATATCTGATGGAGTATGAAAATTAAAAGAATAAAATACAGTACATGTATATCACAATTTAAATTCAGATTTTAAAAACAATGTATTTCTCAGCAATAATAAATAAGTAAAATAGGATAAAATTGGATGGATGAAATTATGCTAGTTACCAGACAGATTGCATTCATTTGCTGCATTGCATTGTGGGTTTTTTCTTTTGTTTCTATACCTGTTTTAGTAGTGAGAGACAAAGTAGGATATGGAAAGAGTTACATTTCTACTGGTTTAAATAGTCTTGAAAAAATACTGGAATACTATTAGAAAAATACTGGAAGTCCTTTATAAATTCCTTCAGTAATCCTTAGAAGTCAACAAACACTCAGGGTCTGTACAAACCATTTATCAGAATCATCCTATATGAATTCAAAAACTTGCCAACATTTATGGAAGATTGTATAGGTATGACTGGTACAACAACCTTTCAGTCTCAGATCCCTTAAATACATGTACATCATTTCATTGAAAGGGTTAGCTTATTGTTGTACATTTTAAACACGCTGTATTCATGTGTGACATTGGTGTTGGATCATTAGCAATGGGTATCAGCATGGAGGTTACATATCTGTCATAGATTTCTTTTGTTGGGATCTTAATGTACATATATACTTATTACATTGTGTGTTTCAATGCAAATTTGTTCGGGTAGTTTTGGTTCATAATATGTTTTGAATCGATAGACAAATTGTCTGATAGTTAGCTTCCTTTGGGTTGACTCTGTAGCATTTTTTAATTATTTTCTCATCAGAAAATAAAGAAATGGAAAATAAAGTTAAAAGATCCTATGGTAATATTGCATATCTAACTTGCCTCTGCAATAAATTTGCATTAAATGTAAACTGAACTTTTGATGAATGTACTATTTTGGAACTGACTGCATGTTTACCCTTCTTGAATTTGGCACTTGGTGACATGTTATCGTACTCTCTTACTTTGTTAAATTTTAATGATTTTCGACTTGGTCATGAAAATCACTGTAATAAAATCTCACAGAAATCTTTCAATATTCAGTATTCAAAACCTGGATATGACCAACTTTGAGCAGTTCAGACACAAGCTCAACTTAAAGCAGAAATATTGTTTGATGCGTTTCTCATTCAGCACTTAACGATGATAATGATACAATAATTTGTATTACAACATCTCTAAACATGACATTAAAAGACAAAAAAATATTATCTAGTCCTAAAAAAGAAAAGTGTCTCTAAATCTCTACTCTCTTTGTGAATGGAGTTATATCTCTTAAGACAAATCTTCAACCTACATTATTTATTATTTATGACAACAACTTTCTACAACATGACAACATTTCAAACCACTCTGGTGGCCTAGTGGTTAGAGCGTCTGCCTTGGATGTGGGAAGTCGTGGGTTCAATCCCTGGCTGAGTCATATACCTAAGACTTACAAAAATGGTACTAACAGCTGCATTGCTTGGCACTCTGCATTAAGAGGTCAGTGTAATAGGACTGGTCAGCCTGGATCATATTAATTGAATTCTGGAGGCTGTTTGAGTAAAAACAGCATTCTCTGCTCACCTTTACTGATCCCTTTTGGGAACATTGAGTGCTGTTGCCAACTTGGTTCTATAGGGACATCTCAGTATGAGAACTCTACAGTTTTTCTTTCTCTCAACATGGAAACCTCTATCAGCTCTGATTCATTTAGATTCTCTTCATCATTTGCACTGATGGATAATAATAATAATAATAATAATAATAATAAAGACTTTATTTAGAGAAGGTAACTCAATTAGTTACAGAACTAATCTACCTTGAGGCCTTCTATCTGTTATGTACAATATATAAAGTATATACAACATGATGTGAAGAATCTCGCTTGACACTAAATAATTAAGTAATTTTAAAATTCAAAGTATCAAGCCTGGAACACATTCACAGGCATCAGTGAAAACATAAACATTTATAAAACATAAAATATAATCCTGCATTGAAAAATTCAGCTATGAAAATGATGTAAAATTACAGAAAAGCAGGCGGTATTTTTTGTACTAGAACTGTTCAATTTTCTAAAGATTTCATCCATTTAAGACATTGATTGTGAAAAGATGATGATGAATCAGGACAGATTCCTGATTAGGATCCCTATACATAAATCTGACTCCATCTCCTCAATGTTCACCCATGTATCAGGGTCTGGTGAGGGTGCCAGTTAGTGCCACAGGGCCAAATTCTCAAGGGTCATTGGACTCTGGATGAATTATCACTCCACATTAAAAGTTTTAAAAGGAAAGCTGAGTTTCTTCCTTTGCAGTTGTCCATCAGTGGAAACCGTAACAAACTGATATGTTATTCTGTTGATGGATGACTTGTAACACGCCCATCATAGCATGTGGCCAATAACATGTCCCTTCTCTTTGTGTGTAAGTTTGGAGTCTCCTTTGCTGGGTGCTTCAGAATGGATTACCCTAGAAGCCAGCGATATTCATCGTAAAAGAGTATTTTGGAGGACAGTCTGTCAAAGAAAGAGTCAGTCTGTAACATCGTACCATGCCACCTCAGAGAACATTACCCTCCAAGTTCACCATAAATAGGGAATAAAAAGGAGGGTCAGTTGTCATGGTTATGGTTCTTTTGAGAAGGAGAAATATCCATATTTACTGTAAGTTTATTTTATTCTTTATTCTTAATTCTTGTTAAAATATTACATGCAATCATCTGCACAAAAACAAAATTGCTTATCCTGTACATTTGTAAGGCAAGGTATGATACCATTAACTGAATAAAATGTATGTGCAGCCAAGAAGTCAAATCCTAAGTCACCCATGACATAAATATGAATGGCTCACCTTGGTCAACAAAATGAGTAACAGATGCACTAAGTGAACAGATGATGAGATCTAAGACTGTCACATGTTTGGCCATATATTCTGGTTTTATTAGTAATAACCTATAACCTATTTAATGCAATAAAGAATACAGACACTTTTAATAACTTGTGATAGAATCAACTCATCTGATAAAACAAAAATCTTTTTAAGAGGAACAATAAAAAGAGATTTCATTCATCCCCGGCAGTCATTGCATATTGAAACTGTAAGGGATGATTTACTTGGCACTTCCTGTCATGCTACAGTGAAAGCAAGATGAGATAATCTCTCATTATGACATTACTGTGACGGGTTTTCACAATAGATAAACAATATGAATATTTTGAACTTACTGAATAACGTGTGTTCTTTAAAGACTGAATGGTTGGTGTTTGGAAGACTATCTGACTGCCATGATGCTTTGACTTTCAAGTCTTCTACAATCTGTTATATACAACTGCCAGGACCTTTCAAATCTAATGAAACTGGTAAACACTCAGCTTTTTCCCACATTTTTTTCTACATCCCTGTTGAACTCTCATCACAATGCCAGTGGACATCACACAGCAATCATTGTTAGGAGTCTCAGGATTTAATAAAGGTCTTTAGAGTTTGTTTTGGGGTTTACAGTATGGTTTTGTTTAGTGACATGTTTAGCCTTTAGAAAACATCAGTTGTGTTTAGAATAGTAATTACTCATGCCAGTGCATTTATATAGTAAAATTGATCTGTGCATGACAGTTTTTATCATACTTGACCGCTGGTCAGTCACAGGGCCCTGGGGTAAGAAACACCCAGGCTTCTCCTAGCTTTTGTTCAGACAAAATTTTCTTTTATAAATTAAAAAGTGTTGTTTGGCATGGACCCTGGCGATATATCCATGGTTGCCCCCCTTGTTGTCAGCCCTAGTCAGTCAGAGACTGCTCAGACAGGGCGTAGTCAGGGACTGCTCAAACAGGGCTTGACTAGACTGGTTTGACTAGACTTGTCTCCATGATGGAGTAGGGATGGGATACTAGAGAGTCTGGGCAATATTGAACAAGATTTGCTCACAGTTCCTCTCTTTAAACTAGAAACTCATTTTCATTGAAGGTGCTGCCATATGGGACAGATGTAGGAGATGCAGGGTATATTTACCTGAGTAAGTTGCTAACTCCATTCATTCCACACAAAGAGGTTTGACTTGTTGAAGAATTATACACTTGTTACATTGGCATGGATTTCTCTTCTTAAAATGATTCAATATGCAAGTGCTCCTATCTTTATTTTGAAACTTGGATTTACTTGTGTTGTTGCCAAAATTGTATCTAAATCTTATAATTTAACATATTTTATTAATTTGCAAATGAAAATACATCAACATTCTTACCTAATTGCTCTTTTCAAAAGAAAAATAATTGCTAGTGTTTTTTTTCTTTGCGAATCTTGGAATTTAGAAGATTAAAATTATTTACTGTTGTTCATAAATTTTATTTGAAGGTAAACTCTTTATCACATGACAAAATTTGCTGATTTTATTCAATGAAATTAAAAATGTTGTCACACAATGACCTTCAGATACATGTTGATGTCTTATACAGCTGGTATTTTTTTTATAAATCCTTGACATAGTACCAAGGTCATAGAGTTATTATGTGTGTAATATGACAATGTAGAATTTTATTACTCCAAAACATTTTGTAGCTGTGTCATGTAAAAGAACAAAGTTTTGGTAATGAAAGATGTCCTTTTATTTTCCTGTATCATAATGTAGTCAAAACAAGAGGAACATTTCTCAAACAGTTTGACCAAATTGTGTGTCAGACAGCATACAGAGAAAGTTGTTAAACATGCAGTACATTTCCTGTACTGTCAGTCCTAAAAAGAACCCAAAAAATCAATTATTACTTCAAGATCAGAATCCTGTTGTATGGAAATTACCCCAAATTGGTACTCCTACAGTGATGAATTTATCTGCCCTTGGGTGTCAAAAGAATGATTGACCAAAAGTCAGTTTTTTTGACTGGAAAATTTTAACTTTTCTTTTATGTGAGCTTGCTTGAAGCAGAAGTATCATGGGAGCAAGATTTTTGTAGAAAAAAAGTCCAAGTTAATATGGGTATGTTAAACTATTGCAGATGTACATCCTAGCTTGTGCAGTTTTCAAGAGATTTTATTATCAAGCTCAGAAGAAAATGATGCACTTTTGTCCCTCAAGGATGTGACATGCAAGTAAAGCTGAATTGCAAGAAAATTACAACATGATAAACCCACAGATGACAGACATTTGACACAAATGAAGTACTAAAACAATTGTGCCTAGTAAAGTTGGAGTGATCCCTGTATTTCAAAATCAAAGGACACATTTTCATCATGAGCACTAGAAACAAACTTAAGTTTCAGAGCCAAAATTACACTAAAATGGCTGAATCAAACCTGTCAATATATTTGCACTCTTGATTCCTCTCGAATGCAGTTCAAATGTTAGCAAACAATTTTTAATCAATTGCACCTGAATATAACTTCATTTTGTTTTATACTAAAAAACAAATGGTATGCAGTAGTCACATGATTCTAGAACAGGACATCAGGATAGAAAAGAAAGAAACAAAACTAAAGAGAAAAAACAAACTGTTTGATTTGAATTTCCATCTTCTTTAATATATGATAGACCACAGATTCAAAGTAAATGTCAGTCTGACTTATGAAAAATGGTTTATGTACAAAAATGCATGAGTTATGCAGCCAAAATTTTGGCTTGAATTTGGGGTAAGAATGAATTTCAATTTTGGGCTCAACAGATCAAATATCAAAGTCACTGTAAAAGAATAAAAATGGTTTCCACACAATAACATTTAAACATATATGTGGACCAAACATTGTGGTTGGCTTGCACTTGGTGTAAGAAAGAAGTCTATTGATTTTGGCATCAGAAAGTAAATGGTAACAGTCACTTTAAAGGAAGAAAATGGTTTCAGTAATAACATTTCAGTTATCTACACAGAGTACCAGTAAAAACATGTTATGGTATAATGTGCTGTTATGCTACTCTTGTTATCATTTTGATTTCACAATTGTCTTGATCCCATAGTCAGTGGACATGAGACTAAGCAGTATTGTTCCTGTATAAACATTTATATGATGTTCCCTGTCAAAAGAATATCACACATTTTAACATTTCCTTTGTTCTCATCCATTTCTCTAAAATAAAATTGCTAGTATTTTAACCACACAAAAAACTGAATTCATTGATATTGTTGCATTATAAGCATATTAATGTTGTTTCGGGTTGAATGCTATTTCTTAGTGAAAGATTGGCTGTACATGGTAGCCATTGAAATATAGGCTGTACATGGTAGCCATTGAAAGATAGGCTGTACATGGTAGACATTGAAAGATAGGCTGCACATGATAGCCAGTAAAATATAGGCTGTACATGGTAGCCGGTGAAATATAGGCTGTACATGGTAGACATTGAAAGATAGGCTGTATGTGGTAGCCATTGAAAGATAGGCTGTACATGGTAGCCAGTGGAATATAGGCTGTATTTGGTAGTCAGTGAAAGGTAGCCTGTACATGGTAGCCAGTGACAGATAGGATGTACATGGAAGCCAGTATAACTGGTGGAAGAGAACCCGGGAAGACCCTGGTAAGATCCATGAACCCTCTGCAAGCTACTGGCAAGCTTTCTCACATCTCATATACGGTACTCACACAAGCCAAGTTCAACACTTGACCCCATGTGGACAGAGTTGAATAGTGTATTCATATGTTATCTATGTACAGGTTAGTATCTACAGGAGCCAGCTTTCTCTTATTCTTGAGAGGAACAGGTTTGCATCACATTTTGCAATTTTATCTAAATTTAATTTGGAGTTCTGTTTCTAGTGTTTGTTTTGACTATGCCCTCCTCCACTAGGCCACAAGATTTTGTCAAACTTCCTGCAAATTCTGTGACCTTTTCATGGAATTATTTTTGAAGAATCTGCTGAAAAAGGTTTGCTGCTATAGAGGATTTTGAACAATTCAAAACCATATTTTATCACAAGCCTCATCCATGTCCAACTATTTTAGAAAAATTAGCAAATGTAATTTGCAACAGTTTTACCTAGTGATGAGAGTAGACTACTTTTATCAGACTGCATTTGAGTCTGACCAGGCTTATAGCAAAAGAAATGGATACTGTAAAATATATTATGATAGGTGATTAACAAAATGACCATGTTTACTCTCAAATATCTCAGTATAGCTTGGAATAGAGAAATTGTACTGAGGTTTTACATAACATTGAGAAGTTAAACTAGATACATGGAATATGATCCATATTTCACCAATAAAAATTCTGTGACAGAGTAATTGAGTGCCATTTAAAATTAGTGTACATCGGCACATCAAGGGCTATTTTGTGGATAGGTGGTGGGAGTTGAATGCTTTAATTGCCTGGAGATACACCATCGCCGAACATAAACTCTGGTATTACTGCTGGCTTCGAACCCAATACTCACTGAATGTGATCTGGCATGCTAACCACTAAGGTTGTGCATTTCTTGAATATAATTTAAATTGCAAAAGTCCAAATATGAGTGTTATTTATAATTTTACAGATATTTGCAAAATAAATGAATGGAAAGTACAAGAAAATAACTATTTTTGCTTGATGTTTGAATTTGCTGTTTTATCACCTAGATTTTGCTCAGTGTTATATGGTCATTATGGTACTGATGTGTTGTTAAAACGTGTACATGCAAACACACATTGAAAGCATTGTTAGTTTTTACTTGGTCTGTTTGCCATATTGATTACTAATTTTTGTGTGGTAATAGTTTCATGGAAAGACGAGAGTGGTACCATTCCATCAATTTAAAGGTTTCATGTAATGACAAGAATGGTACCATTCCATCAATTTAAAGGTCAAATGAACAGTTCTTTTGAGGAAATTTTTTATCGTTATCCAATCTACAATTTCGAGAACTGCTTTGAGCATACAATAATATTTCAGCCAACTGAGTGTGTGGATTTGTCTGATTTAACTTGATAATGAGCTTAATGGTTAAAAATGCCCCCATGAATATGACAGCCTATTTGCTATCCGCTTTGCTGGTGAGGTGGAGTTTTAAAATTAACTGCAGGTTAACACAGTGTATTAAGGTTAAAGTTAAATTCAGGCCATGGGAATCAGAATGCAAGAGAGAGAGAGAGAGAGAGAGAGAGAGACCTTTAGTTAAAAAAATCTCTCTATGCAACAAGTTCTTGAAATATAGAAAAATATGGTATTTTCCATATGTCTTCCAATGGAAAATAATAATCAGTTTTTTTCTCTGTTTAAAAGTTTACATTCATTTACCAAAAACATATGAACAACCAATTGCATATGCAATCTCTTTCTTGCCTTATAACTGCAGATCGAGCTACATCTGTGTCTGAAAGCATGCCTTTTTTTTGCTACATATGGAATAATAATTGTCAATGTTCTATCCATCTTAAATTCATCAGAGTGCATATATTTCACAGAATGACTTTTTCAGAAATCATTTGCTACAGGTTTTTTCTGAACTTTCAGGTTTTTTAAATCTTTTGTATGCAGTCCCACCTCATTACTACTGTCATGTACGATTGTATGAGGGAACCACATTGCTCTTGTCATGTATAATTGTATGAGGCAACCACATTGCTTTTGTCATGTACAATTGTATGAGGGAACCACATTGCTCTTGTCATGTATGATTGTATGAGGGAACCACATTGCTCTTGTCATGTATGATTGTTTGATGGAACCACATTCCTCTTGTCATGTATGATTGTATTAGGGAACCACATTTTATCATGTATGATTGTATGAGGGAACCACATTGGTCTTGTCATGTATGATTGTATGAAGGAACCTCATTACTCTTGTCATGTACGATTGTATGAGGGAACCACATTGGTCTTGTCATGTACGATTGTATGAGGTAACCACATTGCTCTTGTCATGTATGATTGTATGAGGGAACCACATTGCTCTTGTCATGTATGATTGTATGAGGGAACCACATTGCTCTTGTCATGTATGATTGTATGAGGTAACCACATTGCTCTTGTCATGTATGATTGTATGAGGGAACCACATTGCTCTTGTCATGTATGATTGTATGAGGGAACCACATTGCTCTTGTCATGTATGATTGTATGAGGTAACCACATTGCTCTTGTCATGTATGATTGTATGAGGTAACCACATTGCTCTTGTCATGTATGATTGTATGAGGGAACCACATTGCTCTTGTCATGTACGATTGTATGAGGGAACCACATCGCTCTTGTCATGTACGATTGTATGAGGGAACCACATTGCTCTTGTCATGTACGATTGTATGAGGGAACCACATTGCTCTTGTCATGTATGATTGTATGAGGTAACCACATTGTTCTTGTCATGTACGATTGTATGAGGTAACCACATTGCTCTTGTCATGTATGATTGTATGAGGGAACCACATTGCTCTTGTCATGTATAATTGTATGAGGTAACCACATTGCTCTTGTCATGTACAATTGTATGAGGGAACCACATTGCTCTTGTCATGTATGATTGTATGAGGTAACCACATTGCTCTTGTCATGTATGATTGTATGAGGTAACCACATTGCTCTTGTCATGTATGATTGTATGAGGGAACCACATTGCTCTTGTCATGTATGATTGTATGAGGGAACTACATTGCTCTTGTCATGTATGATTGTATGAGGGAACCACATTGCTCTTGTCATGTATGATTGTATGAGGGAACCACATTGCTCTTGTCATGTATGATTGTATGAGGGAACCACATTGCTCTTGTCATGTATGATTGTATGAGGTAACCACATTGCTCTTGTCATGTATGATTGTATGAGGGAACCACATTGCTCTTGTCATGTACGATTGTATGAGGGAACCACATCGCTCTTGTCATGTACGATTGTATGAGGGAACCACATTGCTCTTGTCATGTACGATTGTATGAGGGAACCACATTGCTCTTGTCATGTATGATTGTATGAGGTAACCACATTGCTCTTGTCATGTACGATTGTATGAGGTAACCACATTGCTCTTGTCATGTATGATTGTATGAGGGAACCACATTGCTCTTGTCATGTATAATTGTATGAGGTAACCACATTGCTCTTGTCATGTACAATTGTATGAGGGAACCACATTGCTCTTGTCATGTATGATTGTATGAGGTAACCACATTGCTCTTGTCATGTATGATTGTATGAGGTAACCACATTGCTCTTGTCATGTATGATTGTATGAGGGAACCACATTGCTCTTGTCATGTATGATTGTATGAGGGAACTACATTGCTCTTGTCATGTATGATTGTATGAGGGAACCACATTGCTCTTGTCATGTATGATTGTATGAGGGAACCACATTGCTCTTGTCATGTATGATTGTATGAGGGAACCACATTGCTCTTGTCATGTATGATTGTATGAGGGAACCACATTGCTCTTATCATCTATGATTGTATGAGGGAACCACATTGCTCTTGTCATGTACGATTGTATGAGGGAACCACATTGCTCTTGTCATGTATGATTGTATGAGGTAACCACATTGCTCTTGTCATGTATGATTGTATGAGGTAACCACATTGCTCTTGTCATGTATGATTGTATGAGGTAACCACATTGCTAAGATGACATCTTCTGCTTATTACTGCTTTAAATGTAAATCCTTCACTGTAGAGGAGAGTACATGTCAAACAACCCAAGTGGTTTGAAATGCTTTGATCTTTAACATCTATTCCTGCTTCAAAACTTTATTCTGTAATTGTATTTGCCAAAAATCAATTAATTTTGTTCCTGCTAATGGTTTCTGGTAATGGGGACCTTTCAGAGCAGTCCATGACAAATAATTCTCTGACAGTTTCAGCAGGTAATTAGTACTGTTGGGTTGCTGATGATAAAAATTGGTTGAATTTCAGCATGTTGGTGGTCAAGTTAACCTTGAACAGTTTTGAGTTCTTGGTCACAGACATGGAGGGCTTATGGGTTGGTCTGTTGTTTGTCATCTGTCATGCTATCAATATAAGTTTGTTATTACTCCTCCTAGGATGACTAATCAGGTGGCCTAGTGGTTAGAGCATCCATCTCTGATGCAGGAGGTCATGCATATGATCCCCAACCAAGTCATATAAAAGACTTATAAAAATGGTACTAATAGCTGCCTTGCTATGCGCTCAGCATTAAGAGGTTAGTGTTGGGACTGGTCAGCCTGGTATCAGGATCATGTGACTTGGTGGGACATGATGTTACATGTCTGCAGCATGATGTCCCAGTGCTAGACATCACTATAAACTGTCATACTGCAGACATTTTAGTGATATGACTGAAAAATTGTTAAAGCTATGTTAAAAGTCCAAATCTCTCACACACACACACACACACACACACACACACACACACACACACACACACACACACACACACACACACACACACACACTCTCTCTCTCCCTCCCTTTAGGATTGCCTTGAAGCTTTACAAACACATTCTTCACATGGTCTAGTTATTCCTGAATGAAATTGGTGCCGCAGTGGCTGTATTGAAAATCTCTTAATGGTTATTCCTCCAGAATGGATGGTGATATCAACATTGGGTTTCCACTAAAAGACTTTGCATGATGTCTGTGTGGTCAGAAATGAAATGATTCCAATCTGATGTTCAATGTGGACTTGAGTCATATGATCAACCAAATGTTGACCACATGACAAAACCCTTCTGTACCATGGCAGAAGTTCCAATCGGGAATCACAGTTCAACACTGACTCCACCTCTATGATTCCAATAACTTCCCTTATTTTCCTCCTCAGGGTATTATGCTCTCCACTGAGTACTCTGATGTTATCCCAAGAAATAGGATACCATGATCCTTTGCAATTTCCATCAGCTGCTGTCAGAAGGCATTGCTTTCATGAAGACCTTGTGATAAGGTCAAAAACTAAATTTCCACCAACTGCTGTCAGAAGTCATTGCTCTGATGAAGACCTTGTGATAAAGTCAAAAACTAAGAAGTCATAACCTATTATGCTGCAGAAAGGATTCAGTGACTGCAAATGGCTGTAGCAGGTAACAATATTCGTCATTGCCTTAAATGGTAATGGTAATGCAACATCTTTGTTAAAGATATTGGTTAGTTTGTGATTACCCAGAGTGTTTCATTGAGGCTGCATTTTGCAACATTTTCTTTAAAACATTAGCTGAGTAATTGAAATGGCATGATTCAGGAAAGGTTGAGTTATTGGTGAAATGATCAAAGCTTAGGAAAACTAAATTTTAGAACTCTTGGTTGACAGTTTGACTTTGTGAAGAGCAGCAGCAAAAGGGAGCTTTTGTTATTTTTGTCCTGACTGCAAACACCATATCAATATTTAGTCATTCTGGAGTGTATGATATCTTGTTATGACTTGTAAACTAAATAACAGCAAAAAGCAACAACAAAAATTTTGTAAAACTTAACAGATAATTTCATTATCAAAGTTATAAAATGAAAATGTAAGAAGAACTTACAGTAATATGAATTGAATCCAAAATAATCCTTTAAAAAATCTATTCAGGTCCAAAAGGATACAATGTTTTGAACAAATTTTAGATCCTCGATCACAATGGCATTGTCCTGAAGTACTTCAAATAATTTCCAACAATCCCAGAAGAATTATCTAGTCTAGTGAGCACTTTCTAATTCCAATGAATAATGCTAATAAATGTCTCCTCTCAAATTGGCTAAGCACAACATTAAGCAGATCTATAGGCTGATTTTAAAATATGAAACAAGAACACAAAATGGGAATGAATTCAAAATAGGAACGAATTTGATTCAGTTTTCTCCTTATATACACTTTTAAGAGTCTATTACGACTATATGTCACAATATACTCCACGTGACATTTCTTTCCACTCAATCTAATATTTCACTCTACCTCATTAAATGACCTAACCCATCCAATGGGAAATAACTTAATTCTTCTAAGAACCCACCTGGCCCCACCAGCATACCTGCTGTAACACTCCATGTCACACGATTTTGGACTCCCAAACTCCCTGACTTGTTGCGATTAGAAAAACTTGATTTTCAGAAATCTTAGCTCTGAAGTTATTTCAGTAACAGAAAAACCATATATTTCTTGACCACCATTACGTAGGCATATAATCTGTATTTACAAACAGTAAACAATCCTGCTCAAAGCTCAGCTCCTTGATGCATACAGCTGAGAATTTAAAACATAAGGCAGTCAGAGATAAACAACCACTTTTCATTTGTTACTTAATTGGCTGACAATAGCTGCAAGGATTGTCATGTCAAATTCTGCTTTGGAAAAGTTCATTTAACTAATTTACATAGGAAATACCCAAAGCAGAACAACCAAATTTGATCAGTGAGACATGATGAAGAACAGAGGTTATTCCACATCACTGCATTGAATGAGAATGTCGAAACCAACTTTAATAAAGTTTGTGATCTTTGAAGTTGGATTTTTTTACTCCATATATAAAATGCAACACTTGATTATTTCAATTTATCAGAATAGTGTTCAGGTGTGTTTCATTTTTGAAAAGTGCAGGTCAGGAAGCAATACATAATCAACAAAGCCCAGCAAAAATTAATTTCAAAACTCTACTTTGTCAAAACTCCAGTTTGAAAGAGTAAAAGTTAGTCAAGTACAGTAGCAAGGGGAAGAATTTCATTCTTTGCACATGCTGCAAACGTCCTATTGATATTAGCCATTTTGAAGTATACAACATCCGTCAAAAAAGGAGCACCATGTGTATATAACATCAGGCAGCCTGATCCAGATTAGTTGTCTTTATCATAATTCATTATCTTAATCTTGTTAAAATACTATTAATTGTCCCATACTTTTCAGGATAATTTTATTTATGAAATCGATTGACTGAAAGACAATACTAAGCATCCACTCGTGTTTGCACAGGTGATTTGTGTTGATAAAGTGTTAACACCTGAACTGGATGGAGCTGTTTATGACTACTGTATTACCTGTAAAGACAACATTAAACTTGAAAATACTATGTTCTCCCCTTCCCCCCAATGAAAAGGCCAGCGCCCAAAAGTGGTACATGTACATGTCCATTTTCTGTAGATCCAAGCACATCTTGTAGTCAAACTGCATCAGATAGAGTTCTGACAATGCTAAGGTTGTGGTCACCAAGAATGACTCAGTTCTGGTCAGGATTTGCTCAGAGAATCCAGCAAGGAAGTTTGGACAAAAGTACCATCAGTCTCTGATGATTGCAAAGATGATCACTGATGACACTGGCATTACCTTCAAACTCTCTACCATACTACTGAGAGCAGCAAAGACACATCAAATTAAACATATTTTACCATCCAATGGATCTTAAAGATGGAAACTTGATGTGTGTGTGTGTGTGATTTAGATTTTTAATGTAGCTTTAAGAATTTTTCAGTCATATTGCTATGATGTCTGCAGTGTGACAGTTTATAGTGATGTTTAGCACTGGGGCATCATGCTACAGACATTTAGCATGAATATCGTCCCACCCAGTCACATTATCCTGACACTAGGCCGACCAGTCCTAACACTAACCTCTTAATGCTGAGCACCAAGTAAGGGAGCTGTTAGTACCATTTTTGTAAGTCTTTAGTATGACTCGGCTGGGGATCAAACCCATGACTTCTCGCATCCGAGGCAGACACTCTAACCACCAGGCCACTGGAGTGGTTGAAAATTAATGTCTGTTTTTATTTAGTTATGTTAGTGTGGTGGTTGTGATAATCTGTTTTGTGTCTGTGTTTGGCAATTATATTTGACAATGCTAAGTCTACCAATTAATTCTTTCTTTGTAAACATATTAAATGCTTTGAGAAAAAAGACAGCAAACACCTTTATTTTATTTTACTCAGATTTGAATTTCCAGTCACTTTCTATAGGTGAAAAGATAGCTTATTCTCAATTAGATGACGTGGCTTTCTTGGGTAAAGACCCCCCTTGAGACCTGAAAAGACATTTTTTGAGGCAAAAAAACCCTAACACTGTCTGGGAAAATAGCAGGAATGCCCCACCAGCCAATGAGAAATGACCCCATACTTGTGAACAGGTCTTATTTTTAGAAACCTGACATATTTATAGATCCCAGGCAATCTATACAGACACTGTAATATCTTAAAATAGAGTCCAGAACTGTGTACAAAATTAGCTATGTAATACCTTTATCAGTAATCACTATAAAATATACAGTCATGAACAAAATTTAAACAATATTCATACAGTCATGTACCAAGAGTAACAGCAAATAAATATAATGCAAAACAATATGTTAACATAGTAACATTACTCATCTTTGTTGCAATGGATGAATGCTGAGCTCACCAAAAGTAAAAGTGGAAGTTTTGCATCCAGTCTTTGATGAGTGCTTACATGAATTCTATTGATACTGGCATCATCTTAAAATTATTGATACTGGCATCATCTTAAAATCTATTGATACTGGCATCATCTTAAAATCTATTGATACTGGCATCATCTTAAAATCTATTGATACTGGCATCATCTTAAAATCCTCACTGAAATACTGACAGCAGTTAACACTGCATCTAATTGAGACTATTTTACTGCCCAATGGATTTGAAACTTGGTGTATTCCTTTTTGCTTATTGACAGTATTATTTATTTGTGTGCATTTATGTGTGATATTTGAAAATATATACATATATATTATTTTCAGAATTGAATTTGCGTCTTTTTTACTGGCTTATATGAGTAGAAAACTTATTCCCGATTATACATGGCCCTTTTGGATTCCATACACTATCATTCCATGGGCTTTCAAAACACATTTTCTTAATCTCAAAATGCCTGTGAGTAAGGTCTGGTTTGTTGGCAATTATGTTGTTCATTACCAAAAAAATTTAGATATAAAAAGGCAAAAATGGGCAAAAATTGTTTGAAAATTCAAAGTTAGAGTTTTTAATTATAAACCTTATACTACTCTTTCAGTACCAAAGACTGTCTCAGCCAGGGCGTCATCAATGGACACATGCCAGGGCAAAAAGGATCGCTATGTTAGTCACCTGTGATGATCTTTTGAGTGGTTCTTAAAGCCTATTCAGCATCCATCATCTCACAATTCAGTAATAAGAGAAATGAAATTGCAAACACATTTTTATAAATATTATGTTTCAATAAGTTTATTTATCTGACATTTAATAATGTGATATACAAGATCCTGAAGACATTATAATTTATATATATATATAATGAGATACATGTTGATGTGTAGTGCTATGTTTGTACAGTAAAACATCAATTATGTGGATGCCAGTTAACCAGCTAATTTGCTTGTATTGAACACTACCAAGCTCCCCCAAACATTTACTTACCATATGACCGAGTGCAAGTATTTATAAATAGAACCAATTTACAGATCACTATGCCAGTGTTAATAGATCAGTAATGGAAAAAAAGAACAGAAAAAGACAGTTGACTATATATATATATATATATATATATATATATATATATATATATATATATATATATAGTTTGAATGAATAAATGATCTTTTTAAAAGGAAAATAAATGTGAGTAGGAGATAGAGAAAGGATTTACAAAGAGAAATTAGACTGTTTGTATACCTTGTTGTCATTTACCCCCCCCCCCCGTGACTGTAACTTGTCCTACAGTAATCCTAAGCTAATTAAGTATGATTAAAGACATAATGGTCTGATCAAAGGCATTATGCAATTAACTGTTGATGAGTGATCTGTGGAGACTTGAGTGGTTAATCACCTACTGGCACAGGTGTGAGCAGAGTCTATGTCACCTGAGTGTACATTGGGCATTGCTCTTTGACACATGTACACAGTTTTACTTTCTGGCTGAAATTTGATTATCTGGATGAAATATGTCTCCAAGCATTGGTTGTATTGGGTTTTTTTCATAGAAGAGGGCCTGAAAGACTATAATAGTCTTTGAATAATGGAATCACCCCTTTATTAATAAATAATTTTTCCTGTTTATATTATTTGAATACACAGACTCACAAATCTTTGCTTATGATTGAAACACATTTGCCAATGCAGTCTCAAGCTGATTCTAAAGTCATTGCACTTTACATTTCTAGCAATAAAATCATTCTAACATGATTTGATCATTTATCTAAAACATACTAGTTTCCTCAGTGTACCTTGTAACACATTGTACCTTGTAACAGGTTGAGCTGACTTTGTATCAGTGATATTCCTCAGTTCACATTTGTCTTCTTTACTGTTGGATGATTCTTCCCATGATATCAAAAACCCTTGGGTTTTCTTTGTATTTCTGTTGAAACAGAAGATGGCAATTAAAGTCTCCCAGCCTGAAATGCAAGGCTTGAAGTGCAGTAACACACAATTGATTTTTTTCCAAGTGTCTTATTTCCTCTAGCATGAATTCTTAATAGGGATGTTGGTTTGAGGGGAAAACATAACTCGTGAAAAACAATGAGATCAGTGCTAGATTCTCACACTTCAAGCTTGCACAATGTTTGCATGAAGCATATGTAAAGGTGCAAGGTATTTTGACCTGCAGAATTGATAATGGTCTTGCGCTAGGGGTAGCTTCCATATCAATACAGTTGCTGTCTTTATTAGTGCATTACTTTTTAGTTGTAGGGGTTGCAATTTAAGATGCAGCAACAGCAGCTGCACCTTGATGTACCAAATAACATTAGCATCCCTTCCATCACCTGATTACTGTCGTAAATGACAAATTCCTTAAATGGCATGCAGCAAATGAAGAGAGTCATGCACATGCTGCCTGATAGATTTTTGTTGCATTTGAATATTTAAATTAGGTTTTTAAAAATTTTAAACTCAGTTACCATAGCAACAAGCTTTGAGATTTTCCACTAGATGCAGCTTCACTGAAATTTGTGTATTGGAACGTGTACATGTGATTTAGAATGTCAGGGGTCCGCAGGTTGGGGGAATTTGCAGCTTTTTTCAGGTTTGAATTTCACCACATAATTGCTAGTTAACTTGTTTATTAATTGGTAAAGTATTGCACTTGATTACTCTTTCCTCATTTTATAATGTGTTACAAAAAAGAGTGAAGATTACAGATGTATTTTATCATTGATCTTTGCTCTGGCTTACTTTCTTAGTCATGCAGTAGTGTCCATTTTAGGATTGAATCTTTCAACAGTGAGTGAGTGTCACCTCTAAAACATTTTTTTAAGTTTGTTTTTTAAACAACTTTTGAATTAAGCTTTTTATTAACTATCTAAGTTGAACCAAGTCTTAGAGCATGTATCACATATCATCTATTTATTAAAACCTTAGTAATTCTGTACAACTTACCATTCACAATTTTATCTCAGTGTTGCAATTATCTGTAATGTTGTTGAACTTGAATGAAATATGAATTTGTGCCTATACTGTTAGCCATCCAGAAAGAACTTTTGTGATTTGGCCTAGAATGTGAATTGAACATGATATGACTTGGTTTGCAGCTTTTAGTTTTTATAGTCCCAACTACCAGTTTAACTACCTCTCAGTTTGTTCTATTTTTCTTGCAATCAATCTGTCTGCATATATATATATATATATATATATATATATATATATATATATATATATATATATATATATATATATATATATATATATATATATATATATATATATATATATATAATGTTTATTTGACACCCACAATCAGTGTGTGTGGTATCATGGAACCTGTCACTCTATCCATCCATTCATATGGCACTTCTGTGTGCAAGTCACATCCGAATCATTAGGAGTGTGCTCCTTAAAATTGGTGTCTATGTTTGTCTTGACTAAAGTATAAAGTGGGCTTTGTATGACTGTTGTTGTTTGAGTTATTTCTTCAATTAAAGAAAAAGTAACTCTTTTTGCATCATCCTATTTTACCCTTTGAGATACGGAGATACATTATTAAAACTTGCTTGTCATAATTTGACACATTATTAAAACTTGCATAATTTGACATCTTATACAGAACTGGTATTTTGTCAGATAAACGGAATTCAGGATTTGTATAATATAACTCAAATTATTCAAGGTATCACTGTGAAACTTGGTACCTGTACTGGATCATTCATGAAAATGTTATTCCCTAATCTTCAGTTCATATTTATTTTATTTTCTTCAAGGCAAACTCCAAAACCATTCAAGCTATCTATATAATATTTGGTAAAACCTATTATTCTAATGGTCTGTGTGTGCATTTTGCTATTCATAATTTCTCAGTTTCAGTATTTTGTCCCTGTTTCTTTCCCCCCATCTATTCATTATCTACGTTTTAGTTTCTGGAGCATAAACTCAAAAACTGCCAATGAAATTTCTATGAAATATGGTAATTATGTTTAAATAGTGATCCAGATGTTTCATTTGCTATTCCCAATTCTTCAGGTTCACTACATTTTAATGTCTTTGTCAATTTGTCTTCTATTCATACATTTTCTACTTTCATATCTGATGTAAAACCCAACAACTGTTTCAGATATATCTATGAAATTGGCAAACCTTATAGACTAACACTGTAGAAGTGCCTTTTGCCATTCATGATACATTGTACATTTTGTCTATTTATATTAAGCATTTTAGATTTTGTACCGTTTTATTTTGATATACACCGTGAAAAAAAGGAAATTTGTACTCTAGTTTTGTTATTTATGATGTGGGACTAGATGGTTCTGTTTATTTATTATCCTAAAGTCTGTAAAAAAAAATTATTGTTTTAATTTTAGAATTTAACTTCTGTTTGGCTTTATATATGCAGCCAACATTGTACTGATATGCTGTTAAACCCTATGCATACATATATAGAGTACATTATCTTCAGTCATTCATACTATCATTGCAGAGTAAAACTTATAATGCCTATAACTTCCTAGTACACATTTTTTTCATATTAACTTCATATATTAGATTGCTTTGGCTTGGTTTGGTGGAAATTAGCACCATTTTTGTGCACATGATATTTATTTGGTGGAGATGACACTAGGAAGAACCACTGACCCACAGGAAGCTATCAGTAGACCTTCTCACATACCCACATTTAGGTCCAGCCAAGACTCTAGTTGGTGTGGACAGAGGTAAAATGTCTGAATGATCTGTAAATGCAAGCACCTTAGACCTCTTGGCCCCTTCTGAAATCTTGGACAAATCATTGTTTCCACATAAACATTTGGCGGGGAGGTGTTTTAGAGGACTATATTTTCTTGGTCATGTACCCCACCAATCTGGACACAGCGTACAGTTGATAAATGTGATTGGTTTCTGGTGCATAATTCTCTTCTATTCAATAAATTTTTACCAGAGCATAGGTCAAGTAAGTAACATACAGGTTTCTTTTGATACCAAGAATTTTTATGGAATTAATTGGGGGGTAGGTGGGTTTTACAACAATTGTAGAATAAGTAATGTATAAATTGAGAGTACTTGCAAAAGTACTGTAAAACTGAGTGTGCCAAATGATAGTGTACTTTCTGTACTATACAGGACTGGGAGAATGCATCATTTCTTGATGGAAAGTAATCTATTAACATTGGTTTTCTCTGGAAGACTTATTATAATGTCTATCTCTTCCTGAACGAAAAAAGTGCAATTTTTTTTCGCCCAAATTGGTCACTATGGCAGCAATCTTTAAATTCTTTTTATCACTACTCATCATAAATGGAAAGTCATATATAGGTGTAATTATCCCCTTCAAGACTTCTGCTAGTGTCTAGTTGGTCATGAATGAAAACGATACCAAACTGACATCCATTATGGACACTCATGGCAAATATCTTAAATAACATTATTAATGCTGATCAACATGTGTTACAATACTAGCTTTACACTAAATTAGACTTTAGTATTGTTATTGGTATTGTATTAGTATTATATATTAGTATTAGTATTATATATTAGTATTGGGGCCCCGAGTGGCCGAGTGGTCTAAAGCGCTCTTCGTTACGGATCACTGCCATCTCACCTCTGTCTGCGGCGGTTCGAGTCTAAGATTCAGCCAATGTGGGCATGTGAGAAAGCTTGCCAGTAGCTTCTCGTGGGTCGGTGGTTCTTTCCGGGGTTTTCCGGGTTCTTCCTCCACCATTAATACTGGCCGCCATGTATAGCCTATCGTGCTGAAAAATGGCGTTAAACCCCACAACAACAACAAATATATTAGTATTAGTATTATATATTAGTATTAGTATTGTTATGTTAATATTTGTAGATGGTCTTCAGAAGATTGAATGTGATACCCAGTAAGAAGAGACGAGTAAATTGCACAAAAGTAGAAAATAAATCTCTGTGTGTGTGTGATTTTGATTTTTAATGTAGCTTTAACAATTTTTCAGTCATTTTGCAATGATGTATGCAGTGTGGCAGTTTAGAGTGATGTCTAGCAATGGGGAATCATGTTGCAGACTTGTTGCTTCATGTCCTGCCCAGTCACATTGTCCTGACACCTGGCTGACCAGTCCTAACACTAACCTTTTAATGCTGAGTGCAATGTGAGGCAACTGCTAGTACCATTTTTATAAGTCATTGGTATGCCTTGACTGGGGTTCAAACCTGCAACCTCATGCATCTGAGGCACATGCTCCAACCATTTGGGCTACCAAATTAATAATAAATATGTACTTAAACCAGGTATATGCAGTTGCCTCCTGATTGAAGCTTGCTTAAATATGATTGCCAATTTATTGACCACCGAAATTGAACAGCAAGAAAACATCTGAACAATGTTTTTTTTGTTTATTTTTTTTTTAAAGTGCAAGTTGTATTGGTGATTTAAGCATTCATTACTGACTATTTCAGCAGTGGCTACCATTTTTGGAATTGATTAAAAATAGATTTAAATAATGATAATTCAGTTTATTTTGCTCCCCATAAATCAATATACCTTGAATGAACACCACACATGCTCTCAGAAACGTGTACAACAAAATCAATGTGAAAGTACATGGACAGTTTTGGATGATGTCAACAAAGGAGTGTGATCCAATACAAACTGAATTGAATTTCACACTCTGCAAACTCACAATGAAAGTACCACATGTTGGAAACATTTTGTACCAAAATTGGCCATCTAGAAAATATTGTTGATTTTTCTCTGGAACGGATAATAATAATAATAATAATAATAATAATAATAATAATAATGACCTTATTTAAAGAGGGTAACACAATTAGCTAAGAACTAATCTACCTTGAGGCCCTCGGATGGTCATATCAACATGAGGTGTTCACTAGAAGACTTGTTATAATGTCAACTTGATCCAAAATGTAAATGGTGAAATCTGAAAATCCAATATGGCCACCACAGCAGCCATCTTGCAAATTTTGTCATTGTGACTGCTCCTGAATGGATGGTCATATCAACTTGCTGTTTTCACTAAAAGATTTCTTGTTGATAAATGAAAATGGTACAGATCTAAAATCCAGTATGGTTACCCTGGTGGCCATCTTGAAATTCTTGTTACTGCTACTTCTCCTGACTGGATGATCTTTTTGACCTGGGAGTTTTCACTGCTACATATCTCTAGTTGGTCCTACATGAAAATGGTGCTGATCTCGGATCCATCTTTAAAATCTTTTATAGCCACTTCTCCTACATGGATTGTCATATCAACATGGGTTTTTAGTTAAAGATTTCTAATGATGTCTGTTCAGTCCTAAATAAAAATGGTGCTGATCTGAAGTCTAATTTGGCTAACATGGCAGACGTTTTGAAAATCTTAATGTAACTCCAGGTTTTTTTTACTAAAAGACTTTGTATGATATATCCGGTTCATCCTAAATAAAGATGGTGCTGATCTGACATCCAGCAAGTCCACCACACATTGGCCATCTTAAAAATTGTTATAGCTACTCCTCCTGAATGGAAGGTTGTATTAACAAGAGGCTTTCACTAAAAGACTTCCTATGATATCTTCTTGGTTCTTAATGAAAATGTTTGCAATCTGGCATCCATTATGGCCACCATTATGGCATCCTTTATGGCCACCACAGCAACCATCTAGAATATATTTGTATGGCTACTTCTTCTGAATGGAAAGTCATATGGACATTGGGTTTTCACCAAAAGACTTTTTATGATGTCTTCTTGGTTCATAAATGAAAATGGTACTGATCTGGCGTCTACTATAGCTTCCACAGCTTGAAAATCTTGTCACTACTCCAGAGTGAATGGTCATATCATCATGGGGTTTACCCTAAAAGACTTCTTATAAGGGATTGGTGATCATACATTAATATAGTCTTGATCTGATCTCCAGTATGTGTCCCTATTGATCTGATCTCCAGGATGTGGCCATCTTGATCTGATCTCCAGTATGTGGCCATCTTGATCTGATCTCCAGTATGTGGTCATCTTTAAAATTCTGTGTTTGCTACTCATCTTAAAGGGAAAGCCATTTTGAAATGGAGTTTTCATCAAAACAGTTCTTATGGTACCTACATGACCACATTGACATACACTTTGGTATAAACTATTTCCCTACTTTTTATTGAGTCTGATTAAATTTCTTTCTTAGATTGAGTTTTAACAAATATATCTGTTAAAAAAATTCAAAATTTTGAGAAAAATGGAGAATGAGGGGAGTAAATAAAAAGATGTTTTTCATAAAAATTAAAATGTGGAAGAAATTTGCAGCATTCTTGACTGTAATGTGAAGTTTTAATTTTATGCAGACCATTGGAGTGTATTAATAGTTTAAATCTTTGCTGATAACTTACACTCAAGGTAATGAAGAATGCTATTGATTTCTGGGTGAAAAACCCAAAGATTCCACTTACTGTGACTGAATGAGTAAAAATGGTTTCTGCACAATAACTCCAGTTTTCCACCCTTTGCAATTACTGAACTTTGGATGGCTTGCATTTCAGATGCAAAAGAATGTTATTAATTGGAGGGTCAAAAGATTAAAGATCAAGACCACTGACTGAAGGAAGAAAAGTCATTTCTGCACAACTTGGTTTCTCCATTAGCAGTAGTTTGACTGAAAAAATGGTCTTGACACAATATTGTAGCTTCTTTACTTCGCATACATGGACCAGTGTTTGTGGATGGCTTACATATTGGGAAATGAAAAGGAATATCAATAAAGGTGATAAAAGTTTAAAGGTCAAGGTCAGTGTGATGGAAGAAAAGTAAAGTCTGCACATAATGCAAGTTATCCACACAAAGAATTAGTGAACACAGCTTAGGTTCATAATGTGCTATTCATTATAATATTGATTTACTTTACGTTACATCTTTAAACCACGAAGATGTTTTAATGAAACTGACAAAAATATATTGTGACTAAAGAGTGTTGCATGTACCAAAGGTCAATGTCAGTGTAATGGAAAATGTGACTTGTATCATTGTCTGGAGTACAAGTTTTTAAGATTTTTTAATGAAAGGAAAGTTTGTTACATAACCTTGCCATTCCTCCTACTTCAAGGTTAAGGTCATTGCAAGGGAAATTTTGAGGCTTGTATCCTTGTTCTTAATATAATTCTGTTAATTGCTGATGGTCTTTTTTAATGAAATTTTACCAAAATATATTATATGGTGTGTCATGTATATCATGGATAGATGGTGTATTGTATATAATGGATGGGTCATGTGTCATGCATATCTTGGATAGATGGTGCATTTTGTTTATCATGGATAGATGGTGTGTTGTGTATGTCATGGATGGATGGTGTGTTGTTTATGTCATGAATAGATGGTGTATTGTACATATAATGGATGGGTCATGTGTCATGTATATCTTGGATAGATGGTGCATCTTGTTTATCATGGATAGATGGTGTGTTGTGTATGTCATGGATGGATGGTGTGACATATATATCATAGAGAAATGGTGTGTCATGTATATCTTGGATAGATTGTGTATTGTTTATATCAGAGAGAGATGGTGTAATATGACTTATATCATAGAGAGATGGTATGTCATATTTGTCATGGATAGTATACATGTCATATATATCATGGATAGATGGTATGTCATGTATATCATGGATAGATGGTGTCTCATTTATATCATGGATAGATGGCATGTCATGTATATCATGGATAGATGGTATGTCATGTATATCATGGATAGATAGTGTGTCATGTATATCATGGATAGATGGTGTCTCATTTATATCATGGATAGATGGTATATCATGTATATCATGGATAAATGGTATGTCATGTATATCACGGATAGATGGTGTCTCATTTGTATCATGGATAGATGGTATGTCATGTATATCATGGATAGATGGTATGTCATGTATATCATGGATAGATGGTGTGTCATTTATATCATGGATAGATGGTGTGTCATGTATATCATGGATAGATGGTATGTCATGTATATCATGGATAGATGGTGTGTCATTTATATCATAGATAGATGGTATGTCATGTATATTATGGATAGATGGTATGTCATGTATATCATGGATAGATGGTTTGTCATTTATATCATAGATAGATGGTATATCATGTATATTATGGATAGATGGTATGTCATGTATATCATGGATAGATGGTGTCTCATTTGTATCATGGATAGATGGTATGTCATGTATATTATGGATAGATGGTATGTCATGTATATCATGGATAGATGGTGTGTCATTTATATCATGGATAGATGGTGTGTCATTTATATCATGGATAGATGGTGTGTCATTTATATCATGGATAGATGGTGTGTCATTTATATCATGGATAGATGGTGTGTCATTTATATCATGGATAGATGATGTCATGAAACAAGTCATGTGCCTTAAGGTCAAGATTAAGGTGAGAGAAAAAATTCTTTGTGCAATTTTTATCTTTGTTCAGGGCATAACTGAATATTTGTTGGTGGTGAGCTTTCAGATTTGTTGGTGGTGAGCTTTCAGATTTGCTCTAGTTCCAATTGTTTTTCAGGACCACTTGTAACAGATGATACAAGAACATGGAATTAAAATAATCAATATTTTCCAAAACCTACTTGCCTCAGGAGTAAACATATTGGAATAATTGTTAGTTTTTGATCAAAATACAGGTATGCATAATTCATTAGTTGGAAAACTTCCTCATCTTGATTCCTTTCTTTCCTATTTTCAAATACTGTGTTCATAAATTGGTGTCCATTGTAACAGTTATCTTGTCAACCATCAGATCTGGGGTACTGAGTTCTGAATTATGTCAGATGTATTTGAACCTTCAAATTACAAAAATTTGAGAATGGCAGCAAGGTTTATATGTACATGTATAGTGTACATGGATTAATGGTATGTCATCTCAGTTTGATGGCATCTCATGTTGTCAAGGGCATCATCATGGATGGTGCAGGACAAAATTGAATAGAAGTTTCTTCATATTTTTATTGTTATTATTATTATTATTATTATTATTATTATTATTATTACTATTATTATTATTGTTATTATTATTATTATTATTGTTGTTGTTGTTGTTATTATTATTATTATTGTTATTATTATTATTATTATCATTATTTTTGTTATTATTATTATTATTATTATTATTATTATTATTGTTGTTGTTATTATTATTATTATTATTATTATTATTGTTGCCTGAAGGTAGATATTATAATAAAATTTGCTATAACACTGGTGGTGGTCAACAATGTACATATTGTGCAATATAAAAACAATATTGCATAATAAATTCTCTTTGAGGATGAAGCATACAAGATGATATAATACTTAAAACAGTAATTACATTTTGGGGCAGAGAACCATGGATTGGCACATACAAATTTTAAGAAAATTGGCAACTAAAGTGTAAGTGGTTAGACAGAGTATCTGTACTCACAAAACAGTCTTGTTGTTTCCATATTAGCAGTTCCATTGAAAATGACCACAAAGAAACAGAATTTCTAATATTTCTCTGGTTGATTCCACTCCAATTCAGCAACTTAATTTCTTGCTTAGGCACTGACCAACTTGTAAAACACTATTTTCCAAATCGTATATGCTGGATATGTCCAAAGAGCACGAGTTTTGACTAAAAATAAAAGACATCAATCAAACATTGGAAGTTTCTAAAATTAAGCTTGTATTTAGGCTTGAAATTTTTTTAAATTGAAATTTGTATGTGAGGGTATATACTTTGTAATGCACATGGGCTGAATAATTAGGCAGGTGCAAAACTTCCCCAGGCAAATTTGGGAGTTATGTAAACCATTAAATTTTAGTGACAATTTGAATTTTGCACTGCTCAGGAGTGGTGTC
Organism: Sinohyriopsis cumingii; assembly: GCA_028554795.2. Lineage (NCBI taxonomy): Eukaryota > Metazoa > Mollusca > Bivalvia > Unionida > Unionidae > Sinohyriopsis > Sinohyriopsis cumingii. The sequence continues at coordinate 52,760,742 of CM068838.1, forward strand.
TTTAATTATATCAGCAATTCCTACAACCTAAATGATCCATTCCTCCAAGTGCATGTTACTTTAGCTTTAGAATGACAAGTGGCCTATGCATACACTTGTATAAGTGATTTGAAGATGATGTTGTCATTTTCCAACTATAGTATTTGCGCACCCTCTCATTCAGTTAAACTCCCCTACCAGTTTCAAAAATGAAAAATATCAATGAAATGAAAAATGACAAAAAGACTTAGCAATTTGATTAATTGATTTATAATTTCTAACTTGATTCTTGCCAAGGGGTCAGCTTATTGGCGTTTCAAAACAAACAGAAGCTCTCGATGTAAACAGACCAACTGCTCACTGTCCTTTTCTGTATTCTAAAATGCTCCATTTCAATAAAAATTGTGCTGACTGTATCCAGTCTAGTTTTAATATTTCTAAAACAAATTAAACAAATAAAAAGGAGGAGCTTTTTAATGCATATTTTCAAAGAGATGTAACTCCAAAATGTAAGGAATTATTGTGATTATCAAAGACAGTAAACTACATCACATATGTTTTGAGTATACTTATGATGGTGACAAAAATGGCTCCTCCCAGCTCAGGTGATGAATTTATTTAGACAATGACATTGTGTGGTGCATGGGTGTGTATGATAGTTGGGTTGGTGGTCTGTTGTTTTCTTGACTTAAACAGTTAGGTCAATTAATTAATTTATACATTTTGAGCAAGAAACATTTTTAGACTATGGCATTGTTTGATGCTTGGTTGTGCATTCCAATAATTGAGAAAACATCTTTTGGCTATGTTTTTACCCAGGATTGAACAATGGTTGTATACTAGATGCACTGACGACAAACACAAAGAAGAAATAATAGCTGTATTGTTGATGATTTACTGAAAATTGGATTAACAGTTATCAGCTTTTAAAGGAGTTGATGTCTTTCAAAATGAAGCAAGAAGCAATGATGATATTTTTTCAATGATGAAGCAACACATCAGACCAAACTACTAAATCCAACTTTAGTTTGTTTATTTTCACATTAAAACTTTGTCGTGTTGCAAAAACATGTCAGAAATTATAGTAAAAATTGGTTAAACCCAACCATTATGGAAGATTTTTCTAAACAATAATTGAATCAGGCTACTTATTTTCTAATAACCTTGGGTCATGCAAGCAGCATATTTCACAGTCCATATACACTAGCCAAAAAAAAAGAACAGGTCACATGCTGTCAATATAGTGACAAAGTCATTTAGATCGCTATTAACAGTCAAATATGTATATATAGTAGTTCTTGTTACTTCATTTGTCTTGACATAAAAAAAATCCCAATCCCAATAATGTCATCATTAGAAACCTTCATATAGGGTTTCATTGTAGCGATCAAATGCATTGTTTTTCATTTGAGTTAATCCGTAATGCCTGGGGTGACTGAATTCTTTGGTTTTAACAAGTGACCATCCTTTTCCAGATTTGATTGTCTTTGTGAAAGGTTTGTCTTGTTTGTAGCTTTCTTGCTGTTATAATTATTAAAACAGACACCAAGCTGTCACCTGTTCACTGTGTTGCAGCTGGTTACACCATTTGTTTATTAAGCTGATCTTAGCATTTTTGGTGAAGTAAACCTTTTGCTTTTGTCTCAGTAAATTTATTTTGTTTCTGGACGGGTTAATTATTGTTATCTATTTCATTCATTGGTATATATATATATATATATATATATATATATATATATATATATATATATATATATATATATATATATATATATATATATATATATATATATATATATATATATGTGTATATATATGTATATATAGATACATACATGCATATATATATATGTATGTATGTATCTATATATATATATATATATATATATATATATATATATATATATATATATATATATATATATATATATATATATATATATATATATATATTCCTTATTTGCTTTAATGAAAACCACAATTTATAAGGAGGATTACCAAATGCTATCATCGTGCAGTTCTTTGTTACATTGGAAGTAATTCTGACATTTTTGGACATATTAAGTTTACTATATATTATCTTACTTACTTTTTCAATTCTTATGCTAATGCTTGGAACTTTTTAATTTAAATAATATAAATGTGAATGTTTTATGATTGATGTAGATCATTACAGCCATATAAAATTATTTCCAAAGGAATAAAAAAAATTAAGACTAACTATGAATAAAGTATAAAATGCATGTACGATAATTGTAGGTATGGCAGAAGGGGTGGTCTTACGAGACAGGTTTTATTGTATTGGCATAATGTACATTCAGTACATATATTTTCATTGCTTAACCTCCGTGCTTTGGAGGATGTATATGTAGGACTGATCTTGCACTCAATTTCAAGAATGCGATAACATTTAAAGGACTGTTAATGCAGATATGACATCTTGTATGGTACTGGCAAATCGGTCAACCCTGTTCATTTAAAATCATCTGTTGGTTCATTATGTGATTTTAGATTTAGCTACAGCTTATTATGCATTAGGATCAAGCAGAGGTCCAGGACGTTGTTGGCAATGTGTGAGACAATTAATTTCTGTTGTTAGCAAGGGGTGAAAATTTTGTGTGTATGTGAGGTGAGCATGCATGACATATCATTTCTAGTAACTGTTCAGCATGTGTGTGTGAGGGGCCCCAAGTGGCCGAGTGGTCTAAAGCGCCCTCCATTACGGATTACTACCATCTCACCTCTGTCTGCGTGGGTTCGAGTCTCGGATTCGGCTAATGTAGGTGTGTGAGAAAGCTTGCCAGTTGCGTCTCGTGGGTCGGTGGTTCTTTCCAGGGTTTTCCAGGGTTCTTCCTCCACCATTAATACTGGCCGCCATGTATAGCCTATCATGTGCTGAAAAATGGCGTTAAATCCTACAACAACAACAACAAAAAATGTTCAGTGTGTGTGGAGTGTGACCATATTAACATTTCCAGATGTGTGTGTGTGTGTGTGTGCATGCATGCATACATGTGTGCATGTGTGCATGCATGCATGCATGCATGTGTGTGTTCCAGTAACTGTTCAGTGTGTATGTGTGAGACGAGTATGATCATATAATTTCTAGTAACTGTTCAGTGTGTGTGTGTGGAGTGTGGCCATATCAACATTTGCGGTAACTGTTCAGTGTATGTGTGTGTGTGTGATCAACATTTCTAGTAACTGTTCAGTGTGTGTGTGGAGTGTGATTACAACTATAACAATGACATATCTGGGATATAATTTGCACGTACATAAATTTACATAAAATAACAGATGATGCTATGGCTTATTGATTTCTAGGTCAATATAAAATATTTATCTGCAACATAGTCATGTAAAGTTTTACAAAGACAACAGTTTGTCTGTTTTATTTGTTTATCTTGTCTATGTTTTGAATTTGCTTTTGTAAAAGACTCATTAAGAGTCGAAAGCACTCAGGCTAGCTAGATACTAGTTTTGCACTATTCTTAGTCAATTTATTACATTATATAATAATACATGTAATAATAATAATAATAATAGTTATAATGAGGACTTTGTATAGTGCCTAATCTTAAGAAGCTCTAAGCGTTTTACAACATTAGACAACACCTATAAGATAAAAAACATAATAATATTATTACAAAAACAAACACCATGAAATTAGAAAAACATTAAAAAATAAAAAACACGCTGAGAATATTTCAGGTAGGAAACATTATTAGGTCTTTAAGTTTGTTCTTGCAGTCAAAATAAGTGAGTTTTGAGAGCCTTCTTGAATGTGATCACTGTGTCTTTGTGTCTAAGTTCAGTGGGCAATTCATTGGTTTTAAGCACTGTCTTTATTATACTTTATTTTAAAGTAGAAAATTTTCTGAGTTCTAGAAAGAGGGGTTTTCTTAATGTGACCACTCACTTTATAGCTTTGTTACAACAGTCCATTAATAGGATTGCAAATATAAGGATTTATTATTTGGTCTACGTACATTGTGTAAAGTTAGGTATTGGTTAAATAATATTTGCTTTTCTGTATTTTTTTCTTTGTTTTTTCACAAAAATGAGTGAACTCAGAATGCAACCTTGACTTTACAGTATCTCTCAAATTCCATTACATAGCATTCTCCCTTTTTTTAATTCTGACCTACATAGTTGCATTTTAAAGCTAAATCTTTAATAACATAATATCTAGACTATGCTTTCTATAAATTGTCTATTTTCCTGACTATATTTGCCAGTGGTTTATGAAAAGAGACAATTTAATAAAGTAGTACTTCCCAAACACAGCAGCAGGTGCTCGACATGAGCTTGATGTTGAAAAAAATAATCTGAAGGTAACAAAATCATACCAAGTGACAAAAATGACCCCAATGACCAGTTCTGACATAGGACCATAAGTATAGTATGATAGGGTCCTACATCAGAATGGGTTATGGCGATATTCTGAGGTAATATTTTCACCTGGTATGATTTTCTTTCCTTTAGATTTTGCTTCTTTTTGAGCATCTATGGACACGGCGATGTTCACCATTATTTCTCCATGACAGGCTCATTTATGGTTCCAAACTGATTTTTGTGAAGAAAATATTGTACACATGGCAGTTAAAATATTCTTAAAACACAAATGGCTATTTAAATAAGTTTAAGTTTTGAAACACAAGTTGGTAGGTTTTAATCATCAAAGGATAACTTGTGGGAATCAGGCAGAAATAGTTGCTAACTTACTCGGGGAAAGGGTTAATGGTCAATCAGCTATCAAAATACACGCCTGTGAATGTGCAAGAATTTGTTTCTCGGTACAGTTGATACCTACACCAGTTATTTGATGTCTTGAAGCCTACATTTCACCTTCAGCTATAACATAAGACTGGAACAAACCTGGCCAAGGTGAGGGAGCATTTGAAAAGGATGATCATTTGATGTTCCTCAAAGAAATCACAGGGCTTAGTCATTATCGCTTTCCTATTGCACAGGAAGGCAAAGTTTACATTTGTTTAGGTGACTTAGTTGCCCACTTTTCCTGGTAGCATGACCCCTGATACAGAGCATCAGTTTTTTTTCTCAAATGTATTTAGTGTACATGAAAAATGTTTAAGTTAGTGGCACACAATACAAATTTCAAGAGTACCTTGAGAGAATTTATGAAATTTTGGAAGCTAGAAATGAGTGGATGAAAATGGTCAAAAGTTAAATAAAATGGAATATAAACATTTCTCAAACCAATGTAAAATCTCTTATACCAAAATATTTTAAGATGATTGAACGTTTTATTTTCATCATTAGATAACAATTTTCATGTTTATTTTCAGTCCTGATTGCTATGCTGGGATTAATATGTCTGAGAGGCACCAGCGGGAGGACTTCAGCTTCTGGCCAGGAGTACAGGTAAAGTTTATAAATTTAAGTAATAAATAACAAGTAATCAAAAAATAAACTATTGATGTATTGGTAGAACATTTTCAGGTACCCCTCATCTACCATTATATTTAAGATTACTGGTATGCCTACTGTGATATAGACTTAAGATTACTGGTATGCCTACTGTGATATAGATTTAAGATTAGTGGTATGCCTACTGTGATATAGATTTAAGATTAGTGGTATGCCTACTGTGATATAGATTTAAGATTAGTGGTATGCCTACTGTGATATAGATTTAAGATTAGTGGTATGCCTACTGTGATATAGACTTAAGATTACTGGTATGCCTACTGTGATATAGATTTAAGATTAGTGGTATGCCTACTGTGATATAGATTTAAGATTAGTGGTATGCCTACTGTGATATAGATTTAAGATTAGTGGTATGCCTACTGTGATATAGACTTAAGATTAGTGGTATGCCTACTGTGATATAGATTTAAGATTACTGGTATGCCTACTGTGATATAGATTTAAGATTACTGGTATGCCTACTGTGATATAGATTTAAGATTACTGGTATGCCTACTGTGATATAGACTTAAGATTACTGGTATGCCTACTGTGATATAGACTTAAGATTACTGGTATGCCTACTGTGATATAGATTTAAGATTACTGGTATGCCTACTGTGATATAGATTTAAGATTACTGGTATGCCTACTGTGATATAGACATGCATGATAAGCAAATCACCAAGTGACAAATATTAAGCAAATTTTATCTTTGGTAAGCACTATCCATTGATAAAACCACTCCAACTTTTCATAATATTTACAAGATTGGCTTCCTTGGTTTGTAAGGGAGCATTAAAATGATTTTCGACAAAATATATTTGCCTTCAGTTTTTTTTCATGATGCAGAGAGATTTTTCTGTGTCATTTCTTTAGGTGGAAATTTGTAGAATACTTGCAGTCCAGTCTTAATAAATGGCCAATAATTCCCCGGGTGGCTGAGTGGTGTACAGCACTTACTGTTTCCAATCACTATGATTTCACCTTTGTCTGCATGGGTTTGAGTCTTGGGCTGGGTCTTTGTAGCTTCCAATGGTCGGTGGTTCTTCCCAGGATTTTTCCAGGTTGTTCCTCCACTGCTGTTATACCAGCTGACCATATGTGAAAAATGGCATCAAGCCGACAGCAAAAACAACAACAATAAATTTGCTTAGCCAGATAGGTCTGAAAACTTTATTTTTTGGGTCATGCTGCTTCACCTGGCCATAAGGCCAAGTAAATATATGGTAGCCATGTAAACTGTGTGCATGTTTCTGCATTGGGCTATTTCAGATTCTTCAACAAAACGCGTAGATCAACCTCAATAAAACTAGGTGGAAATGTTCGTCTGGACATGACATCAAAATTGTGCTAACTTTGGCTCCCCATGACACATGATATCAGTGTGTTAATTTTGGCTCTCCAAGACTCATGACAGCAAAAGTGTTTTATATTTGGCTCCCCATGACACATAATATCAAAGTTGTGCTCATTTTTACTCCCTTGACAAATGATATCATAATTGTGCTCATGTTGGCTCCCCGTGACACATGATATCGCAATGTGCTTTATATCTGAGTTGCTTCTCCTGGTATGACTTCCATAGTAACCATATAGTAACCATATGGAATACCTATTTGCAACTTGTCCAGAGGATTTGAACCCATTTTTAATATAACTTTGTAGAAGTCTTGTTCAGAAAATACTATGTGATGATTTTCCTTCTAGATGCCCTCAAAAGCAGCACTGTGCTTTATTTAGCAGCCAGGTGGATAACCCATCTTTGATGTCTTCTTTACAACATATAAACCACTTTCAGTCAGACTTGTAGGATTATTCATGGGGCATGCTCTGTGCTTTATCAAAGTGTTGTCAGAGTGTCTTCCTTAGCACTGGTGTGGAATCCATCACAGTGGTGTGGAATCCATCACACTCGTGTGGAATCCATCACAGTGGAAACTACTTTCAGGATATCCAGAACAGCCAAGTCAGTTTTAATCAAATTTGGTGTAAGTATTTCTTTGGACATTTTCTTTCAAAAATTTTCTCCAGCAGCAGTGTGTCTTCCAAAGCTACTACATTTCTCATCCTGACTGGGTAAAAACTGATGGGGCTGAGTAAAACTTTACTACATACTTGTCCCTGGGTTGAGTAAAACTTTACTACATACTTGTCCCTGGGCCGAGTAAAACTTTACTACATTATTGTCCTTGGGCTGAGTAGATGCATGTTTGCATCTTGTTATTAAATCTGAGTTCATTTTAGAGTGTTAACATTAAAATTTAGCATCACTGAACATTTTGCATGCACTAATTGCTGGTTACTTAAAACTATAAAATTTGCATCTTCCTGCTAGTTACCTGTCTATAATTTGTTGCAAATGAAGCCAGATTTTTATTTTTGCTTTTTTTTTACCAGAGTTACCCAATGTAAAATTGGATCTTAAATGGTTAAATATCGTGAACATATTAGTTTCATACTTAGCCCTCAATTTCTCACATTTACAATGACATTTTTAGGTAAATTAGACATCACTAGGATGTGGACTGAGTTTCTCTTTCAGTGAGTTGCCATATCTTTATGAAGCAAATCCTTGAGAAACTTAGAGAATGTCAACAGTTTCATAATTTTTCATCTGATCATATAATGCCCCAGGTCTCCAGTATTCTCAAGACTGAACTTTATTCATATTTTGTCATGCCAAAGAGAAGACAACAGCAGATATGTCAGTAAGTATGTCATGCCAAAGAGAAGACAACAGCAGATATGTCAGTAAGTATGTCATGCCAAAGAGAAGACAACAGCAGATATGTCAGTAAGTATGTCATGCCAAAGAGAAGGCAACAGCTGATAGGTCTATAAGTACGTCATGCCAAAGAGAAGACAACAGCTGATAGGTCTATAAGTATGTCATGCCAAAGAGAAGACAGTAGCTGATAGGTCTATAAGTACGTCATGCCAAAGAGAAGACAACAGCTGATAGGTCAATAAGTATGTCATGCCAAAGAGAAGACAACAGCTGATAGGTCTATAAGTACGTCATGCCAAAGAGAAGACAACAGCTGATAGGTCAATAAGTATGTCATGCCAAAGAGAAGACAACAGCAGATATGTCAGTAAGTATGTCATGCCAAAGAGAAGACAACAGCAGATATGTCAGTAAGTATGTCATGCCAAAGAGAAGACAACAGCAGATATGCAATAAGTATGTCATGCCAAAGAGAAGACAACAGCTGATAGGTCAATAAGTATGTCATGCCAAAGAGAAGACAACAGCAGATATGTCAGTAAGTATGTCATGCCAAAGAGAAGACAACAGCAGATATGTCAGTAAGTATGTCATGCCAAAGAGAAGGCAACAGCAGATAGGTCTATAAGTATGTCATGCCAAAGAGAAGACAATAGCTGATAGGTCTATAAGTATGTCATGCCAAAGAGAAGACAACAGCTGATGGGTCTATAAGTATGTCATGCCAAAGAGAAGACAACAGCTGATAGGTCTATAAGTATGTCATGCCAAAGAGAAGACAATAGCTGATAGGTCTATAAGTATGTCATGCCAAAGAGAAGACAATAGCTGATAGGTCTATAAGTATGTCATGCCAAAGAGAAGACAACAGCTGATAGGTCTGTAAGTATGTCATGCCAAAGAGAAGACAATAGCTGATAGGTCTATAAGTATGTCATGCCGAAGGGAAGACAACAGATATGCCTATAAGTACATCATGCCGAAGGGAAGAAAACAGATATGTCTATAAGTATGTCATGCCAAAGAGAAGACAACAGCTGATAGGTCTATAAGTATGTCATGCCAAAGAGAAAACAGCAGATATGTCTATAAGTATGTCATGCCAAAGAGAAGACAACAGCTGATATGTCTATAAGTACATCATGCCAAAGAGAAGACAATAGCTGATAGGTCTATAAGTACGTCATGCCAAAGAGAAGACAATAGCTGATAGGTCTATAAGTATGTCATGCCAAAGAGAAGACAATAGCTGATAGGTCTATAAGTACATCATGCCAAAGAGAAGACAATAGCTGATAGGTCTATGTCATGCAAAAGAGAAGACAATAGCTGATAGGTCTATAAGTATGTCATGCCAAAGAGAAGACAGTAGCTGATAGGTCTATAAGTATGTTATGCCAAAGAGAAGACAATAGCTGATAGGTCTATAAGTACGTCATGCCAAAGAGAAGACAATAGCTGATAGGTCTATGTCATGCAAAAGAGAAGACAATAGCTGATAGGTCTATAAGTATGTCATGCCAAAGAGAAGACAGTAGCTGATAGGTCTATAAGTATGTTATGCCAAAGAGAAGACAATAGCTGATAGGTCTATGTCATGCAAAAGAGAAGACAATAGCTGACAGGTCTATGTCATGCCAAAGAGAAGACAGTAGCTGATAGGTCTATAAGTATGTCATGCCAAAGAGAAGACAGTAGTTGATAGGTCTATAAGTATGTTATGCCAAAGAGAAGACAATAGCTGATAGGTCTATAAGTACGTCATGCCAAAGAGAAGACAGTAGCTGATAGGTCTATAAGTATGTCATGCCAAAGAGAAGACAACAGCTGATAGATCTATAAGTATGTCATGCCAAAGAGAAGACAACATCTGATGGGTCTATAAGTATGTCATGCCAAAGAGAAGACAATAGCTGATAGGTCTATAAGTATGTCATGCCAAAGAGAAGACAATAGCTGATAGGTCTATAAGTATGTCATGCAAAAGAGAAGACAACAGCTGATAGGTCTATAAGTACGTCATGCCAAAGAGAAGACAACAGCTGATAGGTCTATAAGTATGTCATGCCAAAGAGAAGACAACAGCTGATAGGTCTATAAGTACGTTATGCCAAAGAGAAGACAACAGCTGATAGGTCTATAAGTGCGTCATGCCAAAGAGAAGACAGTAGCTGATAGGTCTATAAGTATGTCATGCCAAAGAGAAGACAATAGCTGATAGGTCTATAAGTACGTCATGCCAAAGAGAAGACAATAGCTGATAGGTCTATAAGTATGTCATGCAAAAGAGAAGACAATAGCTGATAGGTCTATAAGTACGTCATGCCAAAGAGAAGACAACAGCTGATAGGTCTATAAGTATGTCATGCCAAAGAGAAGACAACAGCTGATAGGTCTATAAGTACGTCATGCCAAAGAGAAGACAACAGCTGATAGGTCTATAAGTACGTCATGCCAAAGAGAAGACAGTAGCTGATAGGTCTATAAGTATGTCATGCCAAAGAGAAGACAACAGCTGATAGGTCTATAAGTACGTCATGCCAAAGAGAAGACAATAGCTGATAGGTCTATAAGTATGTATGCCAAAGAGAAGACAATAGCTGATAGGTCTATAAGTATGTCATGCCAAAGAGAAGACAATAGCTGATAGGTCTATAAGTACATCATGCCAAAGAGAAGACAACAGCTGATAGGTCTGTAAGTATGTCATGCCAAAGAGAAGACAACAGCTGATAGGTCTATAAGTATGTCATGCCAAAGAGAAGACAATAGCTGATAGGTCTATAAGTACGTCATGCCAAAGAGAAGACAATAGCTGATAGGTCTATAAGTATGTCATGCCAAAGAGAAGACAATAGCTGATAGGTCTATAAGTACGTTATGCCAAAGAGAAGACAACAGCTGATAGGTCTCTAAGTATGTCATGCCAAAGAGAGAGTTCCACCAACTTTCACAATGCATGTGATTGTAATTTTATTATAAAGTACATGATGTCAAGACAACAGCCAATTGGTCAAATTTTAATTGGGGTCATGACCATGACACGTCTTATTTCTTTAGGCCAATCAGCAATCTTTCCTTTCATGTCACTATTGAAAATGGTTATTGAACTACAGTATGAAATCATTTAGAACAAAAGTTGTTGGAAATAAAAATAGATGGAATTCTTCTTTCAAATGCATGTTGCCAACATTTTCATTTTAAAGCGTAATTACATATTTATATAAATATCTATTGCTGTCTTTTCTTTGGCTTGACAATGCATTAATGACAATGAATTAATAAAAAGCTGCACTGTCTGGGGCAAACACAACTCTCTCTGACTAGACAGAAATCATACAATTTGGATATTTTCTATCTCATATTTCTCCCATATCTAATTCTTAAATAAATGGAAAATTTCTTGATGTGAATGTCAGTGACACCTACAAACAAAAACTTGAGGGCTATGTGCAAAAGTGCATTTTCCCAAGTTACAAATCTAATCTTGTATTATATGTTTATTTAATGGACCATGTATTCATTTTCTTCAGAGCAGCTGAGGAAATGTTTGGTCTTATGTGGCATGAATATTTCATGTGCTGTATCAAAGTTATGAGCCACTCTCTAGCAGTGGTATTGCTTTCTTAGTAACCAGGTGGAAAACCCATTTTCACCTTGTCAAGAATGGCCGAGCCAGGTTTTCTCAAAATTGATGTGAATGTTTCTCATGATAGACTGAGTCCTATACGTAATTTTCAAGGTGGACTTAAGGTGGATTTCATACGGGTTTTAAGCGTTTCTGCCTAAACCATAATTGCTCATTATGGAAGCTTAGGTGAATTTCAAGCAGAATTCAGGTGGATTCAGGGCAGAATTTTAGGCGAAATATGCAAATTAGCTGTTCTAATATTCTGCTTGAATAAAAATAATCCATCTCAGATTTCTGCCTGAAATAAAAATCCACCTGAAATCCTGTACAAAATTGTCCTGGCGGACTTTAGGCAGATTTCAGACGGGTTTCTTAAACGTTTTCTGCCTGACCATAAACTTAAAGAAGCTTAGGTGAATTTCAAGCAGAATTTTAGGTGCAGTATGCAGATTAGTTGTCTTAAGATTTTGTTTAAACAAAAAAATCCATCTAAGAATTCCACCTGAAATAAAATTCTACCTGAAAAAAAACTGCTTGAAAGTTCTGCTGAAATAAAAATCTGCCTAAGTTTTCCATCTAAAAAAAGGCTTCCTAAAATGTCTACATAAATATCATCCAGTAAAAAGTCTGCTTCCAATTTCTATTAAACTGCCTAATGATTTTTAGACCTTATTAGGAACCAATGATAAGCATTCACAATAATGTTTAAAATGGATCATAATTTTTATTTTGACAGACATTATCAAAAAAGATTTAGGCTTTTCTTGTCCTCATTTTCTTTCTTGCATACAAAACCTAATCCATGATGGCATCACTTAAGTCTTTTTCATTTCACTGAAAATTTGGTGAGATTTCACAAATATTTAGACCAAAACTTTCATTTTAATTTTGGCGAGATCTCACTAAAATTTCACTTGATATGTACACTGATGTAGACATTTTTCAAAATATAGAATGCAACACCTTTATGAATCCCAGTCATCACTGATGCATTATCAGCTGAAAACCCCATACAGTTCTGCCAACTTATGTTTATTGAAAGCATTATCAAGCAAACACAAAATGTTTTCTCCAGCGGAATCTACTGTTACAATGCATTGTGATCACGATTTACATGAGGGTTTTGTTTTTTAAGTGTGCATAATTTGAGATTTGCATAAATTGAAGTCTTTTCTCTTTATAAATTCAGTATGTTAAAATTAGGGGATGCTTCTGCAAAGTAGATTAAAATAAAAAGTAATAAAAGTTTTCATAAAAAGAACAGGGAATCGAACTTAAAACATAGGAAACATAAAATTAAAACATGAAATTATGAATTTTAATCAATAGAACATATGTACGTGTAATTAAAAAGCAAAAGCTGCAATGAACAGTAGTGTTGATAATCTCTTTGAAACTGTCTGTAGAGAAAACAACGTTAACATATGCTGTTCAGAACTGTCTGAAGGACTCGAACAACAGGTCAGATAGGCTTGGGCGTGCAGGCATACCACTTGAATTTTTTTTTTTTTAAATTTCTAGACTAACTTGCATATTAGGCAAGATAGAAAGCTATTGATTTTGGGATGAAATTGTGAAACATCAAGGTCATAATACTATTTACCACTCGGCACATGCATAATCTTCCTTAATGGTACTCTTTGTATCCAAAATACAGCATTATGATCATCATGTATAGTAGACTGCATATTGTGTGTTCATGTGAAGAGAGTAAAGCTGCCTCATCTTGACATCAGAGGGAAAATACTGAAATGCATGTGCAGTGAATAAGTACAGTGGTATGTACCACTGGAAAAATACAGTTGTATACTGCTAATACATGTACCTCTAGTTGTAGCCCTTTACCTTATAGGGCAGTGCTCTCCAACCTTTTTGACACCATGGACCACTGAAAAATATATTTCTTGAAGCCAAGGGCTGCAGCAGAAAACTGAAAAGCAACAACTATATAGCTGATCGAGCACTGGCAAGCCATTTTAAATCAGCCCATGGGCCACATGTGGCCCACGGGCTGCGAGTTGGACAGCACTGTTATAGGGTGTGTTGCTATGTAGGCTGTCAATATACATGTGCAAAATCATATGGTGCAGAGTGCTATAAATAGTACACATTCTACCCAGTGTAATGTATGTAAATAGGTCTGCTTGCAAAATTGAGAGCAGTGTATTAATATATGTACACGTAATTAAACATAAATTTGAATAATTTGACCTTTTTGTACATTTTTATGTATAGATAGGTTTAAAAGTATAATCTGATATGTATAGCTGTGCAGTTATTTTTACCAAAATAATTTTTTTATATGCTTTAAAAGTTTCAGAGAATTTAATTAACTATCAAGTCATGTATTTAGCTGTGTGACCAACCATAGTTGACCTTTTTCAACCTCAAAGTTGTTTGTCTGTGTCACTAAATCATTAAAATTTGATAAATTATCAAAATATGTATGCCCTCATTGACATTGATACTTTCATAGTAAATATTTATAATCATCCAAACTAAAGACAATACTGAAAAATCTGCGGCAATCATTTTGGATAAGGAAGAATCTGACCCAGTTACTTTAGATAGCAGATTTTTATTATATCTTAAATAGCAATAATGTGATTTTTGATGTCACGGGGATTTTCCTCACTTTTCAATGCAGTTAGTACCAATAAACACATTTTTTATCAGTGGTCACCTGGCACTGGGTGCCAGTTTTACTTGTCAAGGACCAGTCAAGTCTAGAAAATGGGTTCAGGTCAACAACCCACACTCCATCCCCTCCCCCTATGTGGGAGTATGGACTCTGAACTTTGCTATCCATCTTTTAGGAGTGAATGGGTAAAACTTTCCTTTCCCCTAGGTCTCCCCATAAACTCTCATCGGGCTTAGGGACTCCCACCACATGGTGGCAAGATGTCTGGCATGTCACCATTGAAGATATTCCCATGGGTTGGTGGATGTATACCCCACCCCATTATCATGTTTTGTTATCAAAGTAAAAGCAGAGGGGTCAGTGCTCATTGCCTGTGCCCATTGTTGATCAATAATGCCATTCAAGGAATTTCTGCAAGCTTTGATTGTGTCAAGTCCATCTTCATTTTTGGAATCCTCATCTTGATCCCACCCAGTGGGTCAGATGATGGAGGTGATGGAAGTTTGGACCTTTGATTAGGTAGTAAACAAGTTCTTCAGGAAACAGGATCCTCTCTATAGTGTGCAGTCTGAAATGGACCTTATGTTTCTTCCACACTAAGTGATGGTTAGGGAACTAACACCGAAGTTGTTTCAACATCAAGAAAGCAATAGGGATATTTTGCATCCTCTTTTAGGCCCTGGTTTCTACCTCCAGTTACATGGTTCATTCTATCACCTTAGCCCATCTCTCCATTACGTCACATGAGGTTTTAGAATTGAAGGTTTTTTTTACTAGTTAGTAAAGTCTCTCATGCCAATCTTTGGTTATCTCCTTGAAGGAGGAATCATTATCACCAACCTCTTTAAAAGAGATTATTGGAGGCCATTGCCAAGACATGGATACATATGTTCTTGATTTTCATGGCATTCTCTGCTGACACTCCTCCACTTCCAACATGATGCTGACTTGGAGACCTGAAAGATTTGACTAGAGTACAGGATAAACCTTATTTGCAGGGCTAATGGCTAAAGTGACCTCACATGGTTTGTGGGATTAATAATGCCATGATCTGTGTTACCAGGTTCTACTAAACTGATGAAGAAATGCCCCCATCCTGAATGATCAGTTGGTCCCTCTCCAAAATGTTTTATGTATTGGCCCAGCAGAATTGTTGGACCTTGATTTGGACTGTTCCACTCGTTTTTAACATGATGAGGTGGCTGGAAGGGCCAGAGGAGAAAGTCAGAGCAGAAATCTCCCCCCATCCTTCTCTAAGGATGGGAGACTGGGATTATATTCATGGATCTTGCTGGTTTTAAATGGGGTAACATTTGAACTCATTTTCAGTCTTACTTCCTTAAACAAGTTTCTCCTGGAAGAGTGTTTCAAGATGGAGACATAAGCCTTAGTTACAAATGCCAACAGGTCAAATGATTGGTTGGATACCATAGATCTCCTGGAGGACCACCTTTCCATACCCATGTTCTCAGCCCACATAATTACTTTGCCTGTGACATGAGATCTTTCAATTTTGAACTCTTCCATTCAGCCTTTTTTCTACCCTCGGAACCATTACCAGGATGATGTGTGTAATAACGGCTCACTTTAGGATTTTAGGAGTCCTCATAATCCAGTACCTCAATGACAGGTTGATGCACGTTATTTTCTGATGTGCCCTACAGATGGACCTGTTACTACATGTACATTGGAAGACAGTCTCTTATGGATAAAACCTACATGTGGCATACAAGTCACTTGTATTATAAGTGAAATGTGAGTCATTCTTAACTTGCTACACATACAAGTGAAATAGATGAATAAAGCATTTCACTTACAAATAAAGTATACTTCCCTTGTAAGTGAGACGAAAGTCATTCACTTGCTGCACTTAAATGTGAGACAAGAGTAAATTTCTATAAATTCAATAAATTTGGGCTTTAAAAAAGAGCTGCTCCCTCCCATTAATTGGACAGGAAAAGCTGCCGCCTCCTATTTCTTGCACAAGAGAAGCTGCTGCCTCCCATTCCTTGGGCAGGAAAACCTGCCACCTCCTATTTCTTGCACAAGAAAAGCTGCTGCCTCCCATTCCTTGGGCAGGAAAACCTGCCACCTCCTATTTCTTGCACAAGAAAAACTGCTGCCTCCCATTCCTTGGGCAGGAAAAGCTGCTGCCTCCCATTCCATGGGCAGGAAAAGCTGCCACCTCCTATTTCTTGCACAAGAAAAGCTGCTGCCTCCCATTCCTTGGGCAGGAAAAGCTGCCTCCTCCTATTTCTTGCACAAGAAAAGCTGCTGCCTCCCATTCCTTGAACAGGAAAAGCTGCTGCCCCCCATTCCTTGGACAGGAAATGTTGCTGTCTCCAAGTCCTTGGACAGGAAATGATGCTGTCTCCCATTCCTTTGACAGGAAATGATGTCCTTAGACGAATACCTAAGTCTTGATAGATGTATACATGGATATGGCTACCAAAACTTCTGACCTTATAACAAAAATTTCCATTTCCATTTGAACAACAATTTGTTAAATTACTATGACATACTAACCTACTGCTTTGAACATCCACATTTGAAACAACTTGCATGATATTAATATTTTAGCTAAAATTAAACAAAAAGATGATAACTATAAAAATAATTAATTCCCAAAGTAATAGATATCTTTCAGGCTCTGGAATTATTGCCAACAAAATAATTTTGCAGTATCAAAAAATAAATTATTTTCTTTGATTTTCTCTTGAGAATAATTAGAGTTGTATGTTTAGTGCCAATAATGTTTTATATGAACTTATAGAAAATAATTTTTTGTTGGATGCTGTTAAATACCTTTTTAATAAGGCATGCCTGCAATGTGTTGTTCAGTACATGTCCACATTTTGCAATGATAGTTAAGAGCCAATAAAAATGGAAGTTTTAATTCAAAGTTATTTTTTTGTTAAAGAATAATAATATATTTTACATTATGATGAAATGGGATCTTTTATTGTTGATACAACTCACTGAAATTGATTACTCTGGTGTGAAGCTATGCAATTTGGAAGAAAATAAAAACCATAGTAGCACCTTCCTTGAACTTGGGTAATTATACTTTCATTAAATTGTTAGAAAATGAACCATGAACTTGTAGTTCACTTATAATCAACCGATTAAATCTTATCACACTTATAAATTGGATGAAGCAATGGATCTGTATTGTTTTCACTTACACCATACTCACTACAGACTGGGGTCACACTGTAGTTCATTAAATATGCATGGATCTGTATTGTGTTCACTTACACTATACTCACTACAGACTGGGGTCACACTGTAGTTAATTAAATATGCATGGATCTGTATTGTTTTCACTTAAACTATACTCACTACAGACTGGGGTCACACTGTAGTTCATTAAATATGCATGGATCTGTATTGTTTTCACTTACACTATACTCACTACAGACTGGGGTCACACTGTAGTTCATTAAATATGCATGGATCTGTATTGTTTTCACTTACACTATGCTCACTACAGACTGGGGTCACACTGTAGTTCATTAAATATTCATGGATCTGTATTGTTTTCACTTAACACTATACTCACTACAGACTGGGGTCACACTGTAGTTTGTTAAATATTCATGGATCTGTATTATTTCCACTTTACACTGTACTCACTACAGACTGGGGTCACACTGTAGTTTGTTAAATATGCATGGATCTGTATTGTTTTCACTTACACTGTACTCACTACAGACTGGGGTCACACTGTAGTTCATTAAATATGCATGGATCTGTATTGTTTTCACTTACACTATACTCACTACAGACTGGGGTCACACTAGTTCATTAAATATTCAAAGTAAAAGTAACTTTTGAGTGACCTATAAGTCCCATAAGAATCAAGCATACATCATTTATAAGTCAGAATAAGTTTTTCCACAAGTGGTGACCCCTCTGGGATTAATCTCCATCCAGTAAATCTGATCTTATCCCTTCTCAGGTGGGGATGAATTACTTACCTTAGGACTGTTTATGTTCTCATAGAAAGTCTGTCAGAGAAGACTTATTGGTTGCTTTCCTCAGCCTCTCTCTCCTGGGGACTCTGAAAGCAGCAGCAGACTTATTTTTCCTGATGAAGATTCGTTATCTGCTCAAATCCTCTTAGGATTTAAATTTCATCACTCACTGATTTAGTGGCAAATTCAGAACCATTCTCTGACTGGGATCCTGATACATGCTTTAGCATCTCACTTCCTTCTGTTCACATCAGATTTGGGTTGAGAGCTTATGCAGAGCCCAATGTTCTGTAGGTCTTTTGGTCTCTGGAAGAATCTTCCTTTAATGGCAACAATTTAGAAGTTCCAACTGTTTTTCTAGGACATCAAGGCAGTCTCAGCCACTTTAGACAATGTTGTATCACGGTTGGCAAAGAAAACACATTGGTTGTAGAGTAACTTAGGAATCACTGGGTGACTCATGCCCTTTCTCTTTTCTTGGAAGTCCTAAGCCTCTTTTTGGGGTCAGTCTCCTCAAGGTTAAGGCTGTTGCTACATCTTTGACCTTTCTTAAGAAAGACAGTCTCCTCAAGGTTAGGTCTGTTGCTTTATCTTTTGGCCTTTCTTAATTTGGACAGTCTCCTCCAGGTTTGGGTTGTTGCTCCATCTTTGTCCTTTCTTAATTTGAACAGTCTCAAGGTTAGCTCTGTTGCTACATCTTGGCCTTTCTTAATCATTATTCTCTGGATGATATCATGAAAGCTGCTTTGTAGCAGTCTCTCTCCACTTTGTCATCATTGTACCTTTGATCATGTCTCACAAGAGTAAAGTCATTAGCATATTAGGTCCTGTTGTGTCAGTCAATCAAGTTGTCTATCCATCCTCAAACCTATAGTAGAGCTCCTTGTGACAACAAATGAATGCTGTTGCCTTTTTTGACTCGGCCTGAACAGCATCTGTATAAGCTGCTTGATCTTTCAGTGGTGGATGCAGAAGGAAGTTGAATGGTATAATTTTCAGTTGAAAACAGATTGTTTGTTATTTGGAAAAAAGAGAGAACATTTTTCATATTATGGCAACATACCCAAAATGGAACCCTTGCAAAACTAGAATCCTTGACCAGCATATTAAAAAATGAAACTAAAAAACCCATTATGAACGATGACTGTCCTTCAAGATCTGACCATGTTCCCTTAAAGATTTTACTGCAAATCACATACATTTTTTTTGTGGTGAATAATTTTCATGGATTCATTTTTTGGAGTTGCTTTAATTGATTTTGGAATGGCTCATTTGTTTAGCTGGATCATTGTTAGTTGGGTCTTGGTGGCATTTTATAGCCTCCACAAAATCCACACAATGTTTACCCCACAACAAGGTGATGTCACAAGTTTATGGTGCAAATGATGGCCAGATGAATTTAAAGTATATTTCAGCTCCAGTTGACTTATGATGGGTGTCATGTATTATGCCTCCACCAGCTTTTTGTTTTTCAACAATAAATAGCACATCTTCTTTCAAATACAGTGACCAACATCCTGGAATCAAGACCTTTGAAGGTTTGCAATATCACTACCTTTTGCACCTCTATTGATTACAGTTAATCTATAGTACTCAAATACACCAAAAATAGGTTACTTTCACCTATTTTTCATGTTTAATTGACTTTGTTTTGAGATATTTTTTATACTTCACACTTTACTGGCTTTGTAACCAAATTGGACATGTTGTTTTATGACTTGGTTTATCTCTCCATCAAACAATATTTGCATGTCTAGCCCATAACTTAATTAATTATTAATTGAGAGAATGTGATTAGACTTGATCCAGTTATGTCATAACTAGATAATATACCACATACCATGTCCATTGTTCATACCTTAAGGTCAAGGTCACAGAAAGTTAACTGTAGTATTATGGCTTCTTTATATTCTAGTCTGTAGTATATTTTTTGAATCAATGAAGATATTTTGATGACACTTTAGCCAGTTTAATATTATATAAATATGGTGTGTTAGCCACATATCTCACCAAAGGGTCAAGGTCACAGCAAGGTAAAATGTTTACTTGACCTGGTTCCTTGTCAGCAATATTGTCTGAACCATTTAAGATAGTTTAATCAAATTTTAACCAGTTATTAATCATAACTAAACATTATGATACCCTTTGTCACAACATATGCATCAAGGTCAAGGTCACATCAAGGGAAATATAGATCAGTGACCTTTATCCAAGTATGGGCATAACTTTTAAAATGACAGATGTTTTAATTAAAATTGACCCTTTTATAGAGCTAGACAGGGCAGTGTTGCATGTGTTTAATCATACTGCAGCCAGTGGGTCAAGGTCATAATAAATGATAATGCAGATCTGTGGCTTGTTTACTTATCCAGGCTGTCACTAGTAGTAGTAAGGTTACTAGGCAGGTGTATCATGTGCATTACTCTTTTTTCTTATCAGATTTTACTTTGTATTGGTTTTCCTTTTGCTATCCTTTTTTCCACATACATATACAGTCAAAATGTGTGTGTGGGGGTAGATTTGTGTGTGTGTGTGTGTGTGTGTGGATTCATCATGAGAAGAGTACAGTATATATTACCAGTGCAAAGAAGAGCATGAACGATGATGATTTATTGGGGTTGGTGATGATGATCATATGTCATTTAATTTGCATCTTATCCTAAAGCTGGTATGTTAATGAACCATGATATACAGAAATGTAAATATTTAGGATGCTTATAATTGTGGTATTCTATGTTGAACAAAAGAGCACTCCCATTTCCCTACAGTTGAATGTTCTTTGCTTGTGAACATAGTATCATCATATTATATATGCACTATTACTAGACAGTACCAAATGTTGGTCACTGTGACTTATTTTCATGCTCAAGTGACCTCTGTATTTTCATTTTCCTTATCTAGATTGAATAAGGGGCCCAAAGTGGCCGAGTGGTCTAAAGCACTCACTGTTACGGATCACTGCCATCTCACCTCTGTCTGCATTGGTTCGAGTCTCGGATTCGACTAATGTGGTTATGTGAGAAAGCTTGCCAGTAGCTTCTCGTGGGTTGGTGGTTCTTTCCAGGTTTTTTCTGTGTTCTTCCTCCACCATTAATACTAGATGCCATGTATAGCCTATCTTGTGCTGAAAAATGGTGTTAAACCCTACAACAACAACAACAACTAGACTGAATAAAATAGGTATCTCTCAAGACATATAGCACAATCAAACAACAGGTTAATGTGACATGTTTGTTATGTTCAAGTGATTTAAAGCTTGACGATGTTCATTTATTGCACCATCCTTGTATTGTCCACTATTACATCTAGTCACCACAACTTGTGCAAGTAGATACAACCATAGCAACAGCAGCTTTCTTGAACCAATTTTTTTCATGCACTTTGGATGTGAACTCATCTTATTAACTCAATTTGAGTAGCTTGACAAATGGAGAAAAAAGTAAGATCATTCCGACTTTGTCTTGTCAGGCTATATCTGGCTCTAAATTCTCCAACTTACATGAATGCATCTTCTGCAGTAACCAAAATTAGGTTGCTATTGCCTAATTATATGGTGGGTCTGACTTTATTTTTAATTAAAAATGCATATTCATTACAATACACTTGTGAAACATTCTGTGTTGATACATCTTAGTGAATTGCTTACTTCAGTACCAACATGGTCCATTTTGACCAAAAGTAGGTGATAGTGACCTCCTTTTGATATGCCTGCCATAATGCAGACCATAAAATATTACAATCATTCCCTCAAAATCTTTTGTACAGTAGGGTCAGAAACATAGACATCAGCATAAGCAAGGGTACAAGTTACCAATGTTTCAATGAACTTTACATGTTTCCTTTTTTTATTACATAACTGCTTTTACACATAAATGTGGATACATTCTTGTGTTTTTGTTGATCTGAAGAAAACAACCTTTCTTTTTTAAAAAGATGTACAAAATACCTAGAGAAACAACATCATCAAAACATGATTTCATTATTGTTCTATTAGTAAAATACTGATTATTTGATTTCATTGCAAGTAATAGCTAACTTTTTGCTTATCATTGAATAAGTCTCTGACTGCCTGTTTGGGAATTTTAAGTTCACTACAAAGTTTGGAACTTGTTTGTCCCAAATAAACCCCATTTGTGAAACAAATCTTTCATGCACCAAGTTCAAATTTTGCTTGCCTCTCTTCTATTGTTGATCATATTTGTGACTGAGTAGGATATACCATTACTTAATTTAGATATTTTAATTATGTAACTTACAAAATAATATTTAATGCAATGCTTGATTGCTGAGTTGAGATGTGTTGACTTGACACACGACAGTGGCCCGCTACTATTTACACATGCCATTTTTTTTTAAAAATTATTCCACAACATTTACTTAATTTGATACCAAACACATAGCAGATCTACTATTAATTGACTGTAGTAATGCAAGAAACACTTCTGCAGCTGGCTCTTAATTAGATTCTCATTGAAACACTGACGGACATCTCTATGGCGGTTGATTGACATTTTTCACCTTGGAATGCATATAACATTTATGATGATGTGATGAATGAAATAAAACTGAAACATGATAAACCTTATTTAATTAGTATTTAATGTCTCAAAGTAAACATTACTAATGTTTTCATTGATCATATACAGTTATTTACAGTGTACTGAGAAGTTTTGTAACAAAT
Source organism: Sinohyriopsis cumingii (assembly GCA_028554795.2). NCBI lineage: Eukaryota > Metazoa > Mollusca > Bivalvia > Unionida > Unionidae > Sinohyriopsis > Sinohyriopsis cumingii. The sequence continues at coordinate 52,783,815 of CM068838.1, forward strand.
CTTTTTTTATATTGAAATTTTCAGGTATAAATTGCCATTTTTGATGACAAAAGAAGTGATATGTCAAGATTTCTTGATCAGTTTTGATCATGATTTTCCTCCAGTTTAGCAAATATCAGCCAATAATTGTGTTATTTCTTTGAAGAAATAAGTGGGATCCACACCTGCCCTCATGTTGCATATGCGTTTGCACATTATCCAGTTGTGTTGTAACAAGGGAGCAAGGTATGATGTTGGCTATCCATTTGTACAGTTTCCACCTTTTGTGTACATGCACTAAGAAAGAATCTCATTAATTTTGGGTGAAAAGGTCAATGTCAAGGTCATTGTGATTGAAACAGAAAAGTGTTTTTGGCATAGTAACATTAATTCTACATCAAATACCTCAACCAAACTTTATGGGTTGTTTGCATGTAGGGTAAGCAAGGACCCTATTGATTTCTGTGTCAAAGGTCAGTGTCACTTGGTTGAAATGAACCAATTATACTGGTTGCCATGTATAGCTATTGTGCAAAAAACGTCATTAGGCCCAAAACCAACAACAAGAACAACTGACCTTCTACCTTAATTTAGTAATGTTTGTGGAGGGCTTGCACATTAGGTAAGGAAGAGACCTGGGATCAAAAGATCAAAGGTCATAGTCATTGTGCCTCAATAGGAAATAGGTTTTACAGGACAGATTTTATTCTAGAGTAAATTCCTTAGTGAAGATTTTGGTAGTTTTCATTTAGGGTAATAAAAAATACCTATTGATTCTAGGGAATAAAAGGTCAGATTTGATGACTATAGTGTCAGTGATTTTATTAGAAATGAACAGCCAGTGTTTTTCATCATAAATTTTTACATAAATCACCATCTACAATTTCAGAATTTCCCCAAAAAACTGATTTTAGTAGTCTAATAATTCATCACCATTTTCCATTGGAGACTCTTGATCAGGTATATAAATAAATTGCTGTCAATATAGATAGGTCTAATTCTCTGAAGATGTTTGGTTTTTCCCATTTTGCATTATTGGAAATGCCTGCATGGCACACAATTCAACCTTTGTCAAAGAGAACCGTAAGTTTCAGTCACTTTACATTATTGCCATTCAGTCATGCGCAGTGGTCATAATAGTGTCATAGCTAGATAGATGCTATTTGAAGAAAAATAACTGAACAGAAAACTCAAAAACAAAATTCATAATGGCTTGCAATGAAGTATCTGATAGTTGCTATATAAATTACACAGTACAGAGATACGTCCAGGTTGAGGTATGAAAACTAGATAGGCAAATATGAACGATACAAACTGTTACCAGGTGACACATTTTGCTTCCAGCTTGACTGAAATGCAAAATGCACACAATTAATAATGTAAAATACAACATGAATTGAGTATGTGCTGTGAAATAAAATACATGTATATATCTATTGATGGTGGGTCTACTTCCTCCAGTTCTTTAAGAAATAAATGTCACGTTAATGTGAATTGGAGTTAATGACAGGTAATAGGACAGAGTAGATTACATGCAATGACTAGTTTGTCACTATCACTGACAATCATTGATGCAATCATATTTAATTCAGAATGTTTTATTAAAGTCTGCATTCCTTGATCAGTTGACCAGTGGTCATTAAAACCTGTTGGGCAGTCCTAGTATCAACATATAACAACTTGGGAAATTCACTGTATGCTTGTTTTATTGTTGAGACTTTTCAGCTAATACACATTTTAAACTCATATGTTTGACTCAGCTAATACACATTTTAAAATCATATGTTTGACTCAGCTAATACACATTTTAAACTCATATGTTTGACCCAGCTAATACACATTTTAAACTCATATGTTTGACTCACCTAATACACATTTTAAACTCATATGGTTGACTCAGCTAATACACATTCTAAAGCCATTAGTTTGATGATGTATGTCATACACATCAGTTTTCAAAGTGAACAATTACATTTTAGTTGTGCATAGTGAAATATTGGAATCACATAAGCGGAATAAATTCTATTTTTCATTATTTTTTTAAAAAATAAATGCTATTTTCATTTTCCTTTGAAATGGATTTGGTAGATATTTATATGGTACATATTTTTATAATAAGATAATGTGTTTTTCGTGTTCAAATATTAGCACTGAGAAGATTTTGAACCCTATAGTTGGAATAATCCCTTATTTTCTGGAAAGAATTGAACTTTTTCAACTGACTTATGAGTCCTATATTTATGCAGGTTCCTAATGAATAATGTATGGTAATTTTACAGCAAGCACAAGGAAAATTACTAATGTGAGAACTGTATAATAATACTTTCATGCTGCATTTTCATCAGCAGCAGAATTTTGCTGTACCCACAAAAGTGAAGATTGCTCCGATGATAAATTTAGGACTTGTTAATAACACCGCATCTCTTACGGTTACGTGTAGAGTTTCCTTAATTATTTTCCCTAGTGCAGATAATATGCTTCTAATGCATTCTCATTCCCAGCAAGTTTGTAGTGCCAGAAGATCTTGACAAAAAGGGATTATTTACAGTATTGAATCATGTACAAGGAAACTCGAATAATACTGTGCTGCCTAGAGCTGGATCTGTTGATGCATTTCTCCTCAGCAGGTCAGAGTTGTTGCTTTTTGACTGAAATTAGAGGTACTACAAACGGTATTAGGCACAGAGCTGTAATCCCATTTTGTGAAATTTAGTAATTGGACATGTCTTGAGACTGAACCAATACGGTATTAAACTGTGCAGTGTTGTTTCATGGGGGATGGTAGTTGAGATAAATTAAGAGAGGAAGAGATTGTTTTACCAGCTGACCATCAAGACCTGTAGTTCATAACTTTTCCACCTGTCATAGTTATGGCATGACAGCATTAACGATCTGGCAACATCAAAAAGACTAATTTACATGGATATGTCAGTAATTACTTACTATTGCTGTTTTGTCACATAGTTAGTTGGATTTCATTAACTCATAATGGAGATAGACGGTTTATAAATGTAAGAAGGCGTGCAGACAGTGATGCTCACCAAATGAAAATGTTTTATGATGCTACTGTCTGCATAAAAGAAACCAGCAATATTTCCTACTCATAAGTTAGAGAATAGCACTAAGTTAACAGTCATTAAGAGGACAAGAAAAAGTATGGTATTTTAAAAAGAAAAGTCCAGATGAAAAATTCAAGTTACTCACTTGAAGTTTAGTTGTTCCACTGTGAGATATGCAATATTTGTCTAATTATTTTAGGGCATTACACAAAGTTAACAGCAAAGAAAACAGAAAAGATATGTAATGGATAGTATTAATTCAATATTTTCCATATGAGTTAAAGAATATCACTAAATTGAAAGTTAGAAAAATGGTCAGAGAAATTACTTGATCAGAAATACAGACTGCTTAATGATGTTTTATATTGTTAAAAAAAATGGGATGGCAGATGACCATTCAATATTTATAACACTGTTATGATTCTTTGGTCTTACACCAAGTAGCAAAATAAAAGTTTAGTAAAATTCAACAAATAAATTATTTCCCTAGAATATAAAAGTGAAAACTTAAAAAGAAGTTGTGTAACATTAGATCAACAGGCCATGAAATTAGCACTAAATTAAATAAAGATTTGATAAAAATATATAACTGGTGTAAGCACACTGGGATGAAAATAAATGTAGCCAGATCAAAAGCCATGATCGTAGGCAGTCGAGCAAGAGTAAAAGCTGAGAAGAATTTTTTCAAAGTAATGATAAAAGAAATGAATATACAACAGTCTCAAAATGAAAAACTACATGGCATCGTGATAGACAATATTTTGTGATGGAAAATGCAAGTTGATAAGGTCATTAAAAAAGTTAATTCACTGCTATATCTCTTGAACAGAATAAAATCTTATCTCCATCAAGAAAAGAGAAAGATATTCTACAAGGCATATAAAATGCCATACATAGAATATTGTTGTTCTATCTGGGTAATAGTGCCACAGTCAATCAGGAAAGACTACTCTGAAGTTTCCAAAAAGAGCAGCTAGAGTTATTCTTTGCATTTTAGTCATACATGTTAATTCAGTGTCTGTGTAATCATCATAAATACAAGACCCCCTTTTGTTTTCAAAAATGAAAATGTCAATCTGCTGTAACAGCTGTCATCCGCTGGCATTTCTGTAAAAACTTAATTAACTGCCAACTCTGTTTTGATCTCTGATTTGTTGATGTATTTGTTTCATTGTTACACTCAATTAAATGAAGACTTGTTTTGTGTTATCATGTTAAGTATGTCTTTTGTATCAAATCAAACCAAGGGAATAAAATAAGTTAAGAAAGCATGCAAATGATACCTGTGTAAGAGTTAGCAGTGACAGGTCAACTTTTTTCGGTTGACCACTTGAACACTTATAAGTATTTTTATGTGAGTACCAATTAAACTGCCTTAAAATATCATAGTCACTGAAAAATATGATCAAAGATAGCAAGACAACCAAGCAAAAGGAGTACCTGGTGAATTCAAAGATTTTTTTGATAGATACGGTTCATTATGGATCAGTGAGTTCCAAAGTTTGTAGCAAACACTATGTTACTGAATTGGCACTCAGAGATTTGCTCAAAGATGAGTGGAAGTTTCACTAGTGCCTGCGATGAAATTCCAGCATCAATATTTCACTAATAAAACAATTTTAACAATTGTTTTCAATGTTGAGGGTTCATGCACAAAACAAAAATCTCTACACTTTTAACAAAAGGAATCTTTTGTCGTGCAAAAAACAGTGAAATATTACACAATGTTTTTCATGTACACAACAAGTACATGCTAACTCTTGGAATCATGTTTTCATGGTATTTCACAGATTGGTTATCTTGCAAATAAAAATAAATTGTTAAGAAAAATACCAGTTTCAACAGACAATGCTGTTTACTGACAGCAAATGGGCTAAAAGTAAAGTTGACTGTGACAGGGAATACAATAATTTGGTAATGAAAAGGCAAAATCTGATAAACTTCCATTAGGGTTTCTACAATGACATATATATATATATATAAACACACACACACACATGCACAAAGTTTGAGAGATAGTGCATATTAACTGGAAAATTAAACAGTACTTATGAAGTTGCAGTTTGATGATAATTTCATTGAACCTGAGGTAACCTTAAGGATCACACAAGATGACATAATATTAGGCCATGTGACTGGTTGATCTTTAGAGATGTCACAGGATACAAGATAAAATACATGGAGGCAGGGTGGACATGTGATCTTAGGGTACTACAGGTTCAATGAAATTATCTTCAAACTTCAGATTGGTATGTACTCGCATTTAGTTTTCCAGTTTCACTGAACATTTTAAACCCTAAGGGACTTCACAACAGATATCTGTGACAGAAGTATAGTATGGATAAAGAGACAAATCTCTGTTCATCATAATCAGGAGACTGTACCATACAAATTCAACTGAAGACGATAAATGCATGTAATGAAATTAATGGCATTGTGTTGGAGCCAATCCAAACAGTTCACACTGAATGACAAGTCTAATTAGATAAGTTCCTGACAATGTTTTAGGATGACCTGCATATGAGTATTGAAGGTCACCGCTTGTAAAGAAAAATCTGTTGTTATATAACATGCAAATTCACAGGATGTTAGACATTAAGGGTTTAAGTGCTCATTTTGCTGGTGGATGAAAATTATTATGTAATTTCATGTGAAGTTTAGAAACCAGTTGAAGCAATTTAAGTATCTTAGGGCAACAGTAACATATGATGGGGCTACATTAACATATGATGGGGCTACATTAACGTATGATGGGGCTACATTAACATATGATGGGGCTACAATTAACATATGATGGGGCTACATTCTTGGGTAATTTAGATCTTTGGTTAAGCACTCATTTCCCAGAAACATGCAGCAATAGGTGTTGCAAATAATTTGAACCATCTGATTGAAACTAGATGTCTAAATGGAAGATAATAGCTGTACTGATGGCCCTTTAGCTGTATCCTTTATGAAGGAGAATGGGTAAGGATTCAAAAACAAATGTACAAATGAACAAAATGGATGGATCTGGTTTTAGTAATAAAAGAATAGCAATCACTGGAGATATGTCAGATGTCGTAACTGGGTAGATTGTCTCCAAGTGTAGCAAAAATTAACATAAATTGACTGTGGTCAGAATGTTTACCATAACCTTCCTGATCATGGAAATGCTTTCATGCAGAGTTGGTTGCATTATGGTGAGGTTCTGTGTGAGAAACAAAATCACAGATATTCTTGGCACTATGTACAACATAAAAGACAATAGTTTTGGGGAACATGACTGAGTACTCAAGATTGGCGTTACCAGTTTCCCTTCTCCAGTTACTATAGATCTCAAAAAAAATACATGGATATGGGGTAAGAACACACAGCAGAATGAAAATTCTCCAAGATACGACAAAGACATCAATAAGTGATGCCAATGAGTGTCTGGTTTGTATGAAATATATCTGGACAGCTGATAATACAGTCTAGAGGCAAATGGGTCAATAGCACATATAGCAAACTACGTTCAATTTACTACAAATTTTCAAGCTGCAAGCTGCATTCATGGTTTACTTAGCATGATAGAACATCTGCCTCCATATTCAATGTGCCAGGCAGATGACAAGGACTGAGCCAAATAACTGTTGCTCTACACCATCCATTGCGTGAAAAATCCAGATATTCAAGTTCCTGGACCCAAAACAATACCTATTTTATTAATGAATATGTATGAGATGACAACACTATTGTCTATAAGTAGTGTTACTTTGTAATAAATATCAAAATATTTCTTGATCTTTTTTGGTATTTTGACCTTTATCAAAATGAAGATTCAAAATTACATTCATTTCTTGTGTTATGATAGATGAGAACTAATTTAAAGCTTTGATGTTTTAACTGTAGGTCAAATAATTTTTATCACAATTGTTTTTAAATTTTGAAACTTGTCAAATTTCCCTTGTTTTTGATCTTTCTGAAATTTTTTCAGATCATCAGCTTTTGATGATGATAATTTGCAAAAGGAAGGAATCAGATTTTTTATCAAAAGCTATAAACTCATTACATATAGTACAAAAACAAAAACAAAAATGTGATGTTTAAAAAGCAGCATTAAAGGATTAAAAGATGAATTATTAAAAATGTAATTACAGCAATCAAAGCAAAGCATCTATTAAATTTGTTTCAAGGCACTTTAAAGATTTTAAGGTAATTGTCAAATATGATGCCTTGTTTCTGCCTTTGCTTTGCATCTTACTTCAACTTTGATAATAAAATCCAGTGTGATAAATATAAAAAAATTCCAGTCCATTATTGACATGTGAAGTTGATTGAAAATATTGTATTGTTCCTGCATTTTTTTAAAAAGCAGAGTCCATTTCCTGCAAAAGCAGATTTTTCATTTAATTGTCACCTTGTACAGAAAAATGCACACATTTTTCCTACATAAATCACTGGCAGACAGCACTTACTGGACATAATATTTTCCATTCTCAAATGTCAACTAGTACAGAGTCATTAGGTGCATATGAGAAAAATAGTTACTCACTCACTTTGCAAATCTTTGGTTCCAGGTTTTCAGTTCCTTGTTCAAACTGTAGAAATGCATATAGGTATTTAGGATATGAATATGTTGTTTTGCATTTCAAGCCATCCAGTATGTATGCAAATAGGTACATATGTAAGCAGTATCCATATTCTGTCAATTCATTTATTTTTGGGAGGTGTAGTATAATACAATGAGTATCCAGGATCTAACCTCTGGGTATATGCAGTATACATACAGTATACATGTACAGTATACATACAGTATACATATACAGTATGAATATACAGTATACATATACAGTATGCATGTTCAGTATACTTATACAGTATGCATATACAGTATACATGCAGTATACATATACAGTGTACATATACAGTATGCATATATAGTATATATACAGTATACATATACAGTATGCATTTAGTATATATATATATATATATGTATATATATGTATGTATATATATATATATATATATATATATATATATATATATATATATATATATATATATATATATATATATATATACATACAGTATACATACATTAGCTGATTTGTGCTCAGTGTATAAGGGGCTCCGAGTGGCCGAGTGGTCTAAAGTGCTCTCCATTATGGATCATCACCATCTCACCTCTGTCTGCTTGGGTTCAAGTCTCCAATTTGGCCAATGTAGGTATGTGAGAAAGCTTCTAGTAGCTTCTCGTGGCTTGGTGGTTCTTTCTGGGGTTTTCCTGGGTTCTTCTTCCACCATTAATACTGGCCGCCATGTATAGCCTATCATGCACTGAAAAATGGCATAAAACCCTACAACAACAACAACAACAACTCACTGTATAAATACTTGTTGAGTACCACACCTCATCACAAATGTAGGTCGGTATGACTTTTGTTTATTGTTTCAATTACTTAGATTACATTTCACTTTCAATTTATTTTATCAATTTCTGTTCATGCCAGAATCATCAAACTAGATGATTCCATGCACTATTTTAGTATCACACATTTACCACACTCCTAATGCCACGCATTTAAGATTTATTTAATGCCAGCATGGTTTAAAACAACAATTCAACATAACTCTATTGACACTTACTACAAACTAGAAGATTCCTTGTGTCTTTCTCAGTATAACAGCCTTACTTCAAACTTGATGATTCCATGCACCTCTAGTATCACTCACTTACTTCAAACTTGATGATTCTGTGCACCTCTAGTATCACACACTTACTTCAAACTTGACGATTCCATACATCTCTTGTAGTAACACTTACCAGTACTTCAACTTAGATTATTCCATGCACATTTCTTACTACCACACCACTGACACAAGCCAGATGATTCCATGCACCTTTCTTAATACCACACCCTTAGCACAAACTTGATGATTCCATGCACCTGCCAGTACCACACCCTTAGCACAAACTTGATGATTCCATGCACATCTCTTTGTACCACAATCTTACGACAAAATAATGATTGTAATCTAGATTTTGTATTTTACTGGCTTAGGACAAGCTTTTGTGTTTAGCTCATGACCAAACAGCTTTTATACAGCGTATAGTTATACTGTTAAATAATAATAATAATAACAATAATAATAATAATAATAATGATAATTTTATTCTAATAATAATGTAATGAAGTCTTTATTTTATGAGCATAACACAGTATTAGTACAAAACCTAATCTCCTGTGTGGCCCTCAATTATCTACATCTGCTCAGGCAAATATATATAAAAATATTTGCTGGGAAGAAGAAAAAAACATCATACAAAAAAAGGTATAATGGATGGGGTACATAATGTCATACAAAAAAGGTATAAGGGATGGGATACACAAGGTCATACAAAAAAGGTATAAGGGATGGGATACACAAGGTCATACAGAAAAGGTATAATGGATGGGGTACACAAGGTCATACAAAAAAGGTATAAAGGATTGGGTACACAAGGTCATACAGAAAAGTTATAATGGATGGGGTACACAAGATCATACAAAAAGGTATAATGGATGGGGTACATAATGTCATACAAAAAAGGTATAAGGGATGGGATACACAAGATCATACAAAAAGGTATAATGGATGGGGTACATAAGGTCATACAAAAAAGGTATAAGGGATGGGATACACAAGGTCATACAAAAAAGGTATAAGGGATGGGATACACAAGGTCATACAAAAATGTATAATGGATGGGGTACATAAGGTCATACAAAAATGTATAATGGATGGGGTACATAAGGTCATACAAAAAAGGTATAAGGGATGGGATACACAAGGTCATACAAAAAAGTTATAATGGATGGGGTACACAAGGTCATACAAAAAAGGTATAAGGGATGGGGTACACAAGGTCATACAGAAAAGTTATAATGGATGGGGTACACAAGGTCATACAAAAAAGGTATAATGGATGGGGTACACAAGGTCATACAAAAATGTATAATGGATGGGGTACACAAGGTCATACAAAAATGTATAATGGATGGGGTACATAACCGATACAAAAAGGTATAATGGATGGGGTACATAACCGATACAAAAAAGGTATAATGGATGATGTACATAAGGTCATACAAAAAAGGTATAATGGATTGGGTACATAAGAGCAACGTATGAAACATGGTGAGAGAATGCATCTTTGATGAGTACTACTTCCTTATAAAAAGTAGGTTAATTGACCCGTATTTCATTCCTCACTGCTTTTGGATAAAGTTTGTGTTTACTGGCTTAGGTAGCATACTGCCTATACACTCTTATACCAAGATGAGTCTTGGCGAGGGGACACATGTTGATGAGGTCTATAATTTGTCCCAAAAATTGGTCACTGTAACCCAATAGTTCATGCTTCATTGATTTGGATTCAATCTCAAGGATCATCAGATTATTTAATTTTGTTTTTGTTTTTGGGAGAAGTTGCCTTGTTTAAGTAGAAGTTGCCTTGTTTAAGTAGAAGTTGCTTTGTTTAAGTACAAATTGCTTTGTTTAAGTAGAAATTGCTTTGTTTAAGTAGAAGCTGCTTTGTTTAAGTAGAAATTGCTTTAAGTAGAAGTTGCCTTGTTTAAGTAGAAGTTGCTTAAGTATAAGCTGCTTTGTTTAAGTAGAAATTGCCTTGTTTAAGTAGAAATTGCTTTGTTTAAGTAGAAGTTGCTTTGTCTAAGTAGAAGTTGGCTTGTTTAAGTATAAGCTGCTTTGTTTAAGTAGAAATTGCTTTGTTTAAGTAGAAGTTGCCTTGTTTAAGTATAAGCTGCTTTGTTTAAGTAGAAATTGCTTTGTTTAAGTAGAAGTTGCCTTGTTTAAGTTGTTTAAGTAGAAGTTGCCTTGTTTAAGTATAAGCTGCTTTGTTTAAGTAGAAGTGCTTTGTTTAAGTAGAAATTGCTTTGTTTTGTGGAGAAGTTGCCTTGTTTAAGTAGAACTTGCTTTGCTTAAGTAGAAGTTGCCTTGTTTAAGTTGAAGCTGCTTTGTTTAAGTAGAAGTTGCCTTGTTTAAGTAGAAGTTGCCTTGTTTAAGTTGTTTAAGTAGAAGTTGCCTTGTTTAAGTATAAGCTGCTTTGTTAAAGTAGAAGTGCTTTGTTTAAGTAGAAATTGCTTTGTTTTGTGGAGAAGTTGCCTTGTTTAAGTAGAACTTGCTTTGCTTAAGTAGAAGTTGCCTTGTTTAAGTTGAAGCTGCTTTGTTTAAGTAGAAGTGCTTTGTTTAAGTAGAAATTGCTTTGTTTTGTGGAGAAGTTGCCTTGTTTAAGTAGAAGTTGCCTTGTTTAAGTAGAACTTGCTTTGTTTAAGTAGAAGTTGCCTTGTTTAAGTTGAAGCTGCTTTGTTTAAGTAGAAGTTGCCTTGTTTAAGTAGAAGTTGCTTTGGTTTAGTAGGACTTGCCTTGTTTAAGTAGAACTTGCCTTGTTTAAGTAGAACTTGCTTTGGTTTTGTATTTTTGGTATATAAAAAACATCCTTAGTATGAAAAAGATTTCTGTTTATTTCTTTAAAATAATATAAATGTATTATAAATTGGTTTGTTACTTACACATGTTGTTGGATAAAGCTGCCCTGTGATCTTATGGCACCATTAGTTTCTTTCACATTGAATTTAATTTCAGTGCTTTAAAGGGTGGAAATCTTTTAATCATTTTTTCCAAGCTGACATGAATAAACACAGTAGAATATTGAACAATATTAAAATTATATTCCATTTTCAGTAGAAAAAAGCATGAAATAGAATGTGATAAAAAAAATATGATTTGGTAGATTGGAAGCAATATAGCTGACAAAGCTATTTAGTGTTTCATGCTAGACAAAGCATACCCTGGGCCATGAGCTAAATGTGTGTACTGACCATGACCAATACTTTCTAACACCTGGGTCATTTTTAATTTTAAAAAATCCAATTTCTAATCAAGGAAAGGCTAGATATTCATCATAATGAAAATGGGGAGCTGTCTCATCTTTTTGACAGTGCACATGTGCAATACCAGATTAATGAGGCCTGGTGCAAGTTCAGAAAGCACCCTCTCCTATATGTTAGTTATAAAAATTCATTGCATTGCAGGATCACCCGCCAGGTGGGGCTGTGAAACATCTGCTCCATTTGCTTTACCTTTAATTCAGCCTTGCATATATCACAGAGAATCCATTTAATTGTGGGGTTCATGCTAGATTCAAGAGAAATAGTCACAGTGGAGTCTGTCACTTCATCTGAATGGGCCCTCAGATTAGACCTGTCTTGTGTTGGTCCATAGTAACCAGGGTTGGTCTTCTACCAAATCAGGTGTAAAATTTCAAGATTTCATTTACATGGGGATAAATTTTCTAACCAACAGAAAGTTAGTTCAGGTTCTTCTGGACAGAATAGAGAAGATCCTGTCCCTGTTGGAGTTGCTGAGAGTAAAGACCAAGTTGTCAGCTAATCTTTTCCTCTTTTTGCTGGGCACCTTGAATGCTGCAGTGGACTTGGTTGCCTATAGCAGGCTTCTCTTGCATCTGCTCCAGTTTCTAATTTTAGCTGCTTGGAAACTCCACAGGAGCTTTCTAAATGCTCTGATTTTTCTGGGCTGGGATATCCAATACCATGTAAATTGGTAGTCAAATCAGGGCCAGTTTCCGAGTGGAGTCCCTATGCAGCCTCCCAAATCCAATTCTTCCTGTTTGCGGACACATCAGATTCAGGATGGGGTGCTCATCTAGAGCCTATTCTTCAGGGTTTATGGTCTCAGGAAAAATGAATCTCCCCTACACATCAGCAACTTGGACATGAATACAGTGTGTAGACCTTCATGGATGAATCCAAAAATAAGAAGCCCCTCTGTGATGGTCTCCTCTGACAGTATGTCAATGATAGTGTTGCTGTTGTTGTTGTTGTTGTAGGGTTTAATGCCATTTTTCAGCACAAGATAGGCTATACATGGCGGCCAGTAACTGGTGGAGGATAAATCCTGGAAAAGCCCAGGAAGAACCACTGACCTATGAGAAGCTACTGGCAAGCTTTCTCACATACCAACATTAGCCGAGCCTGAGACTCGAACCCACGCAGACAGTGGTGAGATCGCAGTGATCTGGAATGGTGAGCACTATAGACCACTCAGCCACTCGGGGCCCCCAATGATAGTGTACCTCAAGTTACAGCAGATGAGAGGGCACTCATGAACCATCTCTCTGCATGGACATTTGGAACCTCCTTCTCTAGACAGCTTCAGCAGGAATGTTCCTTTGAGTACACGACTTTCCTGGCAGGAAGAACATTTTGGCAGAAAGTCCATCAAGGAAAGGGAAGATGGTACTTATGGAATGGTTTCACCACCAATCCATAGCAGACTCCATGTTGCAGCTTTGGGGAAAACCCTTGGCAGACTTGTTTGCCACCCTGCTAAACAACAAAACTCCCCTTTTATGTTTTCCCATTCCCCAACTAAAGAGGGCCTGAGCACTTTATGCCTTCAGCCTAAGGTAGGATTGTCTGTTCACTTATGCCTTTTCACCTTTCAGGAAGAACCCACAGGTCCTTCACAAAGTCAGGCACTCCACAGCTCAACTTACATGTACATCATGTATTTTGATTGCTCCCCTGTGGCCAGATTCAACAATCTTCTCAATCTGGTGGTGGACCATCTCAGGACGATACCTCAGAGGAGGGACCTTCTGTCACAGCACAGGGACCACTGTCTCTCTCTCTCTTTCTAATGCCAAAATGGAATCTCTTGTGTCTTATGATCTCAAAATATACCTCCCATATGAACCTTTGGAGTAAACAGTTTTCTTGCTTGCCTTAGTGTCTGTGAGATGAAGGAGATAGGTGAATGCCCTATTCATAGTGAAAGGATTCCGTGTGAATTATGAGTTGGTTTCTCTCCTTTCCCAATGAGGTCTTCTAGTGAAAGACCAACTTTCTTCAGTTGCAGTACCACTTCTAATTGAGATCCTCCTCCATTCTCAGCCATATATATGCTGTGGATGACCAAGATATACTTCTGTGTCCAGTTAGGGCTCTCTGTGTTTTCTTTGCAGCCTGTAAAGGGAAAAAGAAACAAATTTTCCTACCCATTAAATGTTCAGCTGATATTTCAGCTTCCACCATTTCTTGGTGGAAGCAATAACTATCAAAAGAGATTACTAATCCCTTAATGTTAGGGACTTGTCCCTTATGAAAATTGAACCCCATGTTGGTTGTGCCAGAAGCAACAAAGAAATGAAGGTCACAATGACCTGTTATTTTATTTCACTTACAATTTGCTTAGGGTTTTGGATTATGGGCTTGTCTTACTCATTCATCTTTTTAGGATATGATGAGAGCTGCATTTTGGCACTCACATACCACTTCCTCCTTTTTCCTTTCCTCATTAGCCCATGAAAGCATAGGTATTTTCTCACTGGGTCCAATCATCATTGTTGAATAAGCAGCCCATGCAGAATCCATCAGTCAGTCTCCTGTCTTGTAATGGTGAATATTGCTTGTGTTTTGTTTTTTACTTGCTTTGGGATCATGATCATCAGACATCTGACACAAGTGACCAGTTCAGCTATGCAATAGCAGCAGGCGATGTATTACTGATATTAAAATGTAGTTTTAAGGGGTGGGCATAATACTAATTTTAATGATGTAATACTTACCTATTGCTCTTTCCAGATGCCCTTCATCCCTCTCAACAATGATGTGGGCTGCTCCCTTAAATGTATGAGATGGTCCAATGTAAGGGTCTCGTACTAAATGAATATTGGTATTGACATTGACATTAACACTGACACTGACACTAATGTATTGACAATTAGTTTTTACTAAAGGACTTCTTATGATGTCTGTCTCATACTGAATGAAATGTTTCATACTGAATGAAAATGGGGTCAGTTTGATATTGAATATGGTCACCATGACACCATGGTCATATCCATTGGATGGAGCTTGTCATGCTACTCCTTCTGAATATATGGTTGTATCAACATGGAAGTTTTATTAAAAGATGTCTCATCATGTCCAGTTGGTCCTAAATAGTGCCTATCGGAGATAAAATGTGGGCATCATGTCAGCCATCTAGTTATTACTTCTCTCCCTAAATGGAAAGTCATATTATTATATTGGTATGTAGTTTTCACCAGAATACTTCTTATGGTGTCTTGTTGGCCCTAAATGAAAATGGTGAGAATCATGCATCCAATATTTCTGCCTTGACTTGACATCTGATATGTTGATATTCATATCAGCATAAGAAGTTAACAAAAACTTTCTCATGATGTCTAGTCAGTGCTGCTTTTACATCCAGTATGGCTGCCAGATGGTTTGAACACTCTTCCAATGATAAGGCATTGCTGTTTTTGGTTTAAGGCCATTTTTCAGCACACATGATACATGGCAGCCAGTATAACTGGTGGAGGAAGAACCCAGAAAGGTTACTGGAAGAACCACCGATGCACAAGAAGTCACTTGCAAGCTTTCTCACATACCCACAATGGCCAAAGCTGTGACTTAAACCCCAACAGACAGTGGTCTGTAAAGGCATGCATCTTAGACCACTGGCCACCCAGGGCCCCTTTAAGAGATGAGTTGTCTTATCTTGGATACCTGAAAATTATATTTGGCTAGTAAATGTGAGACCTTTTGACCTATGCTTCTTGAAATATGTCAAAATTGAATTGAGTGTCAATATTAATGAGCCACTGTAGGTCAGATGGTAGAGCCTTGGATTTGTAATCCATGCATCATAAGTATAACACTTGCCCATGGCTGCCCAGTGTATCCTTGGGAAGGACACTTCCCATTTGTATTCCAATTTAGGTTCTATTTTTTTTAGACTTTCAGTTTTAGGGGGCATTTGCAATAGACACATTTTAAGGGCTTTCCTGTTTGAAGGCACCAGCTTTAGAGGGTTTATGTTTTTCAAAGACAGAAATTGACGTATTCTGACATGCAGGTGAAATATTCCAATTCTATTCCGATATTCTGTTTTCTGCAAAATCAAGATATAACCCATTTTATGTTGAAGCCCAATCAGACAAACAGTTGTGTCAAACCAGACATTTTATACTGAAGCCAATCGTACTGTTGTGTAGAACTGGAAATTTTTTATTGAGGCCCAATCAGACAAACAGTTGTATAGAACTGGACATTTCATACTGAAGCCCAATCATAATGTTATGTTGAACTGGACATTTTATACTGAAACCCAGTTAACAGTGGACAGGCGATTGTTTTGAATTGGATATTTTATTGTGAAGCCTAGTGTGACAGGCAGTTGTGTAGAATTGGATATTTTATTGTGAAGCCTAGTGTGACAGGCAGTTGTGCAGAATTGGATATTTTATTGTGAAGCCTAGTGTGACAGGCAGCTGTGTAGAATTGGATTTTTTATTGTGAAGCCTAGTGTTTCACATGCAACAAATGATCATGTTTCAATACTCAGAGATAAATAGATTAATCAAAGATATGACAGGGACCAAGACAACACTTTCAGAAAGCTAGGGAGGTGTTATAATTTATTTGGACCTGGGCATGGCTTTTGATGCATGCAGACATATCATGAAAATCAAATGCCTTTACTTTTTGTCAATATTGATACATGGCCACACACTGTGAAATGCTTCACCCTGACAACAGGTGCTAGGCTTTTGTCTATGAAGATAGTGCCCTGTTGATGAGACATGATTTAAATACTGTTTCAAGACAAACATTGGGAACACTACTGGGTGATGATGTCCATGTAGTTTCCTTAGGGTCCGCAGTTAAACATTTTATCTCTCAAACTGACAACTGTGACATATTGAATGTGAAAGTATATTAATAGTTTGTTAATGTTCTAACAAAGATTATTTGCATGCTTCAAGAAATTGTAATAATGTCCTGGAACTAAACTCCTTGTCTGAACCTGCTAGTAATATAGACTTTAAGGACATATTAGACCTAGGAAGTAAAGGAAAATGTCTACACCTTGAGCATATAAATATACAAGGTATGAATTAGACCAATTGACTTTATTATTGTCATCTAAGGTCAACAGTGTTAATATTCTCTGGGTTTAACAGAAACAAAGTTACATGATAATCATGCAAATGACTTGTTTATTGATGACACACCAATTAGACATTCAGGGTAGGTGGTGTTGTTTATTGATAGCACACCAATTAGACATTCAGGGTAGGTGGTGTTGTTGTTTATTGATAGCACACCAATTAGACATTCAGGGTAGGAGGTGTTGTTGTTTATTGATAACACACCAATTAGACATTCAGGGTAGGTGGTGTTGTTGTTTATTGATAGCACACCAATTAGACATTCAGGGTAGGTGGTGGTGTTGTTTATTGATAGCACACCAATAAGACATTCAGGGTAGGAGGTGTTGTTGTTTATTGATGACACACCAATTAGACATTCAGGGTAGGTGGTGTTGTTGTTTATTGATAGCACACCAATTAGACATTCAGGGTAGGAGGTGTTGTTGTTTATTGATAACACACCAATTAGACATTCAGGGTAGGTGTTGTTGTTTATTGATGACACACCAATTAGACATTCAGGGTAGGAGGTGTTGTTGTTTATTGATGGCACACCAATTAGACGTTCAGAGTAGGTGGTGTTGTTGTTTATTGATAGCACACCAATTAGACATTCAGGGTAGGAGGTGTTGTTGTTTATTGATAACACACCAATTAGACATTCAGGGTAGGTGTTGTTGTTTATTGATGACACACCAATTAGACATTCAGGGTAGGTGGTGTTGTTGTTTATTGATGACACACCAATTAGACATTCAGGGTAGGTGTTGTTGTTTATTGATGGCACACCAATTAGACATTCAGGGTAGGTGGTGTTCTTGTTTATTGATGACACACCAATTAGACATTCAGGGTAGATGGTATTGCTGTTTATTGATGGCACACCAATTAGACATTCAGGGTAGGTGGTGTTGTTGCTGTTTATTGATGGTTATGACATACCAATTAGACATTCAGGGTAGGTGGTGTTGTTATTTATTGATGGCACATCAATTAGACATTCAGGGTAGGTGGTGTTGTTGTTGATGACACACCAATTAGACATTAAGGGTAGGTGTTGTTGCTCATTGATGACACACAAATTAGACATTCAGGGGGTAGAGGTGTTGTTGTTTATTGATGACACACCAATTAGACATTCAGGGTAGGTGGTGGTGGTGTTATTTATTGATGGCACACCAATTAGACATTCAGGGTAGGTGGTGTTGTTGTTTAGTAATAACACACCAATTAGACATTTAGGGGATGGAGGTGTTGTTTATTGATGGTTATGACTTACCAATTAGACATTTGGGGGGGGTGTTGTTGTTTATCGATGACACACCAATTAGACATTCAAGGGGTGGAGGTGTTGTTGTTTATTGATGACACACCAATTAGACATTCAGGGTAGGTGGTGTTGTTGTTTATTGATGACACACCAATTAGACATTTAGGGTAGGTGGTGTTGTTGTTTATTGATGACACACCAATTAGACATTCAGGGTAGGTGGTGGTGGTGTTATTTATTGATGGCACACCAATTAGACATTCAGGGTAGGTGGTGTTGTTGTTATTTATTGATGGCACACCAATTAGACATTCAGGGTACGTGGTGTTGTTGTTTATTGATGACACACCAATTAAACATTCGGGGGGGTGTTGTTGTTTATTAATGGTTATAACACACCAATTAGACATTCAGGGTAGGTGTTGTTGTTGTTTATTGATGACACACCAATTAGACATTCAGGGTAGGTGTTGTTGTTTATTGATGACACACCAATTAGACATTCAGGGTAGGTGGTGTTGTTGTTTATTGATGACACACCAATTAGACATTTAGGGTAGGTGGTGTTGTTGTTTATTGATGACACACCAATTAGACATTCAGGGTAGGTGGTGGTGGTGTTATTTATTGATGGCACACCAATTAGACATTCAGGGTAGGTGGTGTTGTTGTTGTTTATTGATGGCACACCAATTAGACATTCAGGGTAGGTGGTGTTGTTGTTTATTGATGACACACCAATTAAACATTCAGGGGGGGGTGTTGTTGTTTATTAATGGTTATAACACACTAATTAGACATTCAGGGTAGGTGTTGTTGTTGTTTATTGATGACACACCAATTAGACATTCAGGGTAGGTGTTGTTGTTTATTGATGACACACCAATTAGACATTCAGGGTAGGTGGTGTTGTTGTTTATTGATGACACACCAGTTAGACATTCAGGGTAGGTAGTGTTGTTGTTTATTGATGACACACCAATTAGACATTCAGAGTAGGTGGTGTTGTTGTTTATTGATGACACACCAGTTAGACATTCAGGGTAGGTAGTGTTGTTGTTTATTGATGACACACCAATTAGACATTCAGGGTAGGTGGTGTTGTTGTTTATTTATGACACACAAATTAGACATTCAGGGTAGGTAGTGTTGTTGTTTTTTGATGACACACCAATTAGACATTCAGGGTAGGTGGTGTTGTTTATTTATGGCACACCAATTAGACATTCAGGGTAGGTGGTGTTGTTGTCTATTGATGGCACATCAATTAGACATTCAGGGTAGGTGTTGTTGTTTATTGATGACACACCAATTAGACATTCAGAGTAGGTGGTGTTGTTGTTTATTGATGACACACCAATTAGACATTCAGGGTAGGTAGTGTTGTTGTTTATTGATGACACACCAATTAGACATTCAGGGTAGGTGGTGTTGTTGTTTATTGATGACACACCAATTAGACATTCAGGGTAGGTGGTGTTGTTGTTTATTTATGACACACAAATTAGACATTCAGGGTAGGTAGTGTTGTTGTTTATTGATGACACACCAATTAGACATTCAGGGTAGGTGTTGTTGTTGTTTATTGATGACACACCAATTAGACATTCAGGGTAGGTGGTGTTGTTGTTTATTTATGACACACAAATTAGACATTCAGGGTAGGTAGTGTTGTTGTTTTTTGATGACACACCAATTAGACATTCAGGGTAGGTGGTGTTGTTGTTTATTTATGGCACACCAATTAGACATTCAGGGTAGGTGGTGTTGTTGTTTATTGATGGCACATCAATTAGACATTCAGGGTAGGTGTTGTTGTTTATTGATGACACACAAATTAGACATTCAGGGTAGGTGGTGTTGTTTATTGATGACACACCAATTAGACATTAAGGTAGGTGTTGTTGTTTATTGATGACACACCAATTAGACATTCAGGGTAGGTGGTGTTGTTGTTTATTGATGGCAGACCAATGGGACATTCAGGGTAGGTGGTATTGTTGTTTATTGATGGCACACCAATTAGACATTAAGGGTAGGTGTTGTTGCTCATTGATGACACACAAATTAGACATTCAGGGTAGGTGGTGTTGTTGTTTAGTAATAACACACCAATTAGACATTTAGGGGATGGAGGTGTTGTTGTTTGTTGATGGTTATGACATACCAATCAGACATTCGAGGTGGGTGTTGTTGTTTATTGATGACACACCAATTAAACATTCAAGGGGTGGATGTGTTGTTGTTTATTGATGACACACCAATTAGACATTCAGGGTAGGTGGTGTTGTTGTTTATTGATGACACACCAATTAGACATTTAGGGTAGGTGGTGTTGTTGTTTATTGATGACACACCAATTAGACATTTAGGGTAGGTGGTGTTGTTGTTTATTGATGACACACCAATTAGACATTCAGGGTAGGTGGTGTTGTTGTTTATTGATGACACACCAATTAGACATTCAGGGTAGGTGGTGTTGTTGTTTATTGATGGCACACCAATTGGACATTCAGGGTAGGTGGTGTTGTTGTTTATTGATGGCACATCAATTAGACATTCAGGGTAGGTAGTGTTGTTGTTTATTGATGACACACCAATTAGACATTCAGGGTAGGTGTTGTTGTTGTTTATTGATGACACACCAATTAGACATTCAGGGGGGTGGAGGTGTTGTTGTTTATTGATGGCACACCAATTAGACATGATAGAGGTTCAGTGCTTGGAAGTGGTGTTTTTTATGCAAGTCATGGTTTATCAATTGAAAGGAGAAACAATCATGAATCTGATGACATAAAAGCAATATGCATCCATACAAATCAATCAAATACAAAGCCATCCCTAGCAGGCCTTGCATAAAGGTCCCCTTCAACAAAGGTTGGATTGGAATGAATATTTTGAAAAGCAGCTAGATAAAGTGACTGAAACAGATCTTTTGAATAATCAGACTACGGAAACTGGTTGAATTTCACAGAAGCTTTTGGTCTAACCAATTAGTGGACAAACCAATACAAGAAAGAAATCACTCAAAACTTTGATAGATTATATATTTCAAATATGAAGAAAATGTGAAATAATACATATTCCAAGAATAGGTATTATTAATCACTTCCCAAATTTTACTATCAAGAAAATTCAGCTTAGAAACTGCTGCAAAACTCCAAAACTCATGAAACCATAATATATTAGGTCAAATTTCTGGAAGATCTCAGTTATATTCCATGGAGTATGGAATCTATGTTTGATGATGTGGATGAAGTCACAACTTTTTATACAGGTTGTTGATAAACAGATACCTTTGAAAAAGCTTAGAGTAAAACTGGACTTCCGACCCGACTGGCTGACTCCGGACTTCCAACCCGACTGGCTGACTCCGGACTTCCAACCCGACTGGTTGACTCTGGGCATTCTAGATGACATGAAAACCTGTGATTATTTCAGATATGTTGATCAACAAGAACATTACAAAACTAGGTGCAGGTGAGCATTCCACAAGGTCATTTTAAGTTATGAAATAATTTTTGAAATTAACAATCAAGTTAAGTGTCAAATGTCTCTGAATTTATTTAAAGCATAAAATGTGCTTTATTTTGGAACTTGTTCTGACAATAAAGGTCTTAAAAGGATTATGCGATGATAGTGAACTTTCCAGAGTTTGAAGATTTTGTTAGCATAAAGAACAAAATTATTTCTGTGTGTGATTGATTAGAGCTTCTAAAGATTAGGCGCTATACAAAGTCCTCATTATTATTATTATTATTACTATTATTATTATTATTATTATTGTCATGACCTCAGTCATTTGTGGGATGAGGTGATTCATATATTTTGCAATGGTTTGTTGGTTACCAAAGGCAAAAGCAGGTCATATGGGCCAATCTTTCATGCTTGCAATTAGATCATGGGAACCTATTTTTCATGCTTCAGTGGTTATTTAAAGTTGTTGCATTTAGGTTTGTTATTGTTGTTGTTGTTGTTGTTGTAGGGTTTGATGCCATTTTTCAACACACAATAGGCTATACATGGAGGCCAGTATTAATGATGGAGGAAGAACCCGGGAAATCCCCTCGGAAAGAACCACCGACCCACAATAAGCTACTGGCAAGCTTTCTCACATACCCACATTGGCCAAATCTGAGACTCAAACCCACACAGACAGAGGAGAGATGGCAGTGAGCCATAACAGAGATCACTTTAGACCACTTGGTGCACTGTTTTTTATTAATGAAACTTGATGGGTGTATTTGTCTTGAAAAATACTCATCAAGGCAAAAAGAAGGCAAGAATGACCTGTTTGTCATGCTCCATTGATCATCTTAGTTTGAATTTAGGTCACTGTCTCTGACACTGTTATGTATACAGTAATGAAACTTTACGAGTGTATTAATCTTGGAGGGTACTACTCACCAAAGGGTCTTTAGTAATTAGTTTAGCTCTATTTCATTGTTTTCTATGCAGTCCTAAAAGTTCATCTTGGAAGAAAGTACTTAGCTTTAAGCAAAAGTTGTAAAAAAGTAACTAACTTTTAATGCTTCAGTGATCACTAAAAACAATTGCATATTGCTTTATTTCTCTGACACCGTTGTAAGTACATTCATGACACAGTATATTAATCTGAAAATGGTCAAGAGTAGATCACAACGACCTACTTTGTACTCCAGAAGTAACATAAAGTTGTGCTTGCACATTTTTTCTAACACTTGTATATGTAGCTGTGTAACTAATCACAACAAAGAAATGAAGGTCACAATGACCTGTTATTTTATTTCACTTAAAATTTGCTAAGGTTTTTGGATTATGACAGCTGACCAAGTGCGACAGAGCACTCCACAGATTTTTTAAAAAAAAGGTTTTCAAATTTACAAAATTTAAAATTTAAAAGACAGAGTAAGCAGAGTAAAAAATAGACCAATTTTATTTCATTTGCAATCTTAGACTTTTGTGGCATGCACGCTTGGTAAATTCAAATATATTGTTTAAATGCAGGATTAACCATTGGCCAAATGGACAGATTTTGCCTAATGCATGTTTCCTGTGATAGATGCCTTGGCACTTGGCCTATAGACCAACTGTAATTTCAGACTTTGGGTTTCAGTTGCTAGGTAGTTTAGTAAGATGAATGTATCCAACACATTAGAAGCAATGTAGAGAGTTTGCTAGAATTGCGAAACAAACAGTTAAACTTGGTTAATGTCTTTTAGATCTTTTCTCCAGACATCTTAGAATTCTTCCTTTTCACTTGGAACTACTATTACAGTCCAAATGCATCATGCCTTGAAAACCTGAATAGGATGTGGCCTTTGTAACCACAATTAGTTTTGCTATTTCTGTCATCTTCTAAATAAATGACAAAACATAATTGTCTCTGGTATTGGCTGCATATGCAGTTGTTTTATGTCAGTTCTAAAATATATTGCATTTTCTGCAGCAGACAAAAATAAGACTGTTATTGCAATAGTATTATCTTCTGTGACACAACAAATGCATGTTACCACTCTGCAGGCCATATTTCTGATCACGTTTTGACCGGAAGTGGAATATGGACCTTTATTTTAAAGATCTTGATGTTTGGTACCAGTTATAAGCAAAATCTTGATGTTTGATGCCAGTTATAAGCAAGATCTTGATGTTTGATGCCAGTTCTTTGATGCCAGTTATAAGCAAGATCTTGATGTTTGATGCAAGTTATAAGCAAGATCTTGATGTTTGATGCCAGTTATAAGCAAGATCTTGCTGTTTGATGCCAGTTATAAGCAAGATATTGATGTTTGATGCAAGTTATAAGCAATATCTTGATGTTTGATGCCAGTCATAAGCAATATCTTGATGTTTGATGCCACATGTTTCATGGCAGTTATAAGCAAGATCTTGATGTTTGATGCCAGTTATAAGCAAGATCTTCATGGTTGGTGCTAGTTATAAGCAATATCTTGATGTTTGATGCCAGTTATAAGCAAGATCTTGATGTTTGATGCCAGTTATATGCAAGATCTTTATGTTTGATGCCAGTTATAAGCAAGATCTTGATGTTTGATGCCAGTTATAAGCAAGATCTTGATGTTTGATGCCAGATGTTTGATACACGTTATAAGCAAGATATTGATGTTTGATGCCAGTTATATGCAAGATCTTGATGTTTGATGCCAGTTATAAGCAAGATCTTGATGTTTGATGCCAGTTATAAGCAAGATCTTGATGTTTGATGCCACTTATAAAAAAGATCTTGATGTTTGATGCCAGTTATAAGCAAGATCTTGATGTTTGATGCCAGTTATAAGCACAATCGTGATGTTTGATGCCAGTTATAAGCAAGATCATGATGTTTGATGCCAGTTATAAAAAAGATCTTGATGTTTGAGGCTAGTTATAAGCAAGATCTTGATGTTTGATTCCAGTTATAAGCAAAATCTTCATGGTTGGTGCTAGTTACAAGCAAAATCTTGATGTTTGATGCAAGTTATAAGCAAGATCTTGATGTTTGATGCCAGTTATAAGCAAGATCTTGATGTTTGATGCCAGTTATAAGCAAGATCTTGATGTTTGATGCCAGTTATGAAAAAAGATCCTGATGTTTGATGCCAGTTATAAGCAAGATATTGATGTTCGATGCCAGTTATAAGCACAATCGTGATGTTTGATGCCAGTTATAAGCAAGATCTTGATGTTTGATGCCAGTTATAAGCAAGATCTTGATGTTTGATGCCAGATGTTTGATGCTAGTTATAAGCAAGATCTTGATGTTTGATGCAGGTTATAAGCAATATCTTGATGTTTGATGCCAGTTATAAGCAATATCTTGATGTTTGATGCCAGATGTTTGATGCCAGTTATAAGCAAGATCTTAATGTTTGACGCCAGTTATAAGCAAAATCTTGATGTTTGATGCAAGTTATAAGCAAGATCTTGATGTTTGATGCCAGTTACATGCAAGATCTTGATGTTTGATGCCAGTTATAAGCAAGATCTTGATGTTTGATGCAAGTTATAAGCAAGATCTTGATGTTTGATGCAAGTTATAAGCAAGATCTTGATGTTTGATGCCAGTCATAAGCAATATCTTGATGTTTGATGCCAGATGTTTCATGCCAGTTATAAGCAAGATCTTGATGTTTGATGTCAGTTATAAGCAAGATCTTCATGGTTGGTGCCAGTTATAAGCAATATCTTGATGTTTGATGCCAGTTATAAGCAAGATCTTGATGTTTGATGCCAGTTATATGCAAGATCTTGATGTTTGATGCCAGTTATAAGCAAGATCTTGATGTTTGATGCTAGTTATAAGTACAATCGTGATGTTTGATGCCAGTTATAAGCACAATCGTGATGTTTGATGCCAGTTATAAGCAAGATCATGATGTTTGATGCCAGTTATAAAAAAGATCTTGATGTTTGATGCTAGTTATAAGCAAGATCTTGATGTTTGATGCCAGTTAAAAGCACAATCGAGATGTTTGATGCCATATATAAGCAAGATCTTGATGTTTGATGCCAGTTATAAGCAAGATCTTGATGTTTGATGCCAGTTATAAGCAAGATCTTCATGGTTGGTGCTAGTTACAAGCAATATCTTGATGTTTGATGCCAGTTATAAGCAAGATCTTCATGTTTGATGCCAGTTATAAGCAAGATCTTGATGTTTGATGCCAGTTATAAGCAAGATCTTGATGTCTGATGCAGGTTATAAGCAATATCTTGATGTTTGATGCCAGTTATAAGCAATATCTTGATGTTTGATGCCAGATGTTTGATGCCAGTTATAAGCAAGATCTTAATGTTTGATGCCAGTTATAAGCAAAATCTTGATGTTTGATGCAAGTTATAAGCACGATCTTGATGTTTGATGCCAGTTACATGCAAGATCTTGATGTTTGATGCCAGTTATAAGCAAGATCTTGATGTTTGATGCAAGTTATAAGCAAGATCTTGATGTTTGATGCCAGTCATAAGCAATATCTTGATGTTTGATGCCAGATGTTTCATGCCAGTTATAAGCAAGATCTTGATGTTTGATGCCAGTTATAAGCAAGCTCTTTATGGTTGGTGCTAGTTATAAGCAATATCTTGATGTTTGATGCCAGTTATAAGCAAGATCTTGATGTTTGATGCCAGTTATATGCAAGATCTTGATGTTTGATGCTAGTTATAAGCAAGATCTTGATGTTTGATGCCAGTTATAAGTACAATCGTGATGTTTGATGCCAGTCATAAGCAAGATCTTGATGTTTGATGCCAGTTATAAGCAAGATCTTGATGTCTGATGCCAGTTATATGCAAGATCTTGATGTTTAATGCCAGTTATAAGCAAGATCTTGATGTTTGATGCCAGTTATAAGCAAGATCTTGATGTCTGATGTCAGTTATATGCAAGATCTTGATGTTTGATGCCAGTTATAAGCAAGATCTTGATGCTTGATGCCAGTAATAAGCAAGATCTTGATGTTTGATGCCAGTTATATGCAAAATCTTGATGTTTGATGCTAGTTATAACCAAGATCTTTATGTTTGGTGCTAGTTATAAGCAATATCTCGATGTTTGATGCCAGTTATAAGCAAAATCTTGACGTTTGATGCTAGTTTTATGCAAGATCTTGATGTTTGATGCCAGTTATATGCAAGATCTTGATGTTTGATGCCAGTTATAAGCAAGATCTTGATGTTTGATGCCAGATGTTTGATACACGTTATAAGCAAGATATTGATGTTTGATGCCAGTTATATGCAAGATCTTGATGTTTGATGCCAGTTATAAGCAAGATCTTGATGTTTGATGCTAGTTATAAGTACAATCATGATGTTTGATGCTAGTTATAAGCAAGATCTTGATGTTTGATGCCAGTCATAAGCAATATCTTGATGTTTGATGCCAGATGTTTCATGCCAGTTATAAGCAAGATCTTGATGTTTGATGCCAGTTATAAGCAAGATCTTCATGGTTGGTGCTAGTTATAAGCAATATCTTGATGTTTGATGCCAGTTATAAGCAAGATCTTGATGTTTGATGCCAGTTATATGCAAGATCTTTATGTTTGATGCCAGTTATAAGCAAGATCTTGATGTTTGATGCCAGTTATAAGCAAGATTTTGATGTTTGATGCCAGATGTTTGATACACGTTATAAGCAAGATATTGATGTTTGATGCCAGTTATATGCAAGATCTTGAAGTTTGATGCCAGTTATAAGCAAGATCTTGATGTTTGATGCCAGTTATAAGCAAGATCTTGATGTTTGATGCCAGTTATAAAAAAGATCTTGATGTTTGATGCCAGTTATAAGCAAGATCTTGATGTTTGATGCCAGTTATAAGCACAATCATGATGTTTGATGCAGTTATAAGCAAGATCATGATGTTTGATGCCAGTTATAAAAAAGATCTTGATGTTTGATGCTAGTTATAAGCAAGATCTTGATGTGTGATGCCAGTTAAAAGCACAATCGAGATGTTTGATGCCAGATATAAGCAAGATCTTGATGTTTGATGCAAGTTATAAGCAAGATCTTGATGTTTGATGCCAGTTATAAGCAAAATCTTCATGGTTGGTGCTAGTTACAAGCAATATATTGATGTTTAATGCCAGTTATAAGCAAGAACTTGATGTTTGATGCCAGTTATATGCAAGATCTTGATGTTTGATGCCAGTTATAAGCAAGATCTTGATGTTTGATGCCAGTTATAAGCAAGATCTTGATGTTTGATGCCAGTTATAAGCAAGATCTTGATGTTTGATGCCAGTTATAAGCAAGATCTTGATGTTTGATGCCAGTTATAAGCAAGATTTTGATGTTTGATGCCAGTTATATGCAAGATCTTGATGTTTGATGCCAGATGTTTGATGCACGTTATAAGCAAGATCTTGATGTTTGATGTCAGTTACATGCAAGATCTTAATGTTTGATGCCAGTTATAAGCAAGATCTTGATGTTTGATGAAAGTTATAAGCAAGATCTTGATGTTTGATGCCAGTTATAAGCAAGATCTTGATCTTTGATGCCAGTTATAAGCAAGATCTTGATGTTTGATGCCAGTTATATGCAAAATCCTGATGTTTGATGCCAGTTATAAGCAAGATCTTGATGTTTGATGCCAGTTATAAGCAAGATCTTGATGTTTGATGCCAGTTATAAGCAAGATCTTGATGTTTGATGCCAGTTATGAAAAAAGATCCTGATGTTTGATGCCAGTTATAAGCAAGATATTGATGTTTGATGCCAGTCATAAGCACAATCGTGATGTTTGATGCCAGTTATAAGCAAGATCTTGATGTTTGATGCCAGTTATAAGCAAGATCTTGATGTTTGATGCCAGATGTTTGATGCTAGTTATAAGCAAGATCTTGATGTTTGATGCAGGTTATAAGCAAGATCTTGATGTTTGATGCCAGTTATAAGCACTATCTTGATGTTTGATGCCAGATGTTTGATGCCAGTTATAAGCAAGATCTTAATGTTTGACGCCAGTTATAAGCAAAATCTTGATGTTTGATGCAAGTTATAAGCAAAATCTTGATGTTTGATGCCAGTTACATGCAAGATCTTGATGTTTGATGCCAGTTATAAGCAAGATCTTGATGTTTGATGCAAGTTATAAGCAAGATCTTGATGTTTGATGCAAGTTATAAGCAAGATCTTGATGTTTGATGCCAGTCATAAGCAATATCTTGATGTTTGATGCCAGATGTTTCATGCCAGTTATAAGCAAGATCTTGATGTTTGATGCCAGTTATAAGCAAGATCTTCATGGTTGGTGCCAGTTATAAGCAATATCTTGATGTTTGATGCCAGTTATAAGCAAGATCTTGATGTTTGATGCCAGTTATATGCAAGATCTTGATGTTTGATGCCAGTTATAAGCAAGATCTTGATGTTTGATGCTAGTTATAAGTACAATCGTGATGTTTGATGCTAGTTATAAGTACAATCGTGATGTTTGATGCCAGTTATAAGCACAATCGTGATGTTTGATGCTAGTTATAAGCAAGATCTTGATGTTTGATGCCAGTTAAAAGCACAATCGAGATGTTTGATGCCAGATATAAGCAAGATCTTGATGTTTGATGCAAGTTATAAGCAAGATCTTGATGTTTGATGCCACTTATAGGCAAGATCTTCATGGTTGGTGCTAGTTACAAGCAATATCTTGATGTTTGATGCCAGTTATAAGCAAGATCTTGATGTTTGATGCCAGTTATAAGCAAGATCTTGATGTTTGATGCCAGATGTTTGATGCCAGTTATATGCAAGATCTTGATGTTTGATGCAGGTTATAAGCAATATCTTGATGTTTGATGCCAGTTATAAGCAATATCTTGATGTTTGATGCCAGATGTTTGATGCCAGTTATAAGCAAGATCTTAATGTTTGATGTCAGTTATAAGCAAAATCTTGATGTTTGATGCAAGTTATAAGCACGATCTTGATGTTTGATGCCAGTTACATGCAAGATCTTGATGTTTGATGCCAGTTATAAGCAAGATCTTGATGTTTGATGCAAGTTATAAGCAAGATCTTGATGTTTGATGCAAGTTATAAGCAAGATCTTGATGTTTGATGCCAGTCATAAGCAATATCTTGATGTTTGATGCCAGATGTTTCATGCCAGTTATAAGCAAGATCTTGATGTTTGATGGCAGTTATAAGCAAGCTCTTCATGGTTGGTGCTAGTTATAAGCAATATCTTGATGTTTGATGCCAGTTATAAGCAAGATCTTGATGTTTGATGCCAGTTATATGCAAGATCTTGATGTTTGATGCCAGTTATAAGCAAGATCTTGATGTTTGATGCCAGTTATAAGTACAATCGTGATGTTTGATGCCAGTTATAAGCAAGATCTTGATGTTTGATGCCAGTTATAAGCAAGATCTTGATGTCTGATGCCAGTTATATGCAAGATCTTGATGTTTGATGCCAGTTATAAGCAAGATCTTGATGTCTGATGCCAGTTATATGCAAGATCTTGATGTTTGATGCCAGTTATAAGCAAGATCTTGATGCTTGATGCCAGTAATAAGCAATATCTTGATGTTTGATGCCAGTTATATGCAAAATCTTGATGTTTGATGCTAGTTATAAACAAGATCTTTATGTTTGGTGCTAGTTATAAGCAATATCTCGATGTTTGATGCCAGTTATAAGCAAAATCTTGATGTTTGATGCTAGTTTTATGCAAGATCTTGATGTTTGATGCCAGTTATATGCAAGATCTTGATGTTTGATGCCAGTTATAAGCAAGATCTTGATGTTTGATGCCAGATGTTTGATACACGTTATAAGCAAGATATTGATGTTTGATGCCAGTTATATGCAAGATCTTGATGTTTGATGCCAGTTATAAGCAAGATCTTGATGTTTGATGCTAGTTATAAGTACAATCATGATGTTTGATGCCAGTGATAAGCAAGATCTTGATGTTTGATGCCAGTTATATGCAAGATCTTGATGTTTGATGCCACTTATATGCAAGATCTTGATGTTTGATGCCAGTTATAAGCATGATCTTGATGTTTGATGCTAGTTATAAGTACAATCGTGATGTTTGATGCCAGTTATAAGCAAGATCTTGATGTTTGATGCCAGTTATAAGCACAATCGTTATGTTTGATGCCAGTTATAAGCAAGATCATGATGTTTGATGCTAGTTATAAAAAAGATCTTGATGTTTGATGCTAGTTATAAGCAAGATCTTGATGTTTGATGCCAGTTATAAGCACAATCGTGATGTTTGATGCCAGTTATAAGCAAGATCTTGATGTTTGATGCCAGTTATAAGCAAGATCTTGATGTTTGATGCCAGTTATAAGCAAGATCGTGATGTTTGATGCAAGATATAAGCAAGATCTTGATGTTTGATGCCAGTTGCATGCAAGATCTTGATGTTTGATGCCAGTTATAAGCAAGATCTTGATGTTTGATGCAAGTTATAAGCAAGATCTTGATGTTTGATGCCACTGATAAGCAATATCTTGATGTTTGATGCCAGATGTTTCATGCCAGTTATAAGCAAGATCTTCATGTTTGATGCCAGTTATAAGCAAGATTTTCATGGTTGGTGCTAGTTATAAGCAATATCTTGATGTTTTATGCCAGTTATAAGCAAGATCTTGATGTTTGATGCCAGTTATATGCAAGATCTTGATGTTTGATGCCAGTTATAAGCAAGATCTTGATGTTTTATGCCAGTTATAAGCAAGATCTTGATGTTTGATGCCAGATGTTTGATGCCAGTTATAAGCAAGATCTTGATGTTTGATGCCAGTTATATGCAAGATCTTGATGTTTGATGCCAGTTATAAGCAAGATCTTGATATCTGATGCCAGTTATATGCAAAATCTTGATGTTTGATGCCAGTTATAACCAAGGTCTTTATGTTTGGTGCTAGTTATAAGCAATATCTCGATGTTTGATGCCAGTTATAAGCAAAATCTTGATGTTTGATGCTAGTTTTATGCAAGATCTTGATGTCTGATGCCAGTTATAAGCAAGATCGTGATGTTTGATGCCAGTTTCAAGCAAGATCTTGATGTTTGATGCCAGTTATAAGCAAGATCTTCATGTTTGATGCCAGTTATAAGCAAGATTTTCATGGTTGGTGCTAGTTATAAGCAATATCTTGATGTTTGATGCCAGTTATAAGCAAGATCTTGATGTTTGATGCCAGTTATATGCAAGATCTTGATGTTTGATGCCAGTTATAAGCAAGATCTTGATGTTTTATGCCAGTTATAAGCAAGATCTTGATGTTTGATGCCAGATGTTTGATGCCAGTTATAAGCAAGATCTTGATGTTTCATGCCAGTTATAAGCAAGATCTTGATGTTTCATGCCAGTTATATGCAAGATCTTGATGTTTGATGCCAGTTATAAGCAAGATCTTGATATCTGATGCCAGTTATATGCAAAATCTTGATGTTTGATGCCAGTTATAACCAAGATCTTTATGTTTGGTGCTAGTTATAAGCAATATCTCGATGTTTGATGCCAGTTATAAGCAAAATCTTGATGTTTGATGCTAGTTTTATGCAAGATCTTGATGTCTGATGCCAGTTATAAGCAAGATCGTGATGTTTGATGCCAGTTTCAAGCAAGATCTTGATGTTTGATGCCAGTTATAAGCAAGATCGTGATGTTTGATGCCAGTTTCAAGCAAGATCTTGATGTTTGATGCCAGATGTTTGATGCCAGTTATAAGAAAGATCTTGATGTTTGATGCCAGTTATAAGCAAGATCTTGATGTTTGATGCCAGTTATAAGCAAGATCTTGATGTTTCATGCCAGTTATAAGCAAGATCTTCAAATATTAATGAGCTGATTTTGCTTCTGTTTGTCTGAGCGTGTTGTGACTGTTGGCCATGTTTCTTGATTAGACTTGGAATTTGGGCCTATATCATCAAAATATTTTATTATGAGTGAGATCAATGCATATTAATGAGACAATCTTGCATCTGATTAACAAGGTTCATTCCATCATTCCACACCTGTATTTTTTACCTGATTTTAATCAGACTTGGTAAATGACTGAGATTTGTGCAAATTCACAAGTTATTCTTGACTCTGTTAGCCCAACTTGCTAACATTCTGTTGGTTGCAATTTTGATACCCTTTTGATCAAATTTTTAATTAAGCATGATATCGAAATCTTTTATTTTTATGATAATTATTAACAACTTCTATGCATATTAATGACATGATCTTGTATTTGATTGGCTGAATTTGTCAGGAAACTTCTACAAACTTGACCTTAATTTCTTAATTAAATCCCTTATATATTTAGAAATTGCCCCCAGTTTTTCAGTGTAGGCTGAATCTATCCATCCCCACAAAAGTTTAAGTTCTAGAATAAATCCTGCTTTTAATTTTAAAGTTTTAAAAGATTTTTAGCTGCTAAATAGCTGTCTATCATTATTATGAGGTGATCTGGCATTTGATTGACAGAAAATGAGAATGAATTTTAATCTGAATTTTCTCTGATTAATACAAATAAAAAAGTTGATATCATGATTGCTTTTTATAGGCTTTTTAATAAGTGAGATCTGTGCACATGAATTATGAGCTGTAGCAAATGAGTTATAGCAAACTAGACTTGGGATTCAAACGTGATTAGTTCAAATAATTCTTGGATCAACCTGGTTTGGCATTCATGGTGTGTCCTTAAACACAACACTTGACTCCCATTGCTTCAGTACTGTATACTAGCTAATGTGCTAGTTTATAGTTAAACAGCATATAGCCCAGCCAAACTTGTATCTGATTGGCTGAGTTTATAGTTAATACAACAAATAACTTGTATCTGATTGGTGGCGATTGTTACCTCTTCAGACACAGAGACAATATTTGTCACCCAATTATACTACTAAAACAAAACTAAATAGTTATATAACAATATCTTGGATAAGTTTGATTATGAGCATGAGACTGCATAATAATTTTTCCCTTAGGTATCAAATCACTAGTACCAATTACATGTGGAGTACAACAGTCTTAGGCCTGCTGCTCTTTCTCATTTTCATAAATGATCTGCTAAAATCATACCTAGAGGTCTCCTTTCAGATAGCTTTACTTAGAATAGATTCCTGATCTTTGGAGGGGCCCGGAGTGGATGAGTGGTCTAAAGCACTCTCCATCATGGATCACTGCCATCTCACCTCTGTCTGCTTGTGTTTGAGTCTCGGGCTCGGCCAATATGGATATGTGAGAAAGCTTACCGGTAGCTTCTCATGGGTCGGTGGTTCTTTCCGGGGTTTTCCCGGGTTCATCCTGCACCATGTATAGCCTATCATGTGCTGAAAAATGGTGTTAAACCCTAGAACAACAACAACTGATCTATGGAAAATGGCATGAATGTAAATGCAGACATAACTAAAGTATTAATGATTACTACCAAATAAAAAAGAGAAAATTAGAAAACAAGAATTTGAATCTTGAGTTGAATGAAATACGCCTACATATGGGGGCCCCAAGTGGCCGAGTGGTCTAAAGTGCTCTCCGTTACGGATCACTGCCATCTCACCTCTGTCTGCGTGTGTTCGAGTCTAGGATTCGGCTAACGTGGGTATGTGAGAAAGCTCGCCAGTAGCTTCTCGCTGGTCGGTGGTTCTTCCCGGGGTTTTATCGGGTTCTTCTTCCACCATTAATACTGGCCGCCATGCATAGCCTATCGTGTGCTGAAATATGGCGTTAAACCCCACAACAACAACAACAACAACAACGCCTACATATGGTTACCGTGACAGGTGGTTGTTGACAACAATTTGCAATTAAATGATCATATTCAAATCATATGTCATACAGTCAATTTATGTATGTGGTTAGTTAAAAATATAAGGCCATATCTATCAACTAAACATAGGTTAATATATTACAAATTCTATATATCTAGACTACTGTAATGTTGTCTGGGGTAACACTTGTGACAAGAATATTTACAAATTATTCTGCTTGCAAAAACGATATTGCAAATCATCTTAGATATTGCTGAAAATAGTCAAAATTCAGTGAATGATGGTAAAATGTTAACAGTAAGTGAACAAATATTTTTGAGATAGGGTAGACTTATGCACAAAGTTTCAAACAATATGGCCCCATCATATCTCAGTCAATTATTTCATTATTAGAAAACCAGTTTAAGATCATTTTCAGCTGAACACCCTTTCCATCCCAAAACCAAATAAAGAATTCATTAATAAAAGTTTTCAATATTCAGGATTGCTAATTTGGAACATAAGGATTTTAGAGAAAGTACAAATTTAAATGTATTTATTTATGATATAATTCAATGGATGAAAAGTGGAACCTGTTTGATTTGACAAATACAGCACAACTTAAAGTATAAATTTATAACTTTCCATTTTTTTGTCTTGCTACTTTTATACTGTATATTCAGAATGTATCTAGACGGAGTATGCTACTTTTATACTGTATATACAGAATGTATCTAGATGGAGTATGCTACTTTTATACTATCTATACAGAATGTATCTAGATGGAGTATGCTACTTTTATATTGTCTATACAGAACGTATCTAGATGGAGTATGCTACTTTTATACTGTATATACAGAATGTATCTAGATGGAGTATGCTACTTTTATACTATCTATACAGAATGTATCTAAATGGAGTATGCTACTCTTATACTGTCTATACAGAATGTATCTAGATGGAGTATACTCATTTAAATTTTCTGTTGATCATGTCTGTATATAAATATATCTTATTATCAGTGCTTTTATGTGTGTGTGTCTGTGTATGTGTGTGTCTGTGTCTGTATAACTATGTACATGTATTTTGAATGCAAATATATATAGAATAGAGGGACACAGAGAGGATTAGTTCCATGCAACTAATTGTGTCTCTCTTTAAATAAAGTTATTATTATAGTAAATGATTCAGTTTTGTTGCAATATTAATTTCATCAACTGCAATCCATATATATATAGTTGACAAGAAAATAGTTATTTTCATTTTATTATTGAGCAATTGATTTCCTAATGATGAAATATGAACTAATGGTGTCAGGCAATGTTATTTTGTACTGACTATGGGGTCACCCTGTTTAACACCATGAGGCTAAAATAAAACTGCTGTGGAACAGCCATTTTCAAGGCTGAAAACAATTCCTCTAACTCAAATGAACAGAGCATGCATGGCTTATGTGTACCAATGTTGTCAAGAAATTAATTTTATTTTTTAACATATTAAAGTTAAATGGGAAATAAATGAATGGTCCAATCCCTACAAGAAAGGCATAGTGTGTAACCATGACAACTGCATATTCATTTCACTGTCATTTATGAGAAATTGCAAAGCAAAGGATGAATTTGGAGCAGTTTAGTGCAGACACGAGTGAGAATAATTAAGGAAAACAAACCTCATGAATCTTTACTGCTGCCTAATATATGGATCAATTGTCACATTTTGTTTACATCCATGTGAGATTGAAGACCTAACATGTATTTCTCTATTTACCTTTGTTCTCACATAGACATTTATCATATGTTATGTTGCATGGTGAATTTTAATTTTCTTAATTGCTAATTTACAACTCTCTATACCAAGAATAGTTGGAATTGATAGATTACCTCCCCTGGACCATCTATCTAAACTTTAACAGTTATACATGTACATTTAGAACTGGGAACAGTGTAAAGAGCCATGTCTCAGAATAAATGATATTTTGAGCAATATATTGTCAGGTATATTTTGAATGAAATTGTTTCTTATTATTCGTGAATGATGATGCCTTTTGTAAGATTGAATAATGATAAATTTATATTTACCTCCTTTTCCTGGAGACCAGTGTATGCCGATCAATGTGTAAATCTTTGTGTTAGTCAACCTTAGGAACTTTTAATGCACCCAAACTTCCTCTTTATCAGTACCAGGGTTTTAATCAGGGTGGGTGGGTGTCAACAATATTGTGTTTTCACTCAAAATGTCTTGTACATTGTGACTTCTTTCTCCACATTTTTCATACTTGTTACAGCTTTGTTATGAGTATAATTTCCAGGTTTGAAATGAAACTGTCTCCAAATAATGCAACCTTTGGTTTTCATCTTTACTCTAGTCATTTTTGATACTGCAAAATGACCGTAGCTTATAGCTGAGTTTCAAAGCATGATTGTGGTATCTGTTTTGTACTGTTAGAATTATAGTCTGCATCAAGGATTAATGTTATCACCTGGCAGTCTGGCCAGGTCTACTTTTGGCTGTTGGTTGCAGTTTCTAACATTCATAAATTTCTCACTTGACAAGTAATGGAAATCAAAATAAACCTCTTAGCTGCCATAACACTTCTTAATATATAATTCTAACTAAGAATACACAGGCATATCTTTGCACCAGAAATTGGTGAAAACATGGTGTTGTACGTTTTACCCCTCTTGTTAATTACCTCTCTTTTAGTCTCTGTCTCTTGCTCTGTCTCTGTCTCTGTCTCTGTCTCTCGCTCTGTCTCTGTCTCTGTCTCTGTGTCTCTGTCTCTCTTTCGCTCTGATTGTTTTTCAGATCAATCATTATATATGAATCAAAATGTGTTTTTTCTTCTTCTCTATTATGATTTTTCATACCTTTGATTCTTTTTATCTATCTAGGTGGCAATGAGTGCAGTATCTGTAATAAATATAATAAGTAATACCCCTGATAGTCTATTTAATGTTGGTGACACAATAATGTGAAAGTAATCCTCCTTGTGGCCCACTATTACATGTACATTTAAGTACATAGGTGCACAACCAGTAATGAAAGGAACATAAAACTTAATTTATTTTTCTTAAAAATTATGTTTTATTTTACACAAGTTCAAAGAAGAAAAAAATGTAAGCTAAATTTGTATATGAACATGATAAACAGACAAGAACATGCTTCTGCTTGGTACATTGTGTATATTCAGTACAAACATTGTGTATATTCAGTACAAAATATGGTGAGACAGAAAAATGGAAGATGTGAAATGTATACTTTAAGTTGTACTGCATTTCTCAAATGAAACAAACTCAACTTTTCATCCACAGAATAATTAAAAGCATTTATATTTGCACTTTCTCTAATTTCTTTTGGTATTCTGTTCCCAATTAGTGTCGTGGAAAGGTTAAAACATTTCATAAAGAGTTCTTTATTTGGCATTGCAATGGCAAGATGGCAAGCTGAAATTGATCTTAAATTGGGAGTGTTGTCTTTTTTTCTAGTATGATTTAGTTCATTGAGATAAAATGGGGCCATGTTGTTTGAAACTTTATGCATAAGTCTAGCCTTTCTCAAAAATATTTGTTCACATACTACAAACATTTTACTATCATTTACATTATATGCTCATAAGTTGAGTAAAAATGCAAACGGCAAAAAGATCCTGATCTGCCATAGCATAATATACCTACAGACCAGGGTATATATTGTTTGTTCAGATGATTACTCCTAACAAGCTGCACAGACCCAGATCTTTTGGCACATTATATGATGGTAGATCTCTCTCTGTACAGTTTGCATTTGGAGTCATAAGTGAGTGTATACAGTATTACATTTGAGATATTTTCATCATCATCAAGGATGAATCTACAGCCACATTTTTGTAAGTGGAATAATTTGCAAATATTCTTGTCAGAATTATTTACCCAAATAGCATTACAGTACCCTATGTATGGTTGTATATAGCTAGCATTACAGTACTCAAGGTATGGTTGTATATAGCTAGCATTACAGTATTCTAGGTATGGTTGTATATAGCTAGCATTACGGTATTCTGTGTATGGTTGTACAAGTATATAGCTTTTTTGTAATACATTAACCGATATTTAGTTGCTTAATAACCCATAAATATGAAACGACTTTATGACATGTCATTCCCTTACAAATTACTGACAACCATTGCCAAATGATTTTATGTAGACAAATTACATTCAGCTTTAGATTCAAATTTTTATTTTCTAGTTTTGCTCTCTTTTGTTGGTAGTAATCATTAATACTTTTGACTTTGTGTTTACTTTCATACCTTTTCCCTTATGACAGGAATCTAATGCAAGTTAGGCTATCCGAAGGAGACCTCTAGGTGTGATCTTAGCTGTTTGAAATCTGATAGACTGGTCACATGTATATGAGTCAGTAGATGAAATAGAGATGACTATTTTCAGTGGCAGATTGCTCCTGAGAAAAAGGAGTGGGTCTACGATTGAACCATGTTTCATTGTAATGAGTTTTTCTGTAGAAAACTGCCTTTTAATTTGCTACTATGGAGACCAATTTAATTTGGATAAAGTTTTTTTGTTGTTGTTTTACGCCATGGGCTATACATGGCAGCCAGTCTAACTGGTGGTGGGAAGAACCTGGGAAAACCTGGTAAGAACCACTGACCCATGGGAAGCTACTGGCAAGCATTCTCACATAACCACAATGGCAGAGCCCAAGACTCTAATGCACACAGACAGGGGTGAGATGACAGTGATCAGTATAGGTGAACACTTTTGACAACTTGGCAACCTAGCACTCCTGTTTGTGATAAAGAAAGAAAATGATACATTTCAAGAAATATATACAGATACAAACTTGCTTTAAGATCAAAGTAAAAAAAAGTTAAAAATGTACAATAAACCCGCCCCCTTGTACAAGTTGCAACTTGCAATTTACTGACTGGATCCCTTCATGTCAGCGATTTTATATGCTCATACAACCAGGAAACAAATATTTCATACTGTTGGCTGCCTAGTTACAGTGGCATTAAGGGTAAGAAAAGATCCCCGGCAGTCACCCATTTTGAAATGGAAGATCCAGTAAACTATTTTAAAATATTATGTCAATAAGCATGTTCTACATACTTGGCAAAATGTGTGGCATGAAAACTCCACAGACAGGTTGGTGCTATCAAACCCATCATCCGGTCATTGAAGACTTTTGTATACCTCCATGGGTCTTGGGGGGGTGCTTTTTGATCTTGACTCCCTGTCCCCAGGAAAAAATTGTATCCATTGATATTGTGCTGTTCATTTTATAGGTCATACATGCTGGATTTGAATAACAGACAGTGGAATAGTCTTCTTGGCTGTGTCGACTTTTCCACCCATTGAAACAGAATTTTAAAAAAAAAATGTGAATTTAATTTAGGAACTTTATCATGAGCATTGTACTCCTTACAAAATCTTAGATGTTTTGAGGGAATATAGTTTTGTACAAAAGCTTTTTGACCCATATTTCAAGAAATTTACCTTTATATTTTAATTTATATACTTGTATGCTGCTATGTACAGATATTCACAAACTAAACCCACTTTTTTCAGTAATAAGCAATTCAAATAAAATATGTGCTTTCAGATGGTAACTCACAGCATGAGTTAGAAAATAAAATCAGAACAGCTTAAGCAAGGGTTTGAAACCATGGATTTGGAGAATGGAGATTGTTTGTAGAAAAAAAGTAAATAGCCTTACTATGATTAAGCATTTGTTAATAAAATTTTAAAGGCTTGATTAATAATAAACTTTGAAATGAGTTTGAAAAACATTTGTTTGCGATTTTCCTGTATACAGTGTATCATTCATTTTTTAATCATTCCTATTATTTTAAGAAAAGAAAAGAAAAATTATGAAATTACAATGCATTTTGCAACAGTTTTTAAATTTCCTGATTGAGTTTTGGTACAAAGAGGTTGGAGTTGCATTAGAACAAGTACAGTGTTTTGGCTTTTTGCTTCTATGATTTTTATAGATAAATGTCTAAATAAATTGCTGTTATTATTAAAGGGAGACAACTGTGTAATGAATACACTGTCATGGCTTAACTGTCACAAGCATACAAAAAAGAACATGAATAAATCTGTTACCAATTTATCACAGCATTTATTTTCACAATATTATTTTATCAACAGAGATGACACTGAAGTGGTAATATTAATAATTTTTATTGTATTGTACTTGTAGTTTGCAGGAACCCTACTTGTCGGCATTGTTGTCCATCAATTCTAGGGTCCTCAGGTCCCTTGAAAACTGTTAGATGTTGGAATGTATTCTCAGATTTCTATGGTCATAACCTAATCATATCAGTTTGTTTGATAATGCAATGACTGGGAAAATTTCTTGCCAGCAAAACAAATGTTTTTCTTAAACTTTTCAGAGTGCATAATTGTTTCGTTCCATATGACATAACATCTTCTTAAATTAGCTGATTTGTTGGATTTTAGAGGCACTTTTGGTTGAGAAAATAGCAAAGTTATGGCCTGTGCAGATATAAAATTGTTAACCCTTGGATTCTGAGTCAGACATGTTGTTGACTGAGTCACTGTGGCACCCCTGAACTTGCAGTAGATATTTTCTCAGTAAATTTAATTACTGTTTTATTTTCTGTATAACATAAATTTATAAAAAAAATTAATAATAATTTGGTACAGAGAACTTTGTATTCTGATAATGATTTGGAAAAATTTGTGATAAAGAATCAGATGAAAACTAATTATTATTGTTAGTATTGTTATAGCTATTATTATTAGTAGTAGTATTAGTATTGCTATTGTTATTATTAATTTGTATTATTATTATTATTATTATTATTGCTATTATTATTATCATTGTTGTTGTTGCTATTATTATTATTAATTTGTATTATTATCATTATTATTATTGTTGTTTTTTGTTGCTATTATTATTAACTTTAATTATTATTATCATTATTATTGCTATTATTATTATTATTATTATTATTATTATTATTATTATTATTGTTATTAACTTTTATTATTATTATTATTGTTGTTATTATTATTATTATTTCTTCATTTATTGGTATTCAGTCTTTAAATTCCAAACAGATCTGTCAAATGCATCACATGTTGTGTATTTCCAAAGGTGTATATTGTTTACTTTGATATTCCCATGTATTTTTCTGTATTTCGATTTTTCATACCTTTGAAAAAGTTGTATTTTTGGGGGACACAAGTTCCTACCTCCAAAAATGTAAGCTAAATTTATATATGGACAAGATAGACAGGAACATGCTTCTGCTTGGTAAAATGGTGAGACAGAAAAATGGAAGATCTGAAATGTATACTTTAAGTTGTACTGCATTTCTCAAATGAAACAAACTCAACTTTTCATCCACTGAATAATTTAAAGCATTTATATTTGCACTTTGTCTAATTTCTTTTGGTATTCTGTTCCCATTTATTGTCCTGGAAAACTTAAAACATTTCATTTGGCATTGCAATGGCAAGATGGCAAGCTGAAATTTATCTTAAATTAGGAGTTTTGTCTTTTTTTCTAGTATGAGTTAGTTCATTGAGGTAAAATGGGGCCATGTTGTTTGAAAATTTATGCATAAGTCTAGCTTTCTCCAAAAATATTTGTTCATGTACTGTTAAAAGATCATTTGCCTTATATACTTACTTGAAGATCAAGTAAAATTGCAAACAGCAAAGATCCTGATCTGCCATAACATAATGCACCATCACATCAGAGTCTATGATGTTGGTTCAAATGATTATTCCTAAGAGAGAGAGAATACATTGTTGGTGAAATCTTGTATTGTAATTTTTTAAAATCTAGCCACAGTAAGAAAGACTTAGGGAGTCATACCATGATTCAAGGCATGGTTAGAAACAGCCCACGTTTGTTACAATATTGTTGTTGGGACTTCTTCATCATTGGGGTTTTCTTGTTAAAAAATATTCAAATGATTCTTGCAAATATAGTTTGCATGAAAGAAAAGAATTTTCATTTTGTTTTAATATATGCTTAAATTATCACTAATAAATGCAATGCATCAATAATTTCTTGTAATGAAAAGATAACAATAAAGAGTTTGAATGCACCATAAAATAATGAATGTATTTAAGTACTGATATTGCTTGGAAGCAGAGTATTCAGTATGTTTTATGAAGAAAGGGTCTCTAACTGGTCTGAAACCTTTGTTCCATTTGAGGGTAAGGAAAAATCCCTTGAAGTTCAAATCAATTGGTATATTCTGTACAGTATTTATTTGTAGTCTATCTTGTGCTGAAAAATGGCATTAAACCCCACAACAACAGCAACAACTATACAATATTTATGAAACATTCAAAGCTTTAAAAGTAAATCACCATCTATAGTGTAAGCTTAATCTTCTTACTTTATTTACATCTTTTAGATTACAAGTTAACATACAAATAGCAAATTCATTTACAATAAGGTGTTGCCCATTTAATTTTCAGGTGGGGTGGGTAGGACCGAGATCTTCTTTAGAGCTGAAATATTTTCTTTTCTTTTATCTCAAGATAATTATTATGTTTTGAAATCATATAATGAATATAATATAGTGTTATTTTGTTATAAATCTGAGCAAATTTTTCTGACTATTGACAGAAATTCAGCAAAAATGTGTCTGGCCCCAGACCTGGAACACTGAATTGTTGGTCCCTGATATAATTGCGTTTTACCGTGGTATGTTCAGAAATACCATGGTACAGATTTCTTTGCAGTACCCAGCTCTACAAAACCTGATTCAATGTACTGGTATTCTTTTATAATTTCACTAAAACAGTCATAATATCAAATAAATGGAAGTCAAATGGACATGTATATATATGGATAGAAGGGAAAAACCTAACCTCCTTAATTTGTATCCACAATCTTGCAAGATGCAGACACTAGACTTTTTGCAAAATTGGTTTAATGGAACTAAAAATTAAAGTCTTGTTCCATGCAGCTCAGTCGGGCTCATTTCATTAGTAACACATTTTCTTGGGTGTACAAGTCTTGATCAACTAGAGTCTCAGTAAATAGAGATCTACTTTCACTTTATGCCATGTCAATCTACTTTCACTTTATGCCATGTCATTTAATGTCTATGCTGATACTTATCATGTAAAGTTTATCCCATATTACTTCAGACAAGGAAATGTCATTCTAGGGATGCATTGTTTTGATTGGTCAGATAATTTTCAAATAAGATTGGGAGTCAAGGAAATTTTTATGATGATGGACTGACCCATATTATGATAAGAGATCTACATCTGTCTTAGTATTGTTTGTTGACATTGGTAATTATTCAACTTCGTTAGGATTCATTCGTAACATTTTACCTAGGTCCCCATATAATAATTTTATAAATTTTGTAAACCCTTACTGTTAGCAGCAGGGTCATCTCAAGATCTCATAATACATGTATTTTGAGCATTATAGTTAACTGATCTGGGTTGTAGCCCAAAATTTAGTTACTTTTCAAATTTTTAATGAATTTAAAACTTAATTTCAGTTCATTGTTCATTCTGGCATAATGTTTTTGTCAGTTTTCAATTTTTCGGTTATTATTATTATTATTATTATTATTGATATTTATTATTATTATTATTATTATTATTATTATTATTATTATTATTATTATTATTAATATTGACAAGATGAATATATGATTATTTACCCTAACATTTTATTTTTAAATTCAAATTACCATTTTTTTTCAAAATATCTTTGCACTTTTCTCCTACTTAGGAAGTCATATTTGCAGTCATTAATAATATTGGCTCCTGCCCATTGCAGCTGTAAAATTGGGACTATATTAGTCCCTTATGAGGGATTTAATAAAGAATATTCCAGTTGACTCTGTTCCAGCCTAATGTTTAATTTGCCTGGCCAAAAGACCAAATGAGCTTAGTGTATGGCAAGGTATATGTTATTTATTGTATTTCATTCATTTTGAGTTCATAAAGAATTGATATTTTAACCTTTTCTCAAAAACCAATAAACAGTTTCAAGCACATTTTGTTGACAACATCCTGTCATGAGGGCCTTACAACTTTATATAGGTAATGAAATACTGCCATCAGATATGTTATTGTGGGTTTATTGCCATTTTTCAGCACATGATAGACTTTATATGCTGGCCAGTATACACTGGTAGAAGAATCTTGCCA
This sequence comes from Sinohyriopsis cumingii, assembly GCA_028554795.2. Taxonomy (NCBI): domain Eukaryota; kingdom Metazoa; phylum Mollusca; class Bivalvia; order Unionida; family Unionidae; genus Sinohyriopsis; species Sinohyriopsis cumingii. The sequence goes on from CM068838.1 coordinate 52,828,466, forward strand.
TGAAAACCAAGTAAGAACCACTTATCCAGGGGTAACTACTGACAAGCTGTCTCACATGCCCACATTGGCTGAACCCAAGACTCAAACCCACATGGACAGAGGTGAGACAGCAATGATCAGTAAAGGTCACCTGGTGCCCGACCATCAGTACTAAAAATAGACAAACTTTAAACAACTTCTTCTACTTCTGCTAAAGATAATTTCACCAAATTTGACAGCATTCTAGAAGACAGGGCTTATAAATTTAAAAAGCATCACTGATCTGCTATTAAAGATGGCAGTTGTAACTAAATCTGAGCTAACTTTATCTCTGAAAAACCACTCAACTGACAGAAAGCATCAAGGCCTTGTGATGCTGGACAACAGTGTGTTACACTGGCTAAAAATCCTGCAAGCCCACAGGACCAATAGCCTCAAAATATGACAGGTCCTGTTTGTAACCAACTGGTCCAACATTTCATCATATAAGAAGATAGAATTGCAGTCAGTGATGCCCTTTATATAATGAAATGTGAAACAGAAAGAAAAAAAACACAAAATAGAACATTTATATCATATGTCAGATTTATTAAATATTATTAAAATGAGTCCAAATTGAGATACGATCCACACATAACCAATCTCGATGCATAATCCAACCACTGATGACCAGTCTGATCAATTATATTCTGAATAAGAATCAGATCTGGACCCTCATGTAAAGACGAGTCTCTGGTATTGAAAATACATATGCTCATGAAATTAGGTATGTGGAAAGAGAGAGGAGTTCCAGCAGTGGATTGCTGAAACTATAAATGGATCAAATGCATCCACTTAAGCTGAATTCAGCATAAGTTATTGCTCATTCAACTCAGCATAGTGAATGATATCCATGTCTGGTGCCTGTAGCTCAGTGAATTGTAGGCAATTTGCCTCTTTTAAATATTATCATCTGGTTTTCTTTAACTAATTTACATTTTTACTTAATGCATGCTTCTGATATAATTTGTCTAATGAATAGTTTAGAGTGGTATACCTGTGGCATGCAATGGCTCCCATAATTGCTTAGTCCTGTATGAAAATAAACTCATCTATAACTTCAGGGCCAACATGTCTAATTATGGTACATGTACACACACTACTTTTTCCAGGATATATCGAAGAAGTAGTATTGCTCTGTATGTTAACACAAATGATGTTGAAATCGTTTGTGTGCTGAATGAATTTTGTAACTTGAGCTCCACTGTGACAGGGTTGCATGAAATTTACTGAGTTATCATTCCATTCCCACCCCATTTTTGATATTTTGGATGTTTATTTTGGTGTGTAGAGAAAATTGCCTATGGAAACGTTGGAATTTGCTACCTTCGTACAGTGACAGCATAGGGAAGCCACTTACCAGCCAGCCTAGCAAACTAAAACAATGTTACATCAAGTCTTACTTGCATGAAATCAATAGGAAAATGATTTATTTTCTGAGGAATTGAGAGTAATGTAATCATTGTCTCTAATCTGCTGACAGATGAATTAAATTACAGTTTTGATGAAATTTGCCCTGGTACTCACCATTTGCATTGCTGGTCACATGACTACACAAATCTTGTAACCTACAAGTCCATGACATCAGTGGACTAATATGCACTTGATATCAACAACAAACTCTTTTCCAAATCATTGTACAGAAAACTGTAATTATTTTAAAAAAAGTTACATACTGTTTGTAAAAGAAGCAAAGGGCAGATAATTCTCAATGTATTTATTCTGAGAACGACCAGAAACCTTTCAATATTGTTACAACCTGGACAAATCCAGATTCATCAAGCAGAGAGCACACCTCAGTGTGGTAGTCATGTGATGCAAGAAAACTGTCCTTGACATGTGCTCTATTCTTGGGTGGAATTTAACTCCGATTATCATTCATGATGCTGACAGCATGGTCATGGTCTTAGCATGAATTCTCATGCTGACAGCATGGTCTTAGCATGAATTCTCATGCTGACAGCATGGTTTTAGCATGAATTCTCATGCTGACAGCATTGTCATGGTCTTAGCATGAATTCTCATGCTGACAGCATGGTCATGGTCTTAGCATTAATTCTCATGCTGACAGCATGGTCTTAGCATGAATTCTCATGCTGACAGCATTGTCATGGTCTTAGCATGAATTCTTATGCTGACAGCATGGTCATGGTCTTAGCATGAATTCTCATGCTGACAGCATGGTCTTAGCATGAATTCTCATGCTGACAGCATGGTTTTAGCATGAATTCTCATGCTGACAGCATTGTCATGGTCTTAGCATGAATTCTCATGCTGACAGCATGGTCATGGTCTTAGCATTAATTCTCATGCTGACAGCATGGTCTTAGCATGAATTCTCATGCTGACAGCATTGTCATGGTCTTAGCATGAATTCTCATGCTGACAGCATGGTCATGGTCTTAGCATGAATTCTCATGCTGACAGCATGGTCTTAGCATGAATTCTCATGCTGACAGCATGGTCATGGTCTTAGCATGAATTCTCATGCTGACAGCATGGTCATGGTCTTAGCATGAATTCTCATGCTGACAGCATGGTCATGGTCTTAGCATGAATTCTCATGCTGACAGCATGGTCATGGTCTTAGCATGAATTCTCATGCTGACAGCATTGTCATGGTCTTAGCATGAATTCTCATGCTGACAGCATGGTCATGGTCTTAGCATGAATTCTCAAGCTGACAGCATGGTCATGGTCTTGGCATGACTTCTCTTTTCAAGTGAATTTTGAATTCATATTTTCATTTAGTACTATCATAATGAATGGTTCTGATTTCTTTGGCTTTGTTTCAGCAGCTGGTGTCTTCCAAGCATCCAAATACTCATATATGTTGATTTTCGGAATCAAAAGTAGTGTTTTTCATACGACAATGCATATACACAGAATGGTCTATATTTGAAGTTACAAACATTTAGTGAATGCAGATTAAACACAAATTATTTATCTTTTCATACCACCAATATTTACTTTTCAGTTGGTTTTTAATATTTCTTTTAATTTAATAAAAAAATTACATAAGTTGTCAATTACAAATGCCTGAATATCCAGACAGACTGGCTATTCATATTTTGCATCAGCCTGCCATGTGACTGACTGGCTGGCATTGGCTGGCAGCGATATCACATACTGATGTGCCATCCAATAAGAATGAAGATATAAAAATAATAAAAATCATACGCAATCAACATGGAACACATTTTAACATATAGTACCCAACAATACCAGATTTTTGTATTTGCTATGAGGCGGGTGTCAGTTGCGTGAGCAATATAAGGCCCACTTGGGCCTGTTGTTATTTTGTTTGTTATGCCAAGTTGATATCATAATTATTATTATTGATATTATTGAGAATGGGATGAAAGATGAGAATGTGATAAATGACAATGACATTTTTTTCTTGAAATAATTTTTAAAAAACATTTTAGTAAATTCATTATGCTATTCAACTGCTTTAGAAAATGCTGGATTTGTCAAGTACCTGTGTGTTACCTCAGGCACTAAATGATCCAGGATGAAGTGTTTACCTGTATGTTGTATACATGCCATACAGAAGTGTCCCCCAGATGCACACATAATACAGAAAACAAATCTTAAAGATATGAGCAATGCAAATAGAGTGTAACTGCTTATGTGCTTTGTTGGGAATGACTAAATCCTGTTCAGATGTTTGAATCTCTGTATTGGTTTAAAAATAGAACAAGTGCAGTGTTGTATTATGCATGCAGACATTGAACTGTGTGCAGATAAAAATGCAGGAACTGGTGCATATATGTGCATACACATGATCAGCCAAGATTTAAACCAGAAGGACCACATTTGGAAAAAAAACAGTGGACTGCTCGAGTTTTTTAATGTATGTATGTCAGTTAGGACTGCACAGACTGCAGTCTTGTTTGAGACTGCATTTCACAATTTACAGGAAAATCTCTGAGGCCCTACAAAAGGGGTGAAAGCTGGAATTAGTTTGTGATAAAGATGTTTTATGTAATGACTGGATATGTGTTAATATGATCAGGTGGATCTAACGTCCATAAGTAAACTTGACTACAGATGTATGTGTTCAAAAACGCTGAAAATAAACAGCTGAAAGCAGAAGATTTCTCTTTTTAAAGATGGAAGTTGTTTTGTGTCTACCACATACATGCACTGTAAAGAGGAAATATAGATCAGTAGGTCACAAGTAACCCCTACCAACTGGACTCTGGTAGTGGTAGTTAAGAAGGGGTGAGTTGATACAAATAGTCAAACTTGCAAATTTTGTATAATGCAGTATAAACGGAGTGAATTTGAATAGTATTATTTTCTAAATTTGTAATGCGAGCCTTATGAAATATGTAATGCATGCATGCGCATAAGATCATGCACCTCGCATATGTGCATGCACGTTTTTATACAAAGGGAGATAATTGGTCATATGGTGCATATTGATATTTAAATTGAGAGTGTCTGGAAAAAAGCTAATTGGCTTTTTTTAAAAAAGCTGTTAGGACTGAAAACCAACATCAAGGTTACACTTCAGGAATGATGTTGTAAAGATTATGTTCTTCAGTTGTTACAGGTAATGACATGCATGAAAACAAGTCGTGCAACTGTTATGTTACAATTTCATATTTTCGTTGGCTGCATGGACCAAAATATGCTGGAACAGTATGTGGCTCCAGGTCTATGAAGTTTGTTGGGACTAAACAACTTTCACCTTGATCTTGTGGCACATCTCTATAATAGCACATCATGGTCTATGTTAATTGCATTTAGACCCAGTGTGTATATGAGAGTGTGTGGTATCCCAACACATCAGCCTTGAGATATTGATACCATTAACTTGTCTGTCTATCTGTCTGTCCATCTGTATGTATGCATGTATGTGTGTATATGTGTAAATGTGTGTATATGTATGTATGTATGTATGTATGTAACCAATGGATGGTTCTTGTTGCTGTTATTGTTGTTGTTGTTGTTGTTGTGGGGTTTAACACCATTTTTCAGCACACCATAGGCTATGCATGGTGGCTAGTATTAATGGTGGAGGAAGAACCTGGGAAAACCCTGGGATGAACTACCGACCCACGAGAAGCTACTGGCAAACTTTCTCAGATACCCACATTGGCCAAATATGCAGACAGAGGTGAGATGGCAGTGATCTATAACAGAGAGCGATTTAGACCACTTGGCCACTTGGGGCCCCTAACCAATGGATGGAAATAGGTTACCAGCTGTAAGAGATGTGACATTTTTGGCCATGCCTGTTCATTCCCTTGGAAGGTGTCAGTAATTGTAATTATTGAGACTTTCTCCAATAAAACTTTGTAACACTACTTTTGTGTAGGCCATTGATGGCAGCTGGATGCACAAAATAACAATAAATGTAATAGATTTGGATTATGACCCCCCCCCCCAGATAACATTTCAGAAGTAATACTAAGGGGGATGGGGTGAGATGAGCTAGGTTTTTTTAATATAAGGCAATTCTTTTATTCTTGGCCTTGTAAAATCCCATAATTCCATTGTGAATAAAGAATGAATTTACTTGTGTACATGTGGAGCAAAGGGATTGGGATTACAAACAAATATTTTTTTCTTCCTTTTATATTGATGTGGTGTTGCACTCTGAGCTTGGCATTGCATAATTTTTTGTCTCATGTCCTCTAAAACTTGACCCCTATAATGCCCTGAATGGACTTCATCATCCATTGTTTATAATGAAAATAATTATTTGTCCCTTCCAAATTCAGTGTTTCTTCTGAAGTTGGAGATCATTTACATTACCCAAGGGATCCATGATGCAGTACCAATTGTCACTGATGCACTTTACATACATGCAATATATGACACTCAAACATACAGATACATTATAGAAGGAAGCTTTATATTGGAATAATAAATTGTTTAATTTCCACTTGTGCATCATTTTGATATTAAATACATGTAATGCAACTCTCTCACTTGTACATAACATTAGACCACTCTGGTGGCCTAGTGGTAAGATCATCTGCTTTGGATGCAGGTGGTTGTGGGTTTGAATCCCAGCCCAGACATACCAAAGACTTATAAAAATGATACTAACAGCTGCCTCACTAGGCACTCAGCATTTAGAGCTTAGTGTTAGGATTGGTTGGCCTGGTGTCAAGATAATGTGACTGGGTGGAACATCATGCTACATGTCTGCAGCATGATGCCCCCCTGCTAGACATCATTCAACAGACATCATAGAGATATTACTGAAAAATTGTTAAAGCTTGTTAAAAATCCAAATCACACACACACACACACACATGTACATACCAGTATTAAGAAGACACTTTATTATACATGTATACATTGAGTGCTTTGGATTAAAAGGTTGAAAGTCAAGGGAGGAAAAATAACTTGGTTTCAGAACAATCTCAGTAGTTCTGCATTACAGACCTGGACTAATGCAGAATCCTACTGAATTTGGGGTCAAAGGGGTCAATGCCAAGGTTGATCAAAAGAAAGAAAATGGTTTCTGCACAACATTTAAGTTCTTGACCATGTACCCTCACCAAAGTATGTGGATAACTTAACACTTTTCGGAAGAGAAAAAGACTTTGTTTTTATTTTGGGGTCAAAGGGTCAGGGTTACTGTGACTGAAAGTGAAAAAATGGTAATTGCTTGATAACATTAGTTATAGACTTAATTTGTCATGGGTTTACACTTAAAGACATGTACATTACACTTAAAGACATGTACATTACACTTAAAGACATGTACATTACACTTAAAGACATGGAAATCAAACAGTGATGGTATTGTTGGCTCAAAGAAAAGTGGGTTTTACAGAATAACGTATTCTGGATTAAGTTCAATGGCCACACTGTTTATACTTATGGTAATAAAGAATCTGAAAGTTCATGGTATCTAAATGTCATTGGGAAGTCTAATAGAAAAGTAACGACTTCTGCACGTTTGCTTCAAGACCAGATATGTTGACCTGTTGGTCAGTAATGTCAGGAGTTGACCATGGCAGTGCTTGTACTTTCATGGAGGTCTTTTACAGTACTCTTTTTCTTCTCATCTTTTGAGTTTGGGGTGGTATTCAAGATTCCTCATCCATCCATCCATCTGATCATTCATTCATCTTTCTCTCCATCACAATCACACAATACGCTGCTCATTCACTGGAGCATTTAGAGATTACCTGCACACTTAATCATAACATGGTTGGGGGGGGGGGGCATGTGTGGATCCCATTTTCGTCTTATTAGAAAGGTCTCAAAAATTGATTCCTGTTTGTTGAATGTGAATAATATGCAATCAAAACTGGTAATGGTAACCTTGATATATTGTTCATTTTCTTAATCAAGAACAGCAGTTAGTACCCAGAAATTTGAATTAACATCATGAAATGTGCAACTTTTAGCTTATTATACCCACCTGCCATGTTTACCCTACTTCCGAGCTCTGTGCCATCAACATTGTTTTGCGATACACCAAGATTGGTTGGAAAACAGAAAAGGAGACAAATGTAGTTCTACAATGATACCAAAAAATGCAGATTTTCTACTCGCATTACAAAATACAGCAGGAAAAAACTAATTTTTGAAACCCAAAGTTTTTTATTGCAAAATTTATTGGTTTTGGAACTGGAGTTTTTGTCTGGATTTTAGACCTTTTAGCCTGAAATCTAAAACCGGACCAGTCCAAACTGCACATAGGAAGATAAAACTTTGCAAAAAGTAGGATAATTTTGAGATTTGGAATAAAAGGTTGCCAGGACGCAAAAACCTTGGGTCCAATACCCCCCAAACTCTAATTTTAACCTTCCGCACATGCATAAGCAAAATAGACAATCAGAAACAGCATCCTTTATACACCTAGGCTTCAAGCTGAACAAAAATCTCTCAGAAGCAGATGCATCTGGATGCATTAGATAGTAACCTCAATAATGTACTTCCTACCCCCATTTCAGGTGAAAATGAAAAGAATCTCCAGAGGTTAATGAGTTACTAAGACATCATATATTTTGTTAAAGTCTCTTGAATAAATTGAATTCTCAGTAACTGGGCATAACTATATTACCAGATGTTGATCAAAATGTTAGTAATGCCTGTTGGTGACAAAACTTTAGAAAATACCAATTAAATAAATTTTTCAAGCAAAATTTTTGTTTAGTTTTATTTTTAAATTTGCTTTCATTGTAACTATCACAAATGTGATACGTTCCCTTTAAGTTAAATGTGAAAAGCATCAGTCAGCTGTTACATCCAATTGTTCACAAACATTTCCAAGACAAGCAGGCGGCATTTATTGTACTATCACAAGCATTTCCAAGATAAGCAAGCGATATTTATTGTACTAGAACTGTTACATCCATGTTCACAAGCATTTCCAAGATAAGCAGGCAGTATTTATTGTACAAGAACTGTTCAATTGTTATAACATTTCATCCATTTGAGACACTGATTATGAAAAGAAGAAATACTAGGGGCCTGCTTTATGTCACTGGTAAATCAAAGAAGAACAAAAGTTATTACACATAATTGCCTTATGTCACTCAGAATGTTAGGTAATTCAAAGAAGAACAAAAGTTATTACACATAATTGCCTTATGTCACTCAGAATGCTAGGTAAATCACAGAAGAACAAAAGTTATTACACATAATTGCATTGTCACTGGGAATGTTAGGTAATTCAATGAAGAACAAAAGTTATTATACATAATTGCATTGTCACTGGGAATGTTAGGTAATTCAATGAAGAACAAAAGTTATTACACATAATTGCATTGTCACTGGGAATGTTAGGTAATTCAATGAAGAACAAAAGTTATTACACATAATTGCCTTATGTCACTCAGAATGTTAGGTAATTCAAAGAAGAACAAAAGTTATTACACATAATTGCCTTATGTCACTTGGAATGCTAGGTAAATCACAGAAGAACAAAAGTTATTACACATAATTGCATTGTCACTGGGATTGTTAGGTAATTCAATGAAGAACAAAAGTTATTATACATAATTGCATTGTCACTGGGAATGTTAGGTAATTCAATGAAAAACAAAAGTTATTACACATAATTGCATTGTCACTGGGAATGTTAGGTAATTCAATGAAGAACAAAAGTTATTATAAATCAATGCCTTTGAATGACACTTAAACCATCTTTACAAAGGATTTTTGCTATTGGCAGCAATGTTTCTTGAAGTCAGATTTAGCTCTGTGTATTAATCGCAAACCATTATTATTTTGGAAGCATTTTATTCTTTGCACGTACAGCAAGCATCACATCAACATTTAGTCATTCTGGAGTGTACATAGCAATACAACCCAGCATAAAGAAGGACAATGCATGAATACAGAGCTGAATGACAAAAGTAACTAACAAATTTAAACAATCAGTGAGAGGCCAAGTCAGAATCGATGAAGCAGTTTTTGGCAGTTTTCTTGCAGTACATAATCTGCCATGTACAAATGCAGGTAATTTTTCAGATAGCCATGTTTGACACTCCCTCACAACAATGCAGATACAGAAAGCTAATTTTTTTCTTTGCTGAAAAAAATTGAGAAATATTTTAGGGAAGTTTGAAGAACAGTGTGATCCAGTCTGCAGTGAATGCAAATATGAACCCAAATGACACTGGCATTACCTTCACACATTCCTGCCCCTGACTATAAACTATTAAGAGCAATAAAGACTGTGGCTAATTATTAATGTATTCCACTGCCCAGTGGATTTTAAAGTTGGAAACTTGAAGTATTATTCTATATAATGTCTGCATGTTTGTGATTATGCACAGGGGTGGGGACACATGTGCGGTCATGATAATTTATTTAATATCTGCGTGGATGTGGTTATGTGTCATTAATATATTCAACAATGGTAAACCGACCAATTATTTTAAATTTGTAAGTTATATTCAGTCTACAGGCTTATACGAGTAGAATACTTGCTCACAATTGTACGATATCACTTTTTGTGTGCTCTTCTTCAGAGCTCAGACACTTTTTGAGTCTCAAAAACACCCAAGTGTTTGGGAGGTTGGCAGTTAGTTATCATTAAAGTGTTGAAGACATGATATGTACAGAAGGGCAGCAATTCTCAATTATTGTCCAGTTAATCAATAGGACAGTCAGACAAAAATTATCTGTGAATTGATTTATTTACAACATGGACATTTATTTTAATTAAATTAATTGTATTTTGCATAATGACTTTTGATGTGACCCTTACTCTGTACCATCGTCTTTATCAGATTTCCATACTGTGCATTACCTTTTCATGTGTGCCTGAATGATAAGAAATAGTAAGGTATGATATGATTATCTTGTGTGTATCTATTCAATTTTGGTGATTTAGCAGGTTTGTAGCTGTATACAAATTCGGCATTGCATTGTTTACATTGCACCTTGTTTCAAACTTTTACAATACTTTTCTAGACACAATAAGTAAATAAATAGTCAAATTCTGACCTTCTATTTGAATAATTGCAAAACATGTATTTTGATTAAAATGTTATCTTATTCATTTCAGCTTTAAAATTGTGTATACTTGTCTATTGTCTCAAGAAAATATGTTGCATTTCACATTTGGGGTCCTATCTTTAAGGTTAAGGTCACAGGTATATATTTCATGGTTGCTTTGTTTCTACTTTTAACAGCTTAAAAGCTGTGTTAGGTTAAGATATCACCATGTTGCATGTACATTTCTCTGATGGTGTCTCAAGTATCACATTCAAAGTCTTCTTTACAAGGTGAAAGTTACCGATCCATTTCCTCTTTTACTCTAATGCCCTTGAGACAAAGACATCAAACATTCCTTCTTTCATTGCCTGCTTCTAGAGCACTCTCATAAGGGTCACAACTAAACTAAATTTCCTCACTAACCATTTTTGGTGAAATCACTGTCTTCTGAACAAAAATCTTACTAAAGTTACATAAAGATCACAGCTAAATTTCCTCAATAACCAATTTTGGTCACATCACTGTCTTCTGGACAAAACTGTACTAAATTTACATAAAGATCACAGCTAAATTTCATCACTGTATCCTTTTTTGGTGAAATCACATTCCTGAAGACAAAATCACACTGCCTTTATGTGCTTATAAATATTTGATTTTCTGTTTGTTTTTGTGTTTTTCCAGACCTCCCCTGCAGTTGACATGGCAAATCCAGTTGTATCCTCAGCTTCAGGTAGGGCAACATTAGTCTGGCATGTGATAAATTAGTCTGACAGTATACATTAGTCTGACATGACATTAGACTGACATGATACATTAATCTGACATGATACAATATACTTACATGATATATTAGTCTGACATGATTCATTAGACTGACATGATACATTAGTCTGGCATGTGATAAATTAGTCTGACAGTATACATTAGTCTGACATGACATTAGACTGACATGATACATTAATCTGACATGATACAATATACTTACATGATATATTAGTCTCACATGATACATTAGACTGACATGATACATTAGTCTGGCTTGTGATAAATTAGTCTGACATTATACATTAGTCTGACATGACATTAGACTGACATGATACATTAGTCTGACATGATACAATAGACTTACATGATATATTAGTCTGACACGATTCATTAGATCGACATGATACATTAGTCTGACATTAGATAAATTAGTCTGACATTACACATTAGTCTGACAGGACATTAGACTGAAATGATACATTAGACTTACATGATGTATTAGTCTGACATGATACATTAGTCTGACATGATACAAAGAACAGGGAGTTGTTCTCATGTATTCTTGCATATAAGTTTAGTCCACCTGGAAACAATATAGACCCTGATCTGCCATTGCATAATGTGCTGCCATGTGAGGGTCTATGTTGTTTGTTCTACTGATTACTCCTAACAAACTACAATATACTTAATCTGCTAGTCTGTGAAGTCTGCAGTTGGACTTGTGAATATATACAGTTAGTCTTTAATAAAATTATTATTAATAATGATAATAATAATAATAATAATAATAATAATAATAATAATAATAATAATAATAACAATTGTAATGAAGAAGACCGTTTGGTCAACTGACCATTCTTCAGTTATATTTATATGATGTACAGTGTTTATGAGTTTTGGTGTAGCTAGACAACAGTACTATTAAAAACTTGATAATTAATCTACTGATACTATATACAAGGTACAGGATTCATTCCAAGATTAGTAATGAACCTGTGTAAAACAGTATAGGTGAATACATGAAAGATCATTATTTTAAAGAAAAGCAGTACTGAATTACACAATAGCACACAAACGATTATTCTGTAGATCTTGACTGGAAAGCATTGTGATGAGTTAGATGACTTATATAGGGTGGATTGAAATTTCATAGTTTGGCACCAGAAAGAAAAAAAAGTTATCATAACAGAATTTGGTTTAGGTAAATATAAATTGTTGTAAGGGAAGGAGCTTAACAGATGCATATGTAAATTTTCCACAAATCTAAGATTACTTTTAAGATATTTAGGAACCAACCCATGTGAGGATTTGTAAATTAGTTAATCCCTTTGAAGCTGAATTGGATGTTGAAATGGAAGCCCGGGTTTTAAAAAGATTTCTTGATGATGTAGCAGCATCAAGAATAAACTTAGCTGGTCTTTTTTTTTTGAATTTTGATTAGTCTTCCTTGATTTAACTGATAGAACAAAAATATTTTATATGTGGCATGATATAGTTATTGCATAATACACTGGACAACAAATTTTTACAAAAGTCATGTTACTGAAATAAAATTAGTCAATTCTTATCAATTTTTATGTGCTGAACACGAATATGACAGTCAAATTGCAAAATTGGCTCTAGTTTTTTTGTAATCTGCAAGAAATTAATGTTTACATAACGAAATGCATTCCAAAAGTAAAAGGTCAACTGTAATAGCCTACCTATAAAAAATCAAGTCATTGACTACATCTTAGATTTCTTCGCCTGTCTCTTGTACAGCTGTTCGGGAGCATCTCTGAGGAGTGTCCAGCAGTAGTCAGCCAGCATTGTAGTGGACCATTTTCCCTGGTATCTTTGTTCCATTGTTGCGATATCTTGATGAAAACGTTCGCCGTGTTCATCACTAACAATACCACAGTTGCTAGGAAAGAAATCCAAATGGGAATGAAGGAAGTGAATCTTTAGAGACATATTGCAGCCAAGTTTCTTATACTTCATCAACATGTCTTCTACTAGTTCCTTATAGTTTTCTGCCCTAACATTTCCGAGGAAGTTTGTAGAAACTAGGCGAAAAGCATTCCATGCTTGTTTCGCGTCACCTTCCAGCAAGTTGTTGAACCGGTCATCTTTGAAAAGCTCTCGAATCTGAGGACCCACAAAAACTCCCTCTTTAATCTTTGCTTCGCTGAGTCGAGGGAATTTTTCATGCAGGTATCGGAATGCTGGCAAAGTCCGGTCAATGGCTTTCATGAAGTTCTTCATCAAACCTAGTTTGATGTGAAGGGGTGGTAGCAAGATTTTCTGAGCCTCAACCAGAGCTGGGTGTTGGATATTCTTCTCTCCAATGGCTACATTCTGCCTGTGAGTCCATTCCTTCCTCATGTAGTGCATTTCCCTTGCTCGGCTATCCCACTCGCATAAGAAACACATGTATTTTGTATATCCTTGCTGCAGTCCCATTAAAAGGGCAACTACCTTCAAATCACCACAGAGGTGCCAGCTGTACTTGTTATACTCAATGGAATTCAGTAGCTGCCTTAAGTTATCGTATGTCTCTTTCATGTGGACAGCATACGCTACTGGAATAGATGGAAGAATGTTTCCATTGTGCAAAAGCACAGCCTTGAGACTCAGTTTCGAAGAGTCCACAAATAGTCTCCATTCTTGTGGGTCATGAGTGATTTTTAAAGCATTCATGAGGCCCTCAATATCGGAACAGAATATCAGATTACTTTCCTTTCTGAAGAAAGGCTCCAATTGCTGGTGGCGCTTTCGATATGCAGTAATTGTGACATCTTCTTCTAGAAGATTCCATTGTTGGAGTCTTGATCCTAGCAATTCTGCCTTGTTCTTTGATAAGTCCAAATCACGAATCAGGTCATTTAGTTCTTCCTGTGTTATTCTGTGTGGGGTTGATGATGCACCACAGTGAAAATCTGGATCACTGCATGCTGATGGACCAGGAGAAGAACAGGTCGACTCACCTTTGTCTTCGTCAGATGAATCAAGAGAATATTCTGCTGGAGGTTCTGGAATAGGAAGTCCCTCACCATGTGGAACTGGTCTCAATGCAGACGGAATGTTTGGGTAGACTATTCTCGACTTCTTTCGCTTCGTTATTCCGCCGGAAAGAGGAGGAACCAAGCAGAAGTAACAGTCATTTAGGTGGTTGCTTGGCTCTCTCCACACCATTGGGACTGCAAACGACATTGATGACCTTTTGCAATTCAACCACTGTGAAAGCTGTGTTGTACATGTAGCACAGCATATATGCGGAGCCCAAGGCTTGTCTAGGTCACCAACCTTGCATCCGAAGTAAAGATGATATGCCTTCTTCACTTGAGAATTGATACTTTTCTTCTGGTTGGCAAATGTCACTTCCCCACAAATATAGCAAAAATTGTCCGCGGTATTAACACACTTTCGAGGCATTACTGTTCTTTATTGTACGTAAATGGATAAAATAATACGTTTTATGTAACAGTAGCTTGAACTGTCTCGCACAACGTCTAAAATATTTTAAATGCTGAACCTATCTGATTGGGCTTTATATAGTACACTGCTTACGTCAGCTTCAGCAGCCGCCTGGCATTAGTATAATAGGCCTACACATGTATAGTACACTGCTGACGTCAACTTACTTCAGCAGCCGCATGGCATTAGTATTGCATTGCATCAGAAAATGATGCAATCAACTGTGGATGATGTGAGCATGATGGTATTATGCAATGTTACATCATTATTCCGGATGTTGCTGCAGTCCTACTGGAGAAATTTACACAGTGAAACATAGAAAATGAGGTATATGAATATCTTCAAAACGAGAGCCAATACAAATTTTTCACGGTTATATTCGTGTTCGGCACACCAAAATACTACAGATTAGGGCCTTTTCAAGTCAGTAATGATTTCACTGTTGACCAGTGATATCTTTATCAAGTGAATTTACTTTTTTTAATAACCACTTAAGTCTGTATTTTCCAGCTCAAGATATTGTTGGTCATGATGTCAAGTATTTTTTCATTTTCAAACTATTCTGCATCTATTCCTTTTAGCATTACTTTAAAGTCTTCTATCATATATTTTACTGGCATTTGACTTAGCTGCATCTATCTTCATACCACTATGCTCACACCAGCTATTTACTTCAACCAAATCCAGATTGAATTTAGTGTTAAACCTCTTGGCCAGTTGATCATTGTTATATAATATTCATCTGTGAATATGTTGGTGGTGGATTAACTCAATGTGATATGATCATTGATGTAGAACAGAAAGAGTAATGGTCCAAGAACTGATCTTTGTGGAACACCTGACTTTATGTCTTTATATTCTGAAAGTTTACTTAAAACAGAAACTTGTCTGCCTTCAGGATGGGATTAAAACCAAGTTAAACATTCATGGTCAACTTGCTATATGCTGAGATTTTCAGACAGGATTTTGTGATTGACAAGGTGAAAAACCTTTGTAAAGTCAAGGAATACTGCACATAGCAGGTTACTATGATCTATTGCTGTTACCCAGTCATCCCCATTCTAGTTAGTGTTTTGTAGCATGAATGTCCTTCATAAAAGCCTGTTTGACATGAATATATTAAATTAAAAGACTTCATGTAGTTTCTAAATTCATGTACAAATACATCTTTTAAATATCTCTGAAACTGATCAATAACTGATACAGGTATGTAGTTATCAATATCAGAAATATTTCCCATGTGTATTGGAGTTGCTTTTTACCAGCTTTAGACTGTTTGGAAAAATATCTGTAGAAATACTTAGATTGAAGATATACATAACTGAAGATGCAGCTACTTGATATTAGAGTTTAGGAATTTAGCACTTACATTGTTGTACCTGTAGCTGCTTTCATGTCAGGTTTATCTAATTAATTAAAAATGTTTTGTAGACTAATTTGAGATATTTTGAAAGTCTTTTTTTTTCTTCTATGTTTTGAGAAAGTGTGCTCATACCTAAACCAGAATTTGAGAAAAATCTGGAAAGAGCACTTTTTAATAAAATTAACTTTGGCTTTAAGCCTTATGCAGATAAAGCAAACTATATATATGCCAATTCGATTTATGTGCTTTCATTTTAATGCCATTTAAAATTGAAATAACATTCAATTTGCGCCACTGTGCTTGTTTTTATGCCATTTCTGGCAACTCATGTGCAGCTCATGTATGCATTATAGCTGCATTAATTTCTTTGAAAATATTGCCTAAAAAATCATTATTTTAAAATATAGAGGCATAATTTGCCCAAGAACTTCCATAATTTTCAAGTAACATATGGGAAAATTGCTTTCAATTTACGCCTTAGATATGTGCCTTAGGTTATGGCATCATCGTAGTTGGTATCCTATGGTTGTTCAGAGTGGTCAGATTGATAGCAATCCATAACACTTGAGATTGCTATATAACTATTTATAATGAAATGTATCACAATTCTGGCAATGACACACACACACACACACACACACACACACACACACACATCTTTTCTGATATGGTTATTAATCTCACCAGATAGGAAGAGTTGATTAAAGTGATGAAATCAGGGTTACTGATCATCAAACAAAAGAATTAGCTGAAATTAATAACTGCTACTTTTGTCTTAGGCATCGTGTGTAGATTCTACAACACATTTTGCAATAAAATTAAAATCAAGTTAATTTGGCAATCAGGCTTTTATTGTATTAGTTATCTTACGAAGTGGAAACTTTTAATATGGTGTGCACTTCATTTTATTATTTTACAAAATGTCCCTTGTACAAAAAGCTGCCTGGTGAGATGGTATCAGGAAAAAGGCTACTAAATGTACAATTTACACATTTAGGCTTTATAAAAAAAATTATGCTAATTATGCTGACAAAATTTACAGTAATTTTTTTCAGCCAATAGGTCATAAAATTAGTTGCCTGTTATGTGCTTCTGCTCCCGCCATTCCGTTGTCATTAGATATGATGAACTGCTATTTTTAAGTTTCTAAATTTGTCCTGGAAAGATTTAGAGTTGACCAAAGCTGTAAACACTAGCGATGGTAATCGGTTAAAATTTCATGATTGACATTAGGTTTCTGCCAACAAGCTTATGATGATAAATTTGTTGTTTTTACTGAAAGTGACCAGCTCATTCAGAATGGGGGTGGGGGAGCCAGGGGGGAGTCCTCAGGGGCTTATCTGAATGAGAAATATTTTAATATCATATTGAATTACCAATCTAGCAATTAATTTCTGTAAATGTTTGTCTAATTATTTACTAATTTGGTGGTCTCTGTCCCCATTTCCATAAACCCAAGAAAAATTCCTGGAACAGCACTTATAAAGTTTAACTTTTATAGGTTAATGGAAGACCTGAATTTTTTCTGTACAAGTGATTGACTCAATAAATGATAAATTTATACAGAAAAAAATATCTTTAGGGATGACTGTAATAAGCTTTATCATCAGAAGAAATGTACCTCCTAAACTCACTTGAAACACAAATGCAGCTACAAACAGCACAAACCCAGATCTGCCTTCACATAATGCCCTGGCAGATCTAGGGTCTGTGCAGTTTGTAAGGAGTAATCAATAGAACAAAACAACATAGACCCTGATTTGTAGGTGCTTTATGGTAGATCAGGATCTGTTGTTTCAAGTTTGACTTGACTTATAAGCAAGTGTAAATAATATGTACTATACTGTACTTGATATTAAGATCAACTGTCAACAGTATAGATCCTGATCTACAGTCACATAATGTGCTAGCATATCAGGGTCTCTGTTGTTTGTTCTCCTAATTACTGGTACTCCTAACAAACTGCATAGACCCAGAACTTCTTCCGCATTGTGGTGGTAGATCTGGATCTGTGCAGTTGGAAGTTGGACTCAACTTATAAGCAAATATATATGGTATACATTTTATTGTGATTTTGGAAGCTTGAACCGCATTGTGAAATGATTCAGTCTGTGCACTGCAGAAAAGTTGGATAATCCGAGCGTAACAGTTTTGAAATCAAAGATATGGGTAATGGAGGTTCAAAATTAACACATTTTGGCAGCACCAATCTTGCATCCAATGCAGTGCACTATAGTATTTTTCTCAAAGGAGCTAACAAATCAGTGTACTCTGGGTTTTCAGATGGGAAATCAAGTAGCAGAAGTTGCAAAAGTAGTCAAAGTGGGTAGGGAGGCAAATGTTAGTAGCTACATTTCTAAGTTTGAAGTGAGTTTCAGTTTGATTTATTCGACCCTTAAGTTCCAACTGAAATTTGGATGAAATTTTCTTGCAGTTTCAGAGATAAGAGGTTTGGGCTTACTGGAAAAAGATAGAAAGATGGTTTTGAAGAAGAAAAATCCCCCCCCCCCTTGTTCTTGAAGGATTTGGTATACAGAGTTAATTTATTTTAGGCATTCTCCTTGTATCATAGAACTTTGTATAAAAGTCATACTGGCAGTTCATATTTGGGGTGGGTTTTTTATTGATCTTGTGGGTTCCATCCTATTAATATGGAGAAAATGTATTATGCACTTAATATGCAGAAACATTGGGTTCTTTGCACAGTTACCAATGGAATTCAATATTTATTATAAAACTTTTTTCTGGAAACATTAATGGTGATATCTGTATAAATATGCGATGATAAATCATCAGGTACCAGTTTTTATTGAAACCTATATGCACTCTTTTATCTGGAATTGCTCATGCCCTTTAAACTGTTAAACAATGGACAGAAATAATACGTTTTGTTCCTTGAGTCTTGTTTTGCACAGAAAACAGTTGTCTTATTGAAAATTTCAGAAACTTCATGGAGTTCAGATAATTGTAATTACCTGGTAATATTTTTATACACTCACTGTATGGCAGGGCATATTATGTTTTAATGTTGTCTATCCATCCATCCATCCATCCATCTGTCCATTACCATTGTGCTTACTGTAGATACAACCTCATGCCATCATAAATCTTGTGTACTGGGATGTAGAATGTATTAATATGATACGGAACTTGGCTCCGAATCCTTCCACTCCTTTAGCCTGTGGGATATAATCAAATGTTGAGAGAAATTTAGTGTTCCTGTGTAGCTCCTCACTCACTCCATCCAATCTCTGGAAAATTAACCAATTTCAGAATAAGAGTATTCAACTTGAAAGTTCAGGAAAATGGATAGCTTTTGAAAGTTTTCTCAACAATAGACATATTCATCATTTTCAATATATAAAAAATGACCCACAAATGTCATTTATCAACAGAGAGGTATCCTGAGGCTTCCTGCCAAGTTGGATGTTATGGAGGTTAGTAAATGTTAAAAAATTACTTTATATATTATTTACTTGAAATATTCCAAAATTAAACTTTATATTTTTAGTTCATTGTCATGAACTGATCAATCTTATCAATTAAGTCATTTTAATTTTATGCAGATTTGAACCATTAGGTCTGATAACTTTTAAGGAAGCAAAGACTGAGACAGTTTATAATAATATTAAATAGTCTTGGTTTTAATATATTTACAAAATGTGTTGTTGCGATAACATACTGGTAGAACAAAATAAACACAAATGTCCTCTTTCCTTTTGGTGCACAACTGCATTGCAACTTTGTTATGGAGGCTATTTTTTTTATTTTTCTGTCTTTTGTAGTAATTATTTGCACAGGAATTCAAATATAACTACCAATGAAGTAAACTAACTTTAATTTCATTCAATATTCATGCTGCATTATTCAGATTTTCTCTCCTGACCCCACTCAGGGGACAACATGGGTTGTGATCTGAGGTTGGGAACCACTTATCTAGATCTCGCATTTGATTGAGAAATCACTGACATTGTATATAACTGATACCCAGTTTCCATTGGTAATTGTAACTGAGATCCTTTGTGCTATTTTGCGTCCTCCAGTGTTTCATTACTTTAATCAGTGACGTCAATGGCCTCTTGTGTGACATCATTTGTGTCATAACTTTAATATTATGTTCTATCTGTCCTTGTCAACCCATCCGCAATGCATTTATTTTGGTACATGTAACATGATACTGCTTCTCATGTCATAGCAGTTGTCAAACCTCTAGACTCAACTGCACACATCTTGCCATTGATAGCTAGCAGTTTTCCTTTTAGCTTTAATAACATAAACTGCAACATTGATGTCTTGGTGGTTGTACAACAAGTACTATTTGTTTCCATTAACTTCAGTTTGTTTTGGCCAGGTAAATAAATCATCAGCACATTGAATCAATATTTGCCCTGTCTAATTGCTTTATCACCTCCGCTTTTTGTACTAACTCCAATGCCATCTCATGGTCCTTTCCCATGCCCACTTTCCAGATAATTCCTCGCTTTGATTCCGAATCCAAACTACACAGGATGGTCAGTTAATATTGTTTAGTTCCTGCACTGACTGGTTGGTGAATCAATTAAGTAATGGATCGTTTTCAATAAGGAGTATTCTTTTCTATTAGTTGGAACTGTCCTTTTAGGATGGCATTAGTACAGCTACCATACACCTGCAGTAATGGCTATATAGCTCTGTAAGTGTTTGATGTGCTTATTCTTAAAGTGTGCAACTGCACAGTGAAGAACGACCATTTCTAGATTCTAGTATAGAAAGTTTTGTTTGGGCATGAGGCACAAATTGCTTTTTCTCTGTTTATGAATGTTATAAATATGGAAGTTATTTTTTCAATAGCATCAGCAATATTCATTTAATTTTTAATCATTTAAAGAAAATTTGTAATGTATTGAAAATTTTAGCTTTGGGTAGCTATGTGAAATGATATTAATGGACCATTTTTATTTGCATTAAAAAGTACTGATTTAAAATGTGACAGCTTAATACCAAGGAATTGAAAATGTTTTGAGCAAAATTTTATAGAAGGCATGATTTTACTTTTTTCTATTAATTGTTGTCTATACACATTTTCTGTGATTATAATTAGTTAAGGAACTACTGGTAACCAACAGAAAACTATTAATGGATGTTATAGGTTATTTAGCAACAAAATAATAAAATACATGCATATTGAATTATAGGATATTTATGAGATTCCAAGATGGCCTTTGTTCTTGGACCTGTTCTCTTCATTATGTACACTCAGTCACTCTCAAGTGTCATAGATCATCCAGTGTCACATCAATTGTACTCTGATGACACCCAAATATACAAATCTAGCCACCCAACTGAAGTTGATGCTACCATCCAAGGTGTAGAGAGGTGCATTTCTGATGTGAAATCATGGATGACATGTAACAAGCTGCAGGTGAATGATGATAAAACTGAGGCCATTCTGATCACAACACAAAGATATTCTCATTCACATCCTTTACCTCAAACAATAAATATCAGCAACACCAACATTAAATTCACACAATCAGTATGAAACCTAGGTGTTACTCTGGACAGTACTCTCACATGGCACCAACATGTCATGAACATATGCAAGGCTGCATATCTTGAGCTGAGACGCATCAGCTCAATTTGCAAATATCTTTCAGTTGATGCCACTAAAACACTTGTATATTCATTAGTACTTTCAAGACTGGACTATTGTAACTCAATTATGTCTGGTTCATCTCAATATCTGCTCCAGAAACTTCAAAAGGTTCAAAACACAGCTGCTTGGATCATACTTAGAGTACCACGATCAAAACACACCTCCCCGCTGCTCTGTACTCTACACTAGCTATCCATTCGATCCAGAATCAAACACAAAATTTGTTCTCTGTGCTACGTTTCACTGTCGGACTCTAGTCCAACATACCTATCCGACCTCCTCCATGTGTACACACCAGCTAGATACTTATGCTCCTCTTCTGACAATTGTATACTTATTATTCCAAGTATGAAAACAAAGTCATATGGACAGCGTTCTTTTGCATACCAGGGCCCAGCAACGTGGAATGAATTGCCCACTGAACTTAGACACAAAGACACAGTGATCACATTCAAGAGGGCTCTCAAAACTCACTTATTTCGACTGCAAGAACAAACTTAAAGACCTAATAATGTTTCCAAACTGAAATATTCTAGCATGTTTTTTTAATGTTTTTCTAATTTCATGGTGTTTGTTTTTGTAATAATATTATTATATATCTTTTATCTTATAGGTGTTGTCTAATGTTGTAAAGCATTTAGAGCTTCTGAAGATTTGGTGCTATACAAAGTCTTCATTATTATTATTATTATTATTATTATTGTGTAACATGGCATAATTGTCAAACAAACATTTAATTTATGCAATTTAAATATGGTTTAATTTAAAAACTGAAGTGCTGCAGCTACAGATGCAACAGGCATGAAATGTAGTATTTGCAACTTTGTATTCATTTACATATAGGAAAGAAAAATACACATTTTTTATTGTATTTAAAAGTATTAATAAATACCTTAACTTTCATTTACAATTAATTTATGACAATACACTTGATTAGCTGAAGTCTGGGGACTGAAGAAAACGTATGATGATAATAACTGGGTTTGAATAACAGAAGGACATGAAGTTGCAACAAGTGTACAAGAAAACGTATGATAATACATGTACCAGGGTTTGAATAACGCAAGGACATGAAGTTGCAACAAGTGTACATAAAGTTGAATATGTTTCTTAATTCTTGTATTCTTTTTCCTTACTAGGAAGCCATTTCATTGGCACAACATGAAACAATGACAAAAGCAAGAGTGAACATTTTTGTAGTAACATAATAACAATCAGCAAGGCATAAAACAAAGACAATTTTTTTTGTCATTGTCATTATCTCAATATGCATGAAAAGGAAAGGGTCAACATAGAACAAAGTTTAGATCTGACGAGTTAGCAGATAACTTGATAAGTGATAAGTCAGTTTTCACATGATATTCACTTCTTAAAAACTGTTTTTCTCATTTATTTTAAACAACACAGCTAAGAAAATCTGAGCCACAGTTTGTTTTTTACATTTTCTGTTATACAAAAATCATAGATCATTTACAGTTGTATAAAGGCCTTTCAATTGATTCTCCTCTACCACTGAAAATGATGCCACTCATAAAAATAGAAAAACCTTTTAAATGAAGGTATCTCAAAAACCACTCATTAAAATTAACCAAACTGGACAGGTTTTCCTGGCATTAGGGCCTTTCAGTATTGTCCACTTGACACTGATATGCCATTAGATATGAATGAAATTGTTGAAAAAATAGATAAATCTGATAGTTGTTTGCTTAACATGTGTAGTCAGTAAGAAGAAATATCTACAAAAAGTGTCTTGCTGACCCAGCTTTGTTTACATTAAGCCATTAGGTTACATTTTTACTAATTAGTATCATTCTTCCACTTAAATCTTTTATAAATTTACTTAAGTTTCTCTCATTTAAAAATAAAATGAAATCCAGTGCATTAGAAGTTCAGATGTTCCAAGACTAAACTGCTATGTTAGGTACTAACCTGAACACAACATGTCACAAAATCAGCAGTGTGGGTTTTCTTTGTGTTTTTTTTATATTTATGACCTAACTGGAACCCAGGGTGAATAACATCTGTTTTGTTATTGTTTTCAAAAGTTAACAGCTAAACTCGGTAAGCAATTTTTTTCTGTTCAGGCTTTGATGCTGTTTTATGCTGAATGCAAGTAACATTCATTGCTGTTTAGCAAATCTCCAGGAAAAATTGGGAAAAAAAGATTAATGATTTTTTTAGGGATTACTTTAGGATGAAATAACAGCTCACTGGCTTAATTGCTGGTAGAATTGTGATACCTAGAAGATTCAAAAACATTCTTGCAAGTATTTAATAAGTTTACTTTATCTGTAGCAATACTGCAGCATCAATACAAAGTTTGGTTGCATTTAATCCAGTTTAGTTTGTTCCAGGGTACAGTTTCTCTCAAAAGACTGGTCTAAGTGGAGTGTCATGTGATGCCATGGGTGACAGATGTCAAGGTCCAAAGACATGGACCCACCTCTCATAATCATCATAAACATAAGCTTACTTGATATATCGATACTATCAAGTCAGGTCCAGCTGCAAACAACAAAGATCCTAGATCTGCCATAGCGTAATATGCCTGCAGATCAGGTTCTATGTTGTTTGTTCTACTTATCACTCCTAACAAACAGCACAGATCCAGATTTGATGGTGTATTAAGCAATGGCAGATCTGGGTCTGTGCAGTTTGAAGTTGGACTCATCCTTAAAAGTGAGTATAGATGGTAGATAGAATACTGGTACATTTCTGCAATTAAATTACTATTTAATTTGTGAAGACCAATCAGAGCTCCAGTGTACCATCATTACTCATCTTGTTATTCCTATATGAAAAAAATTTCTCTTGGACATCTAGTTATTCCTCTATGAAAATAATTCCTCTTGGACATCTGGTTATTCCTATAAGAAAATAATTCCTCTTGGACATCTAGTTATTACTGTATGAAAATAATTCCTTTTGGACATCTGGTTATTCCTATATGAAAATAATTCCTCTTGGACATCTGGTTATTCCTATATGAAAATAATTCCTCTTGGACATCTAGTTATGCCTGTATGAAAATAATTCCTTTTGGACATCTAGTTATTTCTCTATGAAAATAATTCCTCTTGGACACCTGGTTATTCCTGTATGAAAATAATTCCTCTTGGACATCTGGTTATTCCTACATGAAAATAATTCCTCTTGGACATCTGGTTATTCCTATATGAAATAATTCCTCTTGGACATCTAGTTATGCCTGTATGAAAATAATTCCTCTTGGACATCTAGTTATTCCTGTATGAAAAAAATTCCTCTTGGACATCTAGTTATTCCTCTATGAAAATAATTCCTCTTGGACATCTAGTTATGCCTGTATGGAAAAAAATTCCTCTTGGACATCTAGTTATTCCTCTATGAAAATAATTCCTCATGGACATCTAGTTATGCCTGTATGAAAATAATTCCTCTTGGACATCTGGTTATTCCTCTATGAAAATAATTCCTTTTGGACATCTAGTTATTCCTGTATGGAAAAAATTCCTCTTGGACATCTAGTTATGCCTGTATGAAAATAATTCCTCTTGGACATCTAGTTATTCCTCTTTGAAAATAATTCCTTTTGGACATCTAGTTATTCCTGTATGGAAAAAATTCCTCTTGGACATCTAGTTATTCCTATATGAAAATAATTCCTCTTGGACATCTAGTTATTACTATCTGAAAATAATTCCTCTTGGACATCTAGTATGGTCTCCACAGTGGTCATCTTGAATATCTTACTGCTACTCTTCAGTACTAAATTGTGACTAAATGACTTTCTATGATGTCAAGTTGGTCCTAATTGAAAATGGTATTGAATATAATGTCCAATATGGCCACTGGTACAACTCTATGGTCTTAAACTAAGTAACAGAAAGGATCAAAACAACAAGTTTAGAAAAATCAACAACTAAATTATTTCTCTAAGTTACAAAGTCAAAAGTTAAGAAGAACTTGTTGTTGTTGTTGTTGTAGGGTTTAATGCCATTTTTCAGCACAAGATAGACTATACATGGCAGCCAGTATTAATGGTGGAGGAAGAACCTGGAAAAACCCGGAAAGAACCACTGACCCACGAGAAGCTACTGGCAAGCTTTCTCACATAACCACATTAGCCGAATCCGAGACTCGAACCAACGCAGACAGTGGTGAGATGGCAGTGTTCTGAATGAATTTATATATTGAATGTGCCAATTTACCAATGGTCTTGAATAGATTGATGTACCAACAGTCTTGGTGTTCAGTTCCAGAATGTCTTTGGATAAATTCACAATAATCACAAAAGAGTGTTTTAGTCCCCAAAAAAATGATGAGCATTTTGTAATTTCAGTGAATAATTTAAATAAATGATTCCTCTTAAATTATACCTGAACACAACAGTAAATGATTCCACAGATTGAATTTACAACAGGAATGAACAATTTTGTTTCCCATGCCATTTATACAAAAACCTAAGTCACAATAAAATGACCAGGATATGGGTCAAAAGTTCTCTTCCAGAAAAATCAAAGTTTGTCAAAAAGGATTGACCTTGAAATCAAATATCAGTAAACAACTTATTTATAACTTACAGACAAGGCAAATATCAGGTACACAAAACCTCTATCCTTAATGATGAACAAAGGTCAAGCACACAATATCAATACATAACACTAACCACAACAGCCATCTATAAAGCCATATCACTTCTCTTAAACAAAGTAATACTAACATGGGGTTTTCACTAAAAGACTACATGGGGTTTTCGCTAAAAGACTTGTCCATTTATAATATCTTGTTGGTTCTTATATAGAATGGTGCTGATCTGTCATCCAGTATGGTCACCATGGCAGCCATTTTGAAAAGCTTGTTAATGCTAACCCATCTGAACTGAAAGTCATATCATTATGGACTTTTCATCAGAAGACTTCTGGTGTCTAGTTGATGATGTGTAGAAATTTTGCTGATGTGATATCCTGTGTGAAAATCTTATAATTATTGGTCCCAGATCAAAAGTCATATTGATATTGGATTTTCAGCAAAGATTTCTTATGGTATCTAGTTGGTACTGAACTGAAATATTGCCAATGACATAGGATTTTCACCAAAGATTTCTTATGATATCTAGTTGGTACTGAATTGAAATATTGCTAGTGAGACATTAGGTATTTGCACCATGTCATCCATCTTGAAAATCCTATTATTGATGTTCCTTCTAAATGGAATATCATATTGATGTCAGGTTAACTAATTCATTATTAAAGTTTAATCATTATATCTGCTTTGTCCTGAATGAAAATGAAAATCTGACCTCGAATGTAGCTCTCATGATGAACATATTGAAATCTTGTCACTGATTATGTTCAGTGGGTTGTAACAGTATGGTGTTTTCACCAAAAGTCTACTAACTATGTAATATTTGTACTGGATGAAAATATTAAGGACCTTGCATCCAGTGTGACTGTCATACTGGTTAATTTGACAATTTTGTTGATCAAGAATATCAGAGATGGTTTGAACACTCAGCAGTTATTTTGAATTCCTGTGTAATTCTTTCTGGAAAGCAGAGCATCATTCCCTTCTAGGGACTCCTGTCTGTGCCAGTGTCCTTTCCAGAACTGGGCAAATCGCACTTTGTCATTCTACTTGAAACAACACGACTTAATAAGCAATTAACTTTAAGTTTAGGCATTAATACTAATTTATGGTAATTTTCATTTAGGCATTAATGCTAATTTATGGTAATTTTCATTTTATGCATTAATACTAATTTATGGTATTTTTCATTTTAGGCATTAATGCTAATTTATGGTAATTTTCATTTAGGCATTAATGTTAATTTATGGTAATTTTCATTTTAGGCATTAATACTAATTTATGGTAATTTTCATTTTAAGCATTAATGCTACTTTATTTTGAAAGCAAGTAACATTCTTCACTGGTTAGCAAATGTTCAGGAAAATCAGAAAATCATAAAATATTTTGGACAACAGAAGGATGCAAAAACAGTTGAATGACTCCGTGAGTGGAGCGATACCAGTTTTGCAAATGTCAGTCAACTGAATGATATTACACCCACTTGGGACTCTTGTTAGTGCATATTTTACTTGATTAAATATTTATTTTCAGTCTCACAATTTGTTTACCAAATTAAACGATACAAGATTGTCCACTTTCAAAAAACGGGGGGGGGGGGGGGGGGTGAGGGTGCAACTTGTACAAATTTTCTTGCATTACAGTTCTACAAAATTTAGCCAACTTGTGAGATGGATGGATGTATCATAAATCATGGAAACAGATGGATGAACAATCCTATCACCAAACAATCCTATCTAATAAGTAATTTGTGTTTTTATATTTGATGTCAGAGATGGATGGATGGATGCTTTTCCATCGACTGGTAGCATCGTCACTCGATATGAGAGTATGCCCTCGTGATTATCTCACCTTTCCGACACTTGTTTATTTTCAAAATCTCTTTCCAAATTTAAGCCATCTGTAGTTGTGGAGTTCCTAAATTTAGACTTGCTTTATATTAAAAAAAACACACCAAAGAAACAAAACAAACAGCAATGATGATCGGTTGAAATACAATATTTTGATCCAGGGTACAGCAGACCACATTTAACTGTCTAATGCACACTCGGCTGGGATTGACACAAACCTATATGTGTGGCGTGGATCATTTATATTATAACTAACACATTCCTTGATCTGCCAGCACGGTGTGCATGGAGAATTCTTAGTATACAGTACGTGCCGTTTTGTGCATGTTTTACTGGGACACGTATATCACTTTCATTTATGATGAATGTATTACTAGTGGTTTTACAGCCTAATCAATTCCTGTGCGGTTGTGTCCTGTTTCATCAGTTGACATATTTTTACACCACTGTCTAGACAGAGAATTCTTGCGTGAATAGGATATATCAATTGAAGACCTATGACCTATTTCCACTCCTGTAGGCAAGAGGAAATGCACACTGTATGCAGTCATTATTTTAGTCGAGGCTCTAGTGGGGAAAGTCATAACTGCTAATAGCATTGTTAGTGGGAAAAATAAGTTCAATTCAAACGAATGAACTTTCAAACCTGGTGTGCTTTTAATATAAATATGCAAGACACGTTTGGAAAGAAACAAATGTTTGTGTTAAATCTCCGCCCAAACTGACAAAACATGCACAATTTTCTAATTGGTTGAATTTATCTCACATTTCAAGATGTTGAAGAACCCCTCTCACAAACTGACCCCAAACCCGTGTTTTGCTGCCCATTTTTAGAACACCTACATGTTTTAAGGAATCAACCATTTAATTGGGAGTGGGGACAGGATTTTTTGTTTTGTGTCTGTAGAAAAATAATTTTGTTTTCAGTAATATAATGGCAACGATATGATCATTGCTTATGATTTAATTATAGCAAAATTATATTTTTTGCTATTTAAGGGCTAAATATTTTTCCCAAAAAATTATACTAAAAAAATTCAGTGCCCCCAAAAAATGAAATGATTTGTCCCTACTCCATCACCATCTTCAGACAATTCGCCATTCAGCCAAGAGTCAGTTGAAGAATGTAAAGATTTAGGACATTTTTTTTTCCAGAAACAAAACAACAACAAAATGTGTCTACAATTTCTTTGTGCATCTTGGAAAAGGGTGATTGACCTTAAATTTTCATATTAATAGGCTTCTCGTGAAAATAACTTGGTTACCAGGACGACGGTTGAGTGGCATACCAATTAACTGGTTTGGTTGATCAGTGGTAACTTTTTAGCACTGGATCAACATGTCATTGCACTTTGATCGATTGTAACATTTTCAGTTTGACAGCAAATGACGTAGTAAATAATAAACCCGCAAAAATCCTCAAGATATTCAGTATCATTTTGTTATTTGAAACAACTTGCATAATTTCAGGAAATAGTTGCAGATATTTAAAATTGAATTTTTTTTAATAGGTTTAATTCATCATTGTTTCATTCTAACTCTTCAAATGTTTCCTTTTATTAAACTTAAATAAGTGAATAGAATGCATAGAAAGTCATTTTTCTTTAACATAGAAGGAACAAATAATCAGAAAAATATCAGTAAAATAATCACGACATTATTATTATTATTATTATTATTATTTGTTTTACAGAACTGGTCATATTTTTTTTTACTGCCGTTGTGAGAAATATTTTGATTGAGGTAAACAGTACCACTGCCACCAATGTTGACTGTTGTTATGATTATTGTGTTGATTATGTGTTTTTTACTTTTGAAGTTAAGTAACTTTGGAAATACACACTTAACTTTCAAAGCAATAATACCTGCAATAATATTTCTATGCCATGCCCAGTCCAAAGTGAACACCATTCTCCAATTAGTAGTCTTGGTTACCATCATTTGGAATATTTTCCTTCTGTTCCTTTGTCTTCATGTGGTTATTACAAGTCTGGGCTCTCAACAATTTTCACCTTTGACATTGTCTTTTTTGTCATAATTGTAGTAAATAATGAGTGTTGTATTTGATTTTTTTTCTCCATAGTAATTTTCTTGTCGCTTTCTTTTCATTCATTTTGAGGAGTTTAATATATTTGTGAGTGATGCCTTGCTTCAGTTTTATATATCACCTAACTAGTAACTGGTGTTAGGGAAAGTATTACTGACCCCAAATTTGTTCCCTTTTTTGTTTTTTTGCATTGTCTTTATGATTTTCAGCATGCCATAAAGAGTTGGCACAGGAAGCCATAAAGAAGATGGAAGAACAAACTTGGTTCCTTCTCTTCTTCACATGGAGACCCCTCCATTCCCAAGAGGGGTAATTGGTACTTCCCATTTTGGGGATGTCACCTACTCCCATAAGGAAGGATCTATGGCATAGTCATGTACAATGACACTTTCTGGTGTGAGGAAGCGTCCACAATATGTCTTCAAGTTTTGCCTTCCTGGCACAAGGGAAACACAGCCATCTTCTTACAGGTGGATGTGTGTTAAAATTGAAATCTCATTCATCAGATGTGATTTCCCTGAATGGATACTCTTTGATGAGATAACCATAACCTGACCATTCATTTTGGCTGGTCACCATGCCTTGTTACCTGTTAATTGGTGAGGTGGTATGTACTTCACCAGTTGCTAGGTAAAATTGTCACCAGGTAAAGCAAAAAGTACTGGTCACTGTGCAACATTTGCCAGGCATCAGTAAGGGGACAAGTATTGGTCACCAGGTAGCTGTCCCTGGGCACTTGGCACCACACATTTGGTTTAGACCAATCACTAATAAAGGGAATGGGTCAGGTCATTACCTAACTCCCTTATGTTTCTATTCAATACCTACAGGGTTTGGACATGCAGGCTTTGATTTACCAGCTAGGTAAACGGATTGACACCCACTTGTCTTTGCACAATAACATTACTCTTTGATCACATGTTCTGGCCAGACTTTATGAATGGCTTCCACTTTGTAGTAAGGAATAAATGTACTGACTTTGGGGTCCAGAGGTCAAGGTCACTGACCGAATTGTAACACCTCACATTTTTCGTGGATGGTTAGTTCATTGGGTAAGAATTAAACATATGGACTTAAAATCAAAAGGTTGCAGGTAAAAGTCACCTTGACACAAGCAGTGAAATAATTTCTGTAAAAAAATACAAATTACAAACCACAAAAGCTGGCCAAACTTTTTGGGTGGCTTGCTGTGATAGAATGGCAGCATCATATTGATGTTAGGGTTAAAACTCCAAGGTCAGGGTTACAAGAACTTAAAAAAATAATTGGTTTCAACATGATAATTGGTGTTGAACAGCTTGTTTTTGAACAGACCCAATAAATGATTTTTATCTGATGTAATGAAGGAACTGCAGCAATTTGGGCCTTAATAGGATGGATTGGTAGTTGAGATATTGCATTAGTGC
Organism: Sinohyriopsis cumingii; assembly: GCA_028554795.2. Classification (NCBI taxonomy): domain Eukaryota; kingdom Metazoa; phylum Mollusca; class Bivalvia; order Unionida; family Unionidae; genus Sinohyriopsis; species Sinohyriopsis cumingii. Next base: position 52,859,997 of record CM068838.1, read on the forward strand.
CCTATTGTCACATTAAATGTAAAAAGGAGGAAATTTGACAGAATGGTGCTCCTTACTCATTTGCACCTTCTCAGATGGCATGTTATACATTGTCCATCCATCCATCCATCCATCATCATAGGTTTGCTATTGCTACCCTGAAACTACTTCAACTTTGTATACATTTATCCCAAGGTGTCGTTGGTCCTAAATGAAAATGGTGCCTCTTGGACATCTAGTATGTCATTTTTACCTATTGGTCAATAATCTCAGGGTTAACAATTCCTTACTAGTGGCTACATGGAGGACTATTAAACAAGGTACTTGCTGTGTCTTGTAGGAGTGCTAGACAGTTTCCTTAACACAGCTAACCCTGTAGTTTTGTGTGGATTGCCATGAATCTTGAAAAATATTATATGTCAGCAAATCAGTTTAGTCCTGCCTTTTGTTTTTACAGTTACTACCCTTTTTGTCTTGCAGCCAAATCTGCTGTATGACACAACCACTTTATCTCAAGTAGAAGTAATCCCGCAGTTTTTCCTTGATTGCCATGAAAGTTTGTCAATATTATTGTCAGTGCCTGAAGAAATCACTATGTTACTGTAAAGATTTTGCCCTTGTTAGAGCTGAATGCAGTGTATGACATAATTTTGTTAGAGCAACTGGTCCTGGAGTTTTGGATGAGTTGTCATCAAATTTTGGAAACGTTATTGTCATTACCAGAATATGCCTATATTGATTGATCACTACACCCACAATATTTGTGGGTTTTTTTCCTTTCTTTGAGAAACTTTTTATTATATTTTTTTGTCTTTATGGTTGTGATCTAAAGGTAAATATATTGAAAAATGTTGCTACAATGAATTTTGTACGAGTTTTTGGCATTTTTTCTCACAGCTGGATGGGTTAAGAATATAAACCTTGCAAATACAGCCACTAGCAGTTTTAATAAACTAGGGGTAGGGGTGGAATGTGGCAGAGGTGGACATATGATACGAGGAAACTTAATATTCGTCTAGTTGGTCTGAAATTGTCAAAGGCAAGGTAACTGACTCTTTTTGGAAAATGCTGTCTTTATAGTCAGGCATGTGCTGGTGCCTTCATTTTGTGGAATATTAAATGGGATGGGCATATAATTGGAAAATTAAATAATATTTACCAAACTGAACCTGTAGTGCTATCAGGATCAAACGAGGTGACACATAGGTCATCTGACTGGTCAGTCTTCAGTGATGTTACAGGATACAAGTTGAGTTAAGCAGGGTGGGTGAGTGTGTGATCCCTAAGGGTACTACAGGTTCAGTGAAATTATGATCAAACTGCAACCTGTTATGTATCATTTAATTTTCCAGTTTCACTGAACCTTTTCTACCCTAAGGGACCTCATGGGATGTTTAGAGTATATCCTGTGACAGAAGCATATTAGGGTGAAAAGGCGAATTGCTGTACATCAATAACCATGAGAATTTATTATGCAAATTCAAATGAACATGATAAATGCATGTAATTGATTTACATATTAGTGGGTTGAAGTTGAGTCAAACATTTTTTGTTGAATGTCAAGTCAGATGTGATAGGTTTCTGATAGCCTTGCAGCAACCAGCCATTTTTTGATGTTAGCCACAGGTACTGTCCTAGAAAAAGTAGCGCTATTGAATGCCATTCTTGTACAGTGTAAAGTCAATATCAATATTGATGGCAGCAGCATGCAAAGTGGATTTTAGCCATCTTGAAATAGTATCCCTTTCACTTCCCAAAAGGGGCCCCGAGTGGCAGAGTGGTCTAAAGCACTCACTCTTATGGATCATTGCTGTCTCACCTCTATCTGTGTGGGTTCAAGACTCAGATTTGGCCAATGTGGATATGTGAGAAAGCTTGCCAGTAGCTTCTCATGGGTCAGTGGTTCTTTCTGGGTTTTCCCAGGTTCTTTCTCCACCACTAATACTGGCTGCCATGTATAGCCTATCTTGTGCTGAAAAATGGCATTTAACCATATAACAACAAAAACACTGCCCCAAAAGGGGCCTGGAAACTAAAAATGTATGGTTTTATTATTCCTAATACTGTTTGCCCTATCTAAATATCACAGTGAGTGAATGTTTAAAGTTGTCTGTCCGGTGCATAAGTTGCTTTTCAGATTTCACCCAAATGATTTCCTGCACAGGATTGCTTAAGATTGCATGTTACAAAGATAACTCTGTTCTTCTTTGTATCTAAATTTCTAGGATCTAAGAAATGAAAGATTTGGCCAGAAAGATACGCCAGACTACCTTCTTGGGTAAATTAGGTTTCTTGTTAAACACTCAATCTCATAAAACATCCAAGCAATATGTGTGTTGCAAATAATTTGAGCCATCTGAAACACTTGAAATGAGCTAATAGCAGATCTGACTGTATTGATAGCACTGTATCCTTATTCATTATGAAAGATCATAACTAAGAATTCCGAAACAAAATGTACCAATTAGCAAAATGGATAGATCTGATTTTGCTCATAAAGGCATAGCAATCACTGTTTGATATTGTAATTGTTGACTATCTCCAAGTGGAACATAAAATATTATAAAATGAGGCAAGTTTATGTTTTCCATAGCCTTCCTGATAGCCAAATGACTTCCAAGTGGAGCTTCTTTGGTGGATGCATTATAGTGAGGTTCTGGGGAACATACAGAATCTTGGAGGTTCTGGGCAGTATGGTCTGACACAAAAGACATTAAGCTGGGGAACATGACTGTATTAAAGTTTAATGCTACCATCACATGTCCAATGAAATCCTTAGCATCATGAAAAATGTACAAGAATGGTTTCAAAATATTCTTTATTAATCAGATCTAAATGCTTTCCCCATCCTTTTTATAATCAATCTTTCTTTTTGATGTCTTGTGTTTAATGTTACTAAATTCACTGACAGTTTTGATGTCTTGTGTTTAACATTACTAAATTCACTGACATTTTTGATGTCTTGTGTTTAACATTACTAAATTCACTGACAGTTTTGATGTCTTGTGTTTAACATGACTAAATGCACTGACAGTTTTGATGTCTTGTGTTTAACATGACTAAATTCATTGACAGTTTTGATGTCTTGTGTTTAACATGACTAAATTCATTGACAGTTTTGATGTCTTGTGTTTAACATGACTAAATTCACTGACAGTTTTGATGTCTTGTGTTTAACATGACTAAATTCACTGACAGTTTTGATGTCTTGTGTTTAACATGACTAAATTCACTGACAGTTTTGATGTCTTGTGTTTAACATGACTAAATTCACTGACAGTTTTGATGTCTTGTGTTTAACATGACTAAATTCACTGACAGTTTTGTGCAACTAGAGCAATATGTAATACACATCACTGAAAATTTGTCCCCTTTATGTCCCCATCAATCAAATCAAAAATTGAATAATTTTGGAAGGATTGTTTTTTATATACATAAGTCAATGATGCCATAGTTATTGTGTATCACATGTAACCTGTCAACAGAATACAGTGCTCCCTCACTGTAAGGCCCCTCATTATATCACCATTCTTGTTAAACATTGATATGGCCTTTGATACTATATTAAGTGGTAGTAAAATTATATGTATTTCATTTAAAGGTGGTATCGGTATAAGATTGTATACTCAATGGCTTTTTTGGACAGCATTATATAATGTGAGTACTTATGTGTTTCATTATAAGGCAGTTTTACTATATGGGTAAACTATGGTGCCCATGAACAGTGTTATAATGAGGGAGTACTGTATGATGGGTTTCATTGTAAGGCAGTTTTACTGCAGTATGTGGGGTAAACTCTTGTGAATTGTGTTATAATGTGGGAGTACTGTATACTGCTTCTTCTTCACAAGGCTGGTGATGGTGGCCTTAAAAGTGATGTGTCATTTGTAATGGGGCTTCTCTGAAAGATGCTTCCAAAAGGATGTCAAGGTCATCTGAAAAAGTAAAGAATATATAAGTTCTAACGATGTACAAGTCATAAATCAAGAACTAAAAGTGAAATAAATTCACTATGAGCAACTGTGCAAAGAATTGTATCTGACATGTCATGGTGTGTCACAAAAGATATTATATTTGACTCTCAAACCCTCCACTGGTCCCCACCACACACATCTGGGTTATAAAAACAGGATCTCCAATAAATGTTTTTTTTTTTAAAAGAATAGAGAGAGAGATTTTTTGACATCATGATCTATGTCATATATGAAATGAAAGGGATTAATAAGCACTGTAAATAAAGCCTTGTGGATGTAATCATGAAAAGTAAAACATAGTCATATATGCAATGAAAGGGATAAATAAACACTGTAAATAAAGCCCTATGGATGTAATCATGAAAAGTAAAACATAGTGATATATGCAATAAAAGGGATAAATAAGCACTGTAAATAAAGCCCTGTGGATGTAATCATGAAAAGTAAAACATAGTCATATATGCAATGAAAGGGATAAATAAGCACTGTAAATAAAGCCCTGTGGATGTAATCATAAAAAGTAAAACATAGTCATATATGCAATGAAAGGGATAAATAAGCACTGTAAATAAAGCCCTATGGATGTAATCATGAAAAGTAAAACATAGTCATATATGCAGTGAAAGGGATAAATAAGCACTGTAAATAAAGCCCTGTGGATGTAATCATGAAAAGTAAAACATAGTCATATATGCAATGAAAGGGATAAATAAGCACTGTAAATAAAGCCCTATGGATGTAATCATGAAAAGTAAAACATAGTCATATATGCAGTGAAAGGGATAAATAAGCACTGTAAATAAAGCCCTATGGATGTAATCATGAAAAGTAAAACAGTCATAAATGAAATGAAAGGGATACATAAGCACTGTAAATAAAGCCCTGTGGATGTAATCATGAAAAGTAAAACATAGTCATACATGCAATGAAAGGGATAAATAAGCACTGTAAATAAAGCCCTATGGATGTAATCATGAAAAGTAAAACAATCATATATGCAGTGAAAGGGATAAATTATACTGTAAATAAAGCCCTATGGATGTAATCATGAAAAGTAAAACATAGTCATATATGCAATGAAAGGGATACATAAGCACTGTAAATAAAGCCCTGTGGATGTAATCATGAAAAGTAAAACATAGTCATATATGCAATGAAAGGGATAAATAAGCACTGTAAATAAAGCCCTGTGGATGTAATCATGAAAAGTAAAACATAGTCATATATGCAATGAAAGGGATAAATAAGCACTGTAAATAAAGCCCTGTGGATGTAATCATGAAAAGTAAAACATAGTCATATATGCAGTGAAAGGGATAAATAAGCACTGTAAATAAAGCCCTGTGGATGTAATCATGAAAAGTAAAACATAGTCATATATGCAATGAAAGGGATAAATAAGCACTGTAAATAAAGCCCTGTGGATGTAATCATGAAAAGTAAAACATAGTCATAAATGAAATGAAAGGGATACATAAGCACTGTAAATAAAGCCCTGTGGATGTTGTTGTTGTTGTTGTTGTTGTGGGGTTTAACGCCATTTTTCAGCACGATAGGCTATACATGGCGGCCAGTATTAATGGTGGAGGAAGAACCCGAAAAACCCCGGAAAGAACCACCGACCCACGAGAAGCTACTGGCAAGCTTTCTCACATGCCCACATTGGCTGAATCTTAGACTCGAACCGCCGCAGACAGAGGTGAGATGGCAGTGATCCGTAACGAAGAGCGCTTTAGACCACTCGGCCACTCGGGGCCCCCCCTGTGGATGTAATCATGAAAAGTAAAACATAGTCATACATGCAATGAAAGGCATAAATAAGCACTGTAAATAAAGCCCTATGGATGTAATCATGAAAAGTAAAACAATCATATATGCAGTGAAAGGGATAAATTATACTGTAAATAAAGCCCTATGGATGTAATCATGAAAAGTAAAACAGTCATATATGCAATGAAAGGGATAAATAAGCACTGTAAATAAAGCCCTGTGGATGTAATCATGAAAAGTAAAACATAGTCATAAATGAAATGAAAGGGATAAATAAGCACTGTAAATAAAGCCCTGTGGATGTAATCATGAAAAGTAAAACATAGTCATAAATGAAATGAAAGGGGTAAATAAGCATTGTAAATAAAGCCCTATGGATGTAATCATGAAAAGTAAAACATAGTCATATATGCAGTGAAAGGGATAAATTATACTGTAAATAAAGCCCTGTGGATGTAATCATGAAAAGTAAAACATAGTCATATATGCAGTGAAAGGGATACATAAGCACTGTAAATAAAGCCCTGTGGATGTAATCATGAAAAGTAAAACATAGTCATATATGCAATGAAAGGGATCAATAAGCACTGTAAATAAAGCCCTATGGATGTAATCATGAAAAGTAAAACATAGTCATATATGCAGCGAAAGGGATAAATAAGCACTGTAAATAAAGCCCTGTGGATGTAATCATGAAAAGTAAAACATAGTTAGAATGACAAGTTAGAGCAGCAGTAAATGATTTCCTTTCAAAAGGCAAAATGTCAAAACATATTCTTTTGCCTACCATCATGAATGACAAGTTTTGGCATGATACCTAGTTTGGCCATTGCACAGTAATGATCATTTTCATGGATATAATATTTTTAGTAGATCATCAGAGAACAATACCATACAATCTCTAATGAATAAAAAGATTAACACAAAAATATAACTTACACAGCTTCAAACCCTCCAACCATCCAGTGAACAATCGATTGCAGCAAAAGCTGCATCAGCAGATTAGTGCTGTTTTCTGCAGTCTATCAAATAGCGACAAATTTCAAGTACTCCTGTCTACCAAAAAGTGACATTTCAAATACTCTAGTCTAACAATTGGTGACAAATTAAAAGTACTCCACAGTCCAGCAAATAGTGATAAATTAAAAGTACTCTACAGTCTAGCAAAAAGTGACAAACATTACACTGCAATCCAGCAAATATTGGCAAATTAAAAGTACTCCACAGTCCAGCAAATGGTGATAAATTAAAAGTACTCTACAGAAACTATCAAGGATATATCAAATGCACAAAACTTAGTTATTTTATTAATAAATTTATCATTTCTAACCTGATTGTCACCAGGGGATCAGAAACACTGTTAACTTGTTGGCATTTCAAATCATCTTGGAGTTTCTATAGTAATACAGTTGCTGTATTTGCATGGGCGAGTTTATGTATTCAAGCAACAGTTTTGCTTTAGTACATTGTCTTTGATAATCTCAGTAAGTCTGTACATTTTGGAATTAAATCTCTTTGAACATATGTATACAAGAGCTCCTCCTTTTTTATTTGTTAAAATTTTTTAGGTATATTAAAACTAGACATTGCGAATACTGGATGCAGACACAGTTTTGACTTAAATGGACTGTTTTAGAAAACAGAAAAGGACAGTGAGCTATCTGCTTGCCTACATTGAGAGCTTCTGTTTGGATTGAACGTCAACAAGTTGCCAGTTTTAGGGACCCCTGGTGACAGTTAAGTTAGAACATATACATTTATGAATGAAATGACTAACTTTTGTGCATATTTAATATCCTTGATGCTTTTCATTTTAAAATCATTAGTGGGGTATGAACAAATGGGGTTGTGTGCCAGTACTATATTATGGCCACCATGACAGTTTTCTTGAAAATCTTTTTATGATTATTTCTGAATGGATGGTCAATATTGAAATGGATTATACATTAAAAAGACTTCTTATCTAGTAGCTCTAGTAGGACTTCTTATCTAGTAGATCTAGTAGGACTTATCTAGTAGGTCTAGTAGGACTTCTTATCCAGTAGGTCTAGTAGGACTTCTTATCTGGTAGGTCTAGTAGGACTTCTAATCTAGTAGGTCTAGTAGGACTTCTTATCTAGTAGATCTAGTAGGACTTCTTATCCAGTAGGTCTAGTAGGACTTATTATCTAGTAGATCTAGTAGGACTTATTATCTAGTAGGTCTAAAATGAAAAGCATGCTGATCTTAAATAAAATCTTCTTGCCCTTGTGGCCATGGTGAAAACATTATCACTTGAGAATTTCAGATAGGGTTCCAGTTTTTTGTAATTAAGTAGCAGAGATGGAAATTCATTTTTCTAAGTATGGCATCAGTGCCTTACACTTGTTCTTCTTTTATGGGAAATTAGTGACGATACTTTTTCCCAGTTTTTGTGCAATTGCTCATACAATTTCAGCATGGATTTTTTTAAGATAATGCACACCATCCTATACATTTTAACTTGATTTTGAATTGCTTGGAATTTACATATGTAAAATTTCATTATTTCAAAAAGTGAATTACTCCAAAATTTCACAAGCAGTCCTTAAATCCTGATTTGCCATTGTGTACTACACAGTAACAGGTATGGAAGAGACCTATTCAGTTTGGGGTCAAAAGGCCAGAGGTCAAGATCACTAAGGCTCAAAGTTTGGGGTCAAAAGGCCAGAGGTCAAGATCACTAAGGCTCAAAGTTTGGGGTGAAAAGGTCCGAGGTCAAGAGCACTAAGGCTCAAAGAAAGATGGATTTTACTGAACTTTTGTTCTAGACTAAGTTCCTCAAACAAATTTTGCGTAAGGCTTGTACTTAAGGGAATAAAGAAACCTGTGGATTGTGGTTTCTGCAACCATGAAGAATCTTGAATTTGTGAATAAGTTTTGGTTTTGATTTTTTTGTGGGGGTTGGGTGATGGTCAAGAGGCCAAGAAACAATGTTAGACTAACAAAAAACAATGCCATTTTCTGCGAAAGCTCTTAAGTTCTATGCCATATGTTGAAGGTAAACATTTTAGATACCTTATATTTAAGACAAGCAAGATACTTATTGATTTTGGGGCAAAAGAGCAAAAGGTCACGGTCAAAGTGATTACAAGAAGGACAACTGTTTCCACAAATAACTGAAGTGCTGTGTCATAACATGTGACCTGCATTTTTGGAGGGCATAAATTTGAGACACTTAAGGTACCTATACATTTTGGTGTGAATATGTCAAAGGTCAAGGCCAACTAGATCAAAAGCAGAAAAACATGCTGCAAAATAACTTGATTGATGTTCCTTTTACCTAAACCAAATGGCTTGCATTTGTGATAAGGAAGACACACTGATAAGGTGGGTCATACCATTTAATTTTGCTAGGCAACATCACTTTTTGACAGTGACATATTACAGGAGTTAAACGGAGATTTTTTGTACCTGATTATCTGACCAATTATAGAGGATTTTACATAAAAGAAATATGATAATAGTGTTTATCATATAGAAGGCATATACCATGTAATTCACAGTACTTGTGTTTGTAAGTGTTCAGACCAGTCATTAGCTCTCCATTTTGAATCTGTTTCCAGTCAGTATCAGCTATCATTTCTTGTACTGTACAAAATTTTCTGCATATATACATGCAGGTTTTATTGCTTTCTTTAATTGCCCCTCTTTTGCAGAAGAGCGACTATTTCAACCTCAGTTTTTGGGTGTGGGTGTGTGAGTGGGTTGTCAGTCGAGTGTATGTGTTTAACTTAGCATTATCAGTTACATAATGAAAGACTAATCTCTCATTCAAAGTATATATTTGTTCTATTCCACCCACCTGAACATTTTATGCTAATAAACTTACCTTATAACAGGGATGCATTTAGAAGTAATTTTTACAAGCGGAGATTTGTAACATTTGAGTGATCAAATCATGAATGACATTTTGGAATCAATCTGTAATTTTGGGGGTTCTTTTTTTAGTACATGATAGGTCATACATAATGTCCAGCACATTTGAAGAGCCTCAAAAGACCCTATTGAAAAACTACCAACCCACAGGAAGCTACTTCGGCAAGCTTTCTCACATACTCACATTAGTCAAAACAAGACTCAAATGCACGTCCAGATATGGGCCCCTTTGTTGAATCAGTCTGAGATCCAATTATATTCCCAGACAAAATACAGGTACCGTATATACTCGATTATAAGTCCAGTCCAACTGCAAACAACAAAGACCCTGATTTGTCACAACATAATGCACTGGCAGAGCTGGGTCGTGTTATTTTGTTCCTTCTGGTTACTCCTAATGAACTGCAGTTAAACAGATCTGCTGTTACGTGATGTGACAACAGATCTGGATCTGTACATTTGCAGTTGGACTCTACCTATAATCATATACCTGGTATAGTACTTCCTCTTTATAATGGGGAATATAAATGTAAACTGTTTGAGGTGAGAGAACCTTACAGTGAGTGATGTTCCAATAGTGCTGCATTAAAAAAACCAATAAAAATATATTAAGATATAAAATCCCATCATGATTGGTTCTTATAATCAGAGAACTAAAATAAATAAATAATTTTAAGTAGAAATGATTAAACAAAATTGGATACTTATTGAAATCATGACCATTATAGGACAGATAGCAGTATACTAAGTGACTTAATAATGAGGGACTGCTGTAGTGAAATATCAAGATAATTTCTTATAGACCGTTGCTTGTATTTTTAATATTAACCATACATATTTTCTCATCTGTGTTATAATCCAAGTCCTTCAAAGTGACAGTAATTATTGACCCAGAAATAGCCCTTGTTGTTGGGTTGATAGCATGTATAGATGCAGGGAAAGTGCATGTGTTGTTGATTTTTTGCAGACAGTTTGGAATGTGTTTCTCACCTCTTGGCTTTAGATCCCCAGACTGGTATATTGATTTTTTTTCTGCATGTAAAAACAGCGAATGCACCTTGACTTAGCACACATCATGTATGCAGTTGTACTGAACTGCAGTATTTTATAACCTGAATTGCTGGATTATTATATTGATCATGACCACCATGATTGGCAAGCCTTCTGCATTGATGGGTTACTAGATCTGGGTCATCTATAGGAACAATGGCTACAGGTGGGTTCCATGTAATGTGTTAATTGGTTTTTAAAAATCAGGAAATGTGAATCTTCTTGAAATGAAAGTGGTAATGTTGCCTGGGTTAGGCTGTCTAGGCAAATGAGTCAGATTGACACTGTGAATTGCAGTTGGGAGATGTTGCCTTATGTACTCAATTATTGAAGATTGGAGAGCACAAACAAGAGTTTTGTTAGGAGTTGATGTAATTATTTTGGAATCTGTGGTAATACAGCTGTAAAGTTGACAAAAATTTAAGTAGCATGGAGGTGTGTTGTGTTTTGGGTGTTCTAATATACTGATGCAATTCAACCAAATTGCTGTGCCATCCTGCTATGGCAGGATTTGAATCTGCACCCTTGTCGTATTGAGCATAGTGCACTAACCACTTAGTCATTGTGGCTGTTCAAATTTAGACCTAGTAGGATAGCCAGGTGGCATTTTTGGGAAGACGAGAAGTCTTTATTTCAGATTTTAATGATATCTTCACCTTTTTTACTTTTAAAAGTATCATTTACTTGGAAGGCTTTATCTTCCAAGAGTTGGGGGTGGGGGCATTACTATGATAATTATCTTTTTAAACCACTTTTAGTGGCACCATATGTGTTGACATGCCTTTAAACCCTACATTGACTGAAAGCGTTCAGTGTCCTTTTAAAATGAAACATGGACTCTGTAATTGAAATCCTTGACATTTACTTGGTATGTGATTATGATATGTGATTATGTGTGGAGATAAGTATAAATTAGAAAACAATGTCTCCCTGACTCTAATTGAAAGGTATTATGTGCTACTTAAATCATTCAAATTTCACAAGTACAGCATTTTAGTGAATTATTCAAGGACATTATATTCACCAAAACTGATATGCCAGAGTATTGAGAGTGATTTTTTAAAATGTGGACATAGGTGTAATATTTATAGATTTCTGCTGCATTACAGTATATCAAGACATAAATGTTATATTATGCCAGTTAGACATGTAAAGTTATTAGTGCCTTGCCCAGGGACACACCAAGTGCATTCCTGAACATTTCTTAGAGCTCAGATATGATTTTTAAGTAATGTTTTGAGGACTAAAACTAACTATGGATCATTTGGAATCGCATTATTTTAGTTTCCTTTAATTATAAAGAGACGTATGCTTTAGCACACTGGCAGCACAAAATTGAAGCAAATTGCAGATGGAAAGGAAAATATATTTAGTGGTAGTTATTGATTCTGACACAAAGAGATTATGAAATAGCAAATAGCACCAACTGCTGCCATTGGAAGTGCTAAACAAAAATTTGAGACAAAAAACCCCACAGCATTTCATTTTAAAACAAGATATGCATGGAAGCTAAATATGCAACTGTGGTCAAAGAGGTGTCTAACCATTAGATATTTGCCTGCATCTGTACATTATGATGACTTTACAGCACATGACTTTAAGTTGAATACACCTTTAATGAATATCATCCTAAATCCTCAAAACATTTAATGCTAATATTTTCACCATATACAGTACTTGGGAGTCAATGAATAAGACATACACAAGTGTAGTAGGAGTGGGATTAGACAGGTTCAAGTATAGTAGGAGTTAGCTTCAGTTGTAGTAGGAGTTGGATTAGAGAGGTTCAGGATTAGTAGGAGTTGTATTAGACAGGTTCAGGATTAGTAGGAGTTGGATTAGACAGGTTCAGGATTAGTAGGAGTTGGATTAGACAGGTTCAGGCACAGTAAGAGTTAGGTTCAGTCATAGTAGGAGTTAGATTAGACAGGTTCAGTCATTGGAGGAGTTGGATTAGACAGGTTCAGTCATTGGAGGAGTTGGATTAGACAGGTTCAGTCATTGGATGAGTTGGATTAGACAGGTTCAGTCATTGGAGGAGGCATATTAGGAGCTATACAGCTTTGGATCCATTAAACTTTGTATCAGGGAAAATGAATGGGTCCATTTCAAGCTTTTCTTGATCCAGTGTAACTTGCAGATCTGATATGAAGGGGATTGGTTTGGTGGGACATGAGTCATGTTACATTCAACTTCTGACAGCAGATTGGTTTGGTGGGACATGAGTCATGTTACATTCAACTTCTGACAGCAGATTGGTTTGGTGGGACATGAGTCATTTTACATTCAACTTCTGACAGCAGATTGGTTTGGTGGGACATGAGTCATTTTACATTCAACTTCTGACAGCAGATTGGTTTGGTGGGACATGAGTCATTTTACATTCAACTTCTGACAGCAGATTGGTTTGGTGGGACATGAGTCATTTTACATTCAACTTCTGACAGCAGATTGGTTTGGTGGGACATGAGTCATTTTACATTCAACTTCTGACAGCAGATTGGTTTGGTGGGACATGAGTCATGTTACATTCAACTTCTGACAGCAGATTGGTTTGGTGGGACATGAGTCATGTTACATTCAATTTCTGACAGCAGATTGGTTTGGTGGGACATGAGTCATTTTACATTCAACTTCTGACAGCAGATTGGTTTGGTGGGACATGAGTCATTTTACATTCAACTTCTGACAGCAGATTGGTTCTGGTTCTGCTTGAACATTTATCAGTCTCTTGAACTGAACTACCATCACTATTTCAGTTTGCTAACCCTTTCCAAAGCAAGCTACTTTATGTACTCACTTATAATGCACCTGTTGATCATGGTCTATGCTGTTTCTATTACTTATTACTCCTTACAAACTGCACAGACCCAGATCTATTGACATATTATGTGACAGCAGATCTGGGTCTGGGCAGTTTGTAGTTGGACTTGACTTATAAGCAAGTACAGATGGTGGTTTTGTATTTTGGTGGCATTATTCTCCTGCATTTTACTTGAAATGTACTGTGTTATTTTCAAATACAATTGAATGGACTACAGATGACTGGTCATCAAGGAGATTACAGTTGCATTCTATATTACCAGTGCAGGGGCCCCGAGTGGCCGAGTGGTCTAAAGTGCTCTCCGTTACGGATCACTGCCATCTCACCTCTGTCTTCATAGGTTCGAGTCTCGGATTCGGCCAATGTGGGTGTGTGAGAAAGCTTGCCAGTAGCTTCTCAAGGGTCAGTGGTTCTTTTCGGGGTTTTCCTGGGTTCTTCCTCCACCATTTATACTGGCCACCATGTATAGCCTATCGTGTGCTGAAAAATGGCGTTATACCCTACAACAACAACAACAACATTTACCAATGCCAGCTTTTAAAGATCTGGCTGGGTTTCTGTTCACAAGCTGATGAAGCATTTAGGTGTGAACTGGTCAGACCCCAGGCAAAGGTCACACTCATTTAGTGTCCACATTAAAATTTATATCTAGAACTTGTCACATAGCTGATGCACATGAATAGTATATATATTCCCGGTGGCCTAGTGGTTAGAGCGTCCGCCTCGGATGCGGGAGGTCGTGGGTTCGATCCCCGGCCGAGTCATACCAAAGACTTACAAAAATGGTACTAACAGCTGCCTCGCTTGGCGCTCAGTATTAAGAGGTTAGTGTTAGGACTGGTCGGCCCGGTGTCAGGATAATGTGACTGGGTGGGACATCACGCTACATGTCTGCGGCATGATGCCCCAGTGCTAGACATCACTATAAACTGCCACACTGCAGACATCGTAGCAATATGACTGAAAAATTGTTAAAGCTACGTTAAAAATCAAAATCACACACACACACAGTATATATATTCAAACTGAAAACTTACCATTTCATTGAACCTTCCTACCTTAATAATAGGTGGCTCAAGTACATGAAAAGGCACATCCATTTAAACTAGAAACTTGGCATTATTGATTTTTTGTAGTAGTAGATGGTCAAATAATTCATCTGAAAGGAATAGTCTTAGCATCCAAGATGTTGCTTTACCGCTTAATGCGATCCCTGTTGTCCATAGTGCAAGTTTTGGTGTTGTCCATGGTGCAAGTTTTGGTGTTGTCCATGGTGCAAGTTTATGGTACACTATAACTTTCCATGATTCACATCTTTTCAAAAAGTAAATAAGACCAATCTTAAACCATGTTTCATGACCACAAGCAAAGCATGGACAAACACGATTGGTATGAACCATGTTTCGTTGTTGTTGTTGTTGTTGTTGTTGTGGGGTTTAATGCCATATTTCAGAACATGATAGGCTATGCATGGCGGCCAGTATTAATGGTGGAGGAAGAACCCGGAAAAACCCCGGGAAGAACCACCAACCCACGAGAAGCTACTGGCAAGCTTTCTCACATACCCACATTGGCTGAATCCTAGACTTGAACCCACGCAGACAGAGGTGAGATGGCAGTGATCCGTAACGGAGAGTGCTTTAGACCACTCGGCCACTCGGGGCCCCAACCATGTTTCGTGACCACAAGCAAAGCATGGACAAACATGATTGGTATGAACCATGTTTCATGACCATGAGCAAAGCATGGACAAACATGATTGGTATGAACAATGTTTCATGACCATGAGCAAAGCATGGACAAACACAATTGGTATGAACCATGTTTCATGACCATGAGCAAAGCATGGACAAACACGATTGGTATGAACCATGTTTCATGACCATGAGCAAAGCATGTGGGTTCGAATCCTACTCTTAGACCAGCCTGGGTCAGCTACCATATTGTTTTCTTGTGCAAAGCACTTGACTCATTTGCCATGGCACTAAATAACTACTTGCATTGCTGTGCTGTAAAGTTCCAAACCAAACCAAGCCAAACCATGATTCTTATCCATGCAAAAGGATAATGTTTTGTGACCATGGGCAAAACCAACACTCACTGGCAGTATGTATGTATTTAGGTATTGGCTTTAAATGGCACCTTGGCACAAATGGTATAAAAATATGATTGCACAAAACCTTGAGCTAAACTTACCCTTCAAATACATGTAAACATGAAGAACAACAAGATAAAATATTAAAGATAATGTTATAATTCTGTTAACTCATTAACCCCTGGAGGTTTTTGTCATTTTTGCTGGAAATTCGAGTAGGAAACACATTTTGAAAGCTATTTCTGAACACATCCTAATACATCAACCCAACAGATTTTCCATTAGTCTAATGCCTAGTTGTGTTAGAAACATCGTTTTCCATTGGTTATTTTGCTTGTACATGAGCAGAAGGGTAAAAGTTGGAGTTCCTTTCTTCTTTTTTTGGAGTAACTGTTCCTTTTTTTTTTTTTGCTTAACGGACCCATCATTTTCGTATTGAGACCACTCTTTATGCTGTTGATGATCTAGATAGACTTTATGCTGGTGAAGATCCAGATAGACTTTATGCTGGTGATAATCCTGATAGACTTTATACTGGTGATGATCCAGATAGACTTTATGCTGGTGATAATCCAGATAGACTTTATACTGGTGAAGATCCAGATAGACTTTATGCTGGTGATAATCCAGATAGACTTTATATTGGTGATAATGCAGATAGACTTTATACTGGTGAAGATCCAGATAGACTTTATGCTGGTGATAATCCAAATAGACTTTATACTGGTGATAATCCATATAGACTTTATACTGGTGATAATCCAGATAGACTTTATACTGGTGAAGATCCAGAATGACTTTATGCTGGTGATAATCCAGATAGACTTTATGCTGGTGAAGATCCAGATAGACTTTATGCTGGTGATAATGCAGATAGACTTTATACTGGTGAAGATCCAGATAGACTTTATGCTGGTGATAATCCAGATAGACTTTATGCTGGTGAAGATCCAGATAGACTTTATGCTGGTGATAATCCAGAATGACTTTATACTGGTGATAATCCATATAGACTTTATGCTGGTGAAGATCCAGATAGACTTTATGCTGGTGAAGATCCAGATAGACTTTATACTGGTGACAATCCAGATAGACTTTATGCTGGTGATAATCCAGAATGACTTTATGCTGGTGATAATCCAGATAGACTTTATGCTGGTGGTGATCCAGATAGACTTTATGCTGGTGATAATCCAGATAGACTTTATGCTGGTGATAATCCAGATAGACTTTATGCTGGTGATAATCCATATAGACTTTATGCTGGTGATAATCCAGATAGACTTTATGCTGGTGAAGATCCAGATAGACTTTATGCTGGTGATAATCCATATAGACTTTATGCTGGTGAAGATCCAGATAGACTTTATACTGGTGATAATCCAGGTAGACTTTATGCTGGTGATAATCCATATAGACTTTATGCTGGTGATGATCCAGATAGACTTTATGCTGGTGATAATCCATATAGACTTTATGCTGGTGAAGATCCAGATAGACTTTATGCTGGTGATAATCCAGAATGACTTTATGCTGGTGATAATCCAGATAGACTTTATGCTGGTGATAATCCATATAGACTTTATGCTGGTGAAGATCCAGATAGACTTTATGCTGGTGATAATCCAGATAGACTTTATGCTGGTGATGATCCAGATAGACTTTATGCTGGTGATAATCCAGATAGACTTTATGCTGGTGACAACAACAACATAACTAACTTTGTTCATGACTGTAAGTTGTAAATAGATTGTTTATGTAGCATTTGAGTTAAAGGCCAATCTTGTTTACAGTTAGACTAGTTATTTCCATTACAAATCTTCCCATTTTCTGTTTCGATGTAGGTCAGTTGGAAATCAGCATGGACATTGATTTGATAAATAATCCATCTCTGTTTTAGATTAGTTTGTAATATAAATTCAAGAGGAATTATTTATTTAAATTATTCGTTGGAATTACAGAAGTGCTCATTGACTTTGCATCAATAATACATAACTTTTAATTTTTTGTGAACTCATTCAAAGTCATTATGGATTGCATTATTGTGTATTATCTGGAGATCCAAGACCATTTGAATTCATTTGGATTGTTCCATATTGTTTTACATGTGAAAGGAAATTTAGGATTATTTGAGATTCCATTCATAATACTTTGTCTTTTGGATTTTCATTTTGTATTGTAGAGAAACAAATAACTTATTGATTTTACTTAAACTGTTGGTTTCACTTCTTTCCATTACATATTTTAAGACCTAGAGTCATAACAACTACAGTAGTGACATGTATTGTATATTGTATAACTAATGATATTAAAATATAGTTTTTTGGGAGGTAAAACTAATTTTAATGATGAAATACTTACCTGTTGCTATGGCCAGAATTCTTCCTCCTACCCTGTACTGATATCCCACTAGTTTAGGATGTGTCCTAAAAAGAATAAAGCACAGTCCACACTGATATCCCACTAGTTTATGCCGTGTCCTAAAAAGAATAAAGCACAGTGCACATTGGCAGGGTATCTGCTAGTTGGATGGTAATCTCTTGTACTAAAATATTCGGGGGTGGACAAATTCTCATCATAAGGTTGGGGTATTTTCTGCCTAGAAAAGTAACAGCTATGCAGTTGTAACAGGTAAGTACTACATGATTAAAATTAGTTTTACCTTCCAACAGTAATTGTTATCTTTAAGCACATGGAGGGAATATAATTTACTATTCACAATACAATTGCTGACATTTTTCACAGTTCTCAAAAAATGGACCCCAAGGAAAAAGGTAATACATTATTTTACATCTGGACCAACCACACATCAAAATTCAAACTTTTATTAACACCCTCTATTCAGTGATAAGTTTCATAATGGACAGTTGACCATGGATCAATGTACAGATGAATGGCTGTTTACTGTAACCCGCTTACAAGATGAGTCCAACTGCAAAACTGCACATAGACCCAGATCTTCCATTGCATAATATACTGGTAGATTTGGATCTGTGCAGTTTGTTAGGAATAATCAATAGAACTAACAACATTGACCCTGATCTGCAGGCATGCTATGCTATGGCAGGTCAGGATCTTTGTTTTTTGCAGTTTGACTTGACTTATAATCAAGTATAAATGGTACTTCTTGTTTAACTATGGAAACAACAAATAGTCTCCATCTGTTACCACAGTGGAAAAGTATCTGGGTTTTACTAATATCCGCGGGGTCCCTAGTGGCCGAGTGGTCTAAAGTGCTCTCCGTTACGGATCACTGCCATCTCACCTCTGTCTGCGTAGGTTCAAGTCTCGGATTCGGCCAATGTGGGTATGTGAGAAAGCTTGCTAGTAGCTTCTCGTGGGTCGGTGGTTCTTTCCGGGGATTTCCCGGGTTCTTCCTCCACCATTAATACTGGCCACCATGTATAGCCTATCTTGTGCTGAAAAATGGCGTTAAACCCTACAACAACAACAACAACTAATATCCGCAGCACAGACTTTTTATATATATATATATATATATATAGGGCTGACATCAAATTATATCAAGAGAGAAAAATGGTACCTATGTTATTCTGCATCATCTTACTATTATGCCTTAGATGCATTATTTTCCTTTGGATTGTAAGTTTTTAATTTTTTGTCTTAGTTCCCATTAACCTGACATGTGCAGAACCAAAGCAGTGGAGTGCATTTTTTGTGTATGTCTGATCAGGCCTTCAATGCATATTAAGTCAGATCTTATCAGCTGATCTTCAGTGACCTCACTAGTGGTCTGTATTACCCATCTGTTTGATATAGCATGTATGTACTTGGATTAATGACTATCATGATGAATTTATTTGGCTACACTTCTATGATTGCTAAATTTTACCTACATATATATATGGTCTGATGGATTTAAAGTAATGCAGTGAAATCTATTCAGTTGAAGCTGCAATCAGTCATTAATGGAGTGACATATTTTTCATATATTTGTTTTGTTGTAAAACATATATCTTGCATAGTTTTACATTGACAGACAGTCAGTTATTAGGTGAGTAATTGGTTGTGTTTGCTTCATCCAGTTACAAAAGTATCTGAAGAACCTTAAAGTTTTTAGGACACATATTGGTATGCTGGGACCAATTCTTGTAATCAGCTTTTCCTTCCATCTGTCTATTTACATTTATAATTACTAAAGCTATGCAATTCTAACATGTTAATTGGAGACCATTTTATACATACATTACCTAATACAAGTACCTTGTCTTGATTTAATCTTTTCAGGTCCTACTTTGATGGAGTTGTTGCCCTTTTTCCTTTAGTCTTAAATCTCTGCCTCAGCTGATGCTTGTAACCAGCAAGAACCAGTCAAAATGCATTTGGTTTTAACACTGTATTATAAACTAGGTTTTGTCTTTCATGGGTTTTCGCCTCATGAACTAGATTTTGGATGGAGTTGTTGGCCTTGGTGGTATTTTTTTTTCTTCATGTGGGATGTTGTTTGCAACTTGCATTGCTGAGTTACCATTAAATATTTTTGGTTGGAATATTACGACCTGTGTTTGTTTTATTGAGTTTTTCTCATCTACTCCATTTTGGGATGAGTAGTAGTAGTAGTAGTAGTAATAATAATAATAATAATAATAATAAGTACAATAATTAGAATGACTTTGTTAAAAGACGAAACTCATTTTGTCAACTGACCAGTCTTCTGTGAGACCTTTTACATATTTATAACATGCAAGTTTCACAAGTTCAGGTGTATTTAGACAACAAATGCTATTGAAACTAGACAATTGATCTACTGCAGCAATAAAATATGCACAAGGCTTTGAGGACGATTAGATAACATATTCATACCAGGAGCAGTAGTGAACATGTGTAAAACATTATTGGTGAATACATGATAATACAACATTTTAGGTGAATACAGAAAATATGATTTAGGTGTATACATGATACATGATAATACAGTGTTTTTAAGGTGAATACATGATAATACAACATTTTAAAGGTGTACATGTGATAATACAATGTTTCAAAGCTGAATACATGATAATACGTGTTAAGGGTGATACATGATAATACGTTTTAAGGGTGAATACATGATAATATGTTTTAAAGGTGAATACATGATAATACAATGTTTTAGGTGAATACATGATAATACAACATTTTAAAGATGAATACATGATAACACAACATTTTAAAGGTGATAACATAATACAACATTTTAAAGATGAATACATGATAACACAACATTTTAAAGGTGAATACATGATAACACAACATTTTAAAGGTGATAACATAATACAACATTTTAAAGGTGAATACATGATAATACAATGTTTCAAAGCTGAATACATGATAATACATTTTAAGGGTGAATACATGATAATACATTTTAAAGGTGAATATATAATAATATGTTTTAAAGGTGAATACCTGATAATATGTTTTAGGTGAATATATGAAAATACAACATTTTAAAGATGAATACATGATAACACAACATTTTAAAGGTGAATACATGATAATACAACATTTTAAAGATGAATACATGACAATACAACATTTTAAAGATGTGAGATAGCTTGTCACTAGCTTTCCCTGGGGATTTTCCCTTGTTCTTCCTCCATCAAATATACTGACTGCTATGTATAGCCTATCAAGTGCTGAAAATTGGTGTTAAACCCACAAACCATATATGCCTTTTATGGATTTAGTCTTGTCTGCTCCAGTTTGGGGAGAATTATGCCCTTTGTCAAGTAAAATCCTTATCTTAACATGGAGACTTGGATTGTTCCTTGCTGTAATAACAGCTCAAAAACCTTCAGTAAAATCCTTATCTTAACATGGAGACTTGGAGTGTTCCTTGCTGTAATAACAGCTCAAAAACCTTCAGTAAAATCCTTATCTTAACATGGGATTTTAGTGTTCCTTGCTGTAATAACAGCTCAAAAACCTTCAGCGTTCTTGAATTTAAGTAAGAACTTTGTCTCTTCAACATAGTTGTTTCATTTTGGGGGTTTGGTCTTGTCTACAAGATTTTGGACAGAGTTAATGCCCTGTTCAAATAACTTCATATCTTTACATGGTAGGCTGCTTGTATTGACAAGTCCAAGGAATTAAATTTCAAGCACTGTCTTTCATCATTTAGATGAGACTTGATCCTGAAAGCCTAGTTCCTTTGTTAAAGGCCCTGCAGAATATCTCCTGCATCTCTAGTTAAGTTCAAAATCAATATATAGATGTTTTTTTAGAGCCTGAATGAAAATGGTGCCAACCTGTTATACAATAATCTCACCTCACTGGCCATCTTGAAAATCTTGTTATCACTACCATATTTGCTGGCCTGTAATACGATACTTTTTGACCAGATAATCATAGCTTCATTTTATAACGCCGAATTGACTTGTATATGGATTTTCTCATCTGAATCACTTTATCTTTTGTCACATAAATTTCTGTGTGGAAAAAATTCTCCAAAAGTATGAAAAATAATGTGTAAAAAATATTTCATTTTTGGGTGAAGAGATCGTGTATGAAAATATACCTCACATTGAGAAGGATTTAAACAATTTCATGATCTTCAGTATAAGTGCACATTACTTTACAGGGAATAATGATTAACACTAGTGCTTAGTATTGTATTCTAATTCTAAACCCAATACAGAACTTAATATTGGCTATTCGGTTGATTGAGAGAGAGAAAGAGAGAGAGAGCAAAAAAGAACAAAAGAGAAAAAAGAAAGTATTTATTGTAACCATTTTCTGTATATACAAGCCAACAATTATACCCACATACCACATGTATGGGTGTGGGTGGTTTGGATTTTAATATGGCTTTAAAAAAAATTCAGTCATATTGCTTTGTTGTCTGTAGTGTGACATTTTAGAGGGATGTCTGGCACTAATCCATCACATGTGCACACACACACCTCTGAAAATGAATGTTACTACTAGATTCAAGATTCATTTATTACAAGTTTTCTACAGTAACTTTCAATGATTTTTTTTTTCTCTCATCATCAATCTCCCAATAAGAAAATTGCATAAATTAGGAGACAAATTTAACAATTCACTGCATTAACACCTTTTAAATTACTCTGTTGGGGCCCTGAGTGGCAGAGTGGTCTAAAGCGCTCTCCGTTATGGATCACTGCCATCTCACCTCTGTCTGCGTTGGTTCAAGTCTTGGATTCGGCCAGTGTGGGTATGTGAAAAAGCTTGCCAGTAGCTTCTCGTGGGTCGGTGGTTCTTCCCGGGGTTTTCCGGGGTTCTTCCTCCACCATTAATACTGGCCGCCATGCACAGCCTATCATGTGCTGAAAAATGTCATTAAACCCCACGACAACAACAAATTACACTGTTACTTTGTATATTATACTACTTCAGTTTTCCTTTCTACCCAACAACAAAATAAATGAGGTCATACCTCCATCTCTGCACACATACTTAATTTCATATATGGATGTATCTGTGCCTAATTAAACAAAAAAATTTAGGTGTGATTTGAAAATATAGTACAAGTCTTTCAAAGTGATGCTTGTATAGTTGCCATTTGCCATCAGACTTTTGCCATTAATATATGCATACTATTTTTTGACATGTACTAGAACTTCATTTTTTTTATAAGTGGGCAATGTTTGGTGCTTCATTGTTAAATGGATATATAATTTCAATTGCACAAAAGGAGATTGATTATGGTATCTCTTTTGTTTTCATTTATTATACCAAGAAAAAATTCTCTTTGAAAGTTGAAAATTGTGCAGATGTATATACTTACTCCATATCCACCAATAAAACTATTAAATAACGACTAAGTTTTGGAGTCCTTACATAACGAGCCTGTATGGACTTTTACAGTTTAGGACACCTTAGTTATTTCCAATGAAATGAAAAAGTATTCCCTCCAGTCACTCTCATGTATAAACATATATTCTTGATTCCATTTCAAAACTGATGTTGGCCTCAAGGTGTTAACTTTTACTTTTTGATGTTTACTTTTACAGCCCCTTTTTTTCTTTATTTGGAATCTGACCAACTTTTTTGTAAAAAGTGTCATGACACAAAGATATTTCAGGTTTATACAAATGATGCTGAAGTATTATTAAGAATGGCTTTGGTTACAAAAAAATATAAAATGTCACTGCTAATATTATTGGAGAAATCCCTGGGTTATCAAATTGGGGTTGACAGAGAAAAAAACTCTCAGTCATGTTTAGTATAGTGCACTTTAACTCCACCTTTTCATTGTGAAAATCTTAATTCAGAAATTATAAGCTTAAGTTAATGCAGAGTGAAGCCTTGCTCAATAAGGCTGGCAGCTGCAAAAATGTCATTAAAAGCTATATTGCGGCTGTTATAGCTTTGCATAAAATCACATTTATGTATTCAGTCCCACTTATTGAAAATCCGGTAAATTGTAATTGCACATCCTGGTTTTTTTTATATCTCAGACTTAACTGTTACATACAAGAGTTTTATATCTTTTGTACAGTTCTTTACACCTGCACATTATGCCACTTTCTAGACTTTTGTGGGCTTTTTGGACATTTCTTTCTCTTCTATTCTTTGGGTTTGTTCCTTCAGATTTTTTGTATATTTTCCTTTTCCAGTTCCCTTGTGGTGATCATGAGGTTTGATTTATTGTCTAATATTATTGCTTTTGGGGCTTTTTATGTCTGCACTACTTTGGGGTGGGGGAGGGGTATATAGGAAATTGTATATAGTAATGCCCATGAACACATCTATTGATCCCAATATAGCACTAAAACTACTCAATATAGACAAAGGAAATTTGGCTAAAATATTTGTACATGTAGATGAGCTAATTAGAATCTCTGGTCAAAATAAAAATCAGTTTTAAACCTTGTTTTGACACAAAGCTTTTCAGCACAAATTTTGAATTTAACAAAAATCACCAGAGGTAGACAAATAAAAATTTGATAGGTATATTTTGTGTATGTATAGATGACTTGATTAGATTTCAGATCATTACAGAAGTTTTTCATTCCTTCGCAAATTTTGTACATTTTTGGACTTATTATTTGGACATTAAGTTTGTTAAGACAATGAAATAAAGACCTCTGAAAGTAGATGAATGAAAATGTATTGGCCTGTTTCTATTTTTATGTCGATAACCTAGCTGGACTTTAAGTAATTTTTCAGGTTTTGTTTCCATTTTTGAAATTTTCAAAATACCACTTAGGTATATATATATATATATATATATATATATATATATATATATATATATATATATATATATATATATATAATTGGGTTCAGACAAAAATGACATAATTGTATGAAATTATTGCTCTATTCTACATATTTCTACATCTTTTTAGACTTGGACCTTTTCGTGTGCAGAGGCATATATGTATTACAGACACAAATCTAGTCACATATATCTTTTTTCTTATTCTTTGGCTGCTATGCAACAGTGGCGTTGTTTGTGGAATTTAGTTCTAGTTTCTCCTTAAACATTTCTCCTAGATCTGCTTTTAATGGTATCTCCCTTTGTAATATATGGAACATTGGTTTGATCTGTTTCGATTTTGATATCTGCCAGAAATAATTACATCTCCTCCATATTTTCCTATCCTATCTGTCACAAAGTTAATTTCAACTTACTGACCATTGAAGGGCTTATTCAATTGCAACTCAAGTTTTATATGAAGTTTATTAATCTGAAGAGGATTAAATTTGATGGAGTTTTGACCTTTTTTGAATTGAAGCTTTGCTACTGTTCCATGAACCTAGCTTTCTTAAACTTTGCCACATTTGCAGGAGTGTCTGTGTTGCTATTCTAAAATGGGGATTGTGAACAGAAGGAACTAACAGATTTTCTTTCTTCTATAGACATTATCCACACAAACACAGACGAAACCAAAGCACATCGATATGAACAACAACTATTCACAGGAAATTTCTTATTTTGTGGAACTTCACCTTCCTCGCAAGGTAGGTTTTGGTTTGTTTTTCTTGTTGGCCAAATCATCCTCAGTCTGTCTCATTTGTCTTGTCTGTTCCAATGTGATATCTTTATTTGAACCATTCACATCCTTCATTATCGTTATTTTGTATTGTGTACCAGTTTATTGGTAAAAGTACACAAGTTAGACTGGGATTGGTTTGCGTGCCTGCTTTGGTGCCAAAAGGCCTCTGGGTTGAATTCTTGGCAACATCTTCTTTTTGGGGGTGGGTGTGGTGAAGAGGGGTTTATGTGTGGTGACTTCTCCAACCTTCAGTAGTTGGTATTGCTGTTGGGTGCACTTCGACTGTTCTGAGGGAGTAGTCTAAACGAGGATGTCTTATCACTGGGTTCATGCTAATTTCTGTATTTAAAAAAAAACTCACACCTAAACCTTGACTGGATGTGCAAAAATCACATTGATATTTGCTGGACATACATTTATTTCTTTGTTAAATCCCTTCTTTTTATTTTAAATGAGAGGAAACAATTATCCCTATTAAATTTTCAGTTTCAGAGTTGAAGTTAACTGAGGGAATATTTCAAGGCAAATTTCAGCATACTGTAAGGGAAAAAAAGGAGTCAAGATATAAGGGTACTTGTTTAAAAGCCATGATGGGCCAGACCTTGTGGTGAATAGCACCATATTTATCCAACAATACCTGCCCCCCCCCCACCCCCCTGTTACAATTGTTTACTAATGATATATTTGATAATATCCCGTTCTTGGACAGCTCCTGTGGTCTAAGTGATTAGAGTGTCCACCTCAGATGTTTGAACCCCAGTCTAGTCATACCAAAGACTTATAAAAAGGGTACTAACAGCTGCCTTGCTTGGCACTCAGCATTAAGAGGTTAGTGTTAGGACTGGTCAGCCAGATGTCAGAACAATGTGACTAGGTGGGACATGATACTTCATGTCTGCGGCATGATGCCCCAGAATAACATCACTATAAACTGCAACACTGCAGACCTTGTAGCGATATGACTGAAAAATTATTAAAGTTACATTAAAATCTAAATCACACATATACATATCTCCTTGTGTATATCACAATTTTGGGTGTGAAAGGTCCACTCAGCAGCAATTAAGCTTTCTTTATTCTTGTTGTATGTAAAAGACTTCTTAAAGTTTTAAAAAGTTGTTGAAATAATTTTAAACTTGGGTCTAGCTGTACATGTTTTGATTAAACTCTGCTACAGTATTGTTTGAAGTAACAATTTCTGTGTTTGGCATGATGTATTGTGACATTTATCTCTGTTTATTAATCCACCTTTGTGGGGGTGTTGGTGTTGGTGTTGGTGATGTTTCTCTTGTTATATCTTTCACTCTGTCAACCCATGAAGAATTTTATTTTTGTACTATTATTCTCAAACCATTTTAGGTATTTCAACCAAACCTGGTTAGTTAGTCTGGTTAAATAAATTCAGTGTTATAAATTTTTATAAACATAATTATTAATATGAATAACAACAAATAAATTTGTATGAATATTTAAACTACCCTTTTATTTACAGATTTTTTGAAATGGAAAGCCAGCAACCACCACAATGCTCCTGATTTCAGTAAGTGCAGATTTAATTCAACACTAACAGACGTTTCTATTTTAAGTGTTTCTTGCAATACTTTTACTTGCACATGAAATTTATCAATTTGAATAGGAATATATTTGCAGCCTATATAATTAAGGCTTGCTGTCACAGTGTAACCATAATAGCATATATATTACCACATATAGTACCACTAGTTGAAAGCAGCCTATAGCATAGCAACATACAAGCTAAATGTCAGCAGTG
This sequence comes from Sinohyriopsis cumingii, assembly GCA_028554795.2. Lineage (NCBI taxonomy): Eukaryota > Metazoa > Mollusca > Bivalvia > Unionida > Unionidae > Sinohyriopsis > Sinohyriopsis cumingii. The sequence continues at coordinate 52,887,328 of CM068838.1, forward strand.
TTACCTTGATAGCATATATATTACCACTAGTTGAAAGTAATCTGTAGCATAGCAACAGACAAGCTAAATGTCAGCAGTGTTACCATAATAGCATATATATTACCACTAGTTGAAAGCAATCTGTAGCATACCACCAGACAAGCTAAATGTCAGCAGTGTTACCATAATAGCATATATATTACCACTAGTTGAAAGCAATCTGTAGCATACCAACAGACAAGCTGAATGTCTGCAGTGTTACCATAATAGCATATATATTACTACTAGTTGAAATCAAGCTGTAGCATACCAACAGACAAGCTAAATGTCTGCAGTGTTACCATAATAGCATATATATTACCACTAGTTGATAGCAGCCTATAGCATACCACCAGACAAGCTAAATGTCAGCAGTGTTACCTTGATAGCATATATATTACCACTAGTTAAAAGCAATCTGTAGCATAGCAACAGACAAGCTAAATGTCAGCAGTGTTACCATAATAGCATATATATTACCACTAGTTGAAAGTAATCTGTAGCATACCAACAGACAAGCTGAATGTCTGCAGTGTTACCATAATAGCATATATATTACTACTAGTTGAAATCAAGCTGTAGCATACCAACAGACAAGCTAAATGTCTGCAGTGTTACCATAATAGCATATATATTACCACTAGTTGATAGCAGCCTATAGCATAGCACCAGACAAGCTAAACATCAGTGGTGCTACGATAATGACAGATATATTTTCAAATAAATATGTAGCATTCCATTAACTGAAAGCAGCCTGTAGCATATTATCAAATAAATATATAGCATGCCATTAACTGAAAGCAGCTTGTAGCATATTATCAAATAAATATATAGCATGCCATTAACTGAAAGCAGCCTGTAGAATATTATCAAATAAATATATAGCATACCATTAACTGAAAGCAGCCTGTAGGATAGTGGTTCCCAACCCCCAGGTCATGACCCAAATCAGAGTTACAAAGACATTCTGGAGGGTTGCCAGGATATTTATTGAGGGTGGCAAATCTTATAAAAATACAGAAACGGGTTGTGAGGTTCAAGATATAGAGTCAAGGCCCAAAAAGGTTCAGCACCACTGCTGTAGGATGTTGTATCATTCAGAGTTTCGTAAATTTCATCTGATATGGACACAAATTGAAGATTCTATTCATGTAATGTACTGGTTTAGGATTGTGCAATCATGTTGAAAGATGGTGTTTAAATAATTGTTTTTTTAAATGCATTGTGAATGGTAAATAATGCTGCATCTGATAAACTAGTAATACAAACACTCTGAGAAACATCATAAGAAAAAATTCCTATTTAACAGGCTTTAACGATGTCATAGTTGTTAATGTGGACAGTATGCACTGAATTGAAAACTCAGGGCCAACTTAATCTTAAAACTGCTGCCATTTTTTCCAGTGGTTTTTGCTGGCTCCAACATCAAGGCTTACATCCATCCATGTACAGTTCAAATGGCAGACAACAGTGTTTTAAAAAACTCAATTTTGTTGAACCTTCCTTACCGTAAGGGACACCATGTATAGGTCACATGATTAGTCAGTATGCAGATCAAATGTGATTGTCAGTTCAGTTTTTTTTAAGCTACTAACCAAGTTTTTGTAGTTGTTCCACAAGTTCAGCATTTTAGCTAAAGATTTTCATTACTCATCTAAAATACATACGGACTTGGACTAATATTGTTTCCTTTATATTGCACCAAGTTTACAGTGATTCCTTCCTCTAGCCATTTTTATAACACTGGTCAGCATTACTACCATAAAGACATATAATGGGCCACCTGCAAAACTAAAAACCAGGCTTTATGACTGTATTCCTGTTCAATTCAAATTGCAGCCAACAGAGTTTAAAAACCTCAAGCATTTGGAGGATGGTTTTCAATGTGACAACTATGTCTATAATACATTCCTTTCATTACATAATATTAACCCATACTTCAGCTGACTGCAGATGATTTCTTGCATTCCTCAGCTACCATCACTCTAATCCAACTGAAGTGGTGTCCAATAAAGTTCAATTACTCAGCCACTTAATTATATCTGGATATACTTCAGGAAGGAAAAAGGCATTATACTGTAATCTGTGAAACAGTTTCAATATGGTTGCCAGCTGTGTGTGATGTTTTTGAAAGCTTTGTTGCAAGAACAAGCTATGCAAAATGATATTCAGTAATATTCATAACTCCATGATACAAATAAATATGAAAACTAAATAGTATTAATATTAATAAATATGAATACTAATAAACATGAATACTAATAAACATGAATACAAATAAATATGAATACTAATTAATATGAATGCTACTAAATATGAATACTAAATAATATGAATACTACATAATATGAATACTAATTAATATGAATACTAAATAATATGAATACTAATAAACATGAATACTAATTAATATGAATACTAATTAATATGAATACTAATAAACATGAATACTAAATAATATGAATACAAATAAATATGAATACTTTACTAATAAACATGAATACTAATAGATATGAATACTAATAAATATGAATACTAATTAATATGAATACTAATTAATATGAATACTAAATAATATGAATACTAATTAATATGAATACTACATAATATGAATACTACATAATATGAATACTAATTAATATGAATACTAATATGAATACTAATTAATATGAATACTAATAAATATGAATACAAAAATATGAATACTAATTAATATGAATAATAATAAATATGAATACTAAATAATATGAATACTAATAAACATGAATACTAATTAATATGAATACTAATAAACATGAATACTAAATAATATGAATACAAATAAATATGAATACTTTACTAATAAACATGAATACTAATAGATATGAATACTAATAAATATGAATACTAATTAATATGAATACTAATTAATATGAATAATAATAAATATGAATACTAAATAATATGAATAATAATAAACATGAATACTAATAAATATGAATACTAATAACTGTGAATACTAATAAATATGAATACCAATAAATATGAATACTAATAAATATGAATATTGATAAATATTATTGTAAACCTCTTCTCGTTTCCATGGCAATAAAGAAAACTAATAAAATTACTTCTTAAGTTGATTAGGACTGGTGAATTTGAAAGCTTGCATGGTAAGTTTAGATTCATCAGGTAATTACTAATGTAACAAGTTTTATAAATGTGAGGGGTAATTACTAATGTAACAAGTTTTATAAATGTGCGGGGTAATGTTTTAGCCATGGAGAGCTAGAAAGTCTGTACCAGTTGTTGCATGGAAGTGGTTGCTATATGATTATTACTTATTTATCTTGAGTTTTCAATATTAGTTATATGAAGACAATACATTGATAGCTCCATAAGTAAGGAACAGTTTATACTAGTAGCGTACCAAAATTCAGCACAGAATAAAGATAAAGTAACAATCATATAGCATTCTGTTCCATGCAGCAACTGAAAGAGATGCTCACTGTTTTCTATATTGAAGATTCAAATGTAGCATATGTATTGAATCTCATTTGAAGTTCTTTTAAATAATAATAATAATAATAATAATAATAATAATAATAATGACTTTATTTAAAGAGGGTAACACAATTAGCTAATCTACTTTGAGGCCCTCATACAAAAGAATTTATTTATTTTAGCTGCATCTCTGAAGTCACTGCATATATAGGGTTTGGAAGAAGGAAATTGAGTGGGCATTTCTAATCTCAGCTGGAATACTATTCCAGAGCAAAGTTCCAGAGTATTGGAAACTTTTTTAAAATAATTCCTTATTTGGTTTGGGAATTGTATACTGTTTGATAGGGGGCCCCCGAGTGGCTGAGTGGTCTAAAGCGCTCTCCGTCATGGATCACTGCCATCTCACCTCTGTCTGTGTGGGTTCGAGTCTCGGATTTGGCCAATGTGGGTATGTGAGAAAGCTTGCCAGTAGTTTCTCGTGGGTCGGTGGTCCTTTCCGGGGTTTTCCCAGGTTCTTCCTCCACCAGTAATACTGGCCGCCATGTATAGCCTATCTTGTGCTGAAAAATGGCGTCAAACCCTACAACAACAACAAATAACAACTGTTTGATAGACATGGATCGCAGGTGGGGGAGTATTGCCAGGTAGTCTATACTGGAATAGTGATTTTAAGTATTCAGAAGCACTATTATTGGATATCCTGTACATTAATTTGGCTTTTCTCAAATGGATCTGGTCTTTAATAGGTATTATTTTTAACTTACCTGCTAACTTTTCCTTGCTTTCTTTCTTGATCAATATTAGCCCAAATGTTCTTTTTTGAAGATGTGCCAGCTTTGCAATTCATTTGAATTACCCCATACTGTATTACAGTAGTCTAAATAGGGTTGTATGTAACTGTTATAAAATAATTGTGCTTTTCAGGGAGAAAATGTCTTATCCTACTAAGAAGCCATAAACTTGAATTGATTTTTTTTACTGATGTGTTTGATATGTCCAGTCAATGATAGGTTATTATCAAAACACCAAGTAGTCTATCATGACAGACCATTTGCATGTTCAGTCCATGATAGGTTATTATCTACCATAACACCAAGTAGTCTATCATGACAGACCATTTGCATGTTCAATTCATGATAGGTTATTATCTACCAAAACACCAAGTAGTCTACCAAAACACCAAGTAGTCTATCATGACAGACCATTTGCATGTTTAGTCCATGATAGATTATTATCTACCATACCACTAAGTAGTCTACCAAAACACCAAGTAGTCTATCATGACAGACCATTTGCATGTTCAGTCCATCATAGGTTATTATCTACCAAAACACCAAGTAGTCTATCATGACAGACCATTTGCATGTTTTTATCCGTCCATGTCATAGTTCATCACTATCAAGATTTGTCCTTTTTTGCCTTGTTGAGATAAGTAATATCATCAATACCATGCTGACATTATTCTGATATTATCTTTTCACCTGCCAAAATTCAATGACAAAAGTTTTCTGGAGCAGCTGCCTCAGATTGTAAAATTATTTATTATGTCTTTATAGCATATACTGAAAAAAATCAGAAGTTTCTTTGTCTCTTTTGTCTGTGTCTAGCAGTAGACCTTCTGTTATGACAATATCTCAGGTCTCCAGCATTCAGTTTCTGATCTACTTTAACGTTCTTCACCATTTTAAAAGGCACACAAGATAAAGTTTTTTTTTTGTACAGCTGTTGCAAAAGAAAAACAATATTATGTATTCTACCCTGTCTGTATCAAGAATAAACAACATGCTGCAGTTTTAGCAAGGTGGCAATGTGTCAGATCTTCATTAAGCACATTCTGTATGCATCTCAAGCATCTTACTATGCAGATTTAGGAAATGCGGGCAAATTAAAGCTTGCTGTCACAGCTGTTTCTATTCATCTTAATCACGTTTCTTCATCAAAAACCAAATTGCCTAAGACTTGTAGAATACAGTGCAGTGATTGCTTTCAGTGCAATACTGGCACAACTCTGATTCTCCAAAATTTGCAGCTTTATCTGAATTAAGTTTACATTTTTAAGTTTGCCATTTACAGTTCCTCTTTGTTGTTTTACTTTGTATTGTTGAGTTTCCCTGCAAATATTGACTAGATCTATCATAATTTTCTTGCATTGGGACCTTCTACGATATGTAATCTAAGCCCAGTTCCTGCTTTCCAGCAGATATAAGATGATTTCTTGCATTCACTGACTTTTCTAATGAAAATATATATATATATATATATATATATATATATATATATATATTAAAAAGTATATATGGATAATATTATTATGCTTGGTGTGTGTGGTATTAGTGGTACATATATTACTGATATCACTGATATACTAGATTGCTACTGTAAAAAATATTCCTGTGGTACATAAAACAGTGCTTTGTCCCTTAACCAGTACTTCACTAGTTTCTGTCCGTAATGAATGTACAGTAATTCCCAAGTAGTCTTGTTCGGAATTTAATGTTGTTAACATGTTTTGTTTTACATGACATAATAATTCTGCATTTAAAAGATAAAAAACGATTGCATTTGTCTCAAAAAATATTTTTTTTGAATATTACGAATATCATGATCCATTAATCACATGTTTGACATGTCACATATGTGAATGGAGTGGCCGTATGGGATTTATTAAAGTTATTCAGTTCAAATCAGATTTTTTATAACAATATTAGATTAAGAAAACAAAAAACTAAAGGTCATTTTTAGTTATTTACTAGCATATATGTTAATATCACTGGACAACAAATTTTTACAAAAGTCATGTTACTGAAATAAAATTAGTCAATTCTTATCAATTTTTATGTGCTGAACACGAATATGACAGTCAAATTGCAAAATTGGCTCTAGTTTTTTTGTAATCTGCAAGAAATTAATGTTTACATAACGAAATGCATTCCAATAGTAAAAGGTCAACTGTAATAGCCTACCTATAAAAAATCAAGTCATTGACTACATCTTAGATTTCTTCGCCTGTCTCTTGTACAGCTGTTCGGGAGCATCTCTGAGGAGTGTCCAGCAGTAGTCAGCCAGCATTGTAGTGGACCATTTTCCCTGGTATCTTTGTTCCATTGTTGCGATATCTTGATGAAAACGTTCGCCGTGTTCATCACTAACAATACCACAGTTGCTAGGAAAGAAATCCAAATGGGAATGAAGGAAGTGAATCTTTAGAGACATATTGCAGCCAAGTTTCTTATACTTCATCAACATGTCTTCTACTAGTTCCTTATAGTTTTCTGCCCTAACATTTCCGAGGAAGTTTGTAGAAACTAGGCGAAAAGCATTCCATGCTTGTTTCGCGTCACCTTCCAGCAAGTTGTTGAACCGGTCATCTTTGAAAAGCTCTCGAATCTGAGGACCCACAAAAACTCCCTCTTTAATCTTTGCTTCGCTGAGTCGAGGGAATTTTTCATGCAGGTATCGGAATGCTGGCAAAGTCCGGTCAATGGCTTTCACGAAGTTCTTCATCAAACCTAGTTTGATGTGAAGGGGTGGTAGCAAGATTTTCTGAGCCTCAACCAGAGCTGGGTGTTGGATATTCTTCTCTCCAATGGCTACATTCTGCCTGTGAGTCCATTCCTTCCTCATGTAGTACATTTCCCTTGCTCGGCTATCCCACTCGCATAAGAAACACATGTATTTTGTATATCCTTGCTGCAGTCCCATTAAAAGGGCAACTACCTTCAAATCACCACAGAGGTGCCAGCTGTACTTGTTATACTCAATGGAATTCAGTAGCTGCCTTAAGTTATCGTATGTCTCTTTCATGTGGACAGCATACGCTACTGGAATAGATGGAAGAATGTTTCCATTGTGCAAAAGCACAGCCTTGAGACTCAGTTTCGAAGAGTCCACAAATAGTCTCCATTCTTGTGGGTCATGAGTGATTTTTAAAGCATTCATGAGGCCCTCAATATCGGAACAGAATATCAGATTACTTTCCTTTCTGAAGAAAGGCTCCAATTGCTGGTGGCGCTTTCGATATGCAGTAATTGTGACATCTTCTTCTAGAAGATTCCATTGTTGGAGTCTTGATCCTAGCAATTCTGCCTTGTTCTTTGATAAGTCCAAATCACGAATCAGGTCATTTAGTTCTTCCTGTGTTATTCTGTGTGGGGTTGATGATGCACCACAGTGAAAATCTGGATCACTGCATGCTGATGGACCAGGAGAAGAACAGGTCGACTCACCTTTGTCTTCGTCAGATGAATCAAGAGAATATTCTGCTGGAGGTTCTGGAATAGGAAGTCCCTCACCATGTGGAACTGGTCTCAATGCAGACGGAATGTTTGGGTAGACTATTCTCGACTTCTTTCGCTTCGTTATTCTGCCGGAAAGAGGAGGAACCAAGCAGAAGTAACAGTCATTTAGGTGGTTGCTTGGCTCTCTCCACACCATTGGGACTGCAAACGGCATTGATGACCTTTTGCAATTCAACCACTGTGAAAGCTGTGTTGTACATGTAGCACAGCATATATGCGGAGCCCAAGGCTTGTCTTGGTCACCAACCTTGCATCCGAAGTAAAGATGATATGCCTTCTTCACTTGAGAATTGATACTTTTCTTCTGGTTGGCAAATGTGACTTCCCCACAAATATAGCAAAAATTGTCCGCGGTATTAACACACTTTCGAGGCATTACTGTTCTTTATTGTACGTAAATGGATAAAATAATAAGTTTTATGTAACAGTAGCTTGAACTGTCTCGCACAACGTCTAAAATATTTTAAATGCTGAACCTATCTGATTGGGCTTTATATAGTACACTGCTTACGTCAGCTTCAGCAGCCGCCTGGCATTAGTATAATAGGCCTACACATGTATAGTACACTGCTGACGTCAACTTACTTCAGCAGCCGCATGGCATTAGTATTGCATTGCATCAGAAAATGATGCAATCAACTGTGGATGATGTGAGCATGATGGTATTATGCAATGTTACATCATTATTCCGGATGTTGCTGCAGTCCTACTGGAGAAATTTACACAGTGAAACATAGAAAATGAGGTATATGAATATCTTCAAAACGAGAGCCAATACAAATTTTTCACGGTTATATTCGTGTTCGGCACACCAAAATACTACAGATTAGGGCCTTTTCAAGTCAGTAATGATTTCACTGTTGACCAGTGTATGTCAAGGACGTATATTCCTTTGAAGGACAAAGAATCTTTCTGTGATTTTCAGGGAGAAGATGTACGTCCATTAAATATTTTCTCATTTGAAGAGTCAATTTTTTATGTATGGCCTTTCTTATAAATATCTTGCCTGGGCATTTTTTCCTGGCCTGTTGTATCAATAGTATTGCTAGACTATGGTAGGCTTTAGTGTCAACAATTCCTATTTTTATCAACAGGCTCTCAAATATCAGCGCACTGTCTTTTACAGGATATCGGCTTTGGCATAAGTTTAATCAGCTCATTTCAGTTATGTTGGTTGGATTACAACTTGTACAGCAATTAACATACATGGGTGTGGGTGGGGGCTGTAATTTTCTTTTGAGCTATTTTATTTTCTTTATCTCAATGCACGTTTTTCTTCAAATAGTATAATTGATACAATATAACATTATTTTACCATAAATCAGAGCAAGATGCTTTTTACAGATCTTGGTAGTGAGAGACTGAATTTTTCTTTAAAATAATATCAGGGCCCTGCTTCAGAAGATAACATTTTTGGTCTCTAATATAATTGTGGTATACAATGGTATGTATTGCATCAATTCTACCTGTATTATCAAAATTACTTGAAAAGCAAGTAGCTATGCAAGTCTGTGAAGTTTTTAAAACTTACTCCCTATTTCATAAGGCACAGTCAGGATTTAGAAAGTACACCTCATGCCAAACAGAACTTACCAAATTATCTTTGGCTACAAGAAATGGATAATGGACATATGACTGGGATTGTTTTCCTTGACTTCAAGAAAGCCTTTGGTCTCATTGAACATGAAATTCTGCTACAAAAGTTTAACTGTTACTGATTTGACAATTCTTCTTTGAACTGGTTTAGATCATACCTAAACCAAAGATCTGAATAAGTAAGCATTATTAGCTCACAAATCCACACTATTCATTCAGGGGTCCCTCAAGGCTCTGTGTTGGGCCATCTCCTCTTTCTTATCTGTGTACAGGTAAACGATCTATCATTAAATAATGAATCATCAAATACAGATTTTTTGCAGATGATGCAACCTTGTATACATCTACCTCTGACACTGAAGTTATCCAAATGAGATTAGAATCATACCTTCAAAACAAGCACAACAAAATAGGATGGTAATTAATGATGGTAAAACAAAATGTATGGTTTTACAAGTTAGTGAACCCAGAACTTACTCTTACAATAAATAATCATCATTAGAAAATGTGAAACATGAAAAGCTTATAGGTGTGTCTGTAGATAATAATTTACAATGGGATGACCATATTGATATGCTTTGTGCCACGGATTTGTACAAATCCCTTTATTTATTTAATACATGTACATGGGTTTTGTTTTTTGTGTACAATCATACCTGAGGGTGATTTATGTATATTGTACAATATTTCAAAACAGTGAGGTGGGTTCATCCTATGCTGCATGTGCAAAGTGCTTTTGATGGGAAAAACCGAATACTTCCAGCACACAGATAATGTATGGCTGCATCATCTGTGTATAAATGCCTCACTGTAAGATTACAATTTAGACATTACGGAACATCTTGTCAGTGAGCGATCTACTTAAGGACTTGCACATCTTCATCTGTAGAGCTGATCAGAGTCGCAGCTGTAGAGCTGATCAGAGTCAGCATGGTACCAACTGTAAAGCTAACCATAGAAGTTGACCATAGCAGCTATAAAGCTGAACCATAGCAGCCATAGAGCTGCGTGAACAGTGTTGCTGGTCGAGTAGCAGGTGATTGGGCATTGCTGACTGATTGGTGGATGCTGATTGCTTGATTGACCCAAGGAATTGAATGGTAGTCGGTGACTACCTGGAATACGGGCAGCTTGATTGACCAGTGATTGACGGAGTGTGTAACTCCATACATGTAATCTTTTAGCTGTGGGCTAATTTTGGGGTTTGTAATACCCAGTGTTTTGGGATAGTAAATTTCAGCTTGATAGGATTTTTAAACTTCAGAAATGGGCAGCACATATTATTTTGATCATCCATCAAAAGCATTGTTTACAGAAATAAAATGTTACACAATAAATGAAAAAATAGATTTTCACAAGGCAGTTCTTGTATATGAACGTCTACATGCAACTGCACCAGAGCATCTTCAGGATCTATTCAGGCCTTTGTCAACACAGTACCAGTGGAAATCAATATCACATGGAAACCTTTAAGCATCGAAACCAAGAACAGAGCAATTTAATAAGTTTCCAATACTCTGGCACAGTTCTCTGGAATAAGTTTCCACTGCATGTAAAATCTGCTGAAAAAATTACAGTATTTAAGAAGAGATATCATGAGCATGTATGTGCTTCTAATAGATAATAGAATTTAGTATTTAAATACTAAACATGTTAAAATAAACAGTAATTATTGCTATCTTCATATAATGCACATTATTGTACTCTTCTTAAGAGGGCCTCAATGGAGAATAGTCCTTGACTAAATGAGTCAACCTATATAAATAAAGTATTATTATTAGTTCTTCTTCTCACTTAGCATTTAAAAATCAAAATTGCTAAATGCATGTTCATTGTGTCACTGAATTTGTAGTTGAAGTTCCACATTTTAATAAATCATTTTGTAAGATCATGTCTTGGAGAAAAATTCTCACTGAATTAAAAAATACAGTGTATGACAAAACATTCATAAATGAAAATGTTCGAAATAGCTATTCAGCATTGGAGGCAGTAGTGACAGAAATAAATACCAGTCAGTGTCTTGTCAAGTAATGATCATTATAAATACCAGTCAATGTCTTGCCAAGTAATGATCACTATAAATACCAGGCAATGTCTTGTCAAATAATGATCATTATAAATACCAGTCAGTGTCTTGTCAAGTAATGATCATTATAAATACCAGTCAGTGTCTTGTCAAGTAATGATCATTATAAATACCAGTCAGTGTCTTGTCAAATAATGATCATTATAAATACCAGTCAATGTCTTGTCAAGTAATGATCATTTTAAGTATCAGTCAATGTCTTGTCAAGTAGTGACAGAACAAAATACCAGTCAGTGTCTTGTCAGGTAGTGACAGAAATAAATACCAGTCATTGTCTTGTCAAGTAGTGACAGAAATAAATACCAGTCAATGTCTTGTCAAGTAATGATCATTATAAATACCAGTCAATGTCTTGTCAAGTAGTGACAGAAATAAATACCAGTCAATGTCTTGTCAAGTAATGATCATTATAAATACCAGTCAATGTCTTGTCAAATAATTATAATTATAAATACCAGTCAATGTCTTGTCAAGTAATGAACATTATAAATACCAGTCAATGTCTTGTCAAGTAGTGACATAAATAAATACCGGTCAGTGTCTTGTAAAGTAATGATCATTATAAATACCAGTCAGCGTCTTGTCAAGTAATGATCATTATAAATACCAGTCAGTGTCTTGTCAAATAATGATCATTATAAATACCAGTCAATGTCTTGTCAAGTAATGATCATTATAAGTACCAGTCAATGTCTTGTCAAGTAGTGACAGAAAAAAATACCAGTCAATGTCTTGTCAAGTAGTGACAGAAATAAATACCAGTCAATGTCTTGTCAAGTAATGATCATTATAAATACCAGTCATTGTCTTGTCAAGTAGTGACAGAAATAAATACCAGTCAATGTCTTGTCAAGTAATGATCATTATAAATACCAGTCAATGTCTTGTCAAGTAATTATAATTATAAATACCAGTCAATGTCTTGTCAAGTAATGATCATTATAAATACCAGTCAATGTCTTGTCAAGTAGTGACAGAAATAAAATACCAGTCATTGTCTTGTCAAGTAATGATCATAATCTTTTTTCTTCATTTGATTGTAATCATTACAAGTGTGACATGCCGTTCTCTTTTAAAACATTAAAAGAGGCAGCTGATTGTCACAGTAATGGCTTCTGACACTTTCATGGCAACCTCATTAAGTGCTTACTTGGCAGCTAAGCTCAATTTATTTGTGAAGACTGTTGAGAGCTTAATGACTCAACTTTATTGTGATAACACAAGCTAATTAACAAATTAATTTTTCTCACCCAGTTATAATAATCAAATGTGCTGACATCACAATAATATTACCATATTGGGTCAGCCTAATTTCTTGTTAAATTCATGCAACTGAGACAACTCCTCAGTTGTTGTTTTTGCCTTATCTCTAGACTATGCTGCAATATTTAAGTGATATATTTGAACATATGATTGCAAAGTCTAATAAAATGGACACCTGTTTGTATTGCCTCTTTCTTTGCTGTCATTTTTATTTTGTCAGAATGTATTGTTCCAGGACTGTGCCACTCCCTTGTGTCTGCTTTTAACAGTTGACTGATACTGGTTTTTTATATTTAGCCATGTGCTACCTATGAAGTGACATTTAAAATTCCTGTCTTGCTGAAATAACTAGTGCAGACATGTCAATGAGTTTGTCTCATGTGGCTTATGGGTGTAATTCTAGCTTTAGTTTGCAATGGATACACATGTTCTGACCTGAAACAATTCAAATTCTACTGATGCAAAAACAAATTGTGAATACTGTGTGTCAACTTGGTCTTTGTTATTGACTTAAGTTGACTTTTTAAGATCTTACATCCAAAAATATTAAAGTCCTTTAGATGAATATTCGTATCAAACAATGGAGATTGTAATCCTCGAATGTCAGCAAAAGTCGTAAGCACTCCACAACCTTGTCCAACAACTGTTGACCAGAATAAGTGCCTGCCTTGCTACCTAATGCCCTTTTCTGTGCCACAGTCAGTATTTATAAACCCAGTCCATTGTAAGTTATGGAGGGAAAGGTATACTAGGTCTGTGCATTGCTATTGATTTCATCATACAGTATATATCACTATATGTATCACTGATGTCATGATACAGTATGTATCACAATTTGTATCACTGATGTCATGATACAATAAACATCAGACACAGAAATCATTACAATACTTCTCTGTTATAATGCTATCTATGCATGCTATATAACATTTGGTCATATGAGAGCACCTTATAATGAATTCAGACCACATTATGACACTGTCATAAGAGTTAGAGTATACCACCTTATAATGAATTCAGACCACATTATAACACTGTCATAAGAGTTAGAGTATACCACCTTATAATGAATTCAGACCACATTATAACACTGTCACAAGAGTTAGAATATACCACCTTATAATGAATTCAGACCACATTATAACACTGTCACAAGAGTTAGAGTATACCACCTTATAATGAATTCAGACCACATTATAACACTGTCATAAGAGTTAGAATATACCACCTTATAATGAATTCAGACCACGTTATAACACTGTCATAAGAGTTAGAGTATACCACCTTATAATGAATTCAGACCACATTATAACACTGTCATAAGAGTTAGAATATACCACCTTATAATGAATTCAGACCACATTATAACACTGTCACAAGAGTTAGAGTATACCACCTTATAATGAATTCAGACCACATTATAACACTGTCATAAAAGTTAGAGTATACCACCTTATAATGAATTCAGACCACATTATAACACTGTCATAAGAGTTAGAATATACCACCTTATAATGAATTCAGACCACATTATAACACTGTCATAAGAGTTAGAGTATACCACCTTATAATGAATTCAGACCACATTATAACACTGTCATAAGAGTTAGAGTATACCACCTTATAATGAATTCAGACCACATTATAACACTGTCATAAGAGTTAGAATATACCACCTTATAATGAATTCAGACCACATTATAACACTGTCATAAGAGTTAGAGTATACCACCTTATAATGAATTCAGACCACATTATAACACTGTCATAAGAGTTAGAGTATACCACCTTATAACGAAGTGCATGAAACACGTCTAACTATTACAGTACTGCCTCATAACACTATAGTGAGACTACCTTATCATGAAGTGCATGATATGTATTATCTTTACATTACATAACTCCTTCATTATAATGCTTTCCATGAGAAAAAGACTATACATCCTTATAGTGAGACTACCTTATTATAATGTGCTTGAAATGTATTATTTATACATTACATAATTCCCTCATTATAATGCTGCCCATGGAAGCCATAGAGTATACTGCCTTATAGGGATACCACCTTTTAATGAAGTAGATGATGCTTATAATTTTACTGACACTCAAGCAGATGGGTTTTCTAACTATATCCACCTTACAAAAATGAATTTATTATGATAAAGGTTTTTATAATGAGGGAGTGTTTCACCTTGTGTGAGTTACCAATTGAATATCTTTTAGTGAACTGAACAATTTGAAGTTATTTATTACTGTCTTAGTTCTTGGTCTTCAACAATTACAATAAATACACAGTAAACACTGTAAATTAGTAGGAAAGCTCGCTATCTGAAAAGATTATATTAAAAACTGAATAAATAAAAAAGATCTGCAAATACAGAAACTACAATTTTTTGTAAGCATTGTATTTTGTATTGAATTTGTAGAACATAAGTAATAGATGTCATTGTATTGCACCACAGTTGATAATACAGTCTACAATACAATGCCATAAAGGTATCAGGGATCCCCACTGTATTTTAGTGTATCAAATTATTATATACCACAACAACATATGCCAAAATATGTTAACACCTGAAGAAATGAATCACATTTTAAAACATCTTCTACTTGAACAATTTAATCATGCATTTTTTTAGTTGACCTGGCCATAGGTCAAATCCATGACAAATGATATACTAAGCTACAGCTTGATACTATGACTAAGAATTTAAAAAATTCACATCACATTTTAAAACATTTTCTACTTGAACAATTTAATCATGCATTTTTTTAGTTGACCTGGCCATAGGTCAAATCCATGACAAATGATATACTAAGCTACAGCTTGATACTATGACTAAGAATTTAAAAAATTCACATCACATTTTAAAACATTTTCTACTTGAACAATTTAATCATGCATTTTTTTAGTTGACCTGGCCATAGGTCAAATCCATGACAAATGATATACTAAGCTACAGCTTGATACTATGACTAAGAATTTAAAAAATGAAACATCTTCTTGGAAACTTCTCAGCAGAAATGATTGGGCCAAGTCCAACTGCAACTATTCTTATATTAAGGGCTTTCAAATTTGTACAAATGATGTTGATTGCTAAAAGTAGAAAATCTTTTAAATGGCTTCTTCTCAACAACCACTCGACAGGATTTCCTGAAATTGATCGAAATTATCCTGGAATGAAGGGCTTTTAGGTTTGTACAAAAAGATGATGTCATTCTGACACCAAATATGGTTTCTGTTATGAAGAGTAGAAAGCTATAAAAACTTGTCAAAAGCTGCTGGACAGAATTTGACCAAATTTGACAGAATGTGGCCTGTAGTATTGGCCTACCCTACTTCCTCCCAACATTTTGCACCCCTCCTACCAATTTTTAAGAGTGGCCAGGTGGTCTAAAGTGCTCTCCATTACGGATCACTACCATCTCACCTCTGTCTGCATGGGTTCAAGTCTCGGATTTGGCTAATGTGGGTATGTGAGAAAGCTTGCCAGTAGCTTCTTATAGGTTGGTGGTTCTTTCCAGGGTTTTCCCGGGTTCTTCCTCCACCATTAATACTGGTCGCCATGTATAGCCTATCATGTGCTGGAAAATGCCATTAACCCTACAACAACAACAACAACAACCAATTTTTAAAACAAAATGCATCAAGGACATGACAAAAATGCACAAAACATTGATCAATTTATAATTTCAAATATGGTTCTCATTGAGTGGCCAGTAACATTGTCATCTTGTTCTCATTTCAAACCAAATGGAAGTTGTTGATGCAACAGCCAGAAAGACTGCTCACTGTCCTTTTCCAAAGAACAGTCCATTCTCAGTATAAACTGTTTCACCTTCATCCAATATTTACAATGTCTATTTTTAACATTTCTGATAAAAGATTGAACAAAATAAAAAGGTGTAACTCGTGCATACACATGTTCAGAAGGATGCAGCTTCCAAAATTATGACAATTTTATTGAATTATTCAGAACTTGTTGAAGACAGCAGCCTACACCACAGAATAGACTTGCCCACACAAATATGGTGACTATGTTAGTAAAGAAACTTCCATTTGGTTTGAAATATGAACAAGACAAAAGACCCCCAGGAGATGATAGGTTGAAATTATGAATGAAATGACTGTTTTGTGCATTTTTAAAAAATATTCTTGATGCTTTCAGTTTAAAAAATTCAGTATAATGGGTACAAATTGAGGCTGGGTGGGGTGGGGTGTAGGCAAATATTATAACCTGTCGCATTTGTTCAAATTATGCTGATCCATCCATCAAATCATGAAATACTAATAGTGTTACTAAGGTTTAAAAATATATATACAATTTATCTTAAAATATTGACAGGTTTGAAATCCTGGTTCTATGTTCAAGGATTTTAGAATGTTAATAGTGGTTTTATGTCACAAAAGTCAATTTTAATAGGGGGCAGAGTAGGTTTTGGCACTTGCCTTTACAGATCACATCTTGTCTCTGTCCAACTAGATACCAATCTAGGTTCAAGCAATGTGGCTATGTGAAAATGCTTACCGATAACTTCCCATGGGTCTGTGTTCTTCAAGAGCTCTTCCTCCCCCAAATATACCGGCCTGTCATGTGCTACAAATGGTGTTAAACCTCAAAATTCACAATATCGTTTTATTGGTTTTACTGATGCATTGCAGGCGAAACTTTACTTTTATTGCAACAGCAAAAATACAGTCCATGTCCTCAAATGTAAGACTGTCATTCCATAATTCAATTTTTATCCCCACATTGTTAAAAGAGCATGGGGATATTCTGGTTTAAGTCTGTCCATATGTACATAAGTAAGACACTATAAAAAAAAGAGCTCAACAGCACTGATTGTTGTGGCAAAAAGAGGCCATCACCCCAATCATCATACAAAGCAGGGTCGATGTTACATTCTCAGGCAGCCATCTTGAAATGCCCCTTTCTGTTCTATGGATAGCAATACAGGCACACTATAGCTATACATTGTCTCACTATATCTTGTTATACATTCAAAGAATAAGTCTTTGCTGGATATGTTATGTGAGATTCTTCATTTCAGTCTTAGTCACCTGTAACAGCAAACTTCAGACATTCAGTGCTGTTTCTAAATTTAAAGATGGACATGTGAGTGATTGCACTAATTGAAATGGAGTTTTGGTTTCATATTAAAATAACTTTTAAAAAATAGGATAGTCTTATAGAATTCTTGTTCTGCTTTTATTTTTAGTTACTTTTGATACCCTTTGGATATTCAAAGATCCCAACTATAACCAGATTGGTCCCTGATTTTTCAAGATTGACTCAATTCTTTTTCATCCCAAAGTGGGGGTGGGGAGTGTGCAATTTTTGTTGATTCTATATCCAACCCCACATGATAATATTGGCCACTGTTATTTGACTGCTGTTATGTGTTTAAACATTACTGGGAACAACTAATTTTTTATAATCTATATCTTGAGGTGAGAAAATGTCAGTTTATGTTCCACTGTCCAACTAATCACATTATGCCATATTGAATTCAACCCAAATTCTTCTTTTAAAAATGCTATATGTCAGAATAGGAAAAAGTTCTGCCTCTGGGATTAAAGCTTCTGTATTCTACAGCATGTGTGTAAGAAGGATTATACAGGCCCAATAAAATATACATACATTGATACAAGTTTTGGGTGAAATCTTAATAGGCCAGGTTAAAGCTATGACCCTGGAGAGATTGGATGGACATTAGGGCATTGGTTTCCCATTCAGGTGGTCTGCGAAAATGCTGCAGAACAATTAAGAACTTTAACTTTGCTCAAGAAGACAAATGTATTAGAAAGAAATACTACTGATATTAAAACAGGAGTTGTGTCCTATTATTTGTAGAACACATTTTTTTAATTATTAATTTTTTTTTATATATGTAGCACTTTTATGCAAAAAGTACTTTACAATAGTTAGCTTAGAGTATAGTCAGCATAAGGAAAGATCATTAAGTGGCCTGCCAAGACCCTCAGCAATGTCCAAGTGGTGTGATTATATTGAAGTTTGAAAACTACTGCAGTAGGGTCAATATCAATTACACGCATCAGTCAATCTTTAATGCCCAATTAGTATTTGCACTGAATTGCTTCTGTGTTATCACCCAGGGTATAAATTCCAGGGGGTTGGGCAAGAACCGAGGGAATGACTTAGAGTCCCAATCTGAAATGTGCTGACACTTGCAACATTGATCACACTGGTCATTTCTCACACATGTGAGACAAATCTAGAATTATTTGAAATTTATGTAAATTCAAATTACCCACATCCCTATTCTTAGGGGCAAGATTGTAAGTGTTGGACAATCTACACCCATACTACTATAATTGATCAAAGTTTCTTTTGTCGAGTCTAACAGAATTGGAAAATGTTAAGGACATTACACATGTCAGTTGATATGGATGGACTGTATAACAGTACCCTTGCTTTATTGAAAATACAGAGTATTAGCTAGTGATTGAAATTTCTTGTCATTAGATCAGAACAATGTAGGAAGATTTTAAGGACACCATGTATGTATGTTTTGATGGGCTGTATAACAATATCCCTGCACTTTGAAAGCACAGGGATAATTTCTTGGATTTGTTTGTTTCGTATGTCTGAAAATTAGCTTCTTTGATCAGTAACCAGAGTGTCAACATGCAAGAATGGATTATGTCCGAGGGTCTTTCCCTGCCATGTTACCATGTATAAATTGGTGGAACATGAAAAGACAAATTTATACATGTAACTGTTGCATACCCTCAGGACTTTCACAGCTGTATTTGATATATTTGCCTGTACATTTGTAGAAAATTGAGGGCCATTTGCCTGTACATATGAAGATAATTGAGGGCCATTTGTCTGTACTTATGTAGATAATTGAGGACCATTTGCCTGTACATATGTAGATAATTGAGGGCCATTTGCCTGTACATATGTAGATAATTGAGGACCATTTGCCTGTACATATGTAGAAAATTGAGGGCCATTTGCCTGTACATATGTAGATAATTGAGGACCATTTGCCTGTACATATGTAGATAATTGAGCACCATTTGCCTGTACATATGTAGATAATTGAGGGCCATTTGCCTGTACTTATGAAGATAATTGAGGGCCATTTGCCTGTACATGTGAAGATAATTGAGGGCCATTTGCCTGTACTTATGAAGATAATTGAGGGCCATTTGCCTGTACTTATGAAGATAATTGAGGGCCATTTGCCTGTACATATGTAGATAATTGAAGGCCATTTGCCTGTACATATGAAGATAATTGAGGACCATTTGCCTGTACATATGAAGATAATTGAGGGCCACAAGGGAGATTAGTTTTTGTACTAATAATGTGTTATGCTCATAAAATAAAGACTTTATTAGAATTACTTAGCCCGATGTGGATCATAAAATAAAGGCATCATTATTATTACTTAGCCCGATGTGGATCATAAAATAAAGGCATCATTATTATTACTTAGCCCGATGTGGATCATAAAATAAAGTCATCATTATTATTACTTAGCCCATGGATCATAAAATAAAGTCATCATTATTATTACTTAGCCCATGGATCATAAAATGGAAACTACTAAGATCCCCAACCTTTAGCCACATATATGCACTTACTGGACATGAAAAGACATATTTATAGGTGTAACTGACATTTACCCAAGGTACATCTTTCTCCCCACCATGGGAGTTGGCCTCTGGTTCATAACTTGGAAACAATTCAGATCCCTTCCCTATATCAATAGGTACACTTACTGGGAATCAAAAGACAGATTTATATATGCAACTGGTGGACTAGAGATGTAACCCCTGAGTCTTTAACATGAAAGCTATCAAGATTCAAACCCTATAACCATGTACATACTTACTTAGCATGAAGCATGAAAAGATTATGCATGTAACCCACTGATAATGGGGCAGTTCTTACCTTCAGAAACCTATTCAGAGGTTAAAATGGGGAAAAGAAAGGACATTTGTTTTACAAAGACTGATTTCTTGTAGATCTTATGTCATTTGATGAAGCTAAATTAACGGCAGAGATTCAAAACCAGTCAATTGCTAGTATGGGCCATTATTTTTTTAGTTATCATATAAATGTATGTAACATACGTAGCATATAAATTATGACTGGCTGAGTAGTTGGAACTTGGTTACTTAACTATTTAAAAAGATCTTTTAATCACAAAATACCTATTAGTCAGTCATGAGAAGATCATCACAGCAAGCATCCCAGAAAGGTTGACTCAATTAGTTCCTATTATGACATGGCACATTTGGCCAATTCTATATCTCAAGTTGATTGGTATAGTAAGGTCAGTCAGCTTTCCTCTATCTAACCAATTAGCATTGATAGGTGGTCACATCACTGTTTAGTTTCATCTGTCTGCCATTGGGTCTGGTAGTTTCATCTGTCTGCCATTGGGTCTGGTAGTTTCATCTGTCTGCCATTGGGTCTGATAGTTTCATCTGTCTGCCATTGGTCTGGTAGTTTCATCTGTCTGCCATTGGGTCTGATAGTTTTATCTGTCTGCCATTGGGTCTGGTAGTTTTATCTGTCTGCCATTGGGTCTGGTAGCTTCATCTGTCGGCCATTGGGTATGGTAGTTTCAAATGTCTAACAGCAAATTGGATCATGATCATCATTCAGGGATGTAGACTGGTCCAGTGCTTTTTCCTGTATGGCATAATAGGGACTAATGGAGTCAACCTTTTGTCTTGGGATCCTTCCTGCTGCATATCATAATAGAGACTAATGGAGTCAACCTTTGTACTGGGATCCTTCCTGTTGCATATCATAATAGGGACTAATGGAGTCAACCTTTGTGTTGGGATCCTTCCTTCTGCATATCATAATAGGGACTAATGGGGTCAACCTTTGTCTTCGGATCCTTCCTGCTGCATATCGTAATAGGGACTAATGGAGTCAACCTTTGTCTTGGGATGCTTCCTGCCACTTTTTATCATAGGGATTAATAGAGTCAACCTTTGTCTTGGGATGCTTCCTGCTGTATGGCATAATAGGTACTAATGGGGTCAACCTTTTGTCTTGGGATGCTCCCTGTGATGACCTTCCAGCTGAGAGAGGTCCTAAACTTCCTAATTTAAAGAGAGTGGTTTATTTTTTTTTAAATTGTGACTTTATATTTGAATGATTTTTCACTTCTATGCCTTTATCTTTGTTTTGCACATCTGTTTTCTGCTCATTATACTCTGCTCTATATAGCCAAGATTCTGCTGTTTGCTGTTAATTTCTATACATATGTATATGCTGTTAATTTCTATACATATGTAAATGCTGTTAATTTCTATACATATGTATATGCTGTTAATTTCTATACATATGTAAATGCACTGTTAATTTCTATACATATGTAAATGCTGTTAATTTCTATACATATGTATATGCTGTTAATTTCTATACATATGTAAATGCTGTTAATTTCTATACATATGTATATGCTGTTAATTTCTATACATATGTAAATGCTGTTAGTTTCTATACATATGTATATGCTGTTAATTTCTATACATATGCATATGCTGTTAATTTCTGTGCATATGTAAATGCTGTTAATTTCTATACATATGTATATGCTGTTAATTTCTACACATATGTATTTGCTGTTAATTTCTATGCATATGCTGTTAATTTCTATGCATATGTATATGCTGTTTATTTCTATTCATATGTATATGCATACATAGCTACTGAAGGTACAATAGTTCTTGTTGTGCAGTTTTCCCCAGAATTAACATGGCTGCCTCTGTCAGTGTGAGTTCAAGTCTTGGGCTCACCCAGTGTAGGCACATGAGAAAGCTTGCCAATCGCTACTCATGGGTGAGTGATTCTTCCCGGGATTTTCCTGGTTCCTTCTCCACCAGTTATATTAGCTGCCAGCCGATCTTATGCTGATAAATGGTGTTAAATCCCATAACAACAACAACATGACAGCAACATAGTCATAGCAGTTGATACAGAACTATTCAAAGAAGATATATCAATTTGCAACAAAATTAGAAAGGGTTCATTATTCAGTGTACTGTCAAGTGTGTCATTTTCAGTTTTGGATTTGAGTCTACTTTAGTATTGGTATAATCCATCTATCATGCACTGGTTTCCTCTTAAATTGATTATTTATAAGGATCATTTCTTCTTTCAAAATCTACTTTACAATATTACACAACAAAGTATTTTATTAAATGACACCAAACTGACTTGCAACCTCCAAAATGCATAACCTAATTTAAAGGTATTTCCTGTAAAATTCCTGTTGTAAAGTGTTGTTTTGGTTTTAGTCAGGTCCCAGAAGGTTTTGGAGGATTACCAAATATGCTCGCTTATAAGTCGAGTCCAATTGCAAACTGCACAGACTCAGATCCATTGTTACATAATGTGCCAGCAGATCTGGGTCTTTACATTTGTTAGGAGTTATCAGTAGAACAAACAATTAGACCCTGATCTTCCGGCATATTATAGCATGGCGATCATAATCTTTGTAGTTGCAGGTTGACTCGACTTATAAGCGCTTATATATGGTAAAAAACAGTTGCTGTTACTAATATTTTGTTGTTTACATCTGGGCCTAAGGCCGCACATATTTTGTTTCAAAGGTTAAATTTGCAGACACGCTGCAACACAACATAGTTTTTTGTTTTTTAAAAACCTGCTGTGACTGGTGTATTGTTTGACATAAAAACTCTGAAGCAATCATTCAGTTATATAGGCATTATGACCAGTCCAGTAGATGAACTTTCACAAGAGTAAAACTGAAATTGTCTCTCACATTCATATGGGCATTTATGCTGATAATCCAAGTTATATCTCACATATATTTAATGACATTTTTTGTTCGAATTGCTGGAAAGCTTAAGCAACCTCTAAATGAAAAACTACCTAAATACATAAAGTTTGAAATTTCAGAAATGAGTCCTGAATTTTTGTTGAAGTATGTTACAAAAATTATTGACTGTAAAGCCAGTGGACTTATTATGATTGGACAAAGGCTAATGCCTGCTATAGTAGAGGGTATAGCTTTTGATTTTAATTACAGTAATAGAGCTAACAAAGTTCTAGAGACTTGGAAAACTGCCACGGTATCACCACTGCATAAAGCAGGAACAAAATATGGTGTGGATACATGCAGAACCATCTCTTTCCTTGCTGCCTTTCCAAATTGCTAAAAACAACATTCACATAACTCTTGTATGAACTATTTGAACACTTATAATCTTATTTATAATAATCAATCTGTTACAGTAGAAACACTCATGCAGAACTGCAGATGTACCTTTGAAATTTTGCATGAAAAATTTAAAATCGATCAATGTAATGAAAACTTCTTAAATGGTTTAGTTTTTAACTGACAGAGCACCAAAAGTATCTCACCTTTCTGAAAGTGAAAATATTAATTTGTGGATTACCAAAGGGTTCTATCCTTGGACCTCTATTATTCATTTTGTTTATTAATAACTTACCCCATATGATAGGAAATTCATTTTCTTCCACTGACCTTTATGCAGATGTCACTACACTATCATAGTCAAGTGAACAAATAACTGAACAAGAAAATAACCTACAAGATGCTCCTAACAGACTTGGCATATGGAGCACGGAATATAATGTAATAATAAATTAAAAAAACAAATGATCTACTGGTTAAAACAAAACAAAAAAGAGCAAGACTAGATAGTGACAGACACAAAGTTCTATTTGACAATGTTAACATCAAGATAACCTCACATGAGAAAATTCTTAGTGTATTTCTAGTTAACAATCTACCCTGGTCTGTTCACATTAAATATGTTTCAAAAAAGGTTAATTCTTATCTTTGGATACTTAGGAAAATCAGAACCTTCATTCCTTTTTAGTATATGTCATCTTTTATAAATGTTTTGTTCAGTCATATTTGGACTATTGTAATGGAGTTGATGACTCTAATTCAAACATAACAACACTTTTGAGACTCCAAAAAGAGTGAATGCTTTATTATTTATTTTATTAATGTACAGAAAATTTTCAGGATGCAATGAATTACATAAATTTTGTATCAATGTATGCAAGAATATTCTTTAGACAAGCCAGATTATGTTTAAAGTGACCAGAAAAGCCATCCCTGCCTACCTCTGCAATATCTTTTCCAAAGAGATGCTGAGGGTACTCCAGATTTAATGTCTGTTAGATGTATACAAATTACATTATACCAAAACCAAAGGAGTTGTTTAAAAAGAGCTTTCAGTATACATGTACTGGTCCACTGTTAACATTTCCGGTGACATAATGCAGGCTCCTATTGTTTCTTCTTTTCATAATCAGTGTCTAAAATGGATGAAATTTCTAGACACTCAAACAGATCTAAGTAATATAAATACCTCCTGCTTTTTTTCTAAATGTGCATATTTTTAAAGATGAATTTTTCAATACAGTATGATACAATACAATATGATACAATACAGTATGATACAATACAGTATGATAGGTTATGTATTTGTATGTACTCATAGATGTTTGTGTATTATGAACTTTGAAATTTTGCTTGATTTTGAGAATAACTTAATTCTTCAGTGTAAATCCGAATTGTTGTCCCCTGTGTATACTGTATATATTGTACATAACAGAAGGCCCCAAGGTAGATTAATTTTTTTGTATAATTTTTTTTGCAACTAATTGAGTTATATTCTCTCAATAAAGTCGTTATTACTACTGCTACTACTACTACTACTACTACTGTTATTATTATTATTATTATTACCTTGTTTTATGCTTTGTTGATATAGATTGTTCAAGTAGTTGGTGAAAATGGACAAACCAAACAAGTGCATGAAATAATTATAGGCACCTAATTTCTAGTGTCTTACATGTGTGTTAATAAAGGTCATTGGACAGTTTTCAACTATATGACATTTCCAGAAAATACTTGATTTTAGGATCTTTAATGCCTACATCTCAATAAAGGGCAAGTTTAAGAAAATGGTAAGTCGCTCTCTGTTATATTGTTACCTTAGCCTTTAAAATCGTGAATACATTTTTCATCTCACTTTTAGTGACCGTTGTTTTTGAGCAGTCTTGAGAGACAATTCTGTTCTTCTGTTCCAGAGATTTTCAACAAACATTTGCCAACACAACAATATCAGTAATCAAACACTGATTTTGTCATAGTATCATGACATTGTCAACAACATTATTAACCATCTTGTCATTATTCACTTGCAATAATGAACATTTCTTATTGGGAGGCATTATTGTTACCCATATCACAGATTTCTTTTTTCCTGAAAAACTTTTAAAGAACCTAATTGATTGAAATGGAAACCTCTTCTTACATGAAGCAGATGTTGGTTGTACTTAATTTTCTCCTACTTCAATAAAGATTTTACCCAAGTTAAGATAACTGTTTGACCTTGAGCTTTGAATCATGCATGAATTCCATTTTGACTGAATATAAAACTTTAGGGTTTCATTATTGAGTTGGTGTGAAGTTATTTATCAGAGAGATGTAGATCAGGGCTATTCAGCAACTTCTGTCAAAACTTTACAGAGTTGTGACCGTTATTTTACTAAAAAATATACCATTGAATCTTGAACAAAGCAGAGATCCCAAACTCCTGGGAACAGGAAAATGTTAGGGAAAATGATAGGTTTATTCCTTAAAGTCCTTTAATTTTGCAAAAATTGACCAAAGCTGGGAAAAACCAGGAATTTTCAGCCACCACTTTAATGACAGACAAAATTCATAACTGATTTGTAATTAAACTGATAATGAGTTAAATTAATAGATTTCATCCTGGAATTGTTAGAGGTTACAGTACTCTTTAGCCAGTTGAGGTACACCTGCTTTGTGAGGTATTGGGGTAATTACCCTGAACATAATTATATGGTCCATACAAGAGCTGAGGCAATCAATTAGTCAAGTAGACTGGTTATAGATCATCTGCTCCATATTGCTACCTTGTCTTTTGCAGAAGATAGGAAGACCAGTCTGCATCATATGATCTTGATAAATACATGAGAAAAATAAATATTATCTTCCCCTGTTCCACTTTTCATATGTAGCGTTAACAAAAATGTATTGTGATGAATATTTGCCTATTATTCGGTAGCTGACACTGGGAACACAGTGTTAAGGACTAACATCAAAAGTAACCTTTGATATTCCCCATCTTACCATTTGTTGTGAATTTTACTATCAGACCTTGCTAAATATGTAAAATCTTATAAAATGTTGGGTACATTTTGAAAGTGGAATTCCATGCTCTGGCTGTTCTTGACAAATTGAGAATGACTGGATTTCATATAAGTCATTGACAGATTACATTGAGCATAGACTTAAAAGGCTTTAGTCCTTCTTTTTATTCAATAGTTTTCAAACAACCCTCTTCTAAAAAGGTTCCTGTATACCAATATTTGCAATCAATCAGAGTCAAGTTAATGTTTTTATTCTGTAAATTACAATGATTTGCATGCACATTTATGTGAATTTATATACTTACAGTAACTTGTTTCTGGCAATTCATACTGTGGTTTGAGCAGGGTCATAATTCAGATGGGAAATTCCCAAAATACAAGCAGCTTTTGATGTTAAATATGCAAATTTTCTAAACCAAAATTAATTCCATTCAGTAAGAGTCAAAAATATACTTTAAAAAATCAATTTAATTCAAGAAAACCTGGAAAAAAAACGGGGATATTATTGTATAAAAAAAGCAGAACCCTGACAAAGATCTTATGACCTTTTAGTGTTCCCAGAAGTTCTGAAAGCTTGTGTTTTTGTATTCCCCATTTGTCCCAAAGTTACGGGTGCAGCACCAAAACTGGGGGTGTCAATTAGCAGCTGGCAAAATAAGAGAATAAGGCTGATACAGTGTCAAAAACTAATTTTTGTTTGTAAAGAAAGAAGACATGAGTACTAATTCAAAGAAAGAAGACATGAGTACTAATTCAAAGAAAGTAAAACTAGATGAAAACGTTATTCAGAACAAAAGATTGATCTGTGGTTAGCTGAGACAAAACAGACATCAGTATCAGTATTTTTAATCATTCTTTGACAGGCCCTCTGAACCACCATATCCTTTTTGAAATTTGTTTTATGTATTATTATTATTATTATTATTCCACAGCATTGATTTGTTCTAATAATATTCATTTTCATGATTGGTTGAAATTATCTGAACTATGATTATATTCATTATTGCTTTATTTCAGATAAAATACTTAAACATTGACTACCTGTAAGGCTGGAAAACTTCCTTTTAGCTATATTTTCTTTTTGGCAGCCATAGTCCTGTTAAAATGTGGGCCTTAAGGATGGGCAGTTTTCTCAGTTGTGCACTTCTTGGAGGCATCTATACATAGGTTGCATGGCAATAACATGATCTTCTGAATTTGGTGTCAGTAGGAAGGCAGACTGTTGGTAATTAATAATACCCCAAATAAAAGCTGTTGATTTATTTTTAGGTGAGTGTTGTTCGTACACAATCAATGCATTTCTGCAATGTCAGCATGTAACCATTTGAACTCTTAGAACCATCACTGGAACTTTTTTGGTCTTGGCATTATGGCTTTAGATTGATCATTTCTATTTTATTGCGTGTCTGCTGATTTCCCCAGTTTACAAGCAAATTGAGTCAGCATAGGAGACAAACTTCTAAAACCGAATTTGTGCAAGAATCATCCACCATTATGTATTCATATGTTGCTATTTATGGT
Source organism: Sinohyriopsis cumingii (assembly GCA_028554795.2). Taxonomy (NCBI): domain Eukaryota; kingdom Metazoa; phylum Mollusca; class Bivalvia; order Unionida; family Unionidae; genus Sinohyriopsis; species Sinohyriopsis cumingii. Next base: position 52,915,776 of record CM068838.1, read on the forward strand.
ATGAGGTGTGATCCTAGGCAGGATGTGATTGGTCAAGACTGTTGAAGCTTGCCATAATGCAACATGGGCATTAATAATAATAATAATAGAGGGAGTCTCATTAGTCAAGGACTATTCTCCCTTGAGGTTCTCCTGAGGAGAGCATAGCAATGCACATTATATGAAGATAGCAATAATTACTATTTATTTTAACATGTTTAGGATTAAAATACTAAATTCCGTTATCTGTTTGAAGCACATACATGCTCAGGATATCTCTTCTTAAATACTCAAATATTTTCATTTTACATGTAGTGGAAGCTTGTTCCACAGAACTGTACCAGAGTATTGGAAGCTCTTTTTAAATTGCTCTGTTCTTGGTTTTGGTGCTAAGAAGGTTTCCATGTGATATTGATCTCAACTGGTATTGTGTTGAAAAAGGCTTGAATAAGTCCTGAAGATGTTCTGATGCAGTTCCATTTAGACGTTTATATAAAAGAACTGTCTTGTGAAAATCTATTCCCAGGATTACACATTGTATTTGTGAACTTTTAGAGTTAGGGATTAAATTCCACTGTGATATACACAAATTTTGTGTATGTAATATTCTTATTTGATTACTTGCTACACTATTGTATGTGCAAGATTTTATTTATGAGTGCTTGATGTACAGATTTTGTGGTCTGATAATCCTTCATTTGTTGATATGCTGGCTTGGCAAAATTTACGCCACCATTAATAGTCTCAAGTCATCAAAAGAAAGAAAGTATTTACCTTCTTTTTATTTGAAATGTTTGCATTACTTACCTAGAAATCTGCCTTAAAGGAGTATGCTGGGTCATCTTTTATAAAGGTTATATTCAGCCACATCTGGACTATTGTAATGCAATTTGGGGTAATACCTCTAATTCAAACATAACAACACTTTTAAGACTCCAAAAGAGGGCTTGCCATTTAATTCTAGATCAATGTACAGACAATTTCCAGGATGCAATGAATAATATAAAGATTTTAACAGTACATGAAAGAATATTTCTTAGAAAGGCCAAATTTATGTATAAAGTATCCATAAAAGCCATTCCTGTCTTTCTAAGCAATATCTTTCACCAAAGAGATGCTGATGGTACTCAAAATTTAAGGTCCATAAGAAGTAAAAATTGTATTATACCAAGGCCAAAGAAAGAATTGTTAAAAAATAGTTTTCAATATTCTGGTCCACTGGTATGGAACCACATTCCCAGTGACATAAGGCAGGCTCCTAGCATTTCTTCTTTTCATAATCAGTGTCTCAGATGGATGAAATCTTTAGACAATTGAACAGTTCTATTACAGTTAAATACTGCCTGCTTTCTGTAATTTTGCATCATTTTCGTAGTTGAATCTTTCAATGCAGGATGATATTTTATATATGTTATTTTATATATGTTTATGTGTTCACAGATGCCTGCCCATATGTTCCAGGCTTGATACTTTGATTTTTAAAATCACTAATTATCTAGTGTCAAGCTAGATTCTTCACATCATGTCGTATATACTGTATATGTATTGTACATAACAGATAGAAGGCCTCAAGGTAGATTAGTTCTGTAACTAATTGAGTTACCTTCTCTAAATAAAGTCTTTATTATTGTTATTATTATTATTATTATTATTACCGCTCCGGTGGCCTAATTGTTAGAGCGTCCACCTCGGATGTGGGATGTCATGGGTTCGATCCCTGGCCGGGTCATACCAAAGACTTACAAAAATGGTACTAACAGCTGCCTTGCTGGGCGTTCAGCATTAAGAGGTTAGTGTTAGGACTGGTCGGCCTGGTGTCAGGATAATGTGACTGGGTGGGACATCATACTACATGTCTACGGCATTATGCCCCAGTGCTAGACATCACTATAAGCTGCCACATTGCAGACATCGTAGCGATATGACTGAAAAATTGTTAAAGCTACGTTAAAAATCCAAATCACATCACATTATTATTATTATTATTATTGATGCTTTTCAAAGTTATTGACACCCCTAATGTTATTATTTACTGTTTGCAGTGCATGCCCAGCCATTTAACAGTGACCATCATTAGCAAGGTGTAGTGCCTTCAGTCCACCAGGGAACTTTTGACAGTGGGCATCTGTTGACAATGTGTGACATGGTCTGCAGAGATCCACTTTAGACATCTTTGTCAGTGGGCATTTGTTGACAATGTGTGACATGGCCTGCAGAGATCTACTTTAGACATCTTTGTCAGTGGGCATTTGTTCACAATGTGTGACATAGTCTGCAGAGATCCACTTTAGACATCTTTGTCAGTGGGCATTTGTTCACAATGTGTGACATGGTCTGCAGAGATCTACTTTAGACAGCTGATGTAGGCTTGCCTCAAAGTTTGTATAAAGTTTTAGTACCTTGGTGTGAAGTTGGATATCTAATGGCCACTCACAGTGGTAATATGCTTGAGTTAGAATTCACATTCTTAAACGATGTAGAGTTGCACAACAATCGTTTCCAGAATGTTATGGTAGAAATGATGAGATTTAACAAGGATAATTGCAATATATCTCAACAATCCAGAAATAGGATAAAAGACAAATTACAAATGTAATTTATATAATTGACATAATTATGTAAGCACTTGTATAAATGCACAGATTTTGTGTGCTTGCTTTGCTTGTGTACTGGCTGATAATACAGCTGATCGTTCTCTTTCTCACTTGTTTCATTTATTTTGAAAATTCATGGATCTTTCTATCACTCCACATATTTATTTATCTCAATCCATCTTTATATCTTTTTATCTATCAGTTGGCTCTTAATTGTAATAATTTTGGCAGTGTTAATCATCATCATTAGATTTGTTTCAAATATAGTACAGTATATACTCCTTTATAAGACGAATCAAACTGCATAATGCACTGCCAGATCTGGGTCTGTATAGTTAGTTAGTAGTAATCTGGGTCTGTCCAGTTTGTTAGAGTAATTAGTAAAACAAACAACATAGACCCTGATATCTGCAGGCCCATTATTTTATGGCACATCATGATCTTTGTTGTTTGCAGTTTGACTTGACTTATATGCAAATACATATGGTGAATAACCCTGAGCAGGGACGGTATTAAGGCTTCATGTAAAATGGAAGGGTTTACTTGTTATTCAAGTGATGGTTCATTACATAAATTATGATCACAGGATAGTATTGCTAATTTTAAATAGTTCAGTGCTAAATTTGTGAAATTAGAAGTCTTTTATTGTAAATTACAGAATCCATCCATCTATCTTGCCATAGTGTTTTTTGTGTTTATCTCTCTATCTGCCTATCTGTATGTATGTATGGCTATGTATGTATGTGTGTATGTATGTATGTATGTATGATGTATGTATATGTGTGTGTGTGTGTGTGTGTGTGTGTGTGTGTGTGTCTTGGAGTGCTCAAGCAAGTTTCATGCAGATTTCGATTAATTTTGTCAGTTTCGTAGTTCTCTCTCTCTCAAATGAGGGGGAGGGATTTATTGACAAATCTGACCATTACACATTTGTAAGCATTTTCTAGGATGCACAACACTTTGCTAGTTTTCATTTAGCACAAGCTTCAAATAAATCCAGAGTTTTCAAACTATTTCTACTATAAAAAAAGATTCAATTCATGATCAATGTCAATGATTAGATTTAAAGTCATCAAATATCACTTAGTGGTTTGGTTAAAAGTGGATGAACTTCTTCGCCAGAGTATGAAGAAATGTTACTAACACCAGCAAAACTTCAGCACTTTTTGATACATTTTTTTAAAATCAGTTTAATTTGTCAACATGTGCATCATCATACTTTATCCTCTTTTAAACAAATAAATATTAAAACATCAATGGTAAAAATGAAAAATGACTAATGCAACAAGTGGGCTAATGTAAGGTTCAAAGAAAGTTGAGGCAGAGAACATACCAGATACTGCATTTCACCATATTGAATGTCAAGTCAGTTTGGCTTGGTCATTTTGTATTAGCACTTTCAACAAATTCTTTCATGCACTGGTAAGTGTCTTTCCCAAGGACATATCAAGGCAGCCAACACTACCTCCTGGTTGTGTAATAACTATTGACCCATGGATTACAAGTCTGAAGCTCTACCAGCAGAGTAACTACAGCTCCCTTTACTTTACGGTATTTATAGATGCATAATGTGCATCCAATTACAAACAAATTACCATATATGCTCACCTACAAGTCAAGTCAAGATTGCTCCACTGTAATCCCAAGGCTGCAGTTGTTTGATACATGTCAAATCCAGCCTGAGTATGCTGTTTTGATGTGTCTTGGAAAAGGCACTTTGCTCTCATGTTTACTGCATGTATTATTTCACTCATCAAAAACAACATCACCATTTCAGTACTTCTTTCCATTATTATCTCTCTCTTTCTGAGACTCTCTCTCTCTCTTTTTTTCTTTCTCTCTCTCTCTCTCTCTTATGGACTTCATCTGTGTAGAATATGCAACTAACAGAGACTGAACAAACCAGTGGCACAGTAATTTGCATGCTGGACTTGCAACCAAAAAGGGTACAGGATCAAATCTTGCCATCAGATTAGCCTGGGTGAGCTACCAAGATGTGTTCTTCAAGGAGCAAGGCACTTTACTCCAACAGCATTTGAAGTAAATAACCTACTTTGGTTGCTGTGCTCTAAAACATACATACATACATACATACATACATACATACATACATACACACATACATACATATACATACATACATACATACATACATACATACATACATACATACATACATACATACATACATATGTGTACTAGCATATGCATACTTCACATACACACTTTAATATACATGTCTCTGCAAACAGATACCTTATAATTCATAACACTATCACCATCCATAGTGTCTCACCTAATCTCTCATCTTTCACATCTGGCTTCACTTCCATTTCTAAAACATACATACATACATACATACATACATACATACACACATACATACACACATACATATACATACATACATACATACATACATACATACATACATACATACATACATATGTGTACTAGCATATGCATACTTCACATACACACTTTAATATACATGTCTCTGCAAACAGATACCTTATAATTCATAACACTATCACCATCCATAGTGTCTCACCTAATCTCTCATCTTTCACATCTGGCTTCACTTCCATTTAATTTCACACACTATTGCCCTCTAATAATTCTGTTGTAAATAGATCATCAAATTTTTAGCTTGTCTTTGTAACTCTGGCTAGACTAGACTGTCTCTGAGTTGGTGTGCATCTTTCCTGACAGCCTAAAATTTATTACCTGCAATCAGTTTTTGACTTCAAAGAAAACTTTTATATTGTACAAATCCAGGTGAAAGTCTTCCTTTTTCAGTTTTATGATTCATGTTGGATTTCCACTAATAATGTTAGCTAGAAGCACCTTTGTGTCTGCTCCTTACTTAGGACAAAGAGTGCTTTTCTCATCTGCTTTAGCAGATAGACAAAGCAGTCACAGACAGACATACATTCATACCTTGCTGTAAAGTGCCTATTATACCACTGCCCATTTTAGCATGGACAATTGTCTTGGATCCCATTGAAATAAACTTGTTAATTTTAATTTGTCTTTTTCTACTTGAGTTGTTTTAGTTAATTTTAATTATTGGTTTGCTATCAAAGTCAGTTATAATACATTACTAAATACCATCCATATTCAGTTATAAGTTGTGTCAAACTGCAAACATTTGAGATCCAGACCTGCCATAGCATAGTGCACCTGCAGATCAAGATCTATGTTCTTTCTTCTACTGATTATTCCTAACAAACTGCACATGCATTATGCAGTGACAGATCTGGATCTATGCAGTTTGCAATCGGACTCATTTTAACATTGAATACATACAGTACTCTATTTTTGTGTTGTTAGCCCACATGGATGTAAGGCCAAGTGAGTTTTACATAATGGTTTAACCCAGTATCTAGCATGCCTCATCTCTATTATTCCATTTACATAGGGAATAAGGTTTTCGATTTGGGGTTCTAAAGAGCAGTCAACATGATCACCATAACTGAAAGAAGCAAAATGGTTTCTGCACAGTGGATTAAAGAGACTAACTGATTGTTAGATTACTAGATTACTCAGTCAATCAGTCAGTTTGGCTTTGGTGTTTATGCATTATCTCCCAGTGCTAATGTAACAGAATCTAAGCAACTGAAATATCACACAAAATTCATTGACGGATGGAAATGGGAATTTCATTGGTTGGAATCAAGTTCAAAGGAAATGGATAACCCCTTGTGATTTTAAAATGATGGCAAGAATGACATTATTATATTCTACGTACGTAATACTTGTGAGATGCAAAGTTTGATCACTCTGCCCAATAAGCAAGACCAGTGGCAGATAACTTGAAATGTAATAGGCTTAAGTTCACTTTTTCCAGGTGACAGGGATTTAAGATAATAATAAAGAAGCATCACATGTAACATTATATTATGGTAAGACAGGAAAAACTCTTTGAAAACTATTTGACTAAGATACAGTTACCTGTGGTGCAACTGATTGTTGGGAATATTAAGGCTTACCAAGCTGAACAAGTTGTGTTCAAAGCAATTCAACTCAAGCCCTTTGCATGCAAATCATACAATGAATCTAAAACTCTATATGCAGGTGCCTGAACTGAATTAACGTTTTTCTGTAGACAAAATTAGAGCCACTTTTTGATACATGTCCTATATCTTTTTTGTGTTGCACCTCTCCAGGAAGCAATGATAACATCAGCAGACTGTTTTGAAACACTTTGATGTAAAAAACAATTCCCTGATAATTTTGTAAGCCTCCAGTCTCATCTTCTGAAGATGGTGATGTTTCACCGGTCCTGTGGCAGCTGAAAATGTTTCTGCCATGGATGAATGTAGTATCCCCCGCTTTGAAAACCATGGTTGTGATGTCCAAAGCAGGGCAATCAAAATTCCCACCGCTTCATTCTCCTGCAATTTTTTTTCAAACTCTGAGACTTAGTGGAGCGAAGAGATAGACACAAGTAAAGTCAAACCAGCAGCATGTGAATGCATCTGATGCAGAATCTTTGCTGTCAGGTAGATAAGCCACATATTTAGAAAGTTGATGATTATATCTGGATGCATATTGGTCAGTATTGAAAGCCCTATTTATCTTGCAGACATGGATATGCACTTTTATCCAAAATCTATTCTAAGCCTTCATTTGTCTTTTCTGGAGAGCCTGTCTGCATGAAAATTATCTCTGCCTGGAATGTACAAGGTACTGAGAAATATATCCCTTTGAATACACTATAGTTAAATGACCCTGCAAGATCATTCATTTGAGCTATTTTTCCTCCCATGTTAGCAAGATATGAAACTTGCATTTTAACTCCTGAAAATTAATGTGATTTAATTTTTCGCTCTCATCCATAAGACCTCTTGTTGATAATATACATGTTTGTTATAATCACCCTACCAAATGTTTTTTTGAGCTGTCCCTGCAGAGGTCAGGTGTTGGGGTCCCATGATGCACAGGAGCAAAGCTTGTATGTGCACTGTCAATCTACCAGCATGTTTGACCCCAATTGGAATTACAGAATAGTCATACAGTGTCATGGTTTGATGAAAGTTCCCTGCGGCCTGTTTCAACTGATTGTCTTTCGCAATTTCCAGTCGTGCAATAGAGGGGAGCAATACAACATCTGGTTCACTGGCAACCACTTGGCCAATAACTCAGGCAAATCCGTAATAGCTCTACGAAAACTTTGGCAATCTGTGCAGCTTTTTTAGATGCTAACCTGTCATATCCTGTAACCTTTTTAAAAAAAAGCAAGCAAGAAATTGAATGCAGTTTGTTGTATAAAGAAACAGCTTGTATGAATTCTAAGGCCTACTCATTCAAAACCAACTTGTCTGTATGAATTGTAAGGCCTAATTCATCCCCAAACCAACCTGTCTGTATTAATTTATAGGCATAATTCATCCCCAAACCAACCTGTCTGTATTAATTTATAGGCATAATTCATCCCCAAACCAACCTGTCTGTATTAATTTATAGGCATAATTCATCCCCAAACCAACCTGTCTGTATTAATTTATAGGCATAATTCATCCCCAAAACCAACCTGTCTGTATTAATTTATAGGCCTAATTCATCCCCAAAACAACCTGTCTGTATTAATTTATAGGCATAATTCATCCCCAAACCAACCTGTCTGTATTAATTTATAGGCATAATTCATCCCCAAAACCAACCTGTCTGTATTAATTTATAGGCCTAATTCATCCCCAAACCAACCTGTCTGTATTAATTTATAGGCATAATTCATCCCCAAACCAACCTGTCTGTATTAATTTATAGGCCTAATTCATCCCCAAACCAACCTGTCTGTATTAATTTATAGGCATAATTCATCCCCAAAACCAACCTGTCTGTATTAATTTATAGGCCTAATTCATCCCCAAACCAACCTGTCAGTATTAATTTATAGGCCTAATTCATCCCCAAACCAACTTGTCTGTATTAATTTATAGGCATAATTCATCCCCAAAACCAACCTGTCTGTATTAATTTATAGGCATAATTCATCCCCAAAACCAACCTGTCTGTATTAATTTATAGGCCTAATTCATCCCCAAACCAACTTGTCTGTATTAATTTATAGGCCTAATTCATCCCCAAAACAACTTGTCTGTATGAATTCTAAGGCCTAATTTAATAAACATATGGTACAGGCTTTAGAAGTTTTATGAAAACTCTTGAATTATTTGGTAAACATATGAATGGGAATTATTGGCAGAATAATAAACATCTTTTAAATCATTGGAAGTAAACCAACAATGATTTTTCATGACAGACTTTAGCATTTCCATTTAGATGTGATGTTTTCAACAAGTTTATTGATAGTTTTCGGATTCAAAATAACAGTACCATCTTTCTTAAGTCAAATAAGCATGTTTGAAACAAATTCACCTTGTTCTACCTGTACTTCCTGTCATGCCTTTCATGATGATTACCCCTCAATTTCAGTGTCAGTTAGTAAACTCTGCTGTACCAAACTGTATGGCTTTGAAATTGATAAGGTTTAGTAAGTACCCTTATACTTACCATTGTTTCAAGTCCACAGTTTTTGTGTTTCAACCTAATTAAACTCCATATTTCTGACTTCGCGCAGGGCACACTAAGGTTGGAGCAGTTCTGGGGCTTTGGATAATTTTTCTGAATTGTCTTTGATTTTGTCATCAGTGACTTGTGTTTACATCTGATACAATGTGTTCATTCACAGAAGACCCACACATCTCTTGAATATTATAAAAGTTGTCCAGATCATCAACAAGATTTCTGCTGTCATTTGGTAAATCTCTTTTAGGAATGCCACAAGGATCTGATTCCCACAAATCATCCTGTGGAGTGGATGCGATTATGTTTTGAGGAACTTGAATCCTCATTTGAATCCTCATTGGTGTTTTGTTCAAATATTTCTCTATTGCAGTCTGTCAATCAATCAAGGATCAAAAATCTTTATTTGCTCCCAGTGATTTTGAAATTTTCTTTAAAATCACTCTTTTTGCCTCCATATCTTCTGGTTTTAGTCATCTTAATGATTCAGTGATTTGACTGGGGGTGACCATTGTTGTATAGCAAGGCTATTGCACCATGTCTACCCGGCTATTGCACCATGTCTACCCAGGCTATTGCACCGTGTCTACCTAGGCTTTTGCACCATGTCTACCCAGGCTATTGCACCATGTCTAACCAGGATGTGATGTCACAGCTGACTTGACTGGGGGCAACCATTGTTGTATATCAAGGCTATTGCACCATATCTACCCAGGCTATTGCACCATGTCTACCCAGGCTATTGCACCATGTCTACCCAGGCTATTGCACCATGTCTGCCCAGGCTATTGCACCATGTCTACCCAGGCTATTGTACCATATCTACCCAGGCTACTGCACCATGTCTGCCCAGGCTATTGCACCATGTCTACCCAGGCTTTTGTACCATGTCTACCCAGGCTATTGCACCATGTCTAACCAGGATGTGATGTCACAGCTGACTTGACTGGGGGCAACCATTGTTGTATATCAAGGCTATTGCACATATCTACCCAGGCTATTGCACCATGTCTACCCAGACTATTGCACCATGTCTGCCCAGGCTATTGCACCATGTCTACCCAGGCTATTGTACCATATCTACCCAGGCTATTGCACCATGTCTACCCAGGCTATTGCACCATGTCTACCCAGGCTATTGCACCATGTCTATCCAGGCTATTGCACCATGTCTACCCAGGCTTTTGTACCATGTCTACCCAGGCTATTGCACCATGTCTAATCAGGGTGTGATTTCACAGCTGTAGACAATGGCTGGCTAGTACTGCGAGGGTTCAGTTATTTACCTGCATCCCATGACACTTTAGGTTTTTGTGTCTATTTTATGCAGACCTGCAACTTACAGTTGGAATGCATACATTCATGCTTGTTTTTTCAGTGATGTTATTAGATGCTGAATCAGTAAATAATTTGACAGCAATGGTAAAGCACATCTGATGAATGTTGAGACTGTAGTGGTAAAGCACACCTGATGAATGTTGAGACTGCAATGGTAAAGCAAACCTGATGAATGTTGAGACTGTAATGGTAAAGCAAACCTGATGAATGTTGAGACTGTAATCATAAAGCACACCTGATGAATGTTGGACTGTAATGGTAAAGCACACTTGATGAATGTTGAGAGTGTAATGGTAAAGCACACTTGATGAATGTTGAGACTGCAGTGGTAAAGCACACCTGATGAATGTTGAGACTGTAATCATAAAGCACACCTGATGAATGTTGGACTGTAATGGTAAAGCACACTTGATGAATGTTGAGACTGTAATGGTAAAAAACACCTGATGAATGTTGAGACTGTAATGGTAAAGCACACCTGATGAATGTTGAGACTGCAAGGGTAAAGCAAACCTACTGAATGTTGAGCTCACCTGATCAGACCCAGCTTTCATAAAACATCTGAACTTAGAGGATGTATTTTACTTTTCAATTGATCAGGTGTCATTTGGAAATTACAGCAAAATAGATTCATTTTCAAAACAATTGTCCATGAATTTGCTGGTCATAAAATTTTATGGAAATTGTGATATTTTCAGTAGATAGGAAGATTATGTACTCCGACTGAATATATATATATATATATATATATATATATATATATATAATATTATAAATATACACCAGGCAGAATGGAAAGTGCTATCCTTGGATTCTGAAGGAGAATGCTTGATAATAGTACCCGGCAGATTTAACGTTTAATACAAATAATACTATCATAGAGGTTAGAGAAGTTTTAATTCATACTCTACAGAGATTCGAACTAGGTCCACAGGTAAATGGCACCCATTGCCATGTCTGCACATACCAGCCCATATTCCATCACGACTAAGCACACATCACCAAAACTTGTGTAGCAAACACTCGCATGACAACCTAGTAATTAATTTTCATCTATCTACGTAGTTGTTCCAGATTCCTATGAAAGAAATCAAGGTATATAGGATTAATTATACAATATTATAAATATACACCAGACAGAATGGACAGTGCTCTCCCTGGATTCTACAGGAGAATGCTTGATAATAGTAGACAGAATTAATATTTAATACAGGCCTGGCCCTAGAATTTGTCGGGCCCAAGGCAGCATGTGGAGCCCCAGGCAGCATGCAGGGCCCAAGGCAACAAAAAGCAATGAGCAGGGCCCCAAGCAAATAAATTGCATTGTGGAGTTGATTTCCTGAAAGCATGAGGCCAAATGTTGTTTCCTTGGTTACCATGCCTTAGGGCCAGGCCTGATTTAATACAAATAATACTATCATACAGGTTAAGCAATTTTTCATATTCAGAAAGTAAAATTGCTTATTCATTTCAGCACTAGAAGATGGACATTAGTAAATATGTCCTAACCCTTTATGTAAATTATTCAACCATGGTTTTTCTTCATAGTTAATACCATACAAGAGGTAAAGGATCTTGGACTGGTGTAAACGTTAATTTCAATTTAATTGTCTTGCTCAGTATTAACAGCAGAGGCAGAAAATTTCTCTATTTTTTTCTGACTTTTTTCTTTTCATATTTCTTAAATGTTTGAAGGTTGGTACATGTATTTTATTGTGTAGTAATGTCCTGTCCCAAGAACAGTGCAGAATTTTATATCAAAATGCTAACAATATTTTTATCATTATTATTGAAATTTAAAACTTGGACTATTACTAATTAATTTATGGAAGTACATGTATGAAGTTGGTATCGTCATGAAAAGATGTTTCTGTATCATACATAATCATGAAGAAGTATTTTATATCTGTGTCATGTATTACTGATTACAGTTTGTTAGCATGATTATGTAGACATAGTGACGAATTGATTGGTCTTTCTTGTCTTAATGACAAATTGGCTCAAGAAAAGAACTTAAGTATATAAATTGTTTGTCATGTCTACAAAATTATTCAACACATTGCAATGGATAACTTGTCTTGTTCATGTAAATGATGTCATCTTAGTCACATATACTATATAAATACTGAGGTTTGAGCATTAGACTCATAATCCAAGGGTTTTAGGTTTGATACCTGTACATGCCAGCCTTGGGTCAGCTGCCTCATTGTGTCCTTGGGAAAGGCACTTCTAAGCACCCATTTTCTTAGCACGATATAGCCATTAATGTGTTGAAGTGCTGTTTTTAAAAAAAGATGATGGTGATGGTAGATTAAATAATTCCATGTGAATTGTATGTAATATTATTTTATGGATCAGGACTTTCATTATATATTATTCTTGTATGGATCAGGACTTTCATTAAATAATATTCTTGTATGGATCAGGACTTTCATTAAATAATATTCTTGTATGGATCAGGACTTTCATTAAATAATATTCTTGTATGGATCAGGACTTTCATTAAATAATATTCTTGTATGGATCAGGACTTTCATTAAACTGACCTCAAACATTTTTAGTGTGTGACTCTGAAATGGTATATAGTAAATCATACCATGAGTGATGATTGAGTGCCAAAAGCATAAAAAATAATATTACAAACTGTCAATAAAATTTTGAACATGTTATAAATCCAAGCTCAAAACAGATATAACTTTAATTGGCAGAAAAACGGAGGTTCTGGCCATGTGAAAAGTGTTCTGTACAAGACATTCACACATATCATAGAATGTATTATATATATATTATCCAATACTGCGCACTTCAGTCATGCGCGAGTTCCTAGGAACAATTCATCTTTCCCAGTTAATGTAAATAATTTCTTTAACTTTCTTTTCTTCTGCAGTGATTAATAGTTAACTTAATTGTTGGTAGACTAATTCATCTTGACAAGATTCTCATTATGGACTGTTTCAAAATTAATTCATCCTTGCAAGGCTAATGAAAAATATGCCTTCAGATTTAAAAATGTGCATTCCCCTGAGGTGCCTCTTTATATGCTTCATTGAAAATAATTCAAGGTTTTTCATTTGAATCAGTTAAGAAATCCGAACCAGCTGTGTTATTGCACTCCTTTAGATTAATATCCCAAGTTACATAACAATACATAAGGCATGGGTGTATTTGTATGCACTTGGTGCACAGATATTCATGGATCGTAAGCTAATCATCATCTCCACACATTTCATCTGGTGAAATTTCAGTTCCTATCAGAAACAGAAGAAGGAATTTTCAGTTTTGTTCCTGCCAAAGTGAAAAGAGGAAAAATAGTGGATAACCAGTTGGAATGTGAATAATTGGTGCATATTCTAACATGTTCATGTCAGCAGTCCAAATCTAGGTCATTTTGATGTCATCTACTTGTGAAAATGCAAGAAAGATGGCTGCAAAAATTGGAATGTGCGCAGCAATGGTTTTTATACCCTTCTTTCACAGGTATGTAATCAAGTAATACAGTTTAACGATGTAAGGGTTTCACATGAAGCAAGTGGGACAATAAAAAGATGTTCTGATATCTTGATCACAACAGAGTAATGTGTGTGGCTTGCCTGAAATCAATGGGTAATTTTTCTGCTTCAAAGCAAAAGTTGATGCCATTTAACACCTAAATTCCAATTCACTATAAGGAAATTGTAATTTAAAATGTAGCCTGATTTCACAAGTTTGAAAAATGTTGGAATAATTTTTTAAACAAGTCCGTATATAATGGTGAAAACAGAAAATTTTATGCAGAATGCTGAATTATCGCATTTGTGCAAGGTACATATGATTGACATATTCAGCCTAAAATCTCCTCAAACATAAATAGCAGCAAAAAATACAGTCAGAAAACTTTTGGCTACAAAGGATTATGGGGCTAGGTAAGCACATGTACTAATTAATTCAAGGCTTGCTTATGGATTAAGTTTATATTGGCATTTTGAAGTGCACTTTACTAGCATGTCGTCTGCACTGTGCATACACAAGCACTTTTTAACCAGTAACAGTCACAGATGTATTCAAATTGTGCACACTGTGGAGGCTGAATTCATACTTCATTTAATTTTATTCTTGTTACAAATGGTGCAAAATGCTAAGACTCGTTGCATACATGTTTTAGCTTTACAGAAATTGGTGTTCTCTGGTATACTAAACACATCAACACATCAAACACTATTTGTCAACATGAAGTTTCATTACACTTGAAGGAGTACTCCTAATTTTATTCTTTTTTCCAGCCGTGATGAGTAAAGCAAGGCCAACTTAAGATTGCAGTTGTTTTAGGGGTTTTATAAACATCATTTGAAATTAACACATTTGTAATATTTTATTTATTGCATGAGGAAAAAATTATTTTAATCAAAGACTAAGCAGAATAATGTTGTGAAATAACTTTGCCTGCATCATATCTTGGTTATGTATGTGCAATCTGGAGTTGTTGTTGTCTGCTACCAAATATATTTAAACTACAGAATATCTTACACATAAAAATAAAAGGATGAATAAATTATGATGGATCATTTTATCTTTCAAATAGTCCTGAAAATGTTTCATTAAGTTTTAATAAAAAGAAATTTCAACACTAATTAAGAGAAAAGCTAAACATAATTTTTTTTAACTGGATTAATTAATTGAATTGTTTGTAATATATATAACTTGACTGCATAATTTAATTTTATGTAACCAAATAAATTATTTTCCTCATTCTAACAATATTGTTGATGTAAAATATACCTAAATTATCTGCATATTTACAGAATTTTACTGCTGAAGTTACCTATTTTGTGGCCAATCCTAAGTGAGATTTTTACTGAAGTTACCTATTTTGTGGCCAATCCTAAGTGAGACTTTTACTGCTGAAGTTACCTATTTTGTGGCCAATCCTAAGTGAGATTTTTACTGTGGAAGTTACCTATTTTGTGGCCAATCCTAAGTGAGATTTTTACTGCTGAAGTTACCTATTTTGTGGCCAATCCTAAGTGAGATTTTTACTGCGGAAGGTACCTATTTTGTGGCCAATCCTAAGTGAGATTTTTACTGCTGAAGTTACCTATTTTGTGGCCAGTCCTAAGTGAGATTTTTACTGCTGAAGTTACCTATTTTGTGGCCAATCCTAAGTGAGATTTTTACCGCTGAAGTAACCTATTTTGTGGCCAATCCTAAGTGAGATTTTTACTGCTGAAGTTACCTATTTTGTGGCCAATCCTAAGGGAGATTTTTTCTGATTAGTAGAGCATTAGCCATAAAACAAAGCAAGTTACGGATAATCACTTGTGAAATGGTGGAATATTTGCTTCTTTTAAAAATGAATATTTTTTAAACTGTAATGGACCAAGCACTATTGAACTACTTAAAATGTAGGTCAGTGTGCATTTTCTTGTACTACTGATGCTTGAAACTGTAACCCAAATTAGGGCCAGAAGAACATGAGGAAAAGTACCATGTCAGTAATTGCCAATGAAATAATTAGCATTTAAAAATTCAGATTGAAGATCATAGACTTCTCTTATCACTCTTGCCAGTACACAAAATAAAAGGTATGATGATGAGTGAATTTTTATGTTGTAGACATCACATCAGCTTGGCACAGCAGAACACCTAGGCAACCAATTTACAGCAGGTTGTAAATCGCTAAATTTTCAAAGGTCTTGCACACTTTTAATTGACTTTATCATTTTATTTCACAGTATTGTTGTGATTATTCATTTTGTATTTTTTAAAATTATTTTTTGTTACTTAATAAGAGAAAAGTCAGTGACCACAATTTTACTGCTAGTCTCTCACAGCTCTGTCTGCGTGGGTTCAAGTCTCGGATTCGGCCAATGTGGGTACGTGAGAAAGCTTGCCAGTAGCTTCTCGTGGGCAGGTGGTTCTTTCCGGTTTTTTTTCGGGTTCTTCCTCCACCATTAATACTGGCCACTATGTATAGCCTATCGTGTACTGAAAAATGGCGTTAAACCCTACAACAACAACAACAAGTCTCTCACAGAGTTCACAGTGCTGTGATATGCATATTTAACAAGTGACGTCATCTCAGTGATCGCACGATTTAATGAGCAGGGTTGTTTGTTTTTTTTTTTTTATTGATTTTTCTAAAGCAGATATCATAAATGTAGTTATGGAGGAAATCTTAAAATAATTTCTTTATCATACTTTTGTGCAACATTTTGTGTTCATTAAAAATCATTATCTTCTATTAAATTTACTCTTGCCAAATTACTCCAATTATTCTGATGAATGAAGAGTTGGATTCTATAAAATAATTAACTGCATTACCTTCCTTGACTAAGGCTGAGGTTTCTGGTATGTGTGATTTGTGATAAAAAACAACACAAACGCCGAAAAATTCTGTGCGACTAGTTTTGCATTTAATTTATGCTTCTTCAGGCACAAAATGTTTTGAAAGTAACTCAATTTATTTTATTATTATTTTGTTATGTGTGATGGCATTCTAGAGCAAGTCAACCATTCCCTAATGTGTGTGTATGTGTGTGTGTGTGTGTGTGGATTGCATGATCATATCAAGTAAAAATTAGAGATTTTGTGCAGTATATTTTGGTAAATTTCAATATGATGGAAAATACAGAAAATAGCAAGCTACCCTGTGTCAAACAGAGATGTATTATTACAAACTTGCTCTATAGACCCTGCTACCTATTCTGATATTTTTCCAAACATATTGAAAGCATTCAAATCATGACAAATGCTTCTAAATGATTTAAAACAATTTAGACAGCCATTTAGATAGTCATTTAAGCAGTCATTTAGATAGTCATTTAGGCAGTCATTTAGACAGTCTTTTTAGGCAGTCATTTAGGCAGTCATTAGACAGTCTTTTAGGCAGTCATTTAGACAGTCATTTAGGCAGTCATTTAGACGTTCATTTTGGCAGTCATTTAGGCAGTCATTTAGACAGTCTTTTTAGACAGTCATTTAGGCAATCATGGGGTAAAAATGAGTAAACAAGCAAGTACCAGAGAGAAAAAGAAAATATATTGAAAAACCAGTCTACCCACATGGCATACATAAATTTAAATTGCAGCCATCTGTTTACCAAACCTTTGCTTGATAGGTTTATGATAGGGAAGAAAGAGCACAGTAGATGTCACGTAGAACATAGCGAAATTATGTAAGTAGATATAGGGTTGTATTTAAAAGGGGACATGATTCCCTCATGTTGAAGAGTTATTAATATTTTTAAACTAAAATGTGGCTTGTATAATATACAGATCTAATATCCTGGTTTTTTCAATGTGGCTTGTATCATATGAAAATTAGGAAATACGTGGAAAGTGTACTTGTGCATTTTAATGCACAGTATCCTCGTAATTCTTTCAAATAAATTTCATTTGTTTTCTTTATTTTTTCTTTGAATCTGTTGATTACAATACTGACCGTAGTCATTTCATATTCTTAAATTTCATAGGATTAAAAAAATTAGCTAAACTACATTCTCCACATTAGCATGTTATATGTTCTAGTAATGCATCATTCCATGATACATATCAAGAACACGTAATACCTCACGTCATCATACATATCAAGGACACGTAATACCTCACGTCATCATACATATCAGGACAGGTAATACCGGCACCAACTGTTGTGTGCGTCATAATTTTAAACACTGTAAATTATCAACAGTGCAGTATAGATTTATAATGAAAAAAACAAAAACATATGGAGTTTTTATGTATGGAGGATTCAAACATAAGTTAAAAAAGAAACCTCCTATATTGCCCAGTGACTAAAACTAAAGAAAAAGATGGAAGAATTGAATATTTTTCCTCCTGCAATAATTTATAAATGATCTGTAATAATGTGTAACGAGCATTTTACATGACAAAATGGCTTGGTTAAAAAATGATCGTTTAATTGTCAATTTACATTGAGGCTCAAAATCTTTTTCACCAAAACTGTATTATACTTTAAGTTTCAGCAGTAACATCTTGTCCTGAAATTAGAAAAATTGAATGGAAGTCAGAAAGGAAATATTTTGATTGATGAATTAGCTGAAGTGAATTTTATTTGATGGAGTACATTTGTTACTCTGTACTGGCATTATTGCTTGGAAAAAATATTTACATTACGTTATAAATAAAAATTTTAAAGGGTGTAGGTTGATTCCTATTATGGGATCAGTTCTTGTTGGCTACCACAGCGCAACTTGCAAATTGACTCTAATTGCCTTGGCACCAGATAATCTTCTTGTGTTGCTGTGCTATAAAACACCAAACCAATCCAGCTTTATTTAATTCCGGTGATGAGAAATCTTAATTATTGACTTCAGCAAACAACCTCCGAACACCACCACCAAAAGACAGTGAAAGAAGATGATCCCAGAAATTTTTATTTGGATAAAAAAAATTTGTATTAACTTTTTATCCAAATGGTAAATAAAACAATTTAACCATTACATAAGAAATAGTTGTCAGAGACAAATTGAAATTAGTTTAGTTTTGAGAGAATCAGATAAATTATGATACCTAGTTACATTTTGTTGGGTGCTAAAGAAACAACACAAATTTGTTCTGAAGGGAGAAAGAAATATTAAATTTCTATTTAAATCCTGAAAGACCAATGATGGATAACTGCTTTTGCAATATTAAATGTGATTAACATGTACTATAGATGCAGAAAATTCGAAATTATGTGCTACATTGTTATTATCAGGAGAATTATTTACTTTATTTGATGCTATGCGATGAATTACTGGCTTTACCAAGTGAAATATTTTTTATATTTCACTGGAGTGAAATAAGATAAATATTTTCACTGCCGAATCGATAATATTATAACCAAGAAATCTGATCAATTTTTGGATGCTTGCATAGTCTAGTTGTAAGTATGGCCACCTTGCAAACAGACAAACTATGTTCAAATCCAATATTGTGCTTATATTTTCTTCACATTTAAAAAAAATGATGTTTGTTCAGTACTAATGTATATAAAGCATAATCGAACATATACAATAGACCCCTGCCATTATTTCAAGGGATGCAGTGACATACCTACCTTCCATTTGTTGGTTGCTAAGGGTGACTAACATTTCGTCTTGTGAGTAAAAATACTCCACTCCCATGATACCTCACTCCATGATAACTTGCAAGCCCACTTATGTTGCAGGGACATACGTGTATTCCTTTTCTTTTCTAAAAAATATGCCCCAAATTGGTCCCTATTGTACATGAAGAAAATGAGGATCAAAACTGGAAACCTTGGTATATCACTCCTTTTATCATGGTGGGTAGTATCCATAATTTTAATCCACATCATGAAATGCTCGTCATTTAATAAAAAGTCATATATTCTGGTAAATATACTTTCCAAACAACATTCATAGAACAGCGTATAAATAATTTAATGAAATTTTGATGAATGAAATGGTCCCTAATGCCTGCTGGTGAAATTCAATATTTTAATTCTATCATTTACATCAGTTTAAGTTTAAACATAAATGCAATGTGTCCTCTTGTATCCTAACACGAAAAATGGCAATCCACCATTAGAACTATGTCTGTAGGCATTACTGTGAGAACCTAATTAAGGGCCAACTATATTTTGATCTCTGACTTGTGGAAGTATTTGTTGTATTGTTGCACTGAATTAAAAATAGACCTGCTTTGTATTATCACATTAATTATGTCTTTTGTATCAAAATCAAATAAAGTGGGTTGGAATAATAGAGAAGGTAAAAGAGTTGCAAATCCTACCTCCATAAGAGCTAGCTGTCATGGTCATGTCAGGTCAACTCCTTTCAACAGATCAAGCTAACACTTATGAGTATTATTATGCAAGAAATGTAATTAAACTAAGTTAAATTAGCCTATTCATTCACAAATGTGATCAAAGATAGCAAGGCAACCTAGTGAAATGATTACTTGATGAAATATAAAGCTTTGTTTCACAGTTAGGGTTCATTGTAGAGAAGCAAGTTTCTAAGTTTGTAGTTAACTTAAAATTTCCTAATTGTCACTCAGAGAGTTTCCCAGTGATGAGAAGTTTCTATATTCTTTGCAAATAAATCACGGCATTAGTATTTTACTGATACTTTTACTATAAAAATAAGTAGAACTTTGATTTTGACAGGTGTTTCACAAGATAAATGTCCCTAACTTTTGTAAAACAGGAATTTTGTTGGATTGTAAATCAATAAAAACTAAAAAGACTGATGTAATACACAATGTTTTTGTGTACACATGATGGTTGTTGGAATGATGTAAACAATCTTTCAGAGGGTGGGCATCTTGAAAATGAATATAATTTATACAGAAAAATTAACAAGTTTGATAGAAATTGCTATTTATTGACATTTATTTTATGCTATGCAGTGAATTACTTGATTTTCTAATTAAAATAATATTGATATTTCACTGTAGTGAAAAAATAACTACAGGAACTACTTTTTGGGGTCAGAACATACTTACCTCTTTTTGATTTTGTGTCAGTGAACTACTTTTTCACAATTATTTGTGGTTGTTTTCTTATTAATAATCCCTGTCAGTTATCCTTGAAACTTCCAGTTTGTTATTCTGGAAATATCAGTTAATTTTTATCAATCTGATGTTGAACTAATTTTGTGCGCAGGTACACATAGCACAGCAGAACATGTATGGTAAACAGCTGACATTACCATAAGAAATCTGATAATTCACTGTCACAAACTTTAGGTAGCCAATGTGTGTGAGCATAAAGTAAAAAGAATACTTGTTTGAAACGAGTGAAAAACGGATAAATTTCATCTCGTGTGTGAAAAACTCTAGTATTTTCATCCACTTGATGAAATATATCCGTTATTCACTCGTTTCAAGCAAATATACTCTATGTATTCCCAATGTGTTTATTAAACGATTAATCAGCCATTCAACAGTTCCATTACCCCCACCCTGCCCCCAGTTTTCTCGATGTCCAGTGGGAATGGCATCCCTTATTTTGTTAGGTCCCTTGGTAACTCGAAGCCCCTGCTTATAGTGCAGTCCCTGTTTTTGGACCATGTTATTAAGGGAGAGGTGTAATGAGTTTTTCACCTACTCAGTGAAATACATCCATTATTCAATATCCTCTCTACATTGCTTTTTGAGGGTTTTAAATATGTGGTTATGTGTACATTGATTTTGTTTGAACAAGTAAATATAAAAAACTAATCTTATTGACATTTTCTTATTTTGGTACCAAATATAAAAACATCATACACTTTCAGTGAAATGGCCATTTAATTGATTACATTTTCTGTGATTGATTTTGGGCACAACACAATGTCTGCAGATTAATAAATAAATTAATAATGAATTATTAAAAATAAAAAAATGATTAATGAATTATTAATTGTTAAAAACAAATTGATGATGAGTAATCATCCAATTTTTATCCCACTTCAGAACTAAGTATACTGAATTATCATCAATACACTTTGCAGAGGACAAAATTAACTAGAATTATCAGTTTATTTGTTTCATAAAACCCTAAGGACTGTTATGTATAGTTAATTGTTCCAGTTTTAAAATTATGGAAAAAATGTCTAGTGCAAAAGTAAATTTCACTTGAAGAATAAGGTAGTTCTGAACAGGTGAGTGGAGGCAGGCCTGTAATTGAAAGGACATAAAAATGTTTCAAAGTTGTTCTGAATTATGTATAACTTTCAAAAGAATTTATAAATGGTTAGAGCTTCTGCCTCAGATGTGGGAGATAGCAGAGTCAAACACCAACAGTCATACCAAAGACTTATAAAAATGGTACATGTTCTTGCAGCTGTCTTGGCGCTCAGCATTAAGAGTTTAGTGTTAGGACTGATCAGCCTGGTGTCAGGATAATGTGACTGGGTGGAACATGATGTCAGATGTCTGTAGCATGATGTCCAATGGCTAGATGTGACTATAAACTGAATTTTTTTAAAGCTACTTCAAAAATCCTAATCACACACACACACACAAGAATTTATTATGAAGCATGGTGAAATATTATTTGAGACAAGATTTTGTGTAGAGTTGAATCTGAAGAAAGACAGTCATTGGGAGCTTCACGTTGTTACAAAGAACAAGTCAACTTAAATTTAGTTATTCCCTTGCAATATTTAACTCCCTGAAGGCTGTTCCAGAACTACTTTGTATGCCACACAGTTAAATGCTTGAACAGGATATTCAAAATGAGTGAATGATACATTTTACCGAAGTGAAAAAAAAAATGACCAGATGGTATAAAATTACCAGATTAATAATGAAAGGGAATGCTTCAGTTAACTTTGCTATTATTTATAGCAGCTTTAATGAATGGCTTAATTTTAATATGAAACACTTATACATTTATATTTTTTATATATTTGGTGCATCAGATTACCGGATAATTTTTCAGACATGAAGGTACTCACTTGACTTTAGGTCAGATTTAATATTAAAGGTTTGCAACAAATTATCACAGCTTTCTTAACACTCTGGTGGTCATGTGGTTAGATCACTGAGGTCAGATGTGGGTGGTCATGGGTTCAAACCCCGGCTGAGTCATACCAAAGACTTTAAAAAAGAGTACTAACAGCTAACCTCACTAGGCGTTCAGCATTAAGAGGTTAGTGTCATGACTGGTCGGCCTGGTGTCAGGATAACGTGATTGGGTGGGACATGATGCTACATGTTTGCGGCATGATGCCCCAATGCTAGACATCACTATAAACCGTCACAGTGCTGACATTGTAGCAATATGACTGAAAAAGTGTTAAAGTTACTTTAAAAATCTAGATCACACACGTTATGCAGCTTTCTTTAAATTATGTCATATGGAGGGCACAGCATGAAACAGAAACACAAGATAGGCTGGTTAGTAGTCATGATATACTTTATGGGTGATACCAGTGATGATCAGACGACATTTGTTTGCAGTATGACAAGGATATCATGCATAAAGAGGCATGGAAGATGCAATGTACATGATGATACACAGAGTTAGATATTTTCTGTTCCTATGTTAATACTGGATATATTTCATTGAGTGGTATCAAAAACATGATATTTTAATGAGCGGCAATACTATATATATATAAATATATATATATATGTAGGGATAGAAAATTTTGTTTTTATTACATGTGTATGCCAAACTTGCTTCAGAATCGAAGTTTAGAAGATAAGCACTCTTGGCCACAACACGCTTCCCCCACTCTCATTTCACAAATTCACCCCACTGTCATAGCCTGCTCACATGACTTAAGAAAGCAGCAGGATTTTGACTGTTTGCAGTAAATTACATTTGTGTCATTTTTGCAAACAATTTGATCCTATATGAAAACAAAGCAAGTCCGATTCAGCAATGGATCACAATGGATTTGTCATTGTTGTCAAGGAAAAAAATTCAGAGAGATGTGAACAGCATCTAGTCAGATTTCTTTATCAATGATTAATTTCCATGTCTGAAATGTATGACGGTTTCTATTTATTTGTTCTAGCTCACAATGTACTAGTTTTAGCTAAGTTGTAGGCACAATTTTTGCAGGCACACACAATCGTCACATGACATGATAAGAAATCTTTTATTTTCACATGTGAAAATATAAGAAAATATTTTTCACATTTGAAGATATAGAATTTAAAACAAATATGAAAATTATTTCACCAACATGTCTCTGTATTTCACACCTAAGTATATAAAAGATATATATTGTGATATGTATAAAATATTTTTTGAAAATTAGTCTTGCTTCAGTTCTTTTAGAAATAAATCTGTAATTTATTTATAATCAGCAACATTTTCGTTAAATCAAATTACACAGTATCCTAAAGTCAGTTATTTTCTGCCCAGAGCTTTGCCCACATAATAAACATGTCCTCTTTTAAGTTTGTTACATTTATTGCTGAATTTGGTTTGTGCATTATTATGAAACCTAATTTTTTATATTTTTCTTATTTTCTATTAGTCTGGGCAGTTTACATTTTCCCAAGCTTATTTTCTTACACCTTTATTATAATGATATTTAATCAGTGAAGTAATTAAGAGATATTCATTTCATTAAAAAATAAAACAATGGTTGTATAGCATTTTGTTCTGTAATGAAAGACCACCTGTCTTGAAAAACCATAATTATTTGGCAGAGGTAATGATATGTCAAGATAGAGTCTATTATACAGGCTACATAAGAATGAATGAAATATAAAGAGAGGAAGATTTGCAAAAAGAAAATATCCCATTATAAATAAATTCAGACATGTAGTAAAATGAAATAAACAGAAGGTAAAGATGATAAAACTGTAAAACAAAATTCACAATAAATGACAAAGGTAAAAGTATATAAAATCCTTAAAATAGTAGGTAAAGCAATGTCCTAAAATTTTAATTTCCTCAGAAGGTCAACAAATACCTGTTCTCATCTTGGAGAAGTTAAATAATGAGCAAAATATGTGCATATTAATGAGGTTATTTTGCATATTAATTAGTTTTTTGCATATTAATGAGGTTATTTTGCATCTTATTGGCTGAATTTGTTTCCACTCAGTAGACCCTACACAGCCATGATTCCAGAAAGGATAAGCTATCTTTAATAATAATAATAATAATAATAATAATGAGGACTTTTTATAGCACCTAATCTTTAGAAGCTCTAAGCGCTTTACAACATTAGACAACACCTATAAGATAAAAAACATAATGATATGATTACAAAGACAAACACCATGAAATTAGAAAACATTAAAAAACATGCTGAGAATATTTAAGGTACAGGAAACATTATTAGGTCTTTAAGTTTGTTCTTGGAGTTGAAATAAGTGAGTTTTGAGAGCCCTCTTGAATGTGATCACTGTGTCTTTGTGTCTAAGTTCAGTGGGCAATTCATTCCACGTTGCTGGGCCCTGGTATGCAAAAGAACGCTGTCCAAATGACTTTGTTTTCATACTTGGAATAATGAGTACATGATTGTCAGAAGAGGAGCATAAGTATCTTGCTTGTGTGTACACATGGGTGAGGTCAGATAGGTATGTTGGACTAGTTCTGACAGTGAAACGTAGCACAGAGAACAAATTTTGTGTTTGATTATGGATCGAATGGATAGCCAGTGTAGGGTACAGAGCAGCGGGGAGGTGTGCTCTGATCGTGGTACTCTAAGTATGATCCGAGCAGCTGTGTTTTGAACTTTTTGAAGTTTCTGGAGCAGATATTAAGATGAGCCAGACAGAATTGAGTTACAATAGTCCAGTCTTGAAAGTACTAATGAACACACAAGTGTGTTAGTGGCATCAACTGAAAGATATTTGCGAATTGAGCTGATGCGTCTCAGCTCAAGATATGCAGCCTTGCATATGTTCATGACATGTTGGTGCAATGTGAGAGTACTGTCCAGAGTAACACCTAGGTTTCATACTGATTGTGTGAATTTAATGTTGGCGTTGCTGATATTTATTGTTTGAGGTAAAGGATGTGAATGAGAAAGTCTTTGTGTTGTAATCAGAATGGCCTCAGTTTTATCATCATTCATCTGCAGCTTGTTACATGTCATCCATGATTTCACATAAGAAATGCACCTCTCTACACCTTGCTTTAAAGCAAGCCTAACAAAACTAAAATGTCAGAACTGCATGATGAAGTTTGACTTTGTGAAGCTGAAGTGGGCAGGGGCATTTTATACTTAGTGCATACTGCAATCACTATATTGTCATTCAGAAATATACAACATTATATGGCAGAAAGATTTTTTCACTGGTGAGAAAATAAAAATTCAACATTTTCTATGGATAGGTTTGAACAATAGTACCATGCAGCATCTTATAGTCTCTTAAAAGTGCAAAGATGAATTAAGTGGACATATTTGCACCACCATTGAGCCCTCCTGGAGTGACTTGTTGAGAACAGCAGAGTTTTCAAGTTACCGTAATACTGTACACCACTGCTAAATGGATTTTTAAGACAGAAACTTTGCTTATCTTTAGATCAACTGATAATATTCCAAAAAAGAGCTCATGGAATTTCCTTGTTGCCTGTCATCTATCCATTAGCACATTACTCCTCCTAATCTACTTGGAAGATTTACATAAAACTGCATGTACATTCATCCCAAGATTGCGGGCCCCAAGTGGCTGAGTGGTCTAAAGTGCACACTGTTCCAGATCACTGCCATCTAACCTCTGTCTGCATAGGTTTTTAGTCTCAGGCTCGGCTAACATGGGTACATGAGAAAGCCTGCCAGTAGCTTCTCGTGGGTTGGTGGGTCTTCCCGGGGTTTTCCAGGGTTCTTCCTCCACCATTTATACTTGTCGCCATGTATAGCCTTACTTGTGCTGAAAATGGCGTTAAACCCTACAACAACAACAACATCATCCCAAGATCATGTTGGTCCTGAATGACAGTGACATTGCTTGTAGATCCACTATGAGTGCCACAGTGGCCAGCTTGAAAAGTTTATTGCTGTTCCCCTTGAAGGAATGATCATATACAGCTACATGGGGTTTTCACCAAAGGTTTCTTTTTGGCTTTAAACAAAAATGGTATTGATCTGAACACAATATTGCCACCAAAACAGCCATCTTGAAAGTCTTCTCCTGTGCAGAAAGTCATATCAACATGTGGTTTTCACAAAAAATCTTTTGGCATCTAGATGGTTTTATCTGATAATTATGCTGATCTGACCTCCACTATAGCCACCAGGAATCTTTACAATCTTTACTCCTCTTGGGTGACTAGTTGAATCAGTATTAGGTTTTCACCAAAAGACTTGTTTTTATATCACCAGTCTGACCTCCAAAATGGCCTCCATGTGAGCGATATTCAACATCTTGCTATTGCTTTACTAAATTGCCATATTTATTATCTTGCTATTGCTTTACTAAATTGCCATATTTATTATCTTGCTATTGCTTTACTAAATTGCTATATTTAACATCTTGCTATTGCTTTACTAAATTGCCATATTTAAAATTAGCTATTGCTTTACTAAATTGCCATATTTAATATCTTGCTATTGCTTTACTAAATTGCCATATTTAATATCTTGCTATTGCTTTACTTAATTGCTATATTCAACATATTGCTATTGCTTTACTAAATTGCCATATTTAATATCTTGCTTTACTAAATTGCCATATTCAACATCTTGCACTAAATTGCCATATTTAACATCTGCTATTGCTTTACTAAATTGCCATATTTAATATCTTGCTATTGCTTTACTAAATTGCCATATTTAATATCTTGCTATTGCTTTACTAAATTGCCATATTCAACATCTTGCTATAGCTTTACTAAATTGCCATATTTAATATCTTGCTTTACTAAATTGCCATATTCAACATCCAGCTATTGCTTTACTAAATTGCCATATTTAATATCTTGCTTTACTAAATTGCCATATTCAAGATCCTGCTATTGCTTTACTAACTTGCCATATTCAGCATCCTGCTATAGCTTTACTAAATTGCCATATTTAATATCTTGCTATTGCTTTACTAAATTGTCATGTTCAGCATCCTGCTATTGCTTTACTAAATTGCCATATTCAACATCCTGCTATTGCTTTACTAAATTGCCATATTCAGCATCTTGCTATAGCTTTACTAAATTGCCATATTTAATATCTTGCTTCTGTTTTACTAAATTGCCATATTCAGCATCTTGCTATTGCTTTACTAAATTGCTATATTTAACATCTTGCTGTTGTTTTACTAAACTGCCATATTTTTGGTCAGATTTTTTTAATATAAACTTGTATCATCAAGACCTCAAATCGGTTGGATAACGAGTGAGATTCCTGCATATTAATAAGGTGATTAGCATCTGACTAGATGACCTTTTTACTAATCTGGTTATGGTACTTCTGATTTAGTTTTGAATGATTAAATATTGAATAATGTCTTCAAGACCTTAGTTCAGTTTATTAATCAGAAAGAGCTACAATTTAATGTGGCAATGTTGCAGCTTTTTGATTATCAGCTCGTGATTACTCCTGCATATCTATTTATGATCTCATTTTAATCAAAGTTGTCAAATAGAATTTTTTTCATCATTAATGAGTTTGATTATGACTAAGATCTGTATATATTTATGAGGTAATTGATCAATTAGGTTGTTACCACTGTGGAGACTGAATCTAAATTTGGCTCGGATATTTTTAATACGTTTGTATTGTCATGATCTTGGGTTCTGTTACAATTGAGATCTGCCCATATTAATCAAGTAATCTTGCATCAGATTGGCTGAATTTTGTATCTTTCTGGAGACTTCATTTCTCATGCAGTTTCAATAAAACTTGATAATTATGTTCATACAATAAAGCGCTTACTTGAGTACACTTGTGTGCTTCCAGACCATGGTGATATAAAGATTGATATATACTTTACTTATTGAGATGGTCATATGCAACTTTTGCTCTGAGATTATATGAACTTTAAATTTTCATACTAATAATGAAGATGCAGGTGAAGAATGCTGGCAATATTGTAAGGATTTGTTTTTGTGAGTTGAATGCCATTTTTCAGCACTTGATAGACATCTATACAAGGCAGCCAGTACAGTGTGTTCATTAATTTTACAAGTAGAAGGGGTTTTGAGAAAATTTAGAGGGATTTTGATTTGTTTTTTGTTTTCAAAAACAATTATTGATTTAATGAATCTGGGAGGGTGCTGGGGTAGAACCCTGGACCCTGGCACCTAATGACACCACTGCAGTTTATTTGGAGGAGGAAAAGCCTGGGAAAACACCAGGAAGAACCACAAACTCACAGGAAGCTTAACTGGCAGGCATTCTCACATGCCTATGTCAGAGAAGCTTAAACTAACCCACATGGACATAGGTGAGATATTTGTGATCTGTAAACGCGAGTGCCTTTGACTGCTCAGCCAATGAGGCCCCCACAATATGGGTGAATGATTTGCCTTACATATAAATAATAAAAAAATGTCATAAAAATAAAACCAAAATGCCACAGAAACATAGCAATTCTCCTCTAAATGAAGATCACATACTAAAGTTTTGTAAGTTCATTTTTTTTTTGCAGAGGAAAATACATTTAGTGAGAATTAATGCAAGGCCAGGATACACCATGTCGTGATATCAGAAGTGTATAAATCCATAAGTGAGAACTAAATATCCCCTGATATTTATCCTAATTGATATGGGCAAGTTTTTTAGAGCATTTTAAAATTTGGGTGAATATTCTATTCTACCTGTAGAAATAAGGTAGAGTTCAACTTTCTTTTAGAATGGTAAATATTGACTATTGGCAGTACATTTTGTGCTGGAAATCAATTAGGTGCATTTACATTTAATAAACAGGTGAATATTTCCACCTCCATCAAACAACGTATTCCAATCTGCTAAGTACCCATGTCCTTGAAAGCACCCCGCCCACTTTTTAACAAGTTATTGTACTATTTGCATAATTTCCTTGCAAAAGGATTTGTATACCATTCTAAAAAACTAACCTGGTGAAAAATGTGAGGTTTATTTCTTTATAGATTTTTTTAAGCTTCCTCCATCAGTTTTTCATGCAGTACAATTTTGCCAATACACAAGGAAGAAGGCTTTCCAGTTGCACATATATTGCAGCTGGAGCCAGCCTTCTTGAAGTAATAGTTCTAAGCCAGTTATAGAAGGTGTCAACTAAATGATGGGGAAGTCACCATTGTTCAGAGAATTTTGATGCCTCCTGAGTTGTGTATACTGGACACATTCTTGCTTTCAG
Source organism: Sinohyriopsis cumingii (assembly GCA_028554795.2). NCBI lineage: Eukaryota > Metazoa > Mollusca > Bivalvia > Unionida > Unionidae > Sinohyriopsis > Sinohyriopsis cumingii. The sequence goes on from CM068838.1 coordinate 52,945,891, forward strand.
ATGTTAATGGGTTTCTTTTGTCCTTACGTTTTTGTATTTTATGAACATTTAACTTGATATTTAAAGTACTGCAGGCACATTAGCAATGACAAAATCAGTCTGTGTTGTTTTCAGTTGGACTCAACTGATAAATGAGTATATATGGTATATCAGTGGATACAACATTTAGTCCCATAGGAATGTTGATAAATGATTATGTATGGTATATCAGTGGCTACAACATTTAGTCCCATAGGGATGTTGATAAATGATTATGTATGGTATATCAGTGGCTACAACATTTAGTCCCATAGGAATGTTGATAAATGATTATGTATGGTATATCAGTGGATACAACATTTAGTCCCATAGGAATGTTGATAAATGAGTATATATGGTATATCAGTGGATACAACATTTAGTCCCATAGGAATGTTGATAAATGATTATATATGGTATATCAGTGGATACAACATTTAGTCCCATAGGAATGTTGATAAATGATTATATATGGTATATCAGTGGATACAACATTTAGTCCCATAGGAATGTTGATAAATGATTATGTATGGTATATCAGTGGATACAACATTTAGTCCCATAGGAATGTTGATAAATGAGTACATATGGTATATCAGTGGATACAACATTTAGTCCCATAGGAATGTTGATAAATGATTATATATGGTATATCAGTGGATACAACATTTAGTCCCATAGGAATGTTTACAGGATACCCTAGATATGAGCTGATCACTTCAATGGTTGCCCACCCTAGATATGGGATGATCAGTTCAGGGTAGGGTGGTTGGATGAATATGATCTATTTGTTCTTGTTTTACCATTATTTGCAACTAATTATATAAAAAAATAGTGATAACTTTTGTTAATTTCTATCATTTATAAACAACTATTTTGCAATCTGTTAGGCAAAATATCAATAATTTTATTATCAACACCCACATTTGTCTTTCTGTGAGTCACAGCTGCCAGTCAGTAGGTTGCCAGTTAAAAACTTGAGATCAGTAGGTTGCCAGTTAAAAACTTGAGATGGCATTCCCATTTTTTAAAATATACTTTTTTGTATTTTTATATTCAGACTTTAATGTATACTCACTCATCCCAATTTTTAAAAAAAAATTTTTCTTTTAATTTACATTTTCTTATTCCCATCCTAGGATGCTGAATTAACCTAAGTACATAATGCTTATATTTTAAATTGATTTGGTTCATTGATGGATGTCAATACATGTTTGTCATTGCTTATACAACTGTTTGTTCAGGATGCTATGGTGTCCTATTTATTAGATCTATTTATCAAATATGGGCAATTTTGGCCTGTTTTTATTTCTCAAAATAAAAGAGTACTTCCTTATTTTAAAATCTGTGCCAGCTTGAAAGTATTGGACTGTGTTGGTTAGTGTAATGCAAGAGAAAGGTTTACTCTAATAGGAAATGATGAACCTGGAATGCACAAATGTAAAGAGACTAATTAACCCAACAAGAATCTATTTTTATTCAACTACATGGTAAGTAAATCTCCTAACAGACAGGTGAATTACATCACTAAGTTAAAAATAACAGTAAATAAACTGTTTATTTTACTCTGAAACATTAAATATTGTGTTTGTTTACCCTTTTTTTGTTTTATCAGTTAAGTAACCATCCAGATATTGGTGAAATTTCAAGGTAGTTACATTTAGAAGCCACACACCATACTGGTGTACATAACTAGACTATAAGATGCACATTTGATTGCAACATGGTCATGGCTGACTTTCGTACATTACAGCTGTGTAGGATTACATGTACATTACTTGGGTTGATCATGTTACAAAAATCAGGTTGGTTAAAGATGGATTCATTTGCATGTAAATGTTATGCAGTTTGGCATTTGTAGCCACAATCATACCTGTTGAATCTCAACCACAAATAGCTTTACAAAATATTCTTGATCTGGTTTGTAGGGAAAAAATGACTTTGTATATCAATTATATTATTGTAATGAAAGGTAATTATTTGTAACTAAAAATAAAAGTTAAATGGGCAGTCCTTTTGCAGATAGCATACTGCAGGTACTATCTAAGAGCAATGCTGGTTTCTGTATGGCCCAGACCAGCATGCAATTGGCTGCCAGGATGTATCTCGTGGCAAGAGACTTTAAACCCATTGCAATAATTAGTCTTTTAAGTGGTGTTGTGTTATGAAATTGCACAAAAAGCCCACCAATCAGCAAAGCATACAGTATTTCAAACAGAGGAGCTTGAAGTATTCAATCCTCTCAACAAAAATTAAAAATGTGCTAGAGTTGTTTTGGATAGAATGTAATTGAAAGTATATCAAAGAAGGAAGCAAAGAATATCTACTGAAAATTACTTGGTATCCCTAAATGTTTTATTTGGTTTTAGAATTTAGAAGGCAGGACCAGTCTAATTTCTATGACACTTCAAAACCACATGGGAATAAGGTTATTCTAATGGACTACTTTATGAACTTTGAATTGTACAATTTTTTTAGGTACTTCCATTAGTAAATGTTTCATAAATGAAGCATGTATGTTAAATTTAATGACTACTAAAAATATCTAGTCGCTTTACCCTGCATGCTTATCAGTGTTTTGTAATAGGTATGCATTATGATGTCTTTGATATCCAACTGTGCATTATCTCCTAATGCTAAACAACGAAAACCTAAATAACTAAAATATACCAAAAAATTCAGTAACAGATATTGATAGGAATTTCATTGGTTGGAATCCATTTCAAAGGAACATGAATATTCATTCTGCCAGTCTTGTAAAGTTGAACTTAACAAGATCTTTACAAATTTGACCCTATTATCACCAATCCTGAGTAGTTCTTGCAGGCAGTTAGGAACTTGAATCTTTCTATTAGGCTTCAACAGTTTAAACTTCTGATGTAATGGCATTTTCCTTTCCGAGGAATATTCAGGCTGACCCCAGAGGAATCCAGTAACAACTCATCAACTAAGTGTTGGGATCAACAGTGATGAAGACTGCCACAAATAAAATCGAAGCAGTAATCTACTAGGAAATGCTACCAATGCTTGTACTACATATAAGGACAGTATGAAAGGCAACAAGTTATTGTGAAAGGACTGATATAATTTAATGATGTCCATATTTTAATACAAAGAAGTAAATTGGCTCACTAGTTGTAATTTTTGTCCATTTGCATGATATAAACCAGGTTGATGAAGACCCTCCTGATTTGATAATAAAACTGTTGAACAGATTTTGCAAACCTCCTGATATGTCCTAAGCTGACCCTCTGTTCTGTCACATGAATGTGATCTAATCATCTTGGATAACATGTTAATAATGATGACAAACTTAAGGCATCAAGGAGGTATACATACAATGTAGATGGGACTATTAAACATGTACATGTAGTCATGCTTAGACTTTATTCAAGTTAATCATGCAAGCAGCAGATTATAAGCAATGCAAAGCAAATGACAGTAAATTTCATGTATACATGTGTATATTAATATTCCATCAAAGTAATCTTATGCATAGTACTTTACCACTTGCGATGTTTCCATTATGTCTTAAACAATTTTGTTAAAATATCAACGTACCTTACTGGTGCTTAAACTATATGGTTACTAAAAACCAAAACTTTTTACTGAATGGTCATATATAGTGATGGTGATTTTTAAAAATTATTAATTATATGAGTTGATCACAATATAACAAGTTTTGTTTATAAGGTAGATGTGTTTACAGATGCCATTTCACTGTGTAGTAAAGTTATAGGTATACTGTGCTTCATTATAAACATTATCTCATCTATATTGACTCTTTGATATTGACCACTCCAGTTGCCCAGTGGTTAAGAGTGTCCGCCTCAGATGCAATAGGTCGTGGGTTTGAATCCCAGTTGAGTCATACCAAAGACTTATAAAAATGGTACTAATAGCTACCTTGCTGTGAGCTCAACATTAAGAGGTTTAGTGTTAGGACTGGTCAGCCTGGTGTCAGGATAATGTGACTGGGTGGGACATGATTCTACATGTCTGTAGCATGATGCTCTGGTGCTAGACATCACTATAAGCTGTCACACTGCAGACATCGCTGCGATATGACTGAAAAATTGTTAATGCTGCATTAAAAATGAAATCACACACGCACTGTCTGATATCCATGGAAAGCCTCATAATGAGAGAATACTGCCATGTTTTCAGTTGATTCATAAGGTTGGTCATTTGCCAAATTATAATAAGATATGGAGTTTTCAAACTGAAAAAGGGGCCCCGAGTGGCCGAGTGGTCTAAAGCGCTCTCCATTACGGATCACTGCCATCTCACCTCTGTCTGCATGGGTTCGAGTCTCGGATTCCGCTAATGTGGGTATGTGAGAAAGCTTGCCAGTAGCTTCTCGTGGGTCGGTGGTTTTCCCGGGTTCTTCCTCCACCATTAATACTGGCTGCCATGTATAGCCTATCATGTGCTGAAAAATGGCGCTAAACCCTACAACAACAACAACAACAAATTGAAAGAAAAAAAAAATTACAATTTACAGATCTCCCTTTATGTAATGTAGTTTTTGGGGTCCAACTGCATTATGTATTGAACTGCAATATCTGGCATGTGCAGTCTATGGCCTATGAGTCACATAAAGCCCAGTTTTATCTGGTTACATTTATATAATATGGGTACATTTTAAAATTGCTGTTTGCCAGTGCCCTGGAAAAAGTTACACATAGCAGCCTGTGCAGTATAGTGAAATCAAAATTGTTGTGAATGGATGAAAAGATGTGTAGCAAGTGGTGGGGTTGGAAGTAGATTTTTAAAAAGCAGATTTGTGGTATTTGTGCATTTCATTTTATCAGTATGTATGCTTGTGTTAGCAGTTAATGGCATGTCAACACAATAGTGGCTAATTTATATACTTACTTATAAGTCAAGTCAAACTGCAGACAACTTAGACCTTGATCTTCCATTGCATAATAATATCAGCAGATCAAAGTCTGTGTTGTTTGTTCACTACAGTTAAGGTGCCGAACAAACTGCGTAGACTCAGATCTGCAGGCACATGGAATATCTGGGTCTATGCAGCTTGCAGGTGAAAAATTGGACACAAATTTTAGGAAGATAAATCCTTCCTTATAAATGTAAACACGAAGTTCAACAAGAAAAACTATGAAAGATAAATATGTTAAAATTTTGCAAAATATGTATAAAATAAAAGATAACCAAAGCACATATTAATAATAAGGAAAGATATACATGCTGCAGACTGCACGGACCCAGACCTGCTGTCACACAATGCACTGGCTCATCTGGGTTATATTTGGTTTCATGTTGTTTTCTTTCAACCAATATAGTGATTCATTTGAGCGGTCAGTTAAGTACAGGTTGATTTCATTTACCATATATACACACCTATAAGAGGAGTCCAACTGCAAACTGCTCAGACCCAGACCTACTGTCACACAATGCACTGGCTCATCTGGGTCAGTGCACTTTGTTAGGAGTAATTAGTAGAACAATGACAGACCCTGATCTGCAGGGACATTATGCTATGGCAGATTGGGATCTTTTGTCGTTTGTGGTTGAACTTGATTTATAAGCATGTATATACAGTAAGGGGAAGTCTGTACATGGTGATAGCATGCTATATCTAGAACTGAACTGTGCTATAATGAAGGTCTGTATATGGGTTAATGGTGTGCATAACATTAGAGGAAAAAAATTATATGGACAATTGAGTATGATGGCAACTAATAAGTTTGTCAACAACAATTTACTTAAAGTGAATATTGCAAACATTTAAAATTACAAGGTAACTGAACAGTTAATAAGAAATTTCCAAGTTCTTAAAAATTCAAATGAGAGAATTTGTCTTGAGGTTTTCGGAAATGTTACATTTGTGACAGAGGTCCGCACTGAATGTCGAGGACATAGCTAGTAGCTCCTTTAATTTGTTTAATTTTCACAAGAATATCCTGTTTCCAAGTTTTCATCCTCTTAAAAATGGCAAAACCACCTGGGTCTTGCTGTAATGACAGTAAAGAACACCTTTTCTAAAGGATGAAAATGACTATCCTTGTGCTGAATTTTACAGGTACTAAAAATATCAGGTTTCATTATGGCATTGCATCATGCAATCGTTTTAAGGTTATCAACATGGAAAACTGCATGCTGTTGGGCTGAATAACCTCATATCACTTTTTTCCTGTCAAAAATGAAAGTTGATATATTTTGTATGGATATAATAATTTTAGTGGAATACCTAAGTATAAGAAACTGAAAAAGGATTTTTTTACCATGTGCCATATATCACCAGGTCTTTTTAAAAAAAAACCTGCATCATTTATTGTAAATTACAAAGTATTAAAAATGTAACAAGAAACTGAATTTGTAAATAAGAGAAAAAGAAAATGTTTTATAAAAATAATTATGTACTTACCAGTAGTTCAAAGATTCTAATAATGGATACAGGCAGGTGTGACTAAACTCCATAACCCCCTGTATTTTCCAGTCAATTGGTACGCTTTTCACTGAAAAGGGGTATCATCTTGTTACAAGTTTGCTTAGTGTATTCACATCGCTTTCAGTATGGGTATGCTATTTTTCAGTACAAAAGTATTTTGTGGGTCACACATTACAAAAAAATATCGGTGATAACAATAACAATGATGATGATGTGAAGAATAATATTTTTATTGTTGAAGAGTCTTTATTATCATTATTATTATTATTATTATTATTATTATTATTATTATTATTATCATTATTATTATTATTATTATTATTATTATTATCTTTATTATTATTATTATTATTATTATCTTTATTATTATTATCTTTATTATTATTATTATCTTTATTATTATTATTATTATCTTTATTATTATTATTATTATTATTATTATTATTATTATTATTTTTCAGTAGTATCATTTTCATCACTGTAACATCAAACTAACTAAACGAAGAATCTAAATACAAATTTTATCTATGTTTTAACAATACAGCTCTCCCTTGATAACTCTTGCACAACTGGGTAAAAAACCCACATAAACCTCACTATAAGCAGGGACTGAATTAGTGAGAATTTTAATTTTAAAGGAGATGCCATCCCCACTGGACATCTAGAAAAATTAGAGGTGGGGTAACAGGGATGTTTAATGGCTGAATACTTGTTTTATGATTGTGTTTGGAATAATTATCAATAAAGAGCTTTTTAATATCTAACCTGTTGCTATTGCATAGCTTTTTAATATCTAACCTGTTGCTATTGCATAGCTTTTTAATATCTAACCTGTTGCTATTGCATAGCTTTTTAATATCTAACCTGTTGCTATTGCATAGCTATTAGGAAAATACTCAGATGGAAATTCCATCATCCCGTTATTGTGAACCAGAACACTGAATCACCCCTTCTTTGACAGCCAGATACACTGGGCATGTGTGAATTAGGACCCTCATATATTTCGGTTGCCATGATGTAAGCTTCATCAGTGTTTACATAACCACCTTTTACATAGTGAGCTAGTTATTTATCATCATCTTGTGTGCTAAGTATTCTTCATGAAATCAGGACTATACTCGGATCAATTTTTTTATCAGTTTAATTCAGCTGTCCTTGAGATTTTTTTTATAGACTTGTTCAATATATGTGGTGTACTTCATGGCATTTTATTTGTTCATAAATCAAATGGTTTTTTTTTTGTATTCAAATAAGATTTTCTAAGCTGCATGGTAGGTGTTTTATTTAATTTTCCCCATCCTTCAATTTTTTCAGTCTAGTGATTTACCTGCCAAATGAGAATCTTTTGTGACTGTTGTAGTAGAAAATGTATCAGTCCTAGCTGTCCCTCTGTGAGTGTGTTGGTCAATTTTCTTCTCTTCCTTTTTTTAAGAGAAACAATGCTTAGTATTTACTATTACAGGCCTATTCCAACATGCATACATTTTCACAAGGCCTCTCCATTGGGATCAATTCTCACCTAGGAGACCTGATCAGGTATTTCACATTGCAGAGACCATTGTTTCATTTTCTAATGCATAAATGGACTCACTCTTGTATCTTGTAATCTCTAAATACCCCTCCCCTGTTATAATAATAATAATAATAATAATAATAATAATAATAATAATAATAATAATAATAATGACTTTATTTAAAGAGGGTAACAATTAGCTAAGAACTAATCTACCTTGAGGCCCTCAAACCTTTGGGTGAAACTTCCTTTGAGTATCTTGCCCTGAATACATTTATTTAGCTCATCATCTGTCAGACAAAGAAGTGAGCTCTATACCCCATCCATAGAGCAGGATGTATCAGATTCATTGGGGAATCAGGATTCTGTTCCTCTCCTTTGCCAACAGTTATTTTAGCAGTTTCTAGCTTCCTTTGGTTGCTGTGTATCCCTCCAAATTGAGATCCCCAGTGTGAGCCGTATCTGTGCAGTGGATGATCATGATAGACTTTTATGTCCAATTAGGGCTCTCCATTTTTACTTAGCAGCCTCTGAGGGGAGAAGGAAGAGTAGGAAACATCTTTTCCTACCCATTAAAGGTTCAGCTGATATTTCAGTTTCCACCATTTCTAGGTGGATTGCATTAACTATCAAGAGAACTTAACAATCCCTTGATGATAGGACCCATCCTTTATGAAAATTAAAGTCCTTGAGGTTCATATCATTGCTACCTCATGGGTCTATCTAACTCATGGCTGCCTCAAGGGCTTATCAAACTCTTTGCTGCCTCATGGCCCTATATTACTCTGACTGCTGCCTCATGGCCCTATCTAATTCATTGCTGCCTCATGGCAATATCTCACTCATTATTGCTGCCTCATGGTCCTGTCTAACTCATTGCAGCCTCATGGTCGTGTCTAACTCATTGCTGCCTCATGGTCCTGTCTAATTCATTGCTGCTTCATGGCATTTTCTAACTCATTGCTGCCTTATGGTCCTGTCTAACTCATTGCAGCCTCATGGCCCTGTCTAACTCATTGCTGCCTCATAGCCCTATCTAACTCACTGCTGCCAGTCCTGTCTAATTCATTGCTGCCTTGTGACCCTATCTAACTCAATGCTGCCTCATGGTCCTGTCTAACTCATTGCTGCCTCGTGGTCTTGTCTAACTCATTGCTGCCTCATGGCCCTATCTAACTCATTCCTGCCTCATGGCTCTATCCAACTCATTATTGCTGCCTCATGGCCCTATCTAACTCATTGCTGCCTCATGGCCCTATCTTAGTCTGACTGCTGCCTCATGGCCCTGTCTAATTCATTGCTGCCTCATGGCAATATCTCACTCATTATTGCTGCCTCATGGTCCTATCTAAATCATTGCAGCCTCATGGCATCTTCAAACTCATTGCTGCCTTATGGTCCTGTCTGACTCATTGCAGCCTTATGGCCCTGTCTAACTCATTGCTGCCTCATAGCCCTATCTAACTCACTGCTGCCAGTCCTGTCTAATTCATTGCTGCCTTGTGACCCTATCTAACTCTATGCTGCCTCATGGTCCTGTCTAACTGATTGCTGCCTCATGGTCCTGTCTAACTCATTGCTGCCTCATGTCCTTATCTAACTCATTGTTGCCTCATGGCTCTATCCAACTCATTATTGCTGCCTCATGGCCCTATCTAACTCATTGCTGCCTCATGGCCCTATCTTACTCTGACTGCTGCCTCATAGCCCTATCTTATTCATTGCTGCCTCATGGCAGTATCTCACTCATTATTGCTGCCTCATGGTCCTGTCTAACTCATTGCAGCCTCATGGCCCTGTCTAACTTGTTGCTGCCTCATGGCCCTATCTAACTCACTGCTGCCGGTCCTGTCTAATTCATTGCTGCCTTGTGGCCCTATCTAACTCAGTGTTGCCTCATGGTCCTGTCTGACTCATTGCTGCCTCAATGTCCTGTCTAACTCATTGCTGCATCATGGCCCTATCTAACTCATTGCTGCCTCATGGCTCTATCTAACTCATTATTGCTGCTTCATGGTCCTGTCTAACTCATTGCTGCCTCATGGCATTTTCTAACTCATTGATGCCTCATGACCCTATCTAACTCATTGCTGCCTCATGGCCTTGTCTAACTCATTGCTGCCTCATGGCATTTTCTAACTCATTGATGCCTCATGACCCTATCTAACTCATTGCTGCCTCATGGCCCTATCTAACTCACTGCAGCCGGTCCTGTCTAATTAAGTGCTGGCTTGTGGCCCTATCTAACTCAATGCTGCATGGTCCTGTCTAACTCATTGCTGCCTCATGGTCCTGTCTAACTCATTGCTGCCTCATGGCTCTATCTAACTCATTGCTGCCTCATGCCTGCAAACAACCAAATTTGTCTCCAATCCAACAATTGCATCCGTTTGGAAAACCCTGTGTAAACAACCAAATTTGTCTCCAATCCAACAATTTCATCCAGTTGGAAAACCCCATGCAAACAACCAAATTTGTCTCCAATCCAACAATTTCATCCATTTAGAAAACCCTGTGTAAACAACCAAATTTGTCTCTAATCCAACAATTTCATCCATTTAGAAAACCCTGTGTAAACAACCAAATTTGTCTCCAATCCAACAATTTTCATCTGTTTGGAAAAACCCATGCAAACAACCAAATTTGTCTCCAATCCAACAGTTTCATCCATTTAGAAAACCCTGTGTAAACAACCAAATTTGTCTCTAATCGAACAATTTCATCCGTTTGGAAAACCCCATGTAAACAACCAAATTTGTCTCCAATCCAACAGTTTCATCCATTTGGAAAACCCTATGCAAACAACCAAATTTGTCTCCAGTCCAACAATTTCATCCATTTAGAAAACCCTGTGTAAACAACCAAATTTGTCTCAAATCCAACAATTTCATCTGTTTGGAAAACCATGTGTAAACAACCAAATTTGTCTCAAATCCAACAATTTCATCCATTTAGAAAACCCTGTGTAAACAACCAAATTTGTCTCCAATCCAACAATTTCATCCAGTTGGAAAACCCCATGCAAACAACCAAATTTGTCTCCAATCCAACAATTTCATCCATTTAGAAAACCCTGTGTAAACAACCAAATTTGTCTCTAATCCAACAATTTCATCCATTTAGAAAACCCCATGCAAACAACCAAATTTGTCTCTAATCCAACAATTTCATCCATTTAGAAAACCCCATGCAAACAACCAAATATGTCTCTAATTCAACAATTTCATCCATTTAGAAAACCCCATGCAAACAACCAAATTTGTCTCCAATCCAACAATTTCATCCATTTAGAAAACCCTGTGTAAACAACCAAATTTGTCTCTAATCCAACAATTTCATCCATTTGGAAAACCCTGTGTAAACAGCCAAATTTGTCTCTAATCCAATAGTTTCAGCCATTTGGAAAACCCCATGCAAACAACCAAATTTGTCTCTAATCCAACAGTTTCATCCATTTAGAAAACCCTGTGTAAACAACCAAATTTGTCTCTAATCGAACAATTTTATCCATTTGGAAAACCCTGTGTAAACAACCAAATTTGTCTCTAATCCAACAATTTTATCCATTTGGAAAACCCCATGTAAACAACCAAATTTGTCTCTAATCCAACAATTTCATCCATTTGGAAAACCCCATGCAAACAACCAAATTTGTCTCCAATCCAACAGTTTCATCCATTTGGAAAACCCTGTGTAAACAACCAAATTTGTCTCTAATCCAACAATTTCATCCATTGGAAAACCCCATGCAAACAACCAAATTTGTCTCCAGTCCAACAATTTCATCCCTTTGGAAAACCCGGTGTAAACAACCAAATTTGTCTCTAATCCAACAATTTCATCCATTTGCAAAACCCCATACAAACAACCAAATTTGTCTCCAATCCAACAGTTTCATCCATTTAGAAAACCCTGTGTAAACAACCAAATTTGTCTCTAATCCAACAATTTCATCCATTTAGAAAACCCCATGCAAACAACCAAATATGTCTCTAATTCAACAATTTCATCCATTTAGAAAACCCCATGCAAACAACCAAATTTGTCTCCAATCCAACAATTTCATCCATTTAGAAAACCCTGTGTAAACAACCAAATTTGTCTCTAATCCAACAATTTCATCCATTGGAAAACCCCATGCAAACAACCAAATTTGTCTCCAATCCAACAATTTCATCCCTTTGGAAAACCCTGTGTAAACAACCAAATTTGTCTCTAATCCAACAATTTCATCCATTTGCAAAACCCCATACAAACAACCAAATTTGTCTCCAATCCAACAGTTTCATCCATTTAGAAAACCCTGTGTAAACAACCAAATTTGTCTCTAATCCAACAATTTCATCCATTTAGAAAACCCCATGCAAACAACCAAATATGTCTCTAATTCAACAATTTCATCCATTTAGAAAACCCCATGCAAACAACCAAATTTGTCTCCAATCCAACAATTTCATCCATTTAGAAAACCCTGTGTAAACAACCATATTTGTCTCTAATCCAACAATTTCATCCATTTGGAAAACCCTGTGTAAACAGCCAAATTTGTCTCTAATCCAATAGTTTCATCCATTTGGAAAACCCCATGCAAACAACCAAATTTGTCTCCAATCCAACAGTTTCATCCATTTAGAAAACCATGTGTAAACGACCAAATTTGTCTCCAATCCAACAGATTCATCCATTTAGAAAACCCTGTGTAAACAACCGATTTTGTCTCTAATCCAACAATTTCATCCGTTTGGAAAACCCTGTGTAAACAACCAAATTTGTCTCTAATCCAACAATTTCATCCATTTGGAAAACCCCATGCAAACAACCAAATTTGTCTCCAATCCAACAATTTCATCCATTTAGAAAACACTGTGTAAACAACCAAATTTGTCTCCAATCCAACGATTTCATCCATTTGGAAAACCCCATGCAAACAACCAAATTTGTCTCTAATCCAACAATTTCATCCATTTGGAAAACCCCATGCAAACAACCAAATTTGTCTCTAATCCAACAGTTTCATCCATTTAGAAAACCCTGTGTAAACAACCAAATTTGTCTCCAATCCAACAATTTCATCCATTTGGAAAACCCCATGTAAACAACCAAATTTGTCTCTAATCCAACAATTTCATCCATTTGGAAAACCCCATGCAAACAACCAAATTTGTCTCTAATCCAACAGTTTCATCCATTTAGAAAACCCTGTGTAAACAACCAAATTTGTCTCTAATCCAACAATTTCATCCATTTAGAAAACCCTGTGTAAACAACCAAATTTGTCTCCAATCCAACAATTTTCATCTGTTTGGAAAAACCCATGCAAACAACCAAATTTGTCTCCAATCCAACAGTTTCATCCATTTAGAAAACCCTGTGTAAACAACCAAATTTGTCTCTAATCGAACAATTTCATCCGTTTGGAAAACCCGATGTAAACAACCAAATTTGTCTCTAATCCAACAATTTCATCCATTTGGAAAACCCCATGCAAACAACCAAATTTGTCTCCAATCCAACAATTTCATCCATTTAGAAAACACTGTGTAAACAACCAAATTTGTCTCCAATCCAACGATTTCATCCATTTGGAAAACCCGATGCAAACAACCAAATTTGTCTCTAATCCAACAATTTCATCCATTTGGAAAACCCCATGCAAACAACCAAATTTGTCTCTAATCCAACAGTTTCATCCATTTAGAAAACCCTGTGTAAACAACCAAATTTGTCTCCAATCCAACAATTTCATCCATTTGGAAAACCCCATGTAAACAACCAAATTTGTCTCTAATCCAACAATTTCATCCATTTGGAAAACCCCATGCAAACAACCAAATTTGTCTCCAATCCAACAGTTTCATCCATTTAGAAAACCCTGTGTAAACAACCAAATTTGTCTCTAATCCAACAATTTCATCCATTTAGAAAACCCTGTGTAAACAACCAAATTTGTCTCCAATCCAACAATTTTCATCTGTTTGGAAAAACCCATGCAAACAACCAAATTTGTCTCCAATCCAACAGTTTCATCCATTTAGAAAACCCTGTGTAAACAACCAAATTTGTCTCTAATCGAACAATTTCATCCGTTTGGAAAACCCGATGTAAACAACCAAATTTGTCTCTAATCCAACAATTTCATCCATTTGGAAAACCCCATGCAAACAACCAAATTTGTCTCCAATCCAACAGTTTCATCCATTTAGAAAACCGTGTGTAAACAACCAAATTTGTCTCTAATCCAACAATTTCATCCATTTAGAAAACCCTGTGTAAACAACCAAATTTGTCTCCAAACCAACAATTTTCATCTGTTTGGAAAACCCCATGCAAACAACCAAATTTGTCTCCAATCCAACAGTTTCATCCATTTAGAAAACCCTGTGTAAACAACCAAATTTGTCTCTAATTGAACAATTTCATCCGTTTGGAAAACCCCATGCAAACAACCAAATTTGTCTCCAATCCAACAATTTCATCCGTTTGGAAAACCCGGTGTAAACAACCAGATTTTTCTCTAATCCAACAATTTCATCCATTTGGAAAACCCCATGCATGCAAACAACCAAATTTGTCTCCAATCCAACAGTTTCATCCATTTAGAAAACCCTGTGTAAACAACCAAATTTGTCTCCAGTCCAACAATTTCATCCATTTGGAAAACCCCATGCAAACAACCAAATTTGTCTCCAGTCCAACAGTTTCATCCATTTAGGAAACCCTGTGTAAACAACCAAATTTGTCTCCAATCCAACAATTTCATCCATTTGGAAAACCCCTTGCAAACAACCAAATTTATCTCCAATCCAACAGTTTCATCCATTTGGAAAACCCTGTGTAAACAACCAAATTTGTCTCTAATCCAACAATTTCATCCATTTGGTAAACCCTGTGTAAACAACCAAATTTGTCCCCAATCCAACAATTTCATCTGTTTCTAAAACCCTGTGTAAACAACCAAATTTGTCTCTAATCCAACAATTTCATCCATTTGGTAAACCCTGTGTAAACAACCAAATTTGTCCCCAATCCAACAATTTCATCTGTTTCTAAAACCCTGTGTAAACAACCAAATTTGTCTCTAATCCAACAATTTCATCCGTTTGGAAAACCCTGTGTAAACAACCAAATTTGTCTCTAATCCAACAATTTCATCCATTTGGAAAACCCTGTGTAAACAACCAAATTTGTCTTTAATCCAACAATTTCATCCATTTAGAAAACCCTGTGTAAACAACCAAATTTGTCTCTAATCCAACAATTTCATCCATTTGGAAAACCCTGTGTAAACAACCAAATTTATCTCTAATCCAACAATTTCATCCATTTGGAAAACCCTGTGTAAACAACCAAATTTGTCTCTAATCCACCAATTTCATCCGTTTGCAAGAGAATTTTTACAGATTACATTATCTTGGTCCATTCTTGAACTGAACATTTGAAATTTGCTCTTCCATTTTAAAATTGAGGGGACTTTTCTGAATGTAGAAAGGACTGAATAGAGAAGTAAAGGCTTGAAAATATGATGCATGAATTCAGTTGATTTTTCAGTTTTGATAAATTAGCTTGAATCCTACAATCGTTGCTCACTGTAGAATAGAACCTGCAACGTTACATTTTGTTCTGATGTTATTGTCCAGGGCTTATCATGATATGGGGGTAGCAGTATGGTATATACAGTACTGCTACAGCATTGCAGATCTAGCAAGTATAGCTTTCAGTAAACATATGCGTCATGCATAGAACTTGCCTGTTCACTGTGACCCACTGAAGGCTCTGCACAGCATTTCCCAAAAACTCATGAATCTTTCATGATAATGAAGTCAAGCTCACTGATATGCACATCTGCCAGTTTTAGACACTTTTAGAAGTTCTGATTTTTGATGCTTTATCCCAATGATATGGCCACCTGCAGTCTACCCCCTTTTTCTCATTAAGGACATATGGACCTAATCATCAATACTGCATCACCTATTTTCACCTGGCCTAATTTGTAGCTGAATAATAGTCAAAACATCATCACTGTGACTCACTTAATTACAACGAATTGGTCTACCTCTTTGCAACAGAGTTTTAGTGTGCAATATGTTTGTAATCATGTCACACACCATTATTGAACATTTGGATGTTTCTCCAAACTTGTAACTGTCTTGGAAATTCTCAGTATCTCAGTATTTTTCTGCCAATCACTCTCCAACCCAACCCAATCATCAACACTACCAAACACATCAATATTCATGGACTACCATAACCAATAACTATTTTGTAGACTCTACTTTTACAAAGAGTTTTATTCCGGTATTATTGAAGTGAAATTCTTACAGTTTTTACAATACTTGTTGGGGCCCCAAGTGGCCGAGTGGTCTAAAGCGCTCTCTGTTACGGTTCATTGCCTTCTCACCTCTGTCTGCATGGGTTCCAGTCTAGGATTCAGCCAATGTGGGTATGTGAGAAAGCTTGCCAGTAGCTTCTCGTGGGTTGGTGGTTCTTCCCGGGTTCTTCCTCCACCACTAATACTGGCCGCCATGCATAGCCTATCGTGTGCTGAAATATGGCATTAAACCCCACAACAATAACAACAACAATACTTGTTTGATACCGTGTATTTGTGAATGTTATCTACTATGCAAAACTCTTGTGATCTCATCCAGTTCTCATAGCAGTGTCTACACCTGCATCACCTTATCGCAGCTCTGGAAAATCAGGCACTAAATGAAGTGAATTTAAGCAGAAAGACCCTTATTTGTTGGTGACCTTTCAAGCACATTTGATGATGTGCGATATCAATAGATAAAATGCTTGACACCATGGATTAGGCTGTGTGTAACGTTTCTATTGATCCCACTCTAATTTGAGACATTTTTAACTCAAAGTCCAACAAATGTTTTATGCTTCAATTGGAATTGATAGTAAACCAAGGATGCAATTATATGCTAAACTTGTAGAAAAAAAAGAATTCAACAAGATTTTCATTTATTTTTTGTGAAATTTTGTTGAAGTCAGACAAGTGCCTCATGCTGAGCTGGATATGAATTATCATACTGTATGTACTCACTTATAAATTTCATCAAAGTGTAAACAACAAAGATCTGCCATAGTGTAATATGCCTGCAGATCAGGGTGTATGTTGTTTATTCTACTGGTTACTTTTAACAAACTGCACAGACATAGATCTGTTGGCACATTATGCAATGGCAGATCTGAGTCTGTGCAGTTTGCAGTTGGACTTGACTTGTAAGCAAGTATTTATGGTAGTAACATTTGGCACATATTTAATGGCAAAAATAAAGGAATGAACAAGAGTTGTCTTTATTTTCAGAGTCAAACTTTTGTTGTGTGTTTTGATTGGAATTTATTTTGAACTTTTCATGCAACTAGGTACTAAAAAACCATCTCACAAAATGAAAAAAAGGAATTGAATGAGACATCTGGCTTCATTTTTTCGCCTCCATTTTCCCCACATAAAAATAAAAATTGTGTCTTCCAGAGACGAATGCTATAACAGTGGTCTATAAATACTCTTACTTTGGAGAAAAGTGTTCTGGTTACGGTAAGGGACCACTGTATATAAATCCAGATTCTGGGATATATGGAGATTTAACATAATTTTTTTCCAGATTTGCTCTTGCACCTTCTTTCTTATGGCACAAGAAACTGTATTTCACTGTATCCACTATAATGGTCTTATTTTGATCAAACTTGGTCTGTAAGCTTGAGGTCATCCAAAGAGTTCCATTATGTTGATGTAATCTTGCATCTGAATGCATATAAGCCATATTCCCAGACAGTGTCATTTTCTTTAAAAGTCAGAAAGAGTGTTTGAAGACCCAAGTCTGTGCACGTGACCAAAAAAAAGCAATGTCATCCAGTTGAGAATTTGCTGACTTTTCTTATACCAGTAAGCCTATAGAAAATAATTGGAAATTCAGATCTAAATAAAAGTAAATAAATTGTGTGTCTTGCTCAAAGCATTTAGTACATGACACTTACAAAGAAAAAAGATAGCTGGTAGACTTAATATTGTCAGATATCATCACCATATATATGCACATGTGCAAACACTCACATAATCAAATCCACACTCACATTAACTAAAAACATATATTAAAGTTTCTGTCCTTTACAATCTATTGGATGGCAAAACAGACTTAAATAGATGCAGTTTTTGTTGCTCTCAATAGTTATATAAGGCCTCTGCAAGTGTCATTAATGTTCATCACTGTACAGACTTGATGGTGCTAGTGTCGAAACTTCTTGG
Source organism: Sinohyriopsis cumingii (assembly GCA_028554795.2). Taxonomy (NCBI): domain Eukaryota; kingdom Metazoa; phylum Mollusca; class Bivalvia; order Unionida; family Unionidae; genus Sinohyriopsis; species Sinohyriopsis cumingii. Next base: position 52,964,095 of record CM068838.1, read on the forward strand.
ATGGGTTCTCTGACTAATTCTGTTCAGAATGAGTTGTTTTTGATCACATTAACATTAGCGATGTCAGTACTGGATCCAGCCCAATCACAAGATATGCTTGTCTTTTAGGAAAATGTATATACATGTACATGACATTTGAGACCGGCAGAAAGTGGGGGGGGCATAATATTTTCAAGTTTAATGTGGGCTTAACAGGTAACAGCAGTAATTATAACACATATGTCCAGTACAGGTGTTAATGCTTTATCAAACAAATCAATTTTACAACTATGAGCTTGTGCTTATTATCGTCTTTCAATAATTCTGTTTCATGGCTTAAAATCATCGTGAAAAGCATGGGTCAAGTAATAGCTATTTTAACAACATTAAGTTAAGGACTTGAATAACAAATCAGTTCAGTGCATGTGAGTTGTGTTCCATACGTACAGATGGTGGTCCTATTTCAATGGACATCATACACTCCCGAGTGACTTCTGTCAGTTTCTTGTTGGCAGTATATGCAAAGAATCAAATTCTTTCCCTTGCTGGTGTGTTTCACAAAGTAAAACCCCATCAGCCAGGAGTTCTGAAATTTAATTTATTTTTACTTGTCTTTGCTTCCTTTGCTGATAGTTCATTACTTACTGAATCACCTTAAAAATAAATCACACTTGAATACTATTCTAACCAATAAAATAATCGCGCTTTGCGTTTTATATATCTGGCTTCAGTGAAACATTGCCAGTGTTCACATCTGGCAATGTTTCACAGTGTTGCCAATAATACTTAATACAGATGGCTTAAACATTTCTCATTCAAGGCAATAATAAGCGATAAGATTTGTTCTTCAACACATATCTAGCATCTCTTTGATTTACCAATAATGTAAGACCAATTGTGTTGTTCCATGATGTGAATTTCATCTATGCAAATTCGCAAAATGGGCTCAGTCTTAGCTGTCGTTAAAGTACTTAAGCATCTCACTATTATCAGCCAATTAAGAAATATGTGAAAAGGTGGTTTATATACCTGACCTCTTTGCTTTTTAATTCATGCTATTTAAACTGCCACAAGGATAGTTTTGCATATTCAGCTCCAATCATGACTGTTTACCCTTTATGCATGCTACATGCTGCGGGTATGTACTGATTTTTTTTGTTTTGGAGAGTGAGATTTTTTCAAAGAGATATGGGAGGTAGGGAGGATAACATTTTTTTGCGTGATATGACATTTATGGCAGGTATGTGGTTGACAGAGCTTCAACATTTCTGACCCGATTTTAATCAGACTTGGTCAGCATCATCAGTATGTCTGGTAGGTTTTATTATAAACAAAGGGTTATTTATAGATTAACAATGTGATCTTGCATAATACTGGATGAGCTTCACAGCACTCTAACAACTACATACTTGTATATTTCTGATAAGAATTTGATCACACTAGTTAAATGGTCTTAATCATGAAGATGTTAGAGGAATTTGATTATGAGCAAGACCTTTGAATATTTATGATGTAATCTTGCATCTAATTTCTAATTATTGTCATAGACAATTTCAGTGATTAAAGAAATGATCTTGCATCTGATTGGCTGAGCCTATTCAGGAGACTGATTTTCAGTTTAATTTCTAATTATTGTCATAGACAATTTCAATGATTAAAGAAATGATCTTGCATCTGATTGGCTGAGCCTGTTAAGGAGACTGATTTTTGGTTTAATTTGTAATTATTGTCATAGACAATTTCAATGTTTAAAGAAATGATCTTGCATCTGATTCACTGTTGGCTCAGGGATGTAGAATCAGACTGATATTGCTACCTCCTGCAGATTGTAAGAGGCATGCTACCTGCATGCTACCTCCAGCATGTTGTAATAGGCACCTAATGGAGGTGTCTCAGTGGTTAGTGTGCCAGGCTTGTGAGTGAAAGGGTGGTGGTTTGAATCCACCATCATTGTGGCTACCATGGTCTCATCTTGGGTAGGGCACTTTACTCCAATTGTCTCGGCGCTAAAAAACCTGCTTATGTTGCTGTGCCATGAAACCTAACCAAACCAATCTTAATTGCCTGAGGTTTTTACCTCTCTTGATCTTGAGCCAATATTTTTCATTTGATGTCGATAAAATGTAAATTAGGTTTATACTGTCAAGTTCTTGGACAAGCTTGATCATGGAAAAGAAACTATGTATATTAATTATCTTCAAAAGAATTTTTTAATGAAACTATAAGAGAATTGGTAAACTCAGCATGATACAAAGTTTGGGAGATAGTTTCAATATCAATAGGGCTTGTTACAATAATTCAAAGGCCTGATTAGTGAAGTTATGTAAGCCAGGTGAGTGTTATCTGGTTCACTTGGACCTCTTGTTATGGATTGATGATGTATGAAAAATTAATGACTGTGAATAATTACTGCCAATCCATAATATTAACATACAATCTGTACCATGCTAGACTTCATTTCTGGTAGGTGAAAACATTTGGTTTACTTTGGTCTTAATCAAGCATGAAAGTTCTCTAATTCCATTATCATAGAACTTCTCAAACTTATTCTTGAAAAATTTTGGGATAAATATGAACTTGTGGTTAGCAATAAAAATTTAGTTCTAAAACAAAAATTTCTGAGGCTTGAAGGTTTTTGTTAACTAATAGAATCAAAATGGATAAAAACTGAGTCATTTACCTACTCAGTCGAGTCTGAAAATGGCATTTGATTTAGATGAATGCCACTGATTATATGGTATTAAAGTATTGAATACAGTACCACAAAATTCTGAATTAAACAACTCAAATATTTCTTCCAAAGATAAAGTTTTCTAGTTTATCTGACATTTTTATTGGACAGCACTTTCTAAAATTGACAGAAACAATTTCCCCTGACTGAAATAATTACCAGAATTTTATTATGAAAATGTATTTTTCAGACGATTTAAACTTTAAATATCTGTTTCTGTACCACTTGTCTTAAACAAAAAAATATCTAAAACACATCCCTTAAATAAATCATTTCACCACAGGAATCACAGTGTGAAACTGACAAGCATAGAAGTTGGTACTTAGCTGGAAGCTGGCAGAAGTCCTATTTCTTGTTGTTCTATGGTCTAAGTGTAGTATATACACTTACAAGAGCTTGTTAATTTATTACAGTTTTCTTGCAAAGCTCCAAAACTTCTGGTGTAACATATTTAGTAACGTTGTTTCTGGATATTGCAGTGCAGCAGAGTCTTGATGTTCAGTATTGAACACTAGATTTTACCCCTCTAACGCTTTTGTATACCTCCATTGCTATAAATGTGTCATATTATCTTCCTAAAGCACATCAAGTTGCCTAATGAAACGCATACCCCCTGCCCCCTCCATTGCTTCTCAGCAGTATTTACTTAACATTTCTGCCCCCTCCATAAGATCTGCAGATAATAAATCTTTGCTGAGGAGGTAATGGGAGTATAAAAGCTTTTTAACGAAAACATGTGTTTGAAAATGATAAAGGCCAGAGTGCGTGTTTGCAATGGCTATTGCATATTTCCAAGCTGATGAAGAGATGCAGACACTAAAATTAGGATATTCATATCAAAATGTACATCTAGCTTAGTAAGACCTTGTTGAAATGTGGGTCAGACTCGCTTGATATTTCATATTACCTTATCCAAGAAAAATTTACTTTTCCATGCATGTGGATATGTTTGCCTACATGTATGGATCTAGAAGCATGTGGAAGTTTTGCAGACTGTTACATATTAGTGGTACATGTGTTATGTCCACTGGTCCATCCCATAACAACGTTTTTGTTAATGATGTTCATGTTATTTTTGCTGCTGTTGTTTTAGCAGGTTTTTATTAATCTGTTGGAGAGAGAGAAAATAAATTTGTAGACAAATTAACATGGCTCATTAAAATCATTTGTTTTCTTCTTTTAAAAAAAAAGTAATTGTGGTTGACATTGGACTTTTAAGAATGTTTTGAAAATTTCATGAAAATTGGTTAAAAGGTGAGAGGTAATGATTTTAAATTATATCATTACTATAGTAAAGGACTCAAAAGGTGACTGACTGAACTCCACAGTGCACATGTTGTTATAATAGGTCAAATATAATTATGGTTTTTATGTTACCCAGACTACCCAAATTAAATAAAATTTCTTGCATCTTGTATTCATGAATGATTCACCAACCCCCAAAAATGGAGCCCAAATTTAATTTAAAGGAAAAACCTGTAACAACTATGTGAATAGAGTGGTCAGCATATTCCAATGGAAAGTCAGTTATGAAATAATTAATTGACATTCAGCATGCTTGACCAGGGTCAATTGCTTTTTCTTCTTAAGGTTAGAATGTTATTTGTTGTGGATTCTCCATTCATTTAGACAGAGATTTTGCAGTTCTGATTGTTTTGCAAGTCAAAAGGTCAAAGGACAAGGCCACGTGACCCCTCTTGGTAATAAGCAAACTTTTCTCTAATTATATTTTCTTCTATTTCAGGCAGTATCAGCCAAGACAATATGAGCAACAATGTTCATGATGTCTTGCGTCATGGGAGCACAGGAAGTGCCGGAAGTTTCCGTAGTAATGGTGGTGGGAGTGGTGTCAATAGCCCAACAGCACCCAACAATACTCCCCTCGTGATACCGCAGCCTGTTAAACCAGCTACAAAGGCAGGCAAAACTTATCAATGTAAAATGTGTGATCAGGTAAGCTTAAATATGTCATTAATATTTCTGGAATGGATCCAGAATCCTAAGTTCACGTGCTGGATCCACATTTCTGGATTATCATTTTCACAGAACTCCAACTGCAGAAAATAGCCATTTTTCCATCTTGGGAGCATTTAGAGATAAAATGAATGAATAAATTTAGATACTTGTACAAATCTCATTATATGTTAAAGTGAAATACATGATAAAGTTTGGAGTTAGGCAACAAATGTAACTGTAAGATGTTTGACTCCATGCCATATGGTGTCAATTTTGTCACGATTATTTGTCCAAAGTGGATACATCCATTGTCTGATACCAGCTTGTACTTGTTATACTTACCTGATCATCAGGGAGACTTCCTGATGCTGACTTTAGAATTTGGGCAAAAAGTGGAAACAACTGGAAATCTCCCTGGAATTAAATAATAATTTACTTATATTATATGTATATATATTTATGATGACAATCACCCAGAAATGAAGAAGAAATTGCCTCAATTGTGCATTGATGTGCCATTATTGATGCAGAAAATCTCACTAAGATAGGTAATTATCTATTTAGTGATACTGTATGCCCCTTAGCATAAACTACATGGCAAATTCTCCATGGAATATAAGCAGGTATTTAATATACTGGTAGATTGGAGTCAAGGACTGCCATATATGCTTCAGTGAGGTCACTTCTATTTCTTCTGTTTTGTATTTTCCACCAAAGTTTGATTTTCAAAGTTCTCCAAACTATTTTCTGCAATATTTATATCTTTTAATTGATGGTCCAGTTAGGCCATTTCCTCTTTTTCATGAAACAATATGCAGAATTATATGAAGAAGCATTAAACATTATGGCACACAAATGGACAATATCCAAAAACATCTGAAATTACCTGTGATGAAATGAGATCTGGATATGCTTCTTGATGTTAATATTTCCATCAACAAAGATGAAAGTTCCAGCTTCTTTAACAGTAACAGAACCCCAAAATATGGTAAACATTTTACCATTTTTAAAAATGTAACATTTATCCAGTTACTAAGACTCCATTGTAACTTTTCCCTCCAATCAAGCAAAATCATTTGGTTTTTTTTAGTCTGGCACAATAAGGGTTCTCTAAACTGGATGTTTATTAAAGTTTTCTTTGTGTGTTTGTTGTGGAAACTTTCATTAAAGTTTGAAAGTGTTAAATAATCTTGAAATTCCCTTTAGAGTTTGCAATTTGTGTTACAACTGACTACAAGTTTTAGTTTCTTGTTCTTCAGAAAGCTTTATTTAAGTCTTGATGGTGTAGACATGTGTACAGTTTCCTGGTGATTTTTTGCTACAATTTTGTTGATGCATAGATATCAGCAATTCTTGCTAATCTATTGACTTTTGTTTCTAGTCTACTGCATTTTTTTAATGTTACAATTTCTAAGTCAACCGATGTCTTTTGACTTAAAAACTGGTATAAATAAAAATATTTTACCTGATAATCACACTCGTACCAAAGAGGCTTTCTTATTGTCATTGTGCTTTGCAAAACACAAAATATAAAAATACTGAAAAGGTTGTTGACATTTTTGTTGTATCAGTAATGGCAAATGCACAATATGCTTGTTTAATTTTGAATACTCTCAACTGAGTCTAATACTCTCAACTGAGTCTAATACTCTCAACTGAGTCTAATACTCTCAACTGAGTCTGATACTCTCAACTGAGTCTAATACTCTCAACTGAGTCTCCAGCACAATGTTAGAGACACGGGATCTCCTACATTTCAAACATAGAGGCAAATATCGTATATATTCGCTTGATAGGCGAGTCCAACTGTAAACAACATAAACCCTGATCTGCTGTAGCATAATGCACTGGCAGATCAGGGTCAGTTTTTTTCTGCTGGTTACTACTGACAATCTACAAAGACTCGGATCTGCCCAAACATTATGCAGTGGCAAATTTGGGTCTGTGTAGTTGGACTTGACTTGCATGCCACTGTATATGTAAGCCTGATGTTGAATATCTCATTTGTTTTTTTCTTCTTCTGATTTTGAAATATTGAATTAAGAATTGAAATTTACATTTTTGTAGGATTCATGAACTCATGAAGTTTGAAAATCAATTGCATGTTACATTAAGAACTGTAGTGAAGTGAAAACCATTCATGCTTATTTGCATAATAAATTTTCAGCTTTATGACTTCATGAATTCTTAAAATGTTTAGTTCATTTATTATAATTACAAATAGTTGTTTATATTCATAAGAACAAATTTTGAGTTATAAATAAGAGAACTCAGTGCTTGTTTAAAGATATTGTCATGGTACACAAACGGTGTGCCTGGTTCCTTGCTGGTGTCACAAACCTTTTACTGACAGGACATAATGAGAATAGTAACAAATTCAGGGAATGCATATATGAGGATAGCGTGGGGTGGGTGAAATGAACAAAACATGCTTGATGGAAATTAATTATAGCTGTATAAGAACATACTGTATGTAAGGTATAGATTTTGGAAACTTAGCTAAGTATTTTTTATCAGTTTGTCATCTCTCCACATGGCTGTTGTTTTTAGCATTGTCAGGGAATACGGGACTTCTAAAAAAATTAAGAAAAAAAATCACGAACCATGACTTGATCATATTTTATTTAGTTTTGTTTTACAATGAAGCATGTTAAAATATAGTGGGATTCCCCAGAAAAAATATTCAGTTTTATGCATGACGATGATGTGATTTTAAGCAAATTAAATATAAATGCTTGTCACAAAGTCTTAGCAAAACAGTGTTACTATGATATGTGTGGAATGGTTTTTCTGGCAAGGTTGTTTTTGTTTTTACTTATTGCTCCTGCCATATCTATGATATGGCAGATACCATATCCCATGATTCTCTTTCCCATCCTGTCACATGTCTCATCAATTGTGAATTTAGTTTCTGCTCAATAACTTTTTGAAGAACATTACTGACTCATATTACATTTAGTATGAAGCTTTAGCCATCAAATAACCAATGGTTTTCTTCTCCATTGTGGTGCCTATATTTGGGGATTTTAGATATGTTGGCTGAAAGCTTCTGTCTTGCATATTGCTAAAACATAAGTATCTTAAATTGTGCATTTGTGCAATCATAAAGCAGCTCTGTGTTTAGTTGTGGAGAAATATGTGCCAATTATTATTGCATTTCTTTCCCTGAGGTTTTAAATTTGATATTAAATGACTTGGAAAGTAAAGAATATCCAAAGCCTGAATAATTTCTCTTTATATTATGTAATTTGTATTATTCCCAAACCTTTGTACAGAGAAGGTTACACAGCATTGGATTTCCAGTTGATGTGATAACATTTGTCCCCTTATAAGCCATTCAGGCACAAAACTAAGTGGTCTATAGCATCTACCTTCACTGATCACCACCACTACTACCTCTGTCAGTGTGGGTTCAAGTCTTGGGCTTGGCCACTATGGGTATGTGAGAAATCTTGCTAGTGGCTTCTCGTGGGTTGGTGGTTATAATACCAGGGTTTCCCAGATTCTAAGAATCCTCCAAGAGTTATTCTGACTGCCATGTATAGTTTATCATGCACAGAAAAATGGCATTCAAACCAAAAACAACAAAGAAACCTTGAAAAGATGTACACCACTTTTTATTAATGCTTGATTGAACAGTTAAACAGGAAAAATCAGCAAAATTTCATGTGTGAAAAATGTCAATTTTTTTCGCTGGAAAAATAAGGAAAATTTCAGGTGTGAGAGTTTGTCAGTTTTGTCACATCTGCATTAATATGAGTACATACATTCGTACATATTCACATAAACATTTACATGCCTGAGCATGTGTGTACACACACACACACACACACACACACACACAAAACAAGTCCAGGGACATCAGGGCTTTTGTATATAAAAAAGGCTGTTTACTCACTGGTAAAGATATTTATAAAATAGATGAGGCAGACAAACTGTTTGTTTATAACTTGATTTTAAAAAATGGAGCAGCTAAGATCAATCATCTGGATGATCCACATGGACACATAAAACATACATATATACATATGTACATGCAGTTTAAGTTTAAAAGATATACATGTATATATATATATATATATATATATATATATATATATATATATATATATATATATATATATATATATATATATATATATATATATATATATATATATATATATATTATGACATTAAAAATCCAGCAACTAACCCAAACCAAAATTGCAAGCTTGTTTTAAAGCTTGCCACAAGCTTATTTATAAAGCTTGTGGCAAGCTTGTATTTGGAACATTGCAGCAAGCTTGCGCAAGCTTATTTAACAAAAGTGTCATAAGCATGCACAAGCTTGTGAAAGCTTAAGCTTGCACAAGCTTAAGCTTGCGCAAGCTTGTTATTTATTTACCTAGTACAATAAGTATACACAAGCTTGTTACTAGCTTGTGCAAGCTTGCAGATTTCTTGCTACAAGCATCTGGGCTTTCAAAAATCAGACATGATTGTGTTTTCCCCCTTCTAAAAAACCCTTGAAAATGTGAAGGGGGGGTCTGGGAGTCCGAAGGCCCCTGTCCAAAAATGCATTTTAGACTCAACTGCTCCTGATGGACCATATTATCATAATATATTGCAAAGTTTTGCTTCATTCCAATGAAATAATCTGCATATTTAATGATTAAATAATGTAATCTTATAGTTGCAATGCAGTGGAAAACAAATCTGTTCCGTCAAAACATTAAGTTTAATTCCATCGTTCAAGTTTATTCATTCACTGCAAGCTTACCCAAGGCTGCAGAAGCTTTATGTGTTCCCCTAGCTGCAAGTGTCACGCCCCTATGAAATGATCATGAATAATTCATGAACTGGCATGAACTGTTCATGAACTTGGTTCAAGAACCATTCATGAAAGTTCATCAAAAGGTTCATGAATTATTCTAGAATGTGCATGAACTGAAAACAGTCCACAAATTGGATCATCATCATTCATGAACAAGTGCATGAACATATTCATGAACTATGATGAACAACGTTTCTCAATGATTCATGACTTCATGAACAGTGCCTATAAAACAAAATATGATTACCTGACAAGTCACAAATACCTATTTCATCCTGAATCATACAATAACCTTAGATGGGGGATGGGGTTGATACAGTATAAAATGCAACATATTATCTTAGAAATTGTATTTGATTTCAGATAAATTAAAACTGACAAGTGATATTCTTTCTTTTTTTAACCCTTAGCAACACTTTTTGTATGTTCTGTAATTTTTCTTTGAAAAATGTTTAAGAGATATTGGGGCAGTTGCCTGCAATCAACTGTTGAAGCATATTTCATTGTCATGGGGCTGTCTTTCAGCTGGGGTTTCTCCTGACCAATCTTCTTCCAGAGACTGACCTGTCTGATAACTCTTTTGTGAAGATGTTCAGGGTCTATAATTTAATCAAATCCTGTCCATTGTCACTACTGAATGTCTCCTTCTGCAACTTAAGCTGTTCCGTCTGATTACTGTTTGGATCTTTAACATTGTTGCAGCAGTCACAATTTAATGTCTCTTCCATCTTGGATCCTCCGGTTTTCAAATTTTCCTCCTTAACCTACAAACTTCATCCTCTAACAATTTTACTTTTCTGCTGTCTGGTCTGAAAAAAACGTAAAGTTAGTTAATTACAGATAATCTCGGATCAACATTGTTTTTAGCTTTTAGCACATTATCATTGTACCCCACTTTACTTACTGGAATAATATGATCCAACTCAAAACTGATTTAATCCCTTACACATAATACTGAGCATTTATATTATTGCAGAATTTTGTCACTAGTTTTATATTAATTGAATCTGTCTAGCCATAGGTATAGTCACAGGAGACGGATGTTTTATTCAGTAAAATATGACAATTTTTTTGACAACATCGTTACACTAAATAACCGTATATATTACAGATAACGCCAGACTTGTGTGGTATAGGCCCTTAGTATGTCACTAATGCATCCACTCCGACTCCGCATGTTGTGTATAGCTGCTTCCAGTTTCATCACATTGTTATTTGTACTTGTATTGTGTACAGTTTCATGCATTAACTATTTTTTTAAGGTTTATTTTTTTAAATTACCAAATTACATCAGATTATAGAAATAGTGATGTCATGTAAAAGAAAACGATCTCGAACATCTCAACTCCTATCGATATCGTACCACGTCTGGTATCGAGAACTGGGGGGGGGGTGATAATGTTTAGTGATTTTCAAAACTTCGATGAGCAAGTTTAAATTAGGTCTGAACAAAATCGTGTCATTAGCTTGGTTATAAATATTATGATGACATATATAAACCAATAAAATATCCATATAACTTCTACTGAAATAATCACGAATGACCAAGAAAAAGATAATCACCGTAATTTTGGTCATCCAGGCTTGGTACGCTTTTCTGCCTAATTTTGCTCTCACCAAATCATTTCCTTCATATTCTTCAAAATCGCTTCTCTGCACTTCTACTTAATTTTAAAAAATGATATTGAAAATATTCTCATCTGTCCATTCCATGGAGTCCACGGTTTTTGTTTGAGGTTTTTGCCTAACCATCAGCATGATCTTTGGTTTCTGAGGAAGCTTAACTGTTGAAATCTCGCGCGTATATTAACCAATCATATCACGTCTTCTTTCATAGCCATCCAATCAGGATAATCGTTGTTAATATATTTCGGTTTTTACTGCAAATTGGCAAACAGTGACTAAGTCAATAGAATATGCAGTTTATAACAGTAATGGAGAGAAGAAAAAAAAAAAAACGTTAGGACAAAGTCATTGAAAGCTTTTTAAAGCAAATACATTTTGTTGATGCTGGCCAGAAAATATTTTCCCATATTAATCCAGAAATACTCCGGTTAAGTATACAAGTATTGATTTAAAGATCTGAATGAACATTTGTACAGTATATCATTTTAAAAAAAGAAGAACAAATTCACCTTTATTTAAATTTCACTAATATTGTGAGAATTTGTATGATGAATTTTCATGAACATTTTATGAAGATAATGATACAGATATTTAATATACATTTTTTTAAGAAATACCTTGGTATTGCATCAAAGTACCTGAATTGTTCATGAACCATTAGTTCATGACATTTCAGGAACTTCAAAGATATTATAATAGTTCATAAAAATTCATCAGTGTGTTCATGAACTTCAAGTACATGATTCATCAAAATTCTTGAAGTTCATGAACTTAGTTGAGGAACTTTCATGAACACTTCATGATTGTTCATCAAGTCATGAATTTGTTTTCATGGGGGTGTGACAGTGATGGTGCCTGCTACTTGGATACATGGTCTCAAACTTTCACAAGCAATGGATATATATATATATATATATATATATATATATATATATATATATATATATATATATATATATATATATATATATATATATATATATATATATATGAAGAAACTTGTTGCAAGCTAGTTTAAATTTACTTTCTGAAACATACAAGAAAGCTTGCGCAAGCTAGTTTTACTTTCTGAAGAAAACAAGCTTGCGCAAGCTAATTTTACTTTCTGAAGAAAACAAGTAAGCTTGCGCAAGCTAGTTTTTCTTTATGAAACAAACAAGAAAGCTTGTGCAAGCTAGTTTTAATTTCTGAAGCAAACAAGAAAGCTTGTACAAGCTTGCAAAAGCTTGTGCAAGCTTGCGCAAGCTTGTGCAAGCTTGTGGTTATATCCAGCTATCTTGCCTAAGCCTGCACTTGCTTGTACAAGCTTGTGCAAGCATCCATGTTAGCTTATAAACATCAAACTAGCTTATCGCAAGCTTACCGCAAGCTTGCCACAAGCTTTCAGCAAGGATGCATTTTGGTTTGGGAAACACTGCCAAGGATACAATGGTTAGCTTCTGTTTCTCTGTCTTGCACACATGTATCAGTTTCAGGAAGCAGTGGAATGATAAACAAAATGGGTTAGATAAACAAAAATGAGTTAGATAATGGCAAATTTAAGCAACCACTTAAAGTTGCAGTATTTAAAGACAAATTGCTTTCAGGGTCAATTTTAAGCCATTTCAAATCATTTGGATTTTGGTTTTTGGTTATTCAGCATATGTGACAGTAGAAAGAGAGACAGAAGCAAAGAAATAGTGCAAGAGAACAAGCATAAATCACTGAAGGAAAAGATTTAATGGAACTTATTGATATAAGATTGAAAGATACAAAACATTTTCTCATTTTTCACATGGTCCACATGCAACAACCAAAACAGCATTCTAGTAACAAGTTTTTAATGCATATCTTTATATCCTGTAAAAATATGAAATTGGTTATTGCATGTAGACAAAGTGAATTTTCTTTTTAAAAATATAGCTTAAATTGTGACAAAATATTTGTATAGGCAACTGGAACATCATGAGCATATGCATGTGACATCATATCTAAATAATTTTTAAAGATCATTTGCAATTTTAAGTTCTTCGATTGTTATTAAATTTTTTGCCATGTAATTTTATCATCAACTACTTTTTTGGAATATTTGTGAAGTTTTGAACTAAAAATAGACCTTAGAGTCCTTATTCCTCTCCTTCACCAAGTAGACCTAAGTCAAGTTAAATGTTTACCTTTTTCATCAAATTTGTATGGAGTTATGGCCCCTGAGTCACACTTAGAACTTTGCCCTTCAAATTTGTTTCTGCTCAGTAACTTTTGAACTTGATGGGCTTTTCCTGGATCATATTTAATTTTCACCATTTTCCAGCAAACTTTTATGGAGTTTTGGCACCTTCTTAACTTCGAACTATATCCACTTTTTGGTCAATGGCTTTTGCAGGTCAGATTTGACATGAGACTTATATTAAGAAGACATAGGACTAGATGCATTGTTACTCATTTCAAGCAAAATTGTATGGAGTTATAGCCCCTGTTTGACTTAGCCCTTTGCCCTTTCATTGCATCATATTGCCATCAGTTTCCATGGTATCTGGATATATTTCTAGTTTGAAATCAAGTTCAATTTACACGGCTCTTGCAGTGAACAAAAGTGTGGTACCTTTCCCAGTGAAAACTGGTATCAGATCATTTCCTTGCACTTTATGTAGCCATCCGCATATCCTTTGAATGAATAAATCACTTGACATTTCCACCCTCAAGAAATAACAGAGCACACATAATTGCACAATTCTGTCAGTTAGGAAGGAAGTTATTTCCATGTTAATCATTAGTATTTTAATAGATTGCTTTCCTGTTAAACATCCCTTTCTGCTTTTCTTGGTGTTTAGGATTTTACAAAAAAAAAGATCCACAGATGTTGATCTGAAAGAAGGATTAGGGTTTTTTTTGATGTTTTTTTTTTGTGGCACAGCAACACAGATAGGTCCTTTAGGCTAATCTAATGGTAATATTTTAACCTGCTTACTTACCAATGAGTCACAATGGCTTCCTGTTGGGAGGAATCATTTGATGAATAATTCTGTAAAATTAACACTCTAAGTTGGGCATATGAATTATCTGTAAAATGTTACTTTTATTCTAAAATGGGTAAATATGCAGAGAAAGGTATACAGTTTCTTGGGGTTCCTTAGGGTATGAAAAGTTCAGTGAAATGGGTAAATATGCAGAGAAAGGTATGCAGTTTCTTGGGGTTCCTTAGGGTATGAAAAGTTCAATGAAATGGGTAAATATGCAGAGAAAGGTATGCAGTTTCTTGGGGTTCCTTAGGGTATGAAAGGTTCAATGAAATTTGTAAATATACAGAAAAGAGTATGCAGTTTCTTGGGGTTCCTTAGGGTATGAAATGTTCAATGAAATGGGTAAATATGCAGAAAAGAGTATGCAGTTTCTTGGGTTCCTTAGGGTATGAAATGTTAAATGAAATAGGTAAAAATACAGAAAACAGCATACAGTTTAATGGGGTCCCCTAGGGTATGAGAGGTGCAATGAAATTGGTAAATATGCAAAGAACAGTTCACAGGTACTTGGTGTCCAATAAGGTACCAAAAGTTCAATGAACTGGGTAAATATGCAGCGAACAGTACACATTTTTATGGGGTCCCTTAGGGTATGAAAGGTTTATTGAAGTGGGTAAATATTCAAGGCATTCTCTTGTGTATGTTATGAACTAAATGTTGCTTTGATAATGAGTTTAATTTACAATGGGGGGGGGGGTATTTTATGGATTAGCAAATTCCTGGATATTAAAAAATGTTAATTTACATAAAACGGATATTCCTTCAGTACTATTTTGTATGAGATTTGGGTTTCACAAATAAATCTCAGCATTCCTCAGGTTGTCTTAAGCAGCCATCTCTGGAAAGTTAATGTTGGTGACTGGTAAATGTTTATTTCTACCAAAATTTTATATTGAAATATCCCAAAAATATTTCAGAGCAGTTGATTGTTTAATAGAGTGGTCTTTAGGCAGGTTCAGGTTTAACAGGTCACACTATCTTACACTTTTCTTTGTCCTGAATAGCAGAGTTTATACAGAGCATTGAATTTTATGATGGCAAATCAAGGTCATGAAAGTGCTTGAAAATCTTTGTATATCTGAGGAAGGTCAAATGTCACTTGCATAATTTTCTGAAACAGTTGCATTTGTGTTGATTCATCACATTGATTGCAATAAAAATGACTAAAACTAAATGTTTTATTGAAAGTGCAGTCAAGGAAAATGTGAACATAATTAGACCATGATTTGTTGTTTTATATGCATCACAGTACCAAAGAAGAATGCTGCAGCAAAATTACTTGCAAAAATGTGTATTCTTTCATTGTCATATTAGCAGTTGATAATTAGTATAGCATATATACTCACTTATAAATCGAGTCCAACTGCAAACTGCACAGACTCAGTGTGGCAGATCTTGAACTGTGCAATTTGTTAGGAATAATCAGTAAAATAAACAACACAGACCCTGATCTGTAGGCGCATTATGCAAAAGCAAAAATAACTTCACTGCTTAAACAAATAAAAGTTTGGCTGTCCGAACAGGCCCATGAGCTTGAAGCTCTGTACATGACTGTGATATGACCACTCAAGTGGCTTAGTGGTTAGAGTGTCTGCCTTGGATGCAGGAGGTCATGGGTTCAAACCCCTGCTGAGTCATACTAAAGAAACAAAAATGGTACTTGCAGCTGCCTCGCTTGGAGCTCAGCATTAAGAAGTTAGTGCTAGGACTG
Organism: Sinohyriopsis cumingii; assembly: GCA_028554795.2. NCBI lineage: Eukaryota > Metazoa > Mollusca > Bivalvia > Unionida > Unionidae > Sinohyriopsis > Sinohyriopsis cumingii. The sequence goes on from CM068838.1 coordinate 52,979,913, forward strand.
TTGGCCTGGTCTCTTGATAATGTGACTGGGTGGGCCATGATGTGACATGTCTGCTGCATGATGCCCCAGTGCTAGACAGCACTATAAACTGTCACACTGCAGACATCATAGCAATATGACTGAAAAATTGTTTAAGTTACGTTAAAAATCCAAATCATGCATGCACACACACACACACACAAACATGACTGATGATACCCAATCTTTGCTAGGCTGATCCCAGCATAAGATTGTGTTCTGGGCTGATCCCAGATCAAGTAGTAACTGCTTGGCTGACCCCAGTATTAGAGTGTATTCTGGACTGATCCCAGATCAAGTAGTAACTGCTTGGCTGACCCCAGTATTAGAGTGTATTCTGGGCTGATCCTAGATCAAGTAGTAACTGCTTGGCTGACCCCGGTATTAGAGTACTGTATTCTGGGCTGATCATAGATTAAGTAGTCTGTGCTTGACTGATCCCAGCCATAGAGCGTAATGTGGCTGGTCCCATCATTCTGGGTTGATCTCATTTTATGTAGAATCTGTGCTAGGCTGATCCAAGATCAAGCAGATCTGTGCTGTTAGACTGATCCCAGCATGAAGAATTGTATTCTGAGTTCAGATTACTTGTATCCTAACTAAAACTAATCACCAGGTGCTAAATCCCATTCTACAAGACTTTTATAAGTCTCTAAGGGGAGGGTATGATGATAAAATTCTGTCCCAGTGAATTCACCTCAAATAACAGTTCACAGTCTTGGCAAAAAACATTTAAAAACCCATCTGAAATGTACCTCAAGTCTGCCTGCAAACTTTTATATAGATAACTCACCACATAACCCTTTACTGAAAACACTAACCCTATATATATAATTCAGTGTGTAACCCTATAATTAAAACCCTGACCCTATACATAACCCAGCACATAACCCTTTACTGAAAATAATAATAATAATAAGGACTTTGTATAGCGCCTAATCTTTAGAAGCTCTAAGTGCTTTACAACATTAGACAACACCTATAAGATAAAAAACATATAATGATATTATTACAGAAACAAACACCATGAAATTAGAAAACAGAAAAAACATGCTGAGAATATTTAAGGTAGGAAACATTATTAGGTCTTTAAGTTTGTTCTTGCAGTCAAAATAAGTGAGTTTTGAGAGCACTCTTGAATGTGATCACTGTGTCTTTGTGTCTAAGTTCAGTGGGCAATTCATTCCACGTTACCCTATACATTACCCTATACATAATTCAATGCAAAACTAATACTCTGACCCTATACACAACTCAATACATAATATTATACTAAAAACCCTGACCCTACACACAGCTCAACACATAACCCTATACTAAACACCCTGACCCTATATACAACTCAACACATAACCATATACTAAACACCCTGACCCTATACACAACTCAACACATAACTCTATACTAAACACCCTAACCCTATACACAACTCAGCACATAACTTTATATTAAACACCTAACCCTATAGCAAAACAACACACAATCCTATCCTGAAAACCTTGAACCTGTACACAATTCAACAACTAAATTGAAAACCGTGATTCTATTTACAACTCAACAAATAACCATATATTGTAAACCTTGCCCCTATACTCAACACATAACCCAATACTGTAAACTTTGACCCAATACTCAACACATAACCCTATACTTCAAACCTTGACCCTATACTCAACACATAACCCAATACTGTAAACTTTGACCCTATACTCAACACATAACCCATTACTGTAAACTTTGACCCTATACTCAATACATAACCCTATACTTTAAACCTTGACCCTGTACTCAACAAATAACCCTATACTTTAAACCTTGACCCTATGCTCAACACATAACCCTATGCTTAAAACCCTGATCTTATTATATACAACACAACACATAGCCCTATACTGTAAACCATGACCCTATATATACATAACACATAACTCTATGCTTAAAACTGATTCCATTCACAACTCAGCACATAACCCTTATACTGAAAATCCTGGCCATACTCCACTCAAAACCCTATATTGATAACTGTAAACCATTACATAATCTAGCACATATAACCCTGTACTGAAAACCCAAATCCTGTACACAATTTGACAGATGACCCTATACTGAAAACCCCAATCCTATACACAATTTGACAGATGACCCTGTACTGAAAACCCCAATCCTATACACAATTTGATAGATGACCCTATACTGAAAACCCCAATCCTATACACAATTTGACAGATGACAATATACTGAAAACCGCAATCCTATACACAATTTGACAGATGACCCTATACTGAAAACCCCAGTCATATACACAACTCAACCTAAAATTCTATATTTATAAACAGCAAAGTGTCAACACAGCTATTAGTTAAGGTAAAGCTGTTTGAAACTTTGGATATGTGTAATTGCAATTAATGATGATCATCACATTGTACACAGACCAAAACTGAGTAATTGGTTTCGTTTGGTGCTTTATAGCACAGCAACACAAGTGATGTGATGTGATTTGGACTTTTAATGTAGCTTTAACAATATTTCAGTTATATCACTACGATGTCTGCAATGTGGCAGTTTATAGTGATGTCTAGCACTGGGGCATCATGCTGCAGACACGTAGCATGATGTCCCACCCAGTCACATTATCCTGACACCAAGCCGACCAGTCCTAACATTAACCTCTTAATGCTGAGCGCCAAGCGAGGCAGCTGTTAGTACCATTTTTGTAAGTCTTTGGTATGACTTGGTCGGGGATCGAACCCACGACCTCCTGCATCTGAGGCGGATGCTGTAATCACTAGGCCACCGGAGCAGTCACACAGCAACACAAGTACCAAGGTAATTGGAGTAAAGTGTCATGCACAAAGATGTAGCTCACCCAGGCTAGTCTGATGGTAGGATTTGAACCTACCTCTTTTAGTCACGAGCCTACCATTGAGCCAATGCAGCTCTCAAAATTGAGTCATTATCATGTAAATAACTGGTTCAGTGCATGTAAAGGACTAAGTGAAGTGAGCTGGACCCTAGTCTTAGACAAACTAAGGTGATTTGGAAGATTAATCAGATTATAAAAATATAATTTCAAAACATTGACTGAAAACAAAATACCGGTAATTGACCAAGAGGAAATACAATAGACCACTCTCACTCAAAATGTAGCAGATCTGCTTCATTTGGCTGAGATGGTAGCACATATCTTTTTCATGCAGCAATGGATTCCACGCCTTTTATCTCAGAGTAGTCATATATACTGCACAGAACATCTGAGATCCTGTTTCTTCCACAGGATCACACCATAATTTGTCCATTAAACAAGCTCCACTTGGAAATATTTTGGTTTTCAGGAAGGCTATATAGAAAAAAGAAACTTGTCGTATTCAGTTTCTGAAATTGTATGCTCCATGTGGAGACGGTCAGCACAGTTACAGAATCAGATGTATCTCTAGTGATGCATCCTTGCTTTTATGACAAAGACCAGATCTGTCTATTTTGCTCATCTGTACGTTTTTGTTTTGGAATTCTTAACTATACTTTCTCATAGGATATAGTGCTATCAATAGAGCCAAATCTGCAATTAGCACAGTTCTAGTTTTGTCAGATGGTTCCAATTATTCTGAACACCCACTGCTCTAATGTTTTAGGAGATGAGTGTTTAACAAGAGACCTGATTTACTCAAGACTGTAGTCGCATGGGATGTTGATATTGTGCTAAGATACTTAGTCATTTTCAATTGTTGAAAAATGTCCTGGGAAATTTCCCTCAAACACATTTTGTTAATGCTTCTGGCATTGCCTTCTGGGCATAAAAGGCAGTTCCAATCATTTCTTAGATCTGGTACATTCAGAGCTCACAAACTGCACATGGCTTGGTTACAGCTTGAAAGTTGCTTGAATCTTCTGTACATACAACTATTATGCTTAGAATATTGCTGGTAAGTAAAAATAAAAATATTTATCTACTATTAGTATAAACTTGCTTTAAATATTACATTCACATTATCATGTCCACGTGAGAAAAAGCAATACTGACCTTGACCTTGACATTGACTACAAGGAAATGTTAGACTATCAGCTTATCATGCAAAATAAATTGGATCATGATGAAAGAAATTCAATGACTGGCAGTTATGTATTTGAAGAATGCAGTTCGTATAAATATGAAATAAAGGTCTCGACATATGTAGAGTATAAAACTTGCAGAACATGAAGCATTACAAGCTAAACACATATTTCTCTTTTCTCTTTGTGTCTCTTTTCTCCCTCTCTCAGGTACTTTGCAAAGCGAACTTGCCTGAAGTAAATTTGAGCTAATGTCCCAGGAGTCTGGCCAGAGGATTTGTAAAACCTGGCATATCATTCGTGAAGATGCAATGGCAATGCCAGCCAATTAATTTACAAAACATCCATCTATCCACAGTAATGGTTCATTTCAGCATGTGCTTTTGAACTGTTTTATAAGTTATTACTTCTTGTTTTTTTTTATATGCTTAATATCTTTCAACCTGTTGTGACAGAATTTAAATAACATTTTGACCAGATAACTCTTGTCCAAAAATGTTTTATCTTTATTTTTTTGTATGATTACATTGTTTGGAAGGGTTTATCTTCCTAAAGTTGGGGTGGGGTGGGGTGGGGTGCACTTCTATCTAATTACATTTTTAGAACACTAACACATCCTTTGATACATGCAGTATACAGTTTTGGTCTCCATCTTCCATTTTGTTTTGGGTCCCCGAGTGGCCAAGTGGTCTAAAGCACTCTCCGTTACGGATCACTGCCATCTCACTCTGTCTGCACCAGTTCAAGTCTCGGATTAAGCCAGTGTGGGTATGTGAGAAAGCTTGCCAGTAGCTTCTTGAGGGTCATTGGTTCTTTCCAGGGTTTTCCTGGGTTCTTCCTCCACCGTTAATACTGGCCACCATGTATAGCCTATCCTGTGCTGAAAAATGGCATTAAACTCCACAACAACAAAAACGAAAATCCATTTTGTTTCAGTACTTGAAGTTGCAGTGCAGAACCCAGATGCACTGGAGCAGTTTTTTGTCTCATTTTCATTGACACTAATTTTCAGCCACGTGCACCCTGTACTTTATATTTGTGCACATGAAGTGAAAAGCACCATTAACACAATTTTGTGCATTGATTTTTCATTAACTGCTTCTGCTGCTGCTGCAGCTGCAGATAGATTTCAGCTATTGGCTACGGAGCAGGTTTTTGTTTACCATATATACTCACATTTGATATACTGCATGTACTTGGTTAAAAGTCAAGTTGAACTACAAATGCATAGACCCTAATATGCCATCATATAATGAGCTGGCAGATCTATGTCTGTGCAGGTTATTAGGTTATTAGGTGTTATTAGATATAAAAATCTAACATTGTTAGTTTAGGTCACCTGGCCAAAGATTATTGGTAAATTGTCAGTGCATTCAGCTATTAATTTGCTGTACAATATGGTTGAATTTAAGGGTTTGAAAATAATTAGTGGTATTTGAAGAAAAAAAGTAGATTCCATATCAAATAAGAAAGCTGCAGTGAGAATTGTCATCCTTGTTAACTAAATGGAGGCCTTGACTTAGTAATTTTACAGAATTTTAAGGAAATAATAAATATTTTCTACATATTGACTTTTATATCTGTTACTTGTATCGCAGACCTTCAGACATAAAAGACAAAATAAATACATGTAATTTGCTTGTAAAGATTTTCTGTTTTCAAAATGTTAATATGGCATCAATGTGTGTTCAGCACAATACATCTGACATTGCAAGCAATTTGAGAAACTTTCTACTTGTGACAAAAGGCCATCAAAAAACTTAATGGTTTGCTTTACTTTTTTTATGTAGATTGTATACAAATTCAAACAGGTACTAAAGACTGTTGGCTGATCACCCCTCAAGTTGTGGATTTTTCATTAAGTTTGATGATTAACATTGAAGTTGTCACTTTTCTAAAACTTTTGTTTTTAAAATTCTTTATTATTTTTTTTCTTTCTTCAGTATTATATGCCATAAATACAGTGATGTTAAACTTTGAAAAAAGTTATTGTACTATCTGATTGACTATGATGTCACTTGTGTTGATGATAAACAGCTTGCAGTGTCAGAAGAACATGGAGGTATAGAAAATAAGTTCCAACAAAACTGCTCCAAAACATAAGGTTGTTGTGGAAGTATGGCAAAATCATTTATTATTGTTTCTGGAGTTATTAACTATTGTGTTTTTAATGTAGATGTGACAGAATTAAAATCTTAGGGCAAGACTTTTGCTTCTGGAGTCAACCAATTAACTTTCAGAATTTGTGACAAAGTTAAAATTTAATAGTCTGTTTATCATTTTGTTTTGACATCTTAGATATAAATGATGTTGTTGTTCTAAATAAAAAAGTGATTACACTGAAACAGCAGTTTGTCATCATTAATGATTGCTGAATTGTCAGAACTTGCACACATGATCACCTGATTTTGTATATAATTAACCTATTTGAGTCTAATCTGTAGTAAACAGTGAGCTTTTAAGACTGTAGAAGCCTTCATGCAAAATAGAAATCTGAGAGATATTTTGCTTCCTAAAACCTTTATTTAGATATCATAGGTTATAGTTACAAGTATGGCTTACCATGATGTATGGCTCTTTTTCATTAAGAGTATACTGTTAGCAAGTTAGTGCTTGTCATTTATCAAACCATTGATAAAGTGGCATGTGGAGTTAGAATCATTGCATGTGTTATTATTACACTTCATACCTCATACTAGTGTCTGAATGGCTTGGTTCATGTTTTTAATAAATGTTTTTCAGTGACAGCTGTAAAAGACTGACATCCTCAACCCAAAGGGGGTGAGGGAGTACCATATATACTCTGTTTGTCAACTCCAACCTGCAAACAACATAGACCCTGATCTGTCATTACACAATGTGCCAGCAGAACGAGGTCTATGTTATTTGTTCTGCTGATTACTCTTAAGAAAATACAACCCAGATCTGCAGTATGTGATAGCAGATCTTGGTCTGTACAGTTTGTAGTGGGACTTTTTGACATATAGGCAAGAAAAGTTGGTAATATAAACTTTATTAATTAGAATGGAATATAAAAAAGGTTCCAAAAGTTAGAAGGAAAATGTTGCACATTTATTTTAATTGACTAAACCAAGATTTTTATTGTCACTTGTTCTATGTAAATGTGATACTATTAACTATATATAATAGAAACATAATACATTTTGATTTTGTACATTTTTATAGATAATTTTAAAACTGCAGCTATTGACAGTCATTTTATAGAAAGCATAGTAAGGTTGTTGTAAATGGCATTGTTTACTTTACTGTTTGTAAACATTGACAGAATTTGGTAAATGTGTACATGGCTGTCAGGAATACAGCTAACCATTCTAACCAGATGATGTACATCTGCATCTCTGCTTATGATGAGTAATTTTAGGAGTAATTTTCTCAGCATTATTAAAGCACCATCTATACCCACTTATAAGTCAAGTCAGGCTACAAACATTTAACAATAAATATAATGCTTATGCAGATCAGGGTCTATGTTATTTGTTCTACTGACTACTCCTAACAAACTGCACAGAATCAGATCTGCCAATTCATTATGCATTGGCAGATCTGGGTCTGTGCAATTTGCATTTGGACTAAGAAAAACATTAGACATCTTGTTGATTTATTCATGATATTTCCATTACTAATGCTTACAAAAGTCTATGAACTACATTATTTACATTTGAAAAAACATTTTAAGAGAACCTTTACTTAGTAATTTATTTTTAGTTGTGTCAAGTTTGCAAGCTACTGCACAGTTTCCTGGTTATTGTAGATCCTACAAAATAAAGTATCCTATTATAGATCCCACATAATAAAGTATCCTACTGTAGATCCCACAAAAAAGTATCCTATTGTAGATCCCACAAAATAAAGTATCCTATTGTAGATCCCACAAAATAAAGTATCCTATTGTAGATCCCACAAAATAAAGTATCCTATTGTAGATCCCACAAAATAAAGTACCCTATTGTAGATCCCACAAAATAAAGTATCCTATTGTGAATGCTATGTTGCATTATTTAATTTTTTTTAAATCATGTACATGATGATCTTATGTGTATTTTGCTGAAATTGTCAGATATATTGAACAATGATAAGTATTGCAAACTGAGTAATATTAGGTAGAAGACCCTGAGTGAAACATTCACAAGTTTGGCTAGATAGATCATTCAGAAGCTTACAAATAAATCCCTGTCAAATGTATGCCTAACATCTGGATAAGGTGAACGGTTAGTTTTAAATTTGTTCACCGATAATTAATCAGAATCATTTTGATTGTTGTATGCTGTTAACATGTTTAGTGATTTCTTACAATGCGAGTAATGATTGTTTTAAGTTTTAAAATACTGGGTGCTGTACTAAATTACCTTTTGGTTTCTTAATACAGTTATGATTACTCGAAACCTATGGATGTTTACAGGGCCCCTGTGCATTAGTAATTTAAAAAAATATATCTACAGAGAGTAAGTAATTTTAAAGCAATGGAGGAAAATAATTTAAGTTTAGTATCATATAAAACTTGTTTAAAAGTTTATTCCCAAATGCTGTGCTCACATGGGAACCCATGCATAAAACCAAGGGGGCCCCGCCAAAATGATCCAAATTGGACCCTGCCAAAATGATCCAAATTGGGCCCCGCCAAAATGATCCAAATTGGACCCTGCCAAAATGATCCAAATTGGGCCCCGCCCCAAAATGATCCAAATTGGACCCCGCAATTGCTACGGCAAATGCTGATTAAAAAGTTATATCAAGAAAAATAATAAGAACATCTGAAAATAATATGATGTAGGATATTTATTATTATTATTATTAGTATTAGTATTAGTATTATTAATAGTATTATTATTATTATTATTATTATATTATATTATGTAGGATGTAAATTACATGTATTTTGCCATAAAGTGACAGAAAGTTGTGAGAAAAGGAAAAGAAAAACAACTTGTTCTTCGATGTCATAAAATGAAATTTGGGCCTGCAAAGTTTAAACTATTTCAGTAGATTTTTCTTTTAGTTTTATGCACTTTGTGTCAAATGTTTGTGGACATTATGCACTGGTGCAGGTGTTTGCCTTTTGTGGCCCTTGAAGTAGAAATTGGGGAACAAGAAGAAAATAAACTTTTGATGGGTGGCCACATTGTTATATTATGCTGACAGCGGGGGTTAAACCTGGAGTAGAATTACTGTGAAGCAAATATGTTACAAGTATTCATATCTAGAAAGATTAGAATCAGACAAATGTCTGACCTAATATGAGCCAGTTGTGTTTAAATATAAAATGGGTGGTATGTGAAATATGGATCCCTCCCTTGGAGTCATTTGTTGTAGTCAGAAGTGGGATGTAATATATTGTTGGCTCAGTTTAAGACTTCACAGCTGGAAATCAATGGGGGGAGGTGTGATCACTAAGATTTAATGCTATCTCTCCCACTACATTGCTGATTAAATTGCTACATATTTGAATTACTGGCAAATACAGTAACATATTCTCACTCTAATCAGAATCTGACAAGTATTGGGTAACACCAAAAATTTTAAGAGCCAAAGAGTTGGATGACATGTGATATTGTATTTAATTACCCCTATACATCTGTGGAAATTATTTTTGAACCACCAAGACTCCTTGTGTTATTCACCAATTGAACCACCAAGACTCCTAGTGTTATAAGAAATTGTTTATGTGCACACATTTGATGCTGCATGAACCTAACTTAACAATTCATAAATAAAATAAAATACACCTGTAAGGTCAATAAGTCCATATCGTTGGATAGGTACTATTAAATAAAATACACCTGTAAGGTCAATAAGTCCATATCGTTGGATAGGTACTATTAAATAAAATACACCTGTAAGGTCAATAAGTCCATATTATTGGATAAGTACTATTAAATAAAATACACCTGTAAGGTCAATAAGTCCATATTGTTGGATAGGTACTATTAAATAAAATACACCTGTAAGGTCAATAAGTCCATATTGTTGGATAGGTACTATTAAATAAAATACACCTGTAAGGTCAATAAGTCCATATTGTTGGATAGGTACTATTAAATAAAATACACCTGTAAGGTCAATAAGTCCATATGGTTGGATAGGTACTATTAAATAAAATACACCTGTAAGGTCAATAAGTCCATATTGTTGGATAGGTACTATTAAATAAAATACACCTGTAAGGTCAATAAGTCCATATTGTTGGATAGGTACTATTAAATAAAACATAAGAATATTATCTAAATAATATCTGACCTGACCATGGAAATTAATGTCAAAAGTAGTTTATCCATCCCAGTCCCAAAATTCATACATACATTTTTCATGTCTACTCACAGTTCAAATGCATGCCCTTTCCCGCTGTGATAATTTTGAAAAGCATATACTAAACAACATAATGCAGTACAAATTAGTTGCCATCCAGGCCACCTTTTAGATATTCTCCTCACCTCAAACACACATAGACTGCTGTGGGTGGTTAGCTCTGCTTCCTAGCCAACTATTGGCATTTCACTGTGAAGTAACTATGGGAGGCAGGGCAAGGCAAGGCAATATGGCACCCTGTGCAAAACAGACATTTGGGTCCCCCCACCCATCTGTATACAATGTTTGGAAAAAGCTTGTAAGAAAGTGATGTAAGCTATGGCCAAATAAAATATTTTCAAATGACGAAAACAAAGGTTTCATTTCATTTCAGCTCTTATGTCTGATTTTTGTGCTCCTTTTCACATAGCTTGCTCCAACCCTGATGGAAGGTGTACTTGCCTCAATTCAGATTTCAAGAACAATGCAATCCTGTCATGCCTAATTCACAAATATTTCTGGAATTTTAATTATTGAACAATAATAGTTGAAAAGTCATAGCTTAGCCTTAGCAGCTGTCTTGAAAATATTGTTAACACTACTCCTCTTGAATGTAAAGTCATATCAATGTAGGTTTCTCACCAGAAGACTTCCTGTTATATTTAGTTGGTCCTAAATGATGCTGCTTGGACATCTAATATGGCCATGAAATCACTGATTTTGAATATTTTGTTATAGTTAGTATTCAAGGATCATTTCACCATTTTGCATATTGTTAACTTTTTCTGAATTGTTACACCTGTAGATAGACTTTGACATGTGCCTTTCCTACTTTCAAAACAAAAGAATGGAACCTTTCTTTATGATTGGATGATTAGGTACACACCTTGATAAGACCTTAATGATTGGATAATTCGGTACACACCTTGTTAGGACCTTAGCAGTGGTTGATTATTAGTGTTCTGGATGATTACTTACTGGAGTTACAACCCCTGATTGTCAGACCCACTCACTTTCATTAATGTAAAGTAACTCCGTTAACTTTAATTGGATTTCAGTCAAATTTACTTTGTAGACTTTATATTGAAGAGAACTTCATCAGATTCAGTTTTTAACATTTTATGTCATTTAGCAAGGCCAAATTTAGTATGAACTTTATGTTCAGGACACTTTGGCTATGTTTTATTTTTGTTGTTGTTTGATCTGCATCATTATTAAGCATAGTTGTGGCCCCTGATATGGACCCACCCACTTTTGTTAGCATGCCATAATATCCATTATTATTGGATCTTAAAAAAATATTTGCAGCTCTGTATAGAAATAACTTCAGCAGAATTTAATTGTCAGATTTCAATGTTGTCACACAATGTTAAGTCCACATTTTGCATGAATTTTTGCATTGATGATATCTTAGCTGGTTTTGATTGTCAGTGATCTGTGTCTTAAGTTACACACTGATTGTCACCTAGCCATTTCCTCTACAGAACTATACTTTCCTTACATTGTAATGAAAATCACAGAACATCAGTTCATGGAATTTGCTATTAATTCCACAATGTTTTAGATGTTTTAACAAATTTTTTTTTTAGTTCATATGATTGTATGGCCAGGTGAGTTTCTGGCATGACTCTGTTTCTCTTTGGCATCATCATTAGTGTAGCCATCAACTATTGCTATTTTAAATTCATTCTGGCATCATCATTAGCGTAGCCATCTATTATTGCTATTTTAAAGTCATTCTGGCATCATCATTAACATAGTCATCAACTATTGCTATTTTAAATTCATTTTGGCATCATCATTAGTGTAGCCATCAATTATTGCTATTTTAAATTCATTTTGGCATCATCATTAGTGTAGCCATCAACTATTGCTATTTTAAATTCATTCTGGCATCATCATTAGCGAAGCCATCAACTATTGCTATTTTAAATTCGTTAAGTCATCTCATAAAAACCCATTGAACCAAATGTTAAAATATTACATCAGAAAACATTCTGCCATGCAGTGATTTAAATTTATGCAAATGATGCCAGTCTAATATCAGATGTGATAAAAAAAATAGTAAAAACCCCTTAAAGAGTTTCTAAAATATGACTGAACAAAATTTGATCAAACTTGACAGAAAGCATACTTTCAGGTTTGTATAAATGATGCCAACTCACATTCAAAATGGCCGTCATTAAAAACAAATAGAAAAGCTGCTTAAACAATATAATTTTAAAAGATTGAAAACCCTTAAGTAGCTCCAAAACTGCTGAATAGAATTTGACTGATTTTGACAGAAAACATCCTGCTATGAAAATGTTTCAAATGTTTAAAACTTATACTGATTTATCCTCAGATATAGCAAACATTACTTGAAATATAAGAACCTTAAAACAGCTTTAAAATATTATGAATATAATTGGACATCATGGCATGAAGGTCTGTCAGACTTACTTGAGTGATGTCAGTCTGCACTAAAATATGGCCACTGTTGCTATTATAAAGAAAAACACAGCAACAGAATTTGACCAAATTTCACAGAAAGCAATGAGTGTTTTCAAGTTTACATATTTGATGCTGATCTGCCAACAAATATGTCCATCTAGTACAATAATAATAATAATAATAAAATACTGTAGTTAATAGTTAGCCTAATAAAGCAAAGGACTATTCAGAATCACTGGTTTGGAATTGTATGGAGTTCTCCCCCTTGTGGAAAAATGTAAAATATTTATTTTTAGAAATTTTACAACACAGGATTCATAAATTTAGCATTTTGCTAAATTTGTGAATCCTGTGTTGTAAAATTTCTAAAAATTACAAATTACAAAATATTTAATTTAAGACCAAAGGTATGTATTTTACATACCTTAGGTCTTAAATTAAATAATTTGTAATTTGGTTTGGTTTTGTACCAGGCAATTGGAGTAAAGTCACTTGCCAAATGACTTACCACATTAGCTGCTCCAGGCTGATCTGATGATAGGATTCGAACCCAGACCTTTCAGTCACAAATCCTGCATGCTAACCATAGACCCACTTTAGGTGCCTCATCTTTATTTGAAGACGTAGAATTGTAAATGACTTTTCTGTATTGTGTACTTTGGCAAGTCAGCTTACTCTTATTGCCCAACAAAACTAATCAAAACCATTCAGTATGGTCCAAAAAATGTCCCAGTGGTCATGTTTACTTAGTGTTCATGTGGTTACAATGGACATTCTAATTTCCCCTGACAAATTTTCTTTATAAATGTTGTGTATAACAGTCACCTGTTTTCCACGGTCATCAGCCTTAATCAAATGGTTACTCTCTGACTTTAGTGATCACTTGAGCTTGTCTCCTCTGTCTACTCAGTCAGTACAATCTAAACTTCATGAGTAAGGAATTGTTTAGATAGTTACTTATAACTTCAGGTTGAGAACCAGATTGGGGTCAGGGGTCATCAGTAATGTCACAAAGGGCTATTAGAAGAAATCATATAATAAACCTGAGGATTCGGAGGTCCTGTTGGTGGCCAGTTTAGGAATGCTTGGTACCACTTGCTTAGATAAAGAACAGTAATATGAATTGATGTGCAAAAATATTCTTCTCTTGCTTATAGTCACCATACTCCAGTTACAATGTCAATCTAATTCAAAGGTGTCAATATGTCAAATTTGAAATTGAGGCAACTTTTCTCATTAGGAATGAGGGTAAAGGCAATTCATTTGCTGATGGTGGGAAAAGTAGTTGTTATCACAACAGAAATGGAGTTCACCTATTGAGCCAGTGTGATAGGTATGCTTCAATATTTTCATCAATTTACCTGTAAATTATAGCCATCTCTGATGAAGAAGTTCATCTTTGAGAAGCGATTTGAGTTACATCCCTTTTCATTAGGGTCATGGTCAGAACATGTCTCTGCAGGCAAAGTTTTGGTTGATGGGTCACAAAGAATAGCCATCTTTGGATTCCTTGTGCATGACATAAGTTATATATTGACTTTGGATTCCTTACTCATGACATAAGCTATATATTGACTTTGGATTCGCTACTCATGATATTAGCTATCTATTGACTTTGGATTCCCTACTCATGACATAAGCTATATATTGACTTTGGATTCGCTACTCATGATATTAGCTATCTATTGACTTTGGATTCCCTACTCATGACATAAGCTATATATTGACTTTGGATTCCCTACTCATGATATTAGCTATCTATTGAGTTTGGATTCCCTACTCATGACATAAGCTATCTATTGACTTTGGATTCCCTACTCATGGCATAAGCTTTCTATTGACTTTGGATTCCCTACTCATGACATAAGCTATCTATTGACTTTCGATTCCCTACTCATGAAATTAGCTATCTATTGAGTTTGGATTCCCTACTCATGACATAAGCTATCTATTGACTTTGGATTCCCTACTCATGGCATAAGCTTTCTATTGACTTTGGATTCCCTACTCATGACATAAGCTATCTATTGACTTTGGATTCCCTACTCATGATATTAGCTATCTATTGAGTTTGGATTCCCTACTCATGACATAAGCTATCTATTGACTTTGGATTCCCTACTCATGGCATAAGCTTTCTATTGACTTTGGATTCCCTACTCATGACATAAGCTATCTATTGACTTTCGATTCCCTACTCATGGCATAAGCTATCTATTGACTTTGGATTCCCTACTCATGACATAAGCTATCTATTGACTTTGGATTCCCTACTCATGACATAAGCTATCTATTGACTTTGGATTCCCTACTCGTGGCATAAGCTATCTATTGACTTTGGATTCCCTACTCATGACATAAGCTATCTATTGACTTTGGATTCCCTACTCATGACATAAGCTATCTATTGACTTTGGATTTTGACTTTGGATTCCCTACTTTTGACATAAGCTATCTATTGACTTTGTTGAGTTGAACAACTGGCTTAAGTCCAGATATTGCTTGAATAGCTGTTTCCAGGCCTAATTTATACAAGATGGCAGACCCAACAGTTTCACTTTACACTGTATTTTAAAATTAAATTGCATTGCCAAATTAAAATGTCTTAAATATTTGTTTGATTTTATGTTATTGCAAGTATATCTATTATTTTATTGCATTTCAGATATTAAATGTCATTATTTAAACATTATTGTACACTTATATTTTATATTTCTAACTTTTAATAATTAAAGAAAAAGAACCCAAGATTTTCTTCTCAAACACTTCCAAACTTAATTACTTCCAATGAATTATATTTTATTATTAACTAATTCTGAAACACTTCCTAAATTAATTATTAATCCAAAAAACTGGATCCTCAGACTTTCAGGATCACAAATCTAGAAATGTTTCACTGATATAAAAATAAAAAACAAAATTTCTCAGTGGACAAATTTCAAAATCTTGTTACAAGACATTGACACTCCTTTAAATACTTACCATTTCTCCTGATCTCGTTCAGTGCCTTCTGTTCGCTTATCATGGTCAGTTCAAATTTATAGCAAGCTCTATCAAGTGCAGTTTATTTAAGTAATTATGTAGAGATTGCATATATAACTATCATATATCATCATTTTGCTGAGTAATATTGACCATGTCTTTTCTCAGAGGAATAAAAATAGATCTTGCAAATCTTGCAACCATGGTTCACTTTCAGTAAATGGTGTTTAAAAATTAATTGAATGAAGAAGAATTCTTTTTCTGACTGGCAAATCCAATTCATCATTTTTACATGAAACCGGAAAAACACTATTGTTTTAGGCCCAAAAGATGATGTGTTAACCCAGTGGTACAAACTTTTCTTTCCAGTCTGCAGTTTCCATACATGCATGAATTTATACTAAAGTTACAAATTGTGAGAAATATCAATCTCACTTGGGCCTCTTGTTTTTCTCATATTAAACTTCTCATACTATATCTGACATGCTTTTCTTTTTTGTTGCAGATATTTCATACCAAATCAGACATGCTTATTCATAGTCAGCAAATACATAAACAAGATCCAAAGCCATACCACTGCCCCCAGTGCCAGAAATGTTTCGCCAATTCATCGTACTTGTCGCAGCATGCTCGGATCCATGCAGGCATCAAACCATACAAATGCGAGATCTGCGAGAGAAAATTCACACAATTGTCACATCTGCAGCAACACATTAGAACGCACACTGGGGAGAAACCCTACAAATGTTCACATCCCAGTTGCGGAAAGGCTTTCTCGCAGCTTTCAAATTTGCAGTCACATTCGCGGTCTCACATGACAGACAAGCCATATCGATGTAATTCATGCTACAAGTGCTATGCTGATGAGCAAAGTCTTAGAGAACATATTCCAAAGCATTCTGACACTAAACATCTCAAGACGCACATCTGTAAGATATGTGGCAAATCTTATACACAAGAAACATATCTTGCTCGACACATGACGAAACATGCCCAAGATAATAATAGCACACCAAAGTTCCCATCACGGCAAATCAAGCAAGAACCTTTGGAGCATTCCAACGAGACTGATTTCCCACATCTTAACGATGGTGCCTGTACCCCATGCCCTCCTGGAAAACCATCATCAGCCTTCATGCCTATACCACAGTTTGGAAGCGCGACTGGTTCAAATAATGTCAACTATCCTTATGGTGGTGGGTTGGGCTCAAATAGTTTCACCACATCTCTGCCACAGATATCATCAATTGCGCCTCCAAGGTATTTTCCTTATGATCCTCTTGGGTTCAAGCGATCTGAACCCACAGAAAGAAATCTCAATGTTTCCATGACAACGAGGCCAGAAAATATGCTGGCAAATAGCCTACTTAGTCTACAACACATAAAAAATTATGCTTCTCAACAAATGCCAGGATTTGGCCCAGCCGGTTCAGGCACAGGTGCTTCATCTAGAATATAGGCTAATCAAAATTTAGGTTGTACCAAGTTTCATTATTATAAATTTGTGTATTATTGCATTAATTTTGTATGCAACCTGTAAAAGTTTCATATCCAACTATAAATTATGTAGACCTGTACATTTTTCTTGATTTTGGGGAAGTGGGGGTGCTACCTAGGATTTATTTTAAAACTTTTTGTTCATACCTTTAATTCATACCACAGTATCATTCAGATGATTTGTACATGTTAGGTCTTGGTGTCAAATACCATATATGGGTGTATTTCTATGTGGGAATTTAGTAAGTGTAGCAGTTCATTAGAACGTAATTGCACAAATGAAATGTGGAATTTTCCACACAAAAGATGTCTTGTTATTTGGTAGCCAAAACCAACCAGATGGTATGCTGTTTTTAATCATGCCAATCATATTACCTTATATAAACTTTAAGATTTTCAAAAGATAATTTGCAGACATATTGTAACAACACTGCTGAACATTTGTGGAATTAATATATATTGAAAATTGCCCAAAAGAATGACTAAGTTAGAACAGTATGAAAACTTTCAGATATTGTGTTTTAAAACATACTTAGATGTCAGAGTTACTTATCCCTGACAATCAACCAGTACAGAGATGATGGCCTGTAGTGATTCACATGTTGGTACCATTATGGCCTGATGCTGGGTCCACTGGGATGGACATTTGTTGATAAGTGTTCCTATTGGCTGCAATGTTTGCTGAGGTCTGTTTAGGTCTACAAATACCTTGCTAATGTAACTGATAGCAGAGACTAAAGACCTAAAGTCAAATGCATAGACTTTATAGCAAAGCTGTTAAATCCCAGCAGTAAGGCTCTTGAGGCTGGCTCAGTTGTATTGTGCTAGACAGCCATTTTCTATACTTTCAAATGAGACACCTACTGTTTTAATCTTTCTCCTTTGATTACTGTTGAGATGTTAATCAGTCAAAATTCTTGTCAGTGGTTTACAGCATATTGTAAGCCTCTTATCGACCAGTGAAATCAGAGAAATGCTTAATAAAATTCAACATATTGTAAGCCTCTTATTGACCAGTGAAATCAGAGAAATGCTTAATAGAATTCAACATATTGTAAGCCTCTTATTGACCAGTGAAATCAGAGAAATGCTTAATAAAATTAAACATTAATGTATCAATTAATGAGTGTTGCCATCTGCACAGTATGTTTTATTTTTCTTTTCCATTTCTTCCAACACTATAAAGACTAAGCATAAAAGGTTTCTTATTGTTCTTCTGTCTGTATTTTGAAAGACGTATGAATTGAAACCATGTTTAGGGCCCAACTCACGTTCAAGTTTCACCATTTTCTGCAACATTCAGTTGAGTTAAGGCCCCTGTTTAACTTGAGACTGTGTCATTCATTTGAATCATATTGGCAGTGTGGTATCTTGGTCAGATAGATACTCATATATATATATATATATATATATAACTTCAAACTTGATTAGTTCCCACCAGTCAGCACTTTTATCCAATACATGTTCTTGTCATAGCTGTACAGTAGCAATATATTCTCTTTTCTCCTACATAATGATGTTATTATTTTTAGTGTAATTTTGAACAGTCTTCATCATATAGGGCAATTCAGTATTTTAATTTGTTGACCTGACGTTTTTTAAATTCAGTTGTTAAAATTGAATAGATCAGTGAAGACATTTATTGTTAGATAGATGATCGGAGAACCACTCAACTCAAGATTATTTCATATAAAATTGTTATTCACAATATGAATTCTGCTTGACTTTGTAATGGAATGAAAATGGCAACTCTAGATAATATGATATATTATTGATGAGCAGGTCAGCATGGTTGTCACTGGTAATAATTTTGTAATATGACATATCAGTATGCAAACAAGTTTTGAATTTGTGTTTTTTTTGGGGGGGGGGGAATAACTGTATCTGAAATACAGGAAACTTTACATTGGTTATTTGTTTCCAATAAAATGGTGCCATATAGTTAATTGTAGATAAAATTTACATTTTATCAAAAAAATGCATGTTGTATCAGTTTGTAATCTGGATTACTTAGAATAGTTTTGCATTGTGACTGCATACAAGTAATTGTGGACTTTTTTTTCTTCATTTATATGAAAAAATACTATTATTCTGTTTACAGACCAAAGAAATTTTAAAAATGGTCAGGTGTCCACAATACATTATCCATCCAGGAGTCACATCTTCAATTTTACTTTTTTCAAGAACAATTCTTAGTAAGCTCAACCACATCCTTATTAATAAGTAAAACAAATGTTCTTATTAATATGTAAAACAAATGTTAATTTATAGTCAGCCATATTTACTTTAATTATATTCATAAAAAATATTTTAAATTCTGATTGGCTCAAATTAGGTCACGCTCGATCAACAACAATAAAACATATTTGGTTTCCTTGCAATGATTTCATCTTCACAAAACAATGTTTTGTGCTCTTGTGGGGATAATTTTAGATATGAAAGTAATTTTTAAAAATTACCATATAGACTTGCTTATAGATAACATTCAGCAGCAAACTTGCACAGACCCAGATCTGCTCTTACATAATGTACTGTCAGATCTATGTCAATGCAGATTGTTAGCAATAATCAGTAGAATGAACAGTTTAGACCCTGATCTGCCAGTGCATTATGCAATAGCTCATCAGGTTCTAGGTTGTTTGCAGTTGGAATCTACTTGTAAGCTAGTATATTTGGTACAGGCTTTTGTTTTGTACATTATAACATTGTACATCCTCCAGTGTTAACCCAAATCTACTTTTATATAATACGTAATACACTCTGATCATAATACTTTAGCAACAAATCTTACTCCAAACTTGGAAATATTACAGAGTAGACAAGTGCAACCATTTGATTGGTTGAAATAATTTTTAATTAAATTTGGAGTTTAGTAATTTTAGATATTTGTGTGATTTTAAACTGCCAGAACATTCTTTGTTGGCAGGTCACTGTTTACATGAGTGTACGTTATTTGGGTAACACCAAAGTACATGAGTTGTTTCAATAATGAGGAATTCATATGAACACTCAAAACATTGGTCAGTTTTTTAATTTTTTTTTTTAAATTAAATCCTGTATTTCATAACTGTAAATGTGTACTCTCTGCAGTCAGTAGGATTAATGTATTGTAATGTATTGTGTTTTGTTTTGCATCATTGTGATCATTTTGCCAGGAGTTTTTAATATTTTAAAAACGTTTGGATTGATGATAATAAAACTTATATTCAATTCACCATGCCTCATCGATGCCATTATTCCTGATGACTTAATCTGCTTCTCTGGAGCATCATATTAGAGTTATGTGCCAGATGGTGGGTAGAGATCTCAGATGAGGTCAAATAAATCCTGTCAGATTGGTTCATTTTATATGTAACAACCTCCATAAATCTGTGACCTGCTTAAATTTAGTATGCACTTTTTTGGGCAGCATCACAGCAGATTGCAAAACATACCACCATACAATAAGTTATCTGGGGGTACTGACTTTCATTTTCATGGGATTATTATATTTTTTTAAAAATCTCATTTTTTTTCTAATGAGCTACTGTTCATTGTAACTTTGAAGTTGCTTTTACTCACCTTCTTTTGAAAGTTCAGGTCACTCCACTAATTCGGCATTTCAATTTGTTTTTTTATATAATACAGAAACTTGTAGTAAAATATTTATTACCTATTTTTAACAAATGCTTATTTGCATATATTTACACAGGAAAACATTTGTTAATGATTTGATCAAATAGCAGACAAAAATCCAACGTACAAAATGTCACCATTGATATATCAGTAAGTTGACTGGTTACTGGATTTGATGCATTGTATCTTACTCCTTTTAGCTCTACTAATTCTGGACCAGACTAGCTTAGGTAATGGCCTTTAGTCCATCATCTGTCCATTAGTACAAGTTTGATATTTTGGGATTGCCATGAAACATAATTCATGCCAGGGTCTTCTTGGTCCTAAATAAAAATTGTGCCTCTAAACATACAATATGGCAACCATCTTGAAAAAATCTTGTTATTGCAACTCCTTCTAAGTGGATGGTCATATGAACATGGAGTCTTCACCAAAAGACTTCTTTTGATGTAAAACTGGTTCTATTAAGTTAAAAGTGTGCTGATCTGATATGCTGGCATCTTAAAAATATTGCTGAAATATCTATATTGTTATTCCTCCTTCATTCTCCTTCACAAATGATTGTATCAACATTGGGTGTTTGTTTTTTTTCACTATAAGATATAACTGGTCCTAAATCTAAATGGTAACCAATGGATATCCAATATGGCAGCCATGTTGGCCATTTTGAAAATATCATTGCCACTGCTTCTGAATGGATGGTTATAATGACATGGGATTTTCACTGAAAAACATCTTATGGTGTCAAGTTAGCCTAAGTGAACATAGTGTTGATCTTAAAACATCCAGTGATGCCACCAGTGTCCATCTTGAAAATCTTGTGGTCACTACTTAGCAGGAAAAGATGGCCATATTGACATGTGGTTTTCTTTTATTATTAGAAAACACTAAAAAGAAAATATCATAGTGGAGTGACCAAAACTAAAGTCGATAGTGAGACATTGGTTTTACTTATCTTGCAGCAGTGGTGCAATCTATCATCAATTTGTTTTTTAGATTGAGTTAATGTATTTGAAAAGTTTCTAGGTTGCATCATGTGAGATATTGTTGTTCAGCAAAACACTCATCATGTATCTCGGTGTAAATACAAAAATATATGCTGTACAGTGTTTTTGGTTAATATTAATTACTTGTTGAAAAATGCATTTGCTCAAATGAAAGTTTTCAATGTTTGATATATGTGCATGTGCATTTATTCATCTCGTACAGAATTCATACATTTTTTAAAAATGTTTAAGGTTCAGTTATCTCCCTTTTAGAAAATAATAAAATAATATGATATACATCAATGTTATTGTGATTAACCTTTGTATAAGAGGAGAGATGTCTACGGAAAAAAAAACGTTTTGAAAAGAAATGTTATTTCTTATTGATTGTAAGCAAATGTTAGAAAAAATGAAATGGCATTCATTGCATGGTGTCAGTAGCTTTGAGATTGTGAAGTTTTCTTATAAATTTGTATTGTTAAAATGCTCTAATTGTTTGTTACTTCACTCAGCTGGGTGGCTAAACTTTATGTATAATCTGTAAAGTAATTGTGATATAGTTATATATTGGTTTTCTTCATTGTAACTTGTCCATGGGGACATGCATCTTTGCAGCTAAGTGCTATATGTGTTTTATTATTTTTGCATTTTTGTAACAATTATATATATATATATATACAGTCTACACTTGTTAGAATGCTGCATGATATACAGGCACCCGTGTTTACAGCCAGTAACTTGTCCATAACAGATCTCCAAACTACTTAATTCCTGTATCACACTGCCTTCTGCCAGCCTAAAAATTGGACAAAAGTACCATTTTTATGCCATTTGTTCATGCCAGAGATTTATTACCTCTTCTGTTGCTGGAATAATCCCTCTTAAGTTTAATTGCCTTGGTGTATCCTCTACATTTTAACAGTGTAAAACCGAAAAGTCATTTAATATATGAAAACAATTAGAATTTATCAGAAGTGCCATCCAAAAATCTTTGAATTCAGTCAACTCATTTCAACAATATGTTGCTTTTTAATTTTTGTCCTAAATTGTTTTTCTCGTAGCTTTCATTTTTAGATTTGCCAATTATAGCGGCAGACCCGGTATGTCCATTATGGACCTGCATATCTATCACTCTGACTGGTTGTATGTAAGAAGTGTTTTTATTGCTTGACCTTGAAGTTTGAGCATTTTATTATTTCAGAAGAATGATGTGTCTCATTTGTAGCAAGAGTTATCAAGGGAGGTAAATCTTACATGGATGGAATTCCTTATAAATGAGGAACATGTCAGTTGTCAGTGTGTCCGAGAACTGGATATGGATAGTCCAGGTCCTGAAGCACCAATATGATAGGCTGGTAGATAAAATGTGGTTTTATTTACAAAACCAACGAAGTAAGAAAACCAACAATATTTACATAACTTGAGACCAGTCATTTAGATTACATGTTGGTGAGAAGGTGGCAGTGATGAAGAGAAAAGAATTATGTATTTCAGATTTGGATTTCTTATGCAGTGAAGAAAAATGTATTCTTTCAAAAAGAAATCTGATGACTTTTCTTCAATTCAAGCTCAAACAATGTAAAAATCTGAAATGAGCTTCACACTAATGTCTCTTAAACTGATGGGAATTTATTAAATTACACAAGATTTAAATTTGACATTTTTGTATTTATCAGTGATACAGTTTAACTAAATTTTAGCTCACCTACCTGTAGGAATGAAAGGCACCTATGGTAAGACCCTGTATCCATTGTGTGTCTATCCATCTGCAATTACTTCTTACCAGATTAGATCTCCATTTTTCTTTGTCTATCCTTGCTCTTAACGATGGCTGAGATTAAAACCCCCTGTACTGCTAATCTCATTATTAGGCTAGATTTTGTCTGTGGACAAATGCTACCATTGTAAACAAGTGTAGACTGTATTTGGAAGTGAAGGTGTTATTTCATTCAGATATTTCACATTGGGTTGTACTTTACTGAAACAGTACCAAATGAACACATATGTGCGTTTATAATATTTGTTATAAAGTTTTAATATTTTGCCAAAATTGGTAGACAACTGGAAATTCATTAAAATGCCAAGTGTCTCTGCCCAACAGTGCAGAAACTCTTTATACAGACATGGAGATTATATTTAAATTTTGTATGCATATTTACTGGTGTGCTGATGAAATCTATATTTATTTTCAGTATGGCTAATGATTTGTTTAATATTTACATTGCTTAAATTGTAATTTTGGTTATGTTTGAGTTTTTCTTATTCAGATAAATTATAGCATGTGAAGCGTCATCAGAGTTTGAGTACCATTTTAAATGTTGGACTAGCAAACATGTTACTGACAAAAACACTACATATTTAACAAATTTGGAGTTTACATGTTTTGTGTGTGTATGTGTGTGTGTGCTTGTGTATGTGTGTGTGTTTATTTTACTTGTCCTTGAATATACAGGTTATAACTTTGTCTTCATTGCAATTAGTGTAACAAAATAGACAATTTATACTACTGTGCAAGTCCAACTGCAAAAAACATAGGTCTTGATCTGTCATCGTAAAACATGCAGCCAGCTCAAGGTCTGTGTTGTTTGTTCCACTTATTGCTACTGATAAACTGCACAGACCCAGATCTCCCAGTACATTATGCAACAGCTGCTGTGCAGTTTGCACTTGGACCTGGCTTGAATGCAAGTATATGCGGTAAATAAAATGTATTATGGTGTGATATGTTTCAGAACAACACTGTGGTGCCATATATTTATCAATGTCAGCAATATTTTAGCATAATGGGCATATTGCAACAGATTTAATTTGATTACTTTCTAACGAGACTTGGTTAAGTATCCTTTTGCACGAATCTTTTTCAAAATGCATTTTGGGATGGAAGAATACAAGTTTCTGAGATATTATTCCTTATTACATGCTCATTTAATCTTTCGTGCTTGAGCAAGTGTTCGTTACAGCTGTTCTGACCATATTTCTGTATCTAACACCCAGATTTGAACTACTTTCATGCTTAATTGATGTCCATGTGTAGATATATTTAGACACAGTGAATCTAATTTGTATAAATCCCATTTCATTTTGAATTTCATTCATACTTTAAAGCAAAAAATATTTAGAAAGCATAATAAAGGAGGTATGTAATAAATACAAAACCTACATTCATATTTTATACTTAGCTGGGGGAAAGAACTCGTTTGATATGGCATCTAAAGGTGTTTCTGCATGAGGGCCTTGATGTATCCCTTTGCTATATCAAACAAGTTCTTTCAGCCAACTTGGAACAAAACGTGGGATATTGTTGATGTGCTTAGTTCTTTTTCTGAACGTAGTCTTTAAAAGTAACCCAAAGTGTTCAATAATATTTAATCTGAGCATTGTGCAGCCCATGTCATTGCATGGATTTATTGATTCTAATGTACAAACCACATACACTTGCAAATAAATCAGGTCCACTTGCAAACAGCAGAGACTCTGATCTGTTATTGTATGTGATGGTAGATCAGTGTCTGTGTTGTTAGTTGTACTGATTTTTCCAAACAAGCAGCAAAGAACCTGATCTGTCAGCACATTATCCAGTGACAGATCTGGGTCTTGCAGTTTGCAATTGGATCAAATTTGTACATGAGTATCTTGTAATTTTCAGCGATCCAAGCACGATGTATGTGACCATAGTCTTCTTAAAAAACATGATTGGCTACATAAGGGTACAACTTGGAATCAGGGATGTGTAATATTTTCATGAATAACCCATACCATTCCACTTTGTGCAATCATCAACCTCACCTTAACCTGTAGAGCAGGACAGGTACATGGGGTAACCATTTTTGAAACTTCTGTCTCTATAAATAAATATGGTCATCTTCGTAAATTATCAGAAAAAGTCACACGATTCCAATGTCCATTGACAGTCCAATAAATCTCTTCTTAGCTCCTATAATACAGCTATTTGAGTTCTAAGCATGAATGTAAAATGTTCTGCTTTATCAGTCACAAAAGCTGATGAGTTCCTCAAATCATGCTTTTTGCTTCCGTTAATTGGGGGGGGGGGGAGGCAGTGTTTCCATACTTGCCTTGGCAAATATTATTTTGCCACCATATATCCAGCATTACAAGGTAATTCCAATGGCAGCATTTTTGTTCCCCACATGGGTAATTTTTCACAGTGATTTCTTGTAATGGGTATTCTCAGATCTTTTGATTTAGCCATGACTGTTTCAAAACCCATGCAATTGTTCCTCAATGACAATTCAGAATAGTTTGCACACCAGACTTATTCTGGAAATCAAGACATTAACAGATATATAGATATAGAAATATATCGCTGACATTGTGTGAACATAAAAACAAAATCCTCGCTATCGTATTAATTTATAAATAAATATATGGCACATAGTTGTAGGTCCCTGACTCAACTCATGGTTACCAGTAGTCCCAGAAGTCAGCTGCCAAACATGTACTGATGGATGGTTTGGGTTCCAAGAAAGTATGAGTTTGGAGCCGATTTATTGGACTATGATATCGACACTGCATGAACAGATACATCAGTAGTCTTAAGGCATTCTTTGGAGGAGCCACTCTTGACTTACCATCCATCTTTATATAGGTATGTAATTGTATCATGTACAGTGCAAATTGTGTTCCCTGTCAATTGCTTTTGTGGAACACTGGATTTTACACATGTCTGGAGGTACATATGAAAATTAACTTGGAAGAAATTTGATTTTTGCCTTTGTTTGTTAACATTTGACAGAGTTGTAGCCCCTTTATAATTTTATTTTATTTTTATGATTTGGTCCCAAGCATAAGAATCATCAGGGAATTCATTGAGCTCAGTGCTCAGTTTAGTCAAATGTTTATTAACAAGGAAAAATTATTGGATGCGGTTGGGTGAGCCTCATTATAAGACTTTGTTGACACTTAAGAAATTTTTGTACTCTTACATGCCAAATGCCAGTCTAGTCACTAGTCGTGTGTGAGTTGTTACCTAATCACATTAGGACAGGTAGTGTTCAGGCAAGTGTTTGTGGTTCCTCAATTTATTATTATCTGTTGTATGTCTTGCTGACTTTGTTGTCCCTTTTTCACCGAGTGAGAAATGAAGGGAGAAGGGAGTTTTACTAGAACATAATTAAATTGGATGCTGGATGATTCCAGAAGAATGATCAGTTGAAAAATTAAAATTAGTTACCATTAAAACTTGTGCTTTTCAGTGTGATATGTATGTAAAGGTGACATTGATAGTTATGTACTGTAATCATGCATTTAATTACAATTTTTAGTTTATTGTCAGCAACATTCTGGTAACCCCAAATAGCAGCGGGTATTTGAAACTGATTTTAAAGAGGTTGTCATGTCTATTTCAGTTCTTGAGAAACTGATTTTGATTAATGTTGTAATTCATTATTTAATATGTATACTATCCAGTTAATGATTTTTTCGCTCCATCTGTCAGTTCCATATTTCATTTATATCGCAAACATGACCAAACTTTGTAGATGGCTTGCATTTTTGCATTTCGACAGGTAAATTGCCTATCAAATTTTGGTATCAGTAAATAAAACAACAAGGTCACAAAGGCTGAAAAAAAGAAAAATGGTTTTTACAAAAATGACATGAGTTTAGTATATTCTACCATGACCAAAGAGTATGGAAGTCTTGTATTTAAGATGTGGGCTTTCAGATTTGTACAAAAAGAGGACAATTTTGCATCAAAATTTGGCTACAAAGTAAAACAAAGG
This sequence comes from Sinohyriopsis cumingii, assembly GCA_028554795.2. Lineage (NCBI taxonomy): Eukaryota > Metazoa > Mollusca > Bivalvia > Unionida > Unionidae > Sinohyriopsis > Sinohyriopsis cumingii. The sequence goes on from CM068838.1 coordinate 53,007,535, forward strand.
TAATATACCTTTAAACAGCTTCTTTTCAAAAACTGCTGAACAATATGTCTTTCAGATTTGTTTAATTCGTGTTAATTTGCCATCAAATATGGCCACCATCACTAAAAAAAGAAGTATCTTTAAACAGTTTCTCAAAAACAGCTAAACAGAATTTGACAGAAAGCATTCAGTCATAACTGGCTTTCATATTCGAACAAATGATGTTAATTTGCCATCACATTTGGTTAACAATACTAAAAAAAGGGAAAATAAACTTCATCTTTTTCTCAGAAACTGCTCTGCAGATTTTGACAAAACTTGCAGGGAGTTTAAAGTTTGATATTGAATTAGATATGACCGCTATTACTTAAACTAGGAAATTTTTAATGACTTCTCAAAACCACTTAGCAGAATTTAGTCAAAAGAGATAGAAAATAAAGAGCATCCAAGTTTGTGCAAATGATACCAATCGTTCAAATTTTGTTGCTCTTACTAAAACAGACAAACTTTTAATAACTTTAATAAAAGGCTGCTTAACAGAATTCTACGCAATGTGGCTGAATGAGCCCCAGCTCAAAGGCCTTTCACATATACAATAAATGATACCATTACTAATAATTAATAAACATTCAATCAACTGTATTTCAAAACATGACATTTTACCAGCATGCACAAAAAGTGTTTTGACAGAAATGGTCTGTTTTAGGTCAATTCATGTATTTCTAAATTTTGCTATAAAATCAACTAAATGTGCAATATATTTTCAAAGCTTTTCTATGATTCTTTAATAAATCTTTCCATCTATAAAATATAGATGATGATATAAAATGTAGAGAAATCTTGAAACAGTTGATTTATAAACATATGGAACTGACAGGATTGGAAGACATTTTTAAGAAATTGATTTATTGTGAAACTGCTCATGCATGTGACTATTTATACAGATGACAGGTGAGCTATCTCAGAAGACAGGTGACAGCCCACTTGAGCCTTTTGTGACTGAAGTTTTAATGGATGAATTTATAAATTCTGTCAGAGCTTAAAATGAATTTGCTCTTTTAAAAATTGTGAATGAACCCAATCTGATGGTATATTTTTTTTTAAGGACTGGATATGGTTTTTTTAAATAATACGCATCATGTTCTTGGATAGAATGGACTACATGCCTTTTAACATAAGTCTGTTAGTACAAGCTTGAGATGAAAGCAGTAATCTTGATGTGAATATTTGCAATCTTATGTGAAACTTCACAACTATATTTGAAGTCATTTTGCAAGTGAAGGGAGATAGAGTGCAGTGTTTCAAGATGCATGAGCTGTCTGACTACTAAAAAAACAGACAAACCAAGTTTAAATCCTCAATCGAAAGGGAAACCATTTGGTTGTAAATGTATGTGTAAATGTGAGCACTTAAGATATTACATCATTTTAAATATTGAAGAGTTCAAGCCTTGATGAATTATTTTTTTGGAAAATTAATTAATTTCATGAAATTCTAATTATTTTTATTGCTTTCACTCATACAGTGGCAAACATGTACCAATGACTACATATTTACATTACATACAAAGAAATACAGAGAAACAAAACATATTTACATTCATACCCAGAAAATGCATGAACCATTGTCCATTCAGAGGCAATCAATCCAACATACCTTTGCTTTCTAGCCCCATTTCATCTAACCTTGGAAAATTAACTCCACTATACATCCAAATTTGGTCTTTTATTTAAGTTTTCAAGCCATTATTTAGCTCTGAAATTACCAACATGCATACAGTTTGATACTGTCCTTTTTTATGTCTTAAAATGTGGCTAGAAATGAATTCAGCTGCCCATGTTCTGGGCCAGATGACAGAGTATAGCTCAGCAATGACTTTGGAACAGACCCATTGAAGTGATAGGGTTAGAGTGGTCTGCTGTTTCTGTCAAACTTGCTTATCCCTGTTCTGACTGTGCATTAGTAAAACCCTTAGATGAAAGCATAGATGATATGAATAAGGAATAGGTCATTCCTCTTTCACAAACTGACCACACTGCTTGTTGGGAATACCTCTATACATATGAAATTGACCACATTGATTGTTGGGAATACCTCTATACATATGAAACTGACCACACTGCTTGTTGGGAATACCTCTATACATATGAAATGGAATATCTCTATACATGTGAAATTGGGCAGACTGATTAATGGACTACCTCTATACATATGAAATTGGACAGACTGATTAATGGACTCCTTGATGCAGGGTGCTAGTCTGGCTACATAGTACCATCTACTGAAGTCCCTAAGAAATTTCACATCTGTTACAATGTATCATATTCATTGCAGAAACTCCTACTTCCTAATTTAGGCATTTCATTTTTGGTTTAAAAAATTGGTTTTGTAAGATATGTATGGTATATATGACAAATCATGGAAGTCCATCCAATACATACATACATGGAAGTCCAATACATACACATATACATGGAAGTCCAATACATACATACATGGAAGTCCAATACACACATACATGGAAGTCCAATCCAATACATACATACATGGAAGTCCAATACATACATACATGGAAGTCCAATACATACAATCATGGAAGTCCAATCCAATACATACATACATGGAAGTTCAATACATACATACATGAAGTCCAATACATACATGGAAGTTCAATACATACATGGAAGTCCAATACATACATACATGGAAGTCCAATACATACATACATGGAAGTCCAATACATACATATATATATGGAAGTCCAATGCATACATATATACATGGAAGTCCAATCCAATACATACATACATGGAAGTCCAATAAATACATACATGGAAGTCCAATACATACATACATGGAAGTCCAGTACATACATGGAAGTCCAATACATATGTACATGGAAGTCCAATACATACATATATACATGGAAGTCCAATACATACATACATTGAAGTCCAATAAATACATACATGGAAGTCCAATACATACATACATGGAAGTTCAATGAATACATACATGGAAGTCCAATACATACATATATACATGGAAGTCCAATACATACATACATGGAAGTCCAGTACATACATGCATGGAAGTCCAATACATACATGATAATAACTCATGCTTTGTGACTATTAACTAAGGATGGTTAGTATTGGCAATAAGATTGTGAATATAGCCACCAAGATGGTGAATATTGGAAATAAAACTTTTCTTTGTACAAATTCTAGTTGGCACTAATACCATGTTAACAATAGAAGAAACAGAGTGTGTGTGTATGTGATTTAGATTTTTAACTTAGCTTTAACAATGTTCGAGTCATATCGCTACAGTGTCTGCAGTGTGGCAGTTTAAAGTGATGTCTATCACTGAGGCATCATGCTGCAGACATGTAGCATGATGTCCCACCCAGTCATATTATCCTGACACCAGGCTGACCAATCTTAACACTAACCTCTTATTGCTGAGCGCCAAGTGAGGCAGCTGTTAGTACCATTTTTTGTAAGTCTTTGGTATGACTCAGCTGGGGTTCGAACCCATGACTTCCCACATCTGGGGCAGATGCTCTAACCACTAGGCCACCAGAACAGTAGAAGAAACAGAAAAATGCACATGGAAAATATACCTTGTGAGTGACTATGTAAATTATGTTGTGATGGTGCTTTCACCTTATGTTTGAAACCTACTGTCTTAGAATAATGTAAATAATGGTAGAGTATAAAATGTAATGTTGTGATAGCTGAAGATGTGGAATTTAATATGTGTTAAGAATGATGACATTTCCTTGTTTATTCAATTTTACTCCATGTTTTCTGGTAGTTGTTTTTCTTTCCTTTCATAATGAATTCCTGATGCAAAAATGTAGTGCAAAATGTAGGAGATTGTACCTTTTATTTCCAGGATATGGAATGACCATTAATGTTTATGGTACATTTTGATGATTTCTTGTCTCTGTGAGTAATTTTGACAAAAAATAGTTCATACTGACATATGTCTTATTATACTGTAATTAATGTGTTTGAAAAGTCAACGTTTGTATGCTGCTTTTTTTTTTCTTCAGTGATGTCCATGGACAGCCATGATTATTGCTAAATATTTTATCTTATGCTATTATAGTTGTTTTATATGGTATTGTAATTTTGAGTCAAAACTTTATAAAACCTTCACTTCCAAATACTTTCCTCTGCTTGGTTAGAGAACATAAATTTCGTACTTTTAGTGGATTTGTTGTATTCAACCCTTTTACCATCAGTGGAAATGAAAGGTTCACAAGGTAAGTTTTACAAAGTTGGATAATTTCAGACTTTCAAAAGCAAGTTCTGTTTATCATGGATAATTTAACATCATCCAAATGTTTTTATGCAATTTCAGCATATTTAGAATGTAAAATGTTCCACTCATTGGATATGTAAAATTATATAAATATTGCAATATAGGTGTATTAAATTGTCAAAAATGTAGTTGTTCTTTCAAAATTTGTAACACTGATACAGACACTTGTGAAAATGTTTGATTCAGAGTACTTGGCTGAGTATCATAGACTTAACAGAAGCTTACTCTGGGGATGGGCTGCAGTTTTATTGTAAATAAAAACCAAATTTCTAGCTTGAACACAGATTGTCGAGACCTTCAGTTTAGTATTTCCCACTATAATACCTGCTGCATGAGATGGTATCCATAATCAGAACAACAACAAAATGACTGGGAGTACAAAGAAGTTACAGCAAAATGATGGTGACCAGTTCTGAGAATAACTTCCAGTTTCAGAGTTTGTCTTAGTGGGTGGCATGACCAATAATACATCAGTTTGCACGAACAACCTAAATTTTGTATCAGTTCGTATAACATGGATGCAGTCCATCAACATGATCTGAGTGACTTTACATATCCAAACACATTATCAAGCATTCTTTCTGCAGAATCAGAACAAAACATGTATATAATCTGGTGCATTTTAATGTTTACGTTGTGTGATAAAGTCTTTTCAGTAAAGATAATTTAAGAAATCCTCAAATATTAGGATAATCTTTCACCATTTGGTTTCCATGGTAACATGATGGTATAAAAACTATTTTTTTTAGTGTCAGCTGCAAAATTTTCTGTTTAAATTTCATTGCCACTAAAAAATGAAATTTTTTTGAGAAATCAAACTTTGAGAAAGACAATGTGGGAACTAAGGTCTAGAGTATCAGATTTGCTACATTCACAGTATTGATATCCACCATTGTCTTATTTAAGTCCCAAATACCAGCCACTATTTCTGTGTTTGTTTTGCTTATCTCAGCCAGAGTATATACCATGCAGTGATTATTTCAACCAGAATATATACCATGCAGTAATTATCTCAACCAGAGTATATGCCATGCAGTGATTATCTCAACCAGAGCATATACCATGCAGTGATTATCTCAACCAGAGTATATACCATGCAGTGATTATCTCAACCAGAATATATACCATGCAGTGATTATCTAAACCAGAGTATATACCATGCAGTGATTATCTCAACCAGAGCATATACCATGCAGTGATTATCTCAACCAGAGTATATACGATGCAGTGATTATCTCAACCAGAGTATATACTATGCAGTGATTATTTCAACCAGAATATATACCATGCAGTGATTATCTAAACCAGAATATATACTATGCAGTGATTATCTCAACCAGAGTATATACCATGCAGTGATTATCTCAACCAGAGTATATACCATGCAGTGAAGCACAGTCTCGCAGAATGTATCAACTTCTACCGTGTAAGATATTGCTCAATTAGGTAATTACTCTGAGTGATAAACCAAGAGAGAAAATCAAAGACTTTTTAAAGAGATGGGGTCCATATAACACATTGTGACCTAGTAATTAATTATATATCTTACCTTTTATCTTACATTTTATATACCTTTTAAAGAATTTAAACAGCTTTAATTTTTATCTTGTAGAATGACATATTTATGTCCATTTAGAGGGGTTCATCATCTTAAATGTTATGTGCAATGTTTACCTTTATATTTTGGAACTTTACATTTTACTGGCACTATGTGACCATGGTTGTGTTAATGTACCAATAAACCTGATATAAGCATTTACTGAAAACTTGCCACTGGACAACTTTGCAGCAACTGCAGAAACATTGTATCTCATTTTTCCAAGTTCACTGTTTACAAGACTGCAAGTAGCATAGATCAGGTATGGCACATTGATAAGAAAATTCAACCCAACTTGACATCTTGCTTAAAGATATTCTGAAAAATGAAAAAGGTTTTATTTTGTACATTTTTAGTCTGAGTAACTTTTTATTACTTTCAGTGTTGAGTAGAAATGTATGATAGAGATGCCCATTGTTACATAGTGTGGTATCAGATCATGGTTTACTTCAGTCTCTTTAAAATGTGTAAAATAAACAGCATACAGCCCTGATTACACAAATGACAAATCTGTTCCTAGCTGGGTGCACATTTTGTGTGAGTGAACTTGGGACTCTTTCAAATCAACATTAAGGTATTAAACAGCCAAGACGATGATGAGGACAATTTTTCACCATTTATAGAAATGAAATGAAATGACAACTTATTACTAGTTTCTTAGACTTTCAGAATATGCATATATTGTTGTTCATTAGAAATTTGTGAAATATATATATCACGGCAGTTTATGCCAATATCATTCATGTACAAGAGCTATGTGATCAGTAGTAATTCACCAAGCAAATACATCTCCAGTCAAGTTCTTTAACCAAACTGGAGGAAGATATTTTTTCATTTTAAAAGCAGTTGCAGCAGTTGGCAACTCTAAACTCTAGCTGCTTCCTGTATAGAAATATATGTGCCCCCTTTTGTCTGTACTTAGAATAGTGGTATCAACTTTGTCAACTGCCAATCAAAGCATTTGGGACATGGCTTTTGTTATGCAATAAAAATGTCAACTAAGTTGATAATACATACTTCTTTCTTTCTTTTTGAACCACATGCATCTATATAACCCTCTTTCTCTTGCTCATTGTGAAAAAAGACATAAAAGCAAACACTCTTTTTTATGCTTATGGTGTTGCCTGTGTTTGTCCATCATCCTGATATAAGAAATCATACTGCTTGATAACTTTTAAAGGCATTCATGAATTTAAATCAGATTTGGACATCATATCAAAAAGACCAAGATGAACTAAGAGTTTCACCTTTTTGCAGTGAATTTTTTACTAGCTATAGCCATCGCCATGGTTTACATAGAAGTTTACCCTACATTATCAAGGAGATCAACGCAAAGTTGTATTTACCTTTCTTCCAATCAAAGTCTGACAAAGTTTTGGGTATTTGTTAACTATGAAGTTGTTCCTTGCAGGTGTTTTTCAGTTATGCCAAACGGATTGGGGCATGTGTCACAGGAAACATATTAAGAATTGAGTTTTCAAGATTTTTTTTGGAAATATTAATTTTAACTGTTTCAAAGGAACTTTTTTTAGAATGACAAATTACAGTACAATAAAACCTGTCTTGAAAGGCCACCTCTTATTAAAAAAACTCAGTCTCACAGGATGGGTGGTCTTCTGTAATAGGTTATAATGCAATGTAATAAAAAAAACCTGTGCATTGTAAACCTGGTCTTGCAAGACAGATGTTCTCTAGTAGCAGTGGTCTTTCCAGATCAGTTTTACTACATTCATCAAAAACATGGAATTTAAGCATTTCTACTGATGTCATCTTCACCATACACATTTATTGACAAAAAATATATTTTTACAGATCCCAAAAATTGATTCTAAAATTAGAATAATAATTGGATTGTTTAGATCTCATGTAGGCATGTTACTACAGTAGCAGTCTGTACAATGATGATGTATATACATGTAGGCATGTTACTATAGTAGCGGTCTGTACAACGATGATGTATATACATGTAAACAATGAAAAAAAACAGCTGAAAATATATAATTTACACTTGCACCTGAGTTAAATTTTTTTATTCTGATATTCAGGGTTTTGTTCTCATTTTTTTTAAAGTACCATTATTTTACCAATATTTAACAGCATAACAAATTTGGTTGAAATTTAATAAGAGTTGAAAAATAATCATTGTGGGGAAATGTAATGTGGGTGTGTTGGAGCATTAGGGGTCATAACCCCAAAAATTAGAATTTGTATGATAACAAATGATTTGTCAGCATCAAGATATCCATTCATTGTTATTGAAATCTTTTTTTAAAAATAAATTATGATTTTAAAATGTGCTGGAAAATCAAAGACCTTCATTGTACATATTGAAGACATAAAAAACAGAAATTTTCAATATTAAACTGCATTGCAATATTGGCTGAAAATTAATAACAAAAATAATAATAATAATAATAATAATAATAATAATAATAATAAAAATTATAGTAATAATAATAGAGATAGAGTGAAATAAAATAATGATAAAGTGAAATATAATAATGATAAAGTGAAGTATAACAGTGATAGTGAAATATAATAATGATAAAGTGAAATATATTTATAAAATGAAGTATAGAAATGATAAAGTGATATATAATAATGATAAATATAATGATAGAGTGAATCATAATGATAGAGTGAATCATAATGATTGAGTGAATCATAATGATAGAGTGAATCATAATGATTGAGTGAAATATAATAAAAAAGACTGAAATATAATAATCAAAGAGTGAAATATAATGATAAAGTGAAATATAAGAATGAAAGAGTGAAATATAATAATGATAAAGTGAAATATAATTAAAAAAGAGTGAAATATATGTTAATGATAAAGTGAAATGTAGTAACGAAAGTTAAATATAATAATGAAAGAGTGAAATATAATAATGATAAAGTAAAATATAATAATGAAAGTGAAGTATAATAATGAAAGAGGGAAATTTAATAATGAAAGTGAAATATAATAAAAAAAGTGAATTATAATAATGAAAGAGTGAAATATAATATTGATGCAGTGAAATATAATAATGAAAGAGTGAAATATAATAATGAAATAGTGAAATATAATAATGAAATAGTGAAATATAATAATGAAAATGAAATATAATAATGAAAGAGTGAACTATAATATTGATGCAGTGAAATATAATAATGAAAGAGTGAAATATAATAATGAAAGTGAAATATAATAATGAAATAGTGAAATATAATAATGAAAGAGTGAAATATAATAATGAAAATGAAATATAATAATGAAAGAGTGAAATATAATAATGAAAATGAAATATAATAATGAAAGAGTGAAATATAATAATGAAAGAGTGAAATGATGATATAGTGAAATATAATAATGAAAGTGAAATTATAATAATGAAAATGAAATATAATAATGAAAGAGTGAAATATAATGAAAGAGTGAAATGATGATATAGTGAAATATAATAATGAAAGTGAAATATAATAATGAAATAGTGAAATATAATAATGAAAGTGAAATATAATAATGAAAATGAAATATAATAATGAAAGAGTGAAATATAATAAAGAAAGAGTGAAATATAATGAAATAGTGAAATGATGATATAGTGAAATATAATAATGAAAGTGAAATATAATAATGAAATAGTGAAATATAATAATGAAAGTGAAATTATAATAATGAAAATGAAATATAATAATGAAAGAGTGAAATATAATGAAAGAGTGAAATGATGATATAGTGAAATATAATAATGAAAGTGAAATATAATAATGAAATAGTGAAATATAATAATGAAAGTGAAATATAATAATGAAAATGAAATATAATAATGAAAGAGTGAAATATAATAAAGAAAGAGTGAAATATAATGAAATAGTGAAATGATGATATAGTGAAATATAATAATGAAATAGTGAAATATAATAAAGAAAGAGGGAAATATAATAATGAAAGTGAAATATAATAAAGAAAGAGGGAAATATAATAATGAAAGAGTGAAATGATGATATAGTGAAATATAATAATGAAATAGTGAAATATAATAAAGAAAGAGGAAATATAATAATGAAAGTGAAATATAATAAAGAAAGAGGGAAAAATAATAATGAAAGAGTGAAATATAATAATGAAAGAGTGAAATGATGATATAGTGAAATATAATAATGAAATAGTGAAATATAATAAAGAAAGAGGGAAATATAATAATGAAATAGTGAAATATAATAAAGAAAGAGGGAAATATAATAATGAAAGAGTGAAATATAATAATGAAATAGTGAAATATAATAAAGAAAGAGGGAAATATAATAATGAAAGTGAAATATAATAAAGAAAGAGGGAAATATAATAATGAAAGTGAAATATCATTTAAAAAGTGAAATAATGAAAGAGTGAAATATAGTAATGAAAGTGAAAGATAATAATGATAGAGAGAAATATAATAATGATGACGGGAAATATATTAAGCATAGAGTGAAATATAATAACAAAAGAGTGATTGTGCAGAATAAAATTGGTATGGGTGACTGGATATAAATGAAAAATAGCCAATCAAGAATGTCCAATTTACTATCATGCTTGTAACACAAAAGAAAAATAACTGTCACACTTGTATGAAGATAAAAAGATAAACTGTACATATCCATATACAACATAAACTTGATGAATTACAAACATTTTAACTCAAAAAGCAAAAACAAAACTTCAAGTGATTTATCAATCAGGAAATGTCATTAAGATGTACTGTAGCATTTAGTGATTAAGTGTCTCTTTGTTGTTTTAATTTATAATTCATTCTTCAACTGATTTATGTTTGTAAAGCATGCAGACCAAATAAATGTGAAAGTACCAAATGTTTTAAAAATGTTAAAATTTGAAAACCTGCTACAATAGCATGAAAATCTAATCAGGTGATCTACATGTGCATACAAACATGCAAATTGAATTAAATCTTGTGACTACAGACATGCTCGCCATCAATATGTACTGCAAAATTTTCTGCAATGATATACTGATCAATATCTGTACACCTGACTGATATCTGTACTGCTGACATCAATATCAGTACTACTGACATAGATATCAGTTCTACTGACATAAATATCTGTACTACTGCCATTAATATCTGTACTACTGCCATTGATATCTGTCCTACTGCCATTGATATCAGTACTCCTGACATTGATATTTGTATTATTGCCATTGATATCTGTACTACTAAAATCAATGTCTGTACTACTGCCATTGATATCTGTACTACTGACATTGATATCTGTACTACTGACATTGATACCTGTACTACTGCGGCCATTGATATAGGTGCTCCATCCTAAATATCCCAAAACACATGATGTCGCAAGTGTGACATTGATGTTGAGGACATCAAGGTGATGCATCACAATATACACGATTTACATTGATGAAAGAAAGAAAATTAAAGAGTTCTATGTCTGTTCAATAAAAGTAATTTTAGAATTTTGGCAATGTTCTTATTTATTTTTATCCATCTGCTCCAGGCTGTATTAATCCATATACTAATGAGGCTACAACCTGAGATGTTCATGTTTTTGCGGGCTGTCCTTAATCAGTTCATTCCATACTGAAGTAACAGCTAAGCATTCTAATCCCTCTTATTAGCCTTAGGTCCATCATAACCCTAATCTGCTAGCCCTGCATCTACCAGACATTCATCATCAGTATTGGGTCCCTGAAAACCCTAATCCATCCATACAGTATCAGCCTTAGGTTCCTCATAACCCTAATCTAGCCCTGCATCTACCAGACATTCATCATCTGTATTGGGTCCCTCGTAACTATAATCTGGCCATTCATTGTCAGCCTAAGGTCTCTCATAACCCCAATCCACCAGCCCTGCATCTACCAGACATTCATATTCATCTTATTTATTGGGTCAATTGTAACTCTAATCCAGCCATTCATTGTCAGCCTAAGATCCCTCATAACCCTAATCTTCCAGCCCAGCATCTACCAGACATTCATCATCGATCTTAGGCTCCTCATAACCCTAATCTGCCAGCCCTGCATCTAGCAGACATTCATCATCAGCCTTAGGTCCCTCATAACCCTTATCCGCAAGCCCTGCATCTACCAGACATTCACCATCAAGATTGGGTTTCTCATAATCCTAATCTGCCATTCATTGTCAGCCTAAGGTCTCTCATAACCCTAATCTGTCAGCCCTGCATCTACCAGACATTCATCATCAGTAACCCTAATCTGCCAGCCCTGCATCTGCCAGACATTCATCATCAGTAACCCTAATCTGCCAGCCCTGCATCTGCCAGACATTCATCATCAGTAACCCTAATCTGCCAGTCCTGCATCTGCACAGACATTCATCATCAGTCTTAGGTCCCTCATAACCCTAATATGGTCCTACATCTACCAGACATTCATCACCAATATTGGATCCCTCATAACCCTACTCTGGCCATTCATTATCAGCCTTAGGTCCCTCATAACCCTAATCTGCCAGCCCAGCATCTAGCAGACATCCATCATCAGCCTTAGGTCCCTCATAACCCTATCCTGCCAGCCCAGCATCTAGCAGACATCCATCATCAGCCTTAGGTCCCTCATAACCCTAATCTGCCAGCCCAGCATCTAGCAGACATCCATCATCAGCCTTAGGTCCCTCATAACCCTATCCTGCCAGCCCAGCATCTAGCAGACATCCATCATCAGCCTTAGGTCCCTCATAACCCTAATCTGCCAGCCCAGCATCTAGCAGACATCCATCATCAGCCTTAGGTCCCTCATCACCCTATCCTGCCAGCCCAGCATCTAGCAGACATCCATCATCAGCCTTAGGTCCCTCATAACCCTAATCTGCCAGCCCAGCATCTAGCAGACATCCATCATCAGCCTTAGGTCCCTCATAACCCTAATCTGCCAGCCCAGCATCTAGCAGACATCCATCATCAGCCTTGGGTCCCTCATCACCCTATCCTGCCAGCCCTGCATCTAGCAGACATCCATCATCAGCCTTAGGTCCCTCATAACCCTAATCTGCCAGCCCAGCATCTAGCAGACATCCATCATCAGCCTTAGGTCCCTCATAACCCTATCCTGCCAGCCCAGCATCTAGCAGACATCCATCATCAGCCTTAGGTCCCTCATAACCCTAATCTGCCAGCCCAGCATCTAGCAGACATCCATCATCAGCCTTAGGTCCCTCATAACCCTATCCTGCCAGCCCAGCATCTAGCAGACATCCATCATCAGCCTTAGGTCCCTCATAACCCTATCCTGCCAGCCCAGCATCTAGCAGACATCCATCATCAGCATTAGGTCCCTCATAACCCTAATCTGCCAGCCCTGCATCTAGCAGACATTCATCATCAGCCTTAGGTCCCTCAAAACCCTAATCTGCCAGCCCAACATCTAGCAGACATTCATCATCAGTCTTAGGTCCCTCATAACCCTATCCTGCCAGCCCTGCATCTAACAGACATCCATCATCAGCCTTAGGTCCCTCATAAACCTATCCTGCCACCCCTGCATCTACCAGACATTCATTGTCAGCCTTAGGTCCATCATAACCCTAATCTGCCAGCCCTGCATCTAGCAGACATTCATTGTCAGACTGGTTGCACTACTCAAGAAGAAAAACCACCAGTTTCAATGACAGAACATCCAAATAAAATTATTTCAGGTATGGGAGATAATTTGTACATTTACTCTCAATGCAGAAAAGTATCTTCCAATCCTAAAATGCTTTGCTAAGACCAAATGGAATTCAAAATTTTAAATATAACCCCCTCAGCTGTATTTAAGCTCTCATCTGGTAATATTTGGGTTTCAGTGTCAAATAATTACAAAGACACTTTACAATTTACCACAAGACGGTACACAAAGTTTACAAAGTAGTTGATATATTCAGGTAATACTGATAACCTTGCCACATGCCAACACAATTACATGAATATCAAATGAAAAGAAAAACTGATAATGTAGGTGTCTGTGTCATGATATATTTTACATCATCATTCAATACATCATGTCTACAATAAGCTAGTCAAGCGTTGTTTACACATGCTGAGTGGTTTCTATATAGTTACCTTGAAGTTTCTCGGGATGGAAGGACAGGATCAAATCAAGATGTCCACACTGCAAGCAGGGTGGGGGTGGGGCATGGACCAATTAATCATTCTAAGAGGAATGGTGATAACAAAATGTTCAGGACTGTCCTCTTGGCATATATGTGAACCTCCCATAGGGGAGGATTTTCCTCCCAAAATGAGGGGTGTCTCCCATCCCTCCCATCATTCAGTGAAATTTCCCCTGTAAGCAAAATTATTATCAAAAAATGTTTCCGTTTCTGTAACACATTGCTTCCAGTGTAGCATATCTGTGGTAATACATGTACTACCTGTGATCACATGACTTAACTGCTATAGCAGGCCAAGACAGTTTAGTTGCTAATTTCAAAAAACGACAAAAAATTAACACCCATTTTATTCTGTGGGCATGGTCAATTGGCTTTAGTGTTTGAAGTTTGTCAACATGAATTATACAATCTGTAATCAGAAACAATGTCTAAAAGATAAAAGATTAACTGATTATGACTGAGTTACTGGGCTCAACCAGCATAAAACAGGGTCAGTTTGGCTTTGGACATTAAAGTTTTTCAAGATGTCCAAGTGTGTGTTATCTCCCAAAACTAAAATGCCAAAATTTAAACAACAGAAATATCACATGAAATTCAATGGCTGATGGAAATTGTAATTTTTGGGGTTGGAATCAAGTTGAAAGGACATGGCTATGCAATGTGTGCTTCCCATAAGGCTGATTTAAAAATCTGCTATGGTGGCAAGAATGACATTACACATCACACAGCATAATAAATGCAACAACCAATGCTCTGTTACTGAAATCCGTGTTCACAGAATCTGAATCAAATGTGGATAAAGACTAGTAAACACACCATCTTAAAATTACTTTCCATTCAGATGTAGTGATAAGATTTTTATGAGAGCTATGGCAGCCATATTGGATGTGACATCAGCACCATTTTCATTTAAGACCAATCAAAAGTGACTATCTGGCAAGGAGGGGTAACAACAATAGCAAGATATGGCCATATTGGACTTCAGATTGGCATGATTTAGACCATGATGTATGGCCAAGTGGTCTAAAGCACTCTCCATTACGGATCACTGCCACCTCACCTCTGTCTGCATGGGTTCGAGTCTCCGATTCGGCCAATGTGGGTATGTGAGAAAGCTTGCCAGAAGCTTCTCGTAGATCGGTGGTTTTTTCCAGGATTTTCCAAGGTTCTTCCGCCACCATTAATACTGGCTGCCAGGTATAGACTATCATGTGCTGAAAAATGGCATTAAACCCTACAACAACAACCATAATCTAGGTTATAAGAAGTCTTACTTGAAAACCCCATGTCAATATCACTTTCCATTTAGGAGAAGAAGAAATAATGGATATTTTATTGACACATTATTCATTTAAGATCAACTACACGTTAGAATAAATCTTAACTGAAACACCCTGTTAATATGACCATCCATTTAATTAGAGTAGCGATAAAATTATCAAGATGGCCACTGTGGCAGGCATAACGGATGTCTGAAAGGTGCTGTTAATAGTTCTACTGATCATAGACCATATGGGATGGTCTGTTGTCAATAATCTGTTTGTTATCACTACTCTTTTGAAGCTACTTGGAGGATTCCAATGAAACCTTACACACACACACACACACGCACACATCCCATGGTCTAATTGGTACTAATTGAAAATGGTGCTGCTTTGACATCCATCATGTCTACCACAGTGCTAATTTTGAAATTCTTTTTATTGCTGCTCCTCCTGAATTGATGGTCATATCAACATGGAGTTTTTGCTAATGATGTCTAGTTGATCCTGTATGAAAAAGGGACCAATCTAATATCCAATATCCATCTCGAAAATCTTTACTCCTCCAAAATAGTTTTTTTCATGGCTTTAGGAACAGCTAGTAACAATAACAAACTTGCACAGAAAGACATACGACAAATGAACAACTGTCAATAGACCATCCCATAATCTCTTTTGTCTGTGAACAGAAGAGTAACAAAATTAAAGTTCTATTTTTTAGCACAATGAAGCAGATGAAAATCCCTTAAAATGTTCCTGGGGTTGTACAAAGTATTTGCTTTCTCTGATCATCTCAAAGGACACCATTATAACATCAACATTTGCATGTCTAATGTCAATTCAAATGACTACATGGGTGCAGTGAACAATTGGTACACCCTGATATCTATTTATATCTGTCGACTGGGTCGCTGTCACATTTTTGGTTTAAAAAAAAACAATTATACCATTCTAAAATTCCACTACAAGTAGTGACATCACAAAAGTGTCAACATTATCAAGATTATCTTAGTGATTATGATGCAGCAGCAAATTTGACACCTTGCTGAAAAGATAAGAATGAATGAGCAAATAAATCAACAAATGTTTAAAGGCAATCAGGCTACACAAGAATGTAAGGGAAAGAATAAATATCTTTGTAGTTACCTTCACTAATTTGTAAAATTATTGTAATTTATCCTTTGTAATCTTAGCCGTAAGCAAAAACAGGTAATTATATATGCACCTCTGACCACTAACAAATACAAGCTTACCATGGCCTGGATGCCAAGCCCGATTCCAAGCTGTATTCAAATCAAAGAGTGGGGTTTAATGATAAAGAAACACCACAAGGGCTGTTTATTGGCGCCGAGATTTTAGCAATACTGCAAAATATGTGACCTTGAACTCAAAGATAAAAGGTTGAGCATGCATGTCACAAAAATGAACTGTCTTCGCTTCATAATGATTCATCCAAAGCATGACGTAAATCCATCAGTGGGTTTAGGAAATACATGTATACACAAATGGAAAACTTCATCCAAATCCTTATATATGACTAATCCTGACCCCATGGCAATTGGGGTGAGGACGTGTTTTGCATAATGAATTGACTTAGCTTCGTGATGATTCAACTATGAAGAAAATCAATAAAGGGTTTAGGAAATAAAATTATCAGCAAAAAATTTAAACCTAAACCTAAACACAAACTTCCCATGGTTGTGGCCTTGATCCCAAAGGCAAAGGGTTAAGCTCACATGTCCCAGAGGCAACTGTCTTAGATTCATTATGATTCATCTCAAAAATGGAAAATATCTATCAAAGGGTTTAGGAAACAAAACCAAAGTTAAAGGGGCAGGTGAACATGTTGTAGAATGAATTGTCCTAGCTTCATAATGATTTATCCCAACGATGAAATTAATATATCAAGGGGCTTAGGAAATATTATCAAAGAAAATGTTAATCAAAGCTTAGAGCAACTTTTCTTAGTGTTCATGACCTCAACGTTACAGGGGCATCTTGAAGAATTAATTGCCCTAGCTTCATGTCATGAAAATCTATCAAGAAGTTTAGGAAATATTAGGAAATGAAAAAAACAGACCTTTGCCCCAAGGTACATGTATATGGAATGTATACATTGAGATTAAATAGGATTTGTGGACAAATTGATAGAAAGTCACACAGATATTAATGTAAATAATAAAAATCAAACTTCCACTATGGTATGCACAATAATACCAATGCAATAATGTATAATCAATGTGAAACTTTAGAAATTATAAGAAAATTTATTTCCCTACTCGGGTTCTCTGTTTAAAAAAAATGTTCACTGGTTGATGTGTGAATCATGACATTTCTGAAAGATCTCCTTTGCCTTATTTTCTGCTACACTTTCATGGCCCATGTTTAAATGAATTCAATGGACACATTACTTGGCCAATCTGGGTATTATTATAGATATATTAGTTTAATGCAAAAGAAAACTAAGTTAAACTAGGACCACAACTTGTTTATGAAAATTTTGATGGAAGAAGAATTCACTGAATTGAATGAAGGTTTTCGTAAAATCAAAAACTGCATCAAATTTATTTTAAATTCATTGTGAGCGTTATTGCATAAATAAATCAGATGCATGTGATAGATAATGTGTCCTCTATAAACTATGGTTTCAGGAAGATCAATAAAAGGGGAAAAGGAAAATATGGCCTTCACACATGCTATCACTGTATTAGTACTAATTAAATTCTAAGCTATTTCACAAATGTAGCTATCAGATAATCAAGATACAGAACAAAGTTTCATTATCACAAAGCCACACCATGGTGGCTTTATCCAAATACTCTGAGATGAGTTATCTCCCTTTCTGTCCTAAGTAGATTGCACCAGCACATCTCTCCTGGATGATAATGGTTGAAAATGTAAATGCTTTCTTCTGAGTCTACCTTCCTCAGATTGCTTCTTCCTATTTGTATTTATGAACTGATTAAACAAATAAAGTTACAAATAACTAAATGAAAATTAATGCTATTTCTGCTATGTTTCATTTATATTATTAGACCTACAATCTAATCAGTGTGAGCAGGGTTATAATCAAGTTAGTGTGAGCAGGGTTATAATCAAGTTTGTATGTGTATGCAAAGGGCTATAATCCAGTTAGTGTGAGCAGGGTTATAATCAAGTTTGTATGTGTATGCAAAGGGCTATAATCCAGTAAGTGTAAGTAGGGTTATAATCAAATTTGTATGTGTATGCAGAGGGCTATAATCCAGTAAGTGTAAGTACTCCTACAATCCTGTCAATGTGAACAAGTCTATGATCTAGTTAGTGTGTGTATGTTTACAATTATGTTAGTGTAAGTAGACCTACAATCTAGTCACTGTGATTAGGTTTACAATCAAGTTAATGTGAATAGACCTACAATCTAGTCACTGTGATTAGGTTTACAATCAAGTTAGTGTGAATAGACCTACAGTCTAGTCACTGTGATTAGGTTTACAATCTACTTAGTGTGAGTTGGCATACAGTCTCATTAGTGTGAATAAGCCTAAAAGTAAGTTAGTCTGAGTAGGCCTGTATTCTAATGTGAGTAGGCCTACAATCAAGTTAATGTGAGTAGGCCTACAATCAAGCTAATGTGAGTAGGCCTACAATCAAGTTAATGTGAGTAGGCATACAATCAAGTTACTGCGACTAGGCCTGCAATCAAGTTAATGTGAGTGGGCCTAGAATCAAATTAATGTGAGTAGGCCTGCAAACAAGTTACTGTGAGTAGACCTACAATCAGGTTACTGTGAGTAGGCCTACAATCAAGTTACTCTGAGTGTGCCTGCAATCAAGTTAATGTGAGTGGGCCTACAATCAAGTTAATATGAGTGGGCCTACAATCAAGTTAATCTGAGTAAGCCTACAATCAAGTTAATGTGAGTAGACCTAAAATCAAGTTACTGTGAGTAGGCCTACAATTAAGTTATTGTGAGTGAGCCTACAATCAAGTTAATATGAATATGCCTGCAAACAATTTACTGTGAGTAGGCCTACAATCAAGTTACTGTGAGTGGGCCTGCAATCAAGTTAATGTGAGTGGACCTACAATCAAGTTAATGTGAGTGGGCCTACAATCAAGTTAATGTGAGTAGGCTTACAATCAAGTTACTGTGAGTAGGCCTACAGTCAAGTTAATGTGAGTGGGCGTACAATCAAGTTAATGTGAGTGGGCCTACAATCAAAGTAATGTGAGTGGGCCTGCAATCAAATTAATGTGAGTGGGCCTACAATCAAGTTACTGTGAGTGGGCCTGCAATCAAGTTAATGAGAGTGGGCCTACAATCAAGTTAATGTGAGTAGGCCTGCAAACAAGTTACTGTGAATAGGCCTACAATCAAGTTAATGTGAATAGGCATACAATCAAGTTACTGTGAGTAGGCCTACAATCACATCAATTGATCAACTATTTCATTTGTCATTTGACAGGGCTAACTTATCAAATATATTTTAGCCAGATATGTATCTGACACCAATTTTCAAAGACACAGTTTAATAAAGATTCCCATTGATATTGTATTTACAGTCTGATTCAAATGCAACATGGTTTACATTTTGTTTTTGCACTGTGACAATTATTTTCATACATGATTTCAAGTAGATGTATATTTCTGGTTATTGTACAAAGAAAACTTAAAATGACTCTTTCAGTTCTTGAATAGTATATTTTGATAGGTTAAAAGGATGAGTAAAAACTGAAAGTACCAAGGACTTACTGAACTATATACATACATACATACATACATACATACATACATACATACATACATACATACATACATACATATATATATATATATATATATATATATATATATATATATATATATATATATATATATATATATATATATATATATATATATATATATATATATATATATATATATATATATATATAGTGAACCACCATACAAAAACCATTTATTCATTGGTTTTCATAAGCTATTAATTTTCATTTCAAAACTTAACATATTTCATGCACCACATTTAGATCAAAGACAATTTCCAGGAAACTTGAATTTGCCCTTGTGATGCCAGTATAAGTTTCCTATCAATAACAATTCTCTGCAAGAATTAAATTTACTTCTGAACCTAATTGGTCATTAGTAATGTCATCATTTAGAAAAACATTGCAGTGTGGTCATCATTTAGAAAAACTTATGAAATCTCAGCATTTTGATTTTTTAAAACTCTGAATTATTGACTTTCATTCTAGTTTTATTTGGATGATATTTAATAGTAGACCTAAAATTCAACACAAACAAGTATTGAGAAAGAGTGTCCTCTTGTCAGACTTCCCTCTCAAGTATAAAATGAGCAAGACATAGTCATTATTGGTTACACATCTTTTCAAATCTGTAAAAAAGAAATTGATTTTAACCCAATACATACCCATTAATTTCAAGGTTTAAATATGAATGACCTTTGTAAAGAATCAAAGTTTTTCAAAATCAATAAAAAAAAAATAGCTCCAATGATATCATTTAAGGTGTTGTATATAAATCTTGTATTATGCATGCATTATAGAAATCTACTTTGTACTTCACTCACGGGGGGGGGGGGGATTTTTAAAATGCAATTCATAAGAACTCAAGATGTTGTTTTTATTTTTTATTTTATATGCCAGGATATTTTTCTCCATTTTTACTTTCGCTTCAGTGTCCTCAAATATTCGCCATATGTAAGATTTCCCCCGCAGAATTTATTATTAGTTTTATAGTGTAGTTCCAAACGGATTATCATATTCCCTATATAAAAAAAAATACCCTTGTTTAACTTTGGGTCATTATTAACAGTAGTAGAGAAATTCGTAATAATCTTTTTGCATTACAATATTTCATTAGGATCAGTTATAAAATAACAGTCGTCAAATTTCCATGTTACAAAAGCATCTTCTGTTTTTCTAACCTTCTGCCATCTAGTGTTTGACCTTGTTATAATTCCCTGGATCTACTTGTTTTAAATTAATTTGGAATTGTTTGGAGGGTGGGGTGTATGCAGTCGATTTCTCACTGGAAAGTTTCTTAAGGTTCGTGAGATAAAAGACTCTAATTTGTTTCATTATTTTATTGTTCTTAGAATTTTTATTTTTTATTTTTTTCAAGGAATATGCAATATATTTACCTCCAACTATAATTTTTAAAGTTTCCCAGAAGAGCTGATCATCGTCCGATAAATGGCCTTTGTCTCCGATTTAGTTTTTACCGAAAACACATTATTGTACAGCAAAGAGTCATTCAATTTCCGACTGTCTTTTCTTTTTTCTTGATTTGAGAATGATAATCATATCGAGACAAGTTAATGGTCTGATTTGTAACTGATACCTATACGATAAGAATTAACAAGCGGATGAATATCTGCCAAACTAAAGATCCGATCTACTCGTTTCTTTTTTTCTTGTTTTGTTTTGTTTTGTTTTTTTTTTTTGTTGTTTTTTTTTGCTTTCTGGGGTCCTCTCTAAGCTTACTGCATTCTCTCTCTCTCTCTCTCTCTCTCTCTCTCTCTCTCTCTCTCTCTCTCCATGTAAAATTAAGGCTCTCCATCAGTTAATATTTTACTGGAGTTGTTTTTTTTATTATGATGATTATAATTAACGATAGTAAGTTCAAAGATCTGAGAAATATTCACTCGAGTCTCCGGCATAACAATTGATACTTTGCTGATGTCTTCTAAAAGATTTTGGATTTTTTAAATAAGTAAAAATGTCTGGTTTCTCCTCATTTGGTCTGTATATTGCACATAATGAGAATGTAACTTTTGGCAGAGACAGTTACGCATTACATCTGCAATTGTTTTATAAAGTTCATACTGAATTATTATGATTAGAAAGATCGGACCCCCCCCCCCCACCTTGAACTACTCCTAAATGAACTGAAAGACCTGTTTTATCCGCTTCTCTTCCAGCCAGTACTGTTCGATATCTTTTGTAGAACGTGTATCCCCATGAACTGAAATATAGTAATTTTATATCTAAATGGAATGTATCTTTTCGTTTGATATTATCTAAATGCAAGCCTCTGCACTTCACACTAATGAGTGAAATAATTAGTAATCGGTAACAGTTCACTCTAATGAGTGAAAAAATTAGCCTTGGGTAACAGGCAACAAATAAAAATCAATGTTGTGTTACTCTTGTAAAATGACAACAATGTACGTAGCGTCAGTGAGTTTTTGAAACTTCACATTTTATTTAGTTGTCAAGAATCTCAGGTTCGTATCGCTTACAAAGGAAAAATAATGTTATCAGTTTAGTCTGACACACAAAGACCATTCCCATTCTACTGTAATTACCATGAAATGCAATAACACTATCAGTGCCAAGAGAGAACAAAAAGGGCGGGATAAGACGATAAAGAGCCTTGAAACCATGGTATAATGAAATGTAAGCAGAGTTAGTATTTAAGTTTGTGTCATCCAGACTATAAGCAACATATACACAAACGAATTAGTAGCGGATTGGTTGAGACTGTGAACACTCCAGAGGCCATATTTCCTAAAAGATTGTTATCAAGCTTTTAGCCTCAAGATGAGTTTGATTGTGCTCAACATCTACACATTTTAATTGACTGAGCATGCGAGCACTCGAAAGGCCATATTTCTTATCAGATTTTGATCAGACTGATATTTAAGCTCGTATAATCAAGATCACCGATGAGTTTGATAATGTACAAAATCCATTCATATTAATTAGGCGATCTTGCACCCGATTGGTTGAGATTGTACGCACTGTAAAAGCGATATTTCTGAAGTTGCTTTGTAAGTTCTTACCATCAAGATTTCTTATCTGTGAGCAACATCCGTGCATATTAATATGGTGATTTTGTATCTCACTGACTGCACCTGTTACCAGTCAAAAGGACCTTATTTCATTTGTGATTTTTATTAGATATGACATTATGTAGTTATATCACAAGATCTACGTTGAATTAGAATATTTTTCATAGTGTTTGTCGAATGTAATGACATTAAATCCAGTAATTTCATCCTAAAAACATACACGCATGGTGCATACAAATTACCTAACAGGTTTTACTACAAGAAATAAGGGAAGTAACCAATTATGACTTTTATGAACCGTTTCAGGTTTTTGCCGAGTTCTTTCCCCTAACCAATGTCTTTATTTTTGTTGTTGAAAACATTTAAAATACAAATTTCATACATTTCGATGGAGCAACATATCAAAAAAAAAGAACAAAATAATACAAATTAGGTGTGATAATGAATAAGAAAGTTGTAATTATAATTGAACAAGAAAAATGTAAAATAATAATATTACCAGTAACACTATAAGTTGACAGTAATTTAATACTTACAAGACTAGTCTGTACAATACCAGTGAACTGTAACAATCTTCAAGATCAAGAGGCTTTTTACTACGGACAAAAGTAGTCTGAATTAACAAATAATGCAAAACAGCCCCAAAGGGCTGTGCCACTAAATGCATCTTATATCAATAAATGTATCCGGGTGTCGGAATTTCTTTATATATTTAATGTGTTATTAAATAATTTTGGCGCCAGAGGAATATCATATTTCTTGTCAAAATAACGTCTAATATGATACATTTATTTGCAGAGAAATAAGTGCTAGAAACTTCGCCGTATCTGAAATGCTTGAATATTCTGAAGACAGTTTAACATGTCTGCTTGACAGTCGCTAATACTGTCATATTAAAAAGCCTGAAACATTTTTTATTTATATGTGATTTGGTAAGTATCCGTAGAGAAACATAATTTACTAAAATATTTTTCTTTCTGTCAAATAAATTCACTGGTCACACTAGCATTATATAGTATGTAAAGTTGAATTCATTACAAGAAGAACAAACCAGTCTCCTAGTATGAAGACATCACAACTAATGTTCATGTGACATGTGACAGCAAAACTCCGACAATAAGAAAATGTGCACTATTGTGTAGGCGGAGAATGCGAAAATCCCTAAAAATAAAAACAACGGCACTATCATCTCTTGTACCAGTTTCGTCATGTGCGACTCCAGGAATGTATCGGGGTCGTGTGGCTTGGATGCATCTGGCGCCACCAAGCTGTCCATCTTTAGCTGCCTGGATATTACTTACATAATGACCATATCAGAGGAGTCTTCGGTGGGAGAACGTTCCCCACTATACTCACAACAGAAGATGTTTTTAATTGAAGGCACAAGACATCACACTCTGATGTTTATGAATTCATCTATCTCTTGCCTTTCAGCTTTTCCAAAGTACTTTTCCAAAGATCATGCCCCCCCCCCCCGACTAAGAATTACATGCAAAACAAGATGATGATGATGTACTTAGTACAAGTAAGACAAGTATCATATTAGTCCTCGCTAACCCCAAACTTCTCAAATTCAGACAATTAAGTCAACATTAACAACCCAATTAAATTTTGACCGCATTTTGAGCACAAAATACACCATGGACTACTGATATCACATGCAACTTACCAGGTTAGTGACATCAGTGATCATGATGGCTGCCACGCAGGCATTACTAGAGCACGCTCCTGGATATGTTCAGATTATTGGAGAAAACACTTAATCCAAAGGAAAATATCTGTCAGAAATGTTAAAATAGTGACAATGGATAACTTGTTAAATTCCTTGCAATTTTCAGATGCTTGTGCGGAGATATGACAAAATGGTTTTGCTGCTGTGGATTTTCAAACAAGATGCATCCATTAAGATGGTTTCTGTTCTTGTTGTTGTAGGGTTTAACGCCATTTTTCAGCACACGATAGGCTATACATGGCGGCCAGTATTAATGGTGGAGGAAGAACCCGGGAAAACCCTGGAAAGAACCCCCGACCCACGAGAAGCTACTGGCAAGCTTTCTCACATACCCACATAGGCCGAATCCGAGACTTGAACAAACTCAGACAGAGGTGAGAAGGCAGTGATCCTTAACGGAGAGCGCTTTAGACCACTCGGCCACTCGGGGTCCCTCAAGATGGTTGCTAAGGTAAAATACTATAAAGACGAAAGTAAACTGGACAATAGTTTTAAAAAAGACAGGGTAAAAAGACAAAAGTAAAAACGACTAAAGGAAATAAGACAAAGGTAAATAAGACAGAAAATTACAGAAGATAGTTTTAAAAGAAAAGACAAAACCAAAACCCATTGGCCTTAGCACTTTTGTCCCAGATATATAAAGGTAAGATAGACAGACAACAAAGTAAGAAAGACAGCAACAAAAACGAAATAATAGTTTATTAATGATTATTTTATTTGTGGATCTCTCTCCTTTCTCTATATATGTTAAGATGTAGCTCTTTGATGTGACTCCCTTTGGTTCCGAAAGTATTGAATAATTTAATGTTTTATCCCATAATCTGTTGTTGTGTGTATATATAAAACAACTAAAAGAATTGGAGTAATTTTTTTTTGACATTTTGAAAAGGGTTTATATTTCTTTCAGATGGGTGCGTACTGATTTCCCTACCCTGGCCTAAAGTTTATATGACTCGCACTTCCCTTCCTTAGGCATTCACCTTCCGGCTGGTTTTCTTGGCATGTTGGTTTCTAAAAAGTGCTTCTTGCCAGGGGAGAGTTCAGTGTTTGTTGCATGTAATAATGTTAGGGTGTGTTGTGCATTGTATGGACTGACTTCAAAAAGTGTCAAATTCATTTCAGTTAATTTTAAGTAGACTTATCTAAAAAACAGTAGAAATAAATCTGAGCTAGGGGTTTCCGAGTTTGCTTGTGACAGATAGCCTCCCTTCGGCTACCACTCCTAATGGGTGCGGTCTTCCTGTTTCTGTCCCAGGGGCCTCCTTCTTTCCCACGTTACCTTCACCCTCTCTACACGTGTGCTAAAAGATATAAAGTTTGAAATAAAAATAAATACAAACAGCAAAAGGAAGAGAATATGTGTATTTGTTGGTTGTTGTCATGCTATGTGTGTTGGTTTTGCTTACTCGCAGTTGTTAGTATGGTCTTTTTATTCCCCCTTCGTGTTCATATTTCGTAATGTTCTAGTTTAATGCGCCTACCTTTCGTGAGCTCTGGTATGGCCCGTGCTACCTCTCATGATACATGTAGTTTTGGTGTCACACTTCATACGCTTTCTACTTGGTTAGGCTCAGGTCCTGTTTCCCATCTTTTAGTTCGTCATTGTACCTTTTTCATTAATTATATGAGCTGCTTTGAGCTTGCTTGCTAGTTTTGTTATTCTTTTTTTTAGTTCTTCAGTGACTCTTTTCTCTGTTTTTGTGAGGGAGAGGGGATTAGGCCCTGACGGGGTCAAGTTATCCCGTCTACGGCACCACTATCCACGTAAGAGTGATGTTCCGACTTTTCCCCTCCCAAATCCTCCTCCTCCTGCCTAGACAGAGTAATTTTTTTTTTATTTTTTTATTTTTTTTTTGCCACGTGCCTTTTCACTGAAACAGAGCATCTAGTTTCCAGCCTAATTTCATTACGTGTACTATATATTTAGTTAGTTCATGATATATACCCCTGTCCTGTATTTTATTTGTATATACTAATTGTTTAGTGTTTACTGTATCATATTTCTGTACGATATCACTTATTACTTTATTTTTGCAATATTGCTGTTTCTTCACATCTCATTACAATACGTGTTTTTGAGTGGGTATGTTGATTACACAGTGGGCATGCAAAATTCTCTTATCCTGTGTCTTTTGAAGCCGTTTTCTCCATTGACATCGTGTATGTATGCATGCATGCATGCATAATATATATATATATATATATATATATATATATATATATATATATATATATATATATATATATATATATATATATTCGCAAAAGAGTTCCATAAATCCATGTTTGTTTAAAAAAATTTATCTATAAATCCAATCTCTATTTCTATCAAATGCTTTTTCCTGATCGAATGGTATCCATGGCGCCTTTCTCTTCCCTTATACTAAACAATATCACAACATTCAGACATATTTCCTTACATTACAACTCATACAAAGTACACAAATATTCAAATATACATGCTCTGATATATCCATACATCCATATTAACTAATCTTACACACTTCAACCAGTTTCCAAATTCACAATTCAAGCATGTGTAAAGTCTAACACATCACACGAATAAATGCACTACTTTACTACGAAGTAAAATAATAGCGAATTACAAAATTAATTCTGTTCACAAGCTAACAGTCTACATAATTCTCTACATAATACACAAATACGCCTGTAAATGAACACTACAACGGTAATTCTACGTACTAAACGATCATAGTAATTATGTATACATACTACACATAATTACAATTACAATGACGTAATATTCTGCAAAAATCGAGCAAATAACTTACTAACCTTTATAAAGCTTTGTCGTGTCTTAGAATATTCTAAGTTTTACCGCCAAATTACGAGTGGCTTCCTCGGAGTAACTCTATTTTGCTCAACAATCTTCCTAGGCGAGACTAAATTTTCGCTTGCTAGTTAGAAGTTATAATTCGGACCGAAAATATTATCACACCCTCTGTCTCAATTCTGATTGGGGGTCGCTGTGACCCAATCCAATCAAACTTAGCAGACAATGTCTTTCTCACTGTCTGTCCACGTGTGGACGAATTTAGAACACGCCCCGGTCCCTCGCGGGTTCATCTGATCTTAGGACTAAGCTGTAACACATAGGAAGTCGCTCTATCTAACGCCTGTGCAGATTCAAGATGCCGGTCTTCTCTCTAGTCAAAGTAACCGTGCGTAAGAGATTAACTCTAGCCTGCGGCAATGTTTAGACATCAAACCATGGCCTGTAGTAATACCTTAGTTTATACACGACTTTCTATCTGGGCTTGAGCAAACGTGACACCCCCATACACGTTTTTAATATATTACTTTGCTTAATATCTTGTAATCTGTGTTTAAAGGAGTTATTGAATACCAATTTTTATTTCAAGTCCTCCCTTTTCCCTTGCATATTAAAGTTATCGTTACTTCCTTAATATTTTCCGTTATTTCACCGTCAAGGATAATGTTGTTATATAAGTGTTCCAGTATAGGTATTCATTTTACCTGGAATTTAATATAAAAGTTAGTCCTAATTCCGTCTGAACCGACGACTTTCCTTTATTGAGTTCTGTTATGGCTTTTCTAATCTCCCCTTCTTTAATAAAACTGACACAATTTAAGTTTTTCTTCTTCACTTATTTGCTTGAATTTTACACTTTTACAGTATTCATTATTTCCTCTCTTTCACGTTTTGTTTTGTGTTCAGATCTTCCTTAACATAATCTCCTTCTTTTCAGTATTTATTTAGTTGTCCATCTTGAGCTTTTATATTGTCTTATCTTTCCCTTTCTTTATTTCTATCATTTGATATAATCTTCTTGATTTAGTGTATAGGTTATTAAATTTTCCCGCCCTTACTTTAACCCCTAGTGTTATATATTTCTCTTTCTTTCATTTGTTCTAAATCCTCTTTTTTTCCGTTCGTTATGTTAGTATTTACTTGAAATTGTTTCTATCTCTGCTTTTATCCTTCTGTCTGGGATCGCAAAATTTTGCTATATTTCTTGCTCAGTTTCTTAATTTCCTTTTTACCCTTTCCATTGTAACACTACATTGGTATATTCTTTTGTCATTAATTCTCTCAAAACGCTATTAATTTTACATCCTTTCATCTTTTAGGCATGCATTATCATATTTCCATTTTTCCTACCCCCATCTCGTTTCATTTTTATTTTTAACTGGATTGTGATCTGAGAGTTTATATTTTAGTATTTCCCACGTTTGTATATTTTCCCGGTTCCTTTCCGAAATGTAAATCGTACCTAGCCTAATAATCCTTCCCTTACAATAACTGTGTCTACACTCTCTTATTTGCATTCTTCTTTCTGTGTGTGAGAGAAGCACATGCTACATATGGGTTGATACATCAACTAATGACCTGGTAGAAACCGTTATTTAAAAAATAATATATTTGACTATTTCACTCCCCACCCATCTCCTCCTATTATGCATGTTTCAATAGTATATTGCTATACATACTCTGTTGGGTCTATTACAACTTGCATGGATTATGAATTCAATGTAATGCTAGAAAAACTAAGGTTTATACAGTAATTATAATTGTAGCAATGTTCCTTGTTTTATGTCTCATTGACTGATTCTAATAATAGCAATTATGTAACTCTCATGACTGTATGAGTTTCCGGTAAGGGTTTACACGTATGTCATTTAAATATTCAGGGTATTTGTGGAAAGATGGATCAAGTAAAGTTATTTAAAACCAAACGAGTCTATGCATTTACTAGGACTCTCAGAAACAATGTTAATAGAAAATCAGGGTGAACATTTCTTGTACATCAATGGATATGACAAACCTTATCGTAGCGATAGGAAAGCAGGAGGAGGTGTGCTCCTTATGTGTGTTAAAACATGTACTGTTGCTAAAGAAGGGAAGACCTAGAAATACTGGAAATATAATCCATTTGGCTACATATCACTCCAGAAGAAGCTAATCTCTTCTTCGTTTTGCGTACAGGCCCCTATCATCACATTAAGATTGGTGTGAATAGTGTAAACTTCAAATAAAATTTCAATTTAGAAAATGAATTGTACATTCTATACATTCTAGATGATATAAACAGTGACCTTTTTAATGATCAACTAAAAATGATTTGGATGGATTTTACTGCTTCGTTAGATATAGAGCAATTTGTAAACGAACTCACGAAAGTAACATCTACCTCTAAAACACTTACATACAATATGTATATAAATACAAGAGAAAATATTCAGGAAGTAATGGATTCAAAGATTTTTCTAACACTTAAAGCCAACGGCAAGTCAAAGATAAATAATACAAGATAAATAATATCCACAAACCCATTACTTAAAGACCTTTTCAAAATTTCGATACTGTTAAATTCCTTGAAGATCTGAAACAGATACCATACAATACAGTCCAAATATTTTAAGATATGTATGATGTTTTAGGCACATGGATGAATCTTTTCACTGAAACATTAACAAAAAAAATGCCTCTTTAAAATCACATAGGATATAGAAAGACCTCCAGCCAGGCTGACTCTCCCCAGAAATTTTAGATGCAGTTAATCAAAGAGACCATCTCAAATCTCTAGAAAATAAAGCTGAATTCAAAATTTGGAGGAATAATTTAAATAAAATGATGCATCAAGCTAAACAAGCACACTACAAGAAAAAGTGCTGGATGAAAACAGAAGTAACCTGAAAGCTATCTTTAGAATTTTTGCAGAGTTTAGTGCAGGGAAATATAAGAGTAAAACTGAACTGTTATCCCTCAATCACGAAGACATTTGTAGTGATAGTCCAAGTGACAGATAAATATTTTAATGACATTTTTGTTTGAATTGCTGAAAGGTATAAAGAACCTCAACTTTTTTCTGATCATCTGGAACTCAAAGGTTTTATTGCGAAAAACTCCTTAACAATATAAAGTATGAATTTCCTAACGCGAGTCCTTAATTTGAGTTGAAATATAATCAAAATTTTGATGATTGAAAATCACGGAATAAGGCAAGAAAATAATTCAGTTTTGCATTAAACGATGACAACGTATATTAGACTTTGTGGACGCGTACAGCTTGTTTTTATTACCTTGACATGTTACTGAATGAGTACATCTCGTTGTAGGTCGCTCGTAGCGTGATGCCCATGTTTCTCGACATGCACGGGTACTTTACACTTAGGTCTTGAACGTCTTGTTTTTTTTTATATATAGTATAAATAGTAAATAATAAGGTTTTACTAGAAGCGGTACATCATCGCTTGGGTCTTGTCACGGAGTGTCGGTTCATCACATTCATATCGGACGAATAGATCCAGAGATGAGGAAGAATAGTGAGCAAAGTTCCAAAGCCATCGTGATAGCCAGCATGTGCTTTCACATCTACACTTTATTCATACTCTTTATGATTTTGGATTTATTTTTTGGAACTCTGTGCCAGGTATTATTTTATATTTACTATTTAGCTATTGTTTATACTGTGAAAATCAAAAATTATTTGAAAGTGTTGCCATAATGCAGTCAAAAAATGAAAAAGGGAGAAAATTGGGATCTTACTTCCCAACTGAATTAGAAACAACCCAGGAAGGGAGAACCCTGACAGCATACAGGGAAGAAGGATGCCAGGTTTTTGATCTTTCGGGGATTCCCGAAAAAGATAGACCACGGCCCGCTGAAGTCCTCCAGCATTTAGTTGCTAGAGAAACTAAAATAGAATACATAAAGGGTTTGCAGAATGGAGGACGAGGGAAATACTTCCTCTTCACCAAAGAAAACACCCCTCTGTATCCTAAAGTTTCCATTATGAAAATCAAGGGACACCAAATTAAAATCGGGAGTCCCCCTCCCATCACAAGAATGTTGGGTGACAAATTTAGAGGTACACTGCTCGGGATTACCTCTAGAAATTCCAACTTTAGAAATAAGGGCCAAGCTAGAGAAAAAGCATGGAATCAAAGTGCAAAAAGAAAAGATGGCGACAATTTGGGGATACCCAACAATCCTCACAGGAGTACGCATATTGTACATGAGTGAGGAGGACGCCAGAAAGTTACCCCTTTTACATATGTAATGGGATTTGTTAAAACATGGTTTAGGGGATGTCAGTACACAAGAACTTGTAATAGGTGTGGGAAAACAGGGCATCTGCCAAGGGAATGCCCTAATCCCATCTCTAAACCAACATATGCAACCCAAATTAACAAGATAAATGAGGGGGCAGAGAAAGATCTACACGGGATTCCAGATCCGGAGAAAGAAACTGGACCCCAAAATAACATTCCAGGAAGCAACAGTATTAGCGCCAGAAGTGCCAGAAGCACAAATGGAGGTAATTGGGGGGGGGGGGACTCCAGTATAGACTCCAATTCAAATGCCTGGTAGAGTTATGAGCAAACAAGCTCGGTAGAAAAGAAAAATAGAAAGAAAAAGAATTAAGAGAAAAATAGAGAGAAAAGAAAAAGGAGACCATTCTCGTAGAAAACTGGCTCCCTTTTTTGAACTCATTGATCCCAGTTTTACCTCACAGAAAACCATCAATGAAAGTAAGATAAATAACTCCCAGGACATAGGAAACGCGAGTCCTATCTTAATCTAACCCACAACCCCAGGCACGGTTCCTGAGAAGAAAGAAACCAATAAAAGAGAGGAAGAATCGGGTGAGCCCCAGACTTGGACCCCCCCCAAAAAAAAAAAACAGCTAAAAAGAAAAAGGACACAATCCATACCTAAAATGCCCACTAGAAATCAGTGATTTTATCCAATCCCTTAACGAACCAGATGAGCGTATTGCACGAGCAATACAGAAGCTCTCACCGGAGAGGGATCAAGGAAAAACGGACGAAAAAAGGGCTGTCTCCCTTACAAGGGGAGATCAGAGGAAAATAACTAAGTCTAGAAGAATACAGGACCAAGAAGGCAAATTAAAAAGTATACATAGAATAGTATATTAAAAAATAACAGTACTATAACATAAAGAACAATAACATCTCAAATAATTTAAAATTGAGGGACTGAACCTCAAAATACTTACCATTAATGTTAATGGTAAAAATGAAAAAACAGACAACTTGATTCGTTTATCTCAAAACTATGATATCGTACTTGTACAAGAAACCCATAATACGTCCAAAGGAACAATACAAAAGCTAGAAGAAAAGCTAAACGCTTTAGTTTTTGTAGATGAACATAACTCAAGAGATCAAATCTGGGGTAACTTAAATTATTAGACGTAACGCAAAGGGATTGAACTTTGAAATAGAGCCTACGCCCTTAGAACTAAAAGGACGTTACCTACACATAAAAATAAATAACGGGAACATAATAAATATTTATGTGCCAACAAGCATGAATACAAAGAAAACAAACTTCATATAATTTTTAACATATCTACAAAACTTTGTACTAGAGAAATGCCTGCTAGGGGATTTTAATTGGGTAGATTCAGATTTAGACAGGTATGGAGGCATGTCGTAAACAGATTCGGCTGCTAATCCACATGTTAAAACGTTTATAAATACAAATAATTTAATAGATATATACACTCTTAAATAAGGACCAAATAGAATATACATACATGTATACTAAAATTAAGGGCAGTAGAATTGACAAATTATACGTTTCAGAAGGACATAAAACAAATATTGACAGTTGTAGGGTTTTGTCTGAAATAATCAGATCATAAACCAGTTATAATTAATCCTTGAATGGAAAACCTAACCAAGTGGGGACAAGGTTTTTGGAAGCTGAATAGCGCTCACCTAAATGACGAGGATTATGTGAGCGCTGTTCAGCACTACCTGATTGACTTTGCAGAAAATGAACAACCTGATATTATGGTGGAATGGGAAAAACTAAAAAAAAAATTGAATTAAAATGGTATCTAAACACCACAACACAAACAAAAAGATACACAGAGAATGGATACAGAACAAATATAAAGAAATACAACAAAGAAAAGACCAGTGATGAAATAGAAATAAAAAAAGAACATGATTAAAATCAACGTAATATTACTGAAGGTATTAAACTGAGAGCCGGAAAATTCAATGATATACTTACCAAAGGCAAAGGGATTTATAGGAGAATAGAATTAAAGAGAGGAAAGGATAAAAAGATGGACATATTAAAGATAAATGACAAAATGATAACAAATAAAAAAGAAATTCTGAAAGAAATACAAAAATACTATACTAGTACAAATCACAAAACATTGACCCTAGTAATATGGATCAATATATAAACAACACTAAACTAAAGAAAATTACAAACAATGATCGAACAATGTGTGATGCATTTATTACTATTGAAGAAGTTCGGAAAGCAATACAAACATTAAATAAAGGGAAGGCGCCGTGTGCCGACGGACTCACAACGGACTTTTATATAAAATTTCTGGAACAGTTAAGCCCCATATTAGAATTTATTGTTTAATAATATTCTATTTAATATGAAAATGACAAAATCAATGAAAGAAGGTATCATCAATCTCATATATAAAGGGAAAAGGGAACGAGAAAACATCGGAAACTGGCGCCCCATTACTCTACTTAACACGGACTACAAGATACTAAGTAAGATACTGACACATAGATTAAACACGTGTATAGAGTCATTAGCAGACCCAAACCAAGAGTTATGGGGGTCATGGTCGAAATATTATAAGTAACACTCTCTCCATAGGTAATATCATTGACCTGAAGGAACACATGGGAGAGAAAGAGGCCATGCTGCAATTCGATCAGGAGAAAGTTTTTGATCGGATAGAGCTTGGTTTTATTATGAAAATCTTGAAAAAAATGTGGTTTCGGTGAAAATTATGTAAATTGGATCAGAGCCACGTATACTGACATCTCGTCAAAAGTAGTAGTTAATGGGGCACAGACGGGAGACATCCCTGTAGGAAGATCAGTGAGACAGGGATGTCCACTGTCTATGCTCCTATATGTATTAGCGATTGAAGCGCTGAACCAAAACATTTCTTCAAATGAAAAGATTGAAGGCATACAAATTTCTAACATGGAGAAGGAATTGAAAACCCTTCTCCATGCGGATGATTGTATTAATTTTATACGTGATGAATACTCATTACATCACTTGCAAAAGGAATATGATAGCTTTGTTAGAGCATCAGGCTTTGCATTAAAACTGAAATACTCCTTATAGGGAACTGGAGGGGTAACCATCCAGGATCGCCCACCAACCTTATCAAGGAAAAAGTAAAGGCACTAGGAATCTTTTTTGGTAATGACTCATTAAACATTTTCAGATACATTCTAGATAAAGTAGATGAACATATATAAACATGGACGAACGTTCCATTAAACATAATGGAACGTGTACAAGTAGCAAATACGAATATCTACAGTCAGATCAACTATATAACCAAAACTGTTGATTTGACTGAAAATGTTAAAAGCTATAGAAGACCGAATTATCCATTTTATATGGAGGAAAAAAAATACATTACCTTCCCAAAAGATTATTAAACAAAACCAAAGGCGAAGGCGGATTTGGACTACCTCACTTAGGAAACAAGCAAACTTCATACATAATTAATAGACTAAGAAGCCTGAAAAGAACATACTAATATCCTTGGGAAGCTATATATATATATATATATATATATATATATATATATATATATATATATATATATATATATATATATATATACCATTTTTGGATATTTATGTAAACAGTATGACTTTATTTACAAAAATAACAAATTTATCAAATGCCTGGAAGCTCCACAGAGATGTAAACGTGTGAGTAATGTCTTATACAAATACAGAGATTGTAAAGAAATATGGGAGATAGACCAAGATTACAAAGTCTACTATAAACTTAATGAACAAATGTTGAAAAATGTCAAAATGCCTGTAGAAATAATATTTAAAATAAATCACTGAATTGGAAACAGATCTGGAGGAAATGGGAGAAAATCAAATCACCCTCCCAGCAATCAATGATGTTTTTATACTTACATGATGTCTGATGACCGGAGAGGAAGCTTTCATTAGACATATCATTCATCTTATCCCTCAGTGACATCTGTGTGGAAAAAGTGTCGA
The DNA here is from genome assembly GCA_028554795.2 of Sinohyriopsis cumingii. Lineage (NCBI taxonomy): Eukaryota > Metazoa > Mollusca > Bivalvia > Unionida > Unionidae > Sinohyriopsis > Sinohyriopsis cumingii. Next base: position 53,043,400 of record CM068838.1, read on the forward strand.
CTCAAACAAAACACATAATTTTGCACTGTACTAAAACAGCATTAGCTAGAGACAATATAAAAAGAAAAATAACATAAAGGGAGGCGTACAAGACAGCAACATCCTCTATACAAAGGAAATCTGTGAGAAAGACATATATGATGAATTAAAAGATTTCATTATAAGTATTATAAAATCTAAGAAAAGAGATATGTATTAATCCAATAATCACTGAAGGCACAGAGTTCCAAACAAAAATGGCTGCTACTTAATCATTTATCTAAACACAGCATGATGGATGATGGGGACGGGTGGCAAATGGTCGGGTAAATCAGTCCATTAGGGACCGATATCTTAAAAGGACCTGCTCTATTCTCTCACGCCCTAACAAAATCACTCACCTCAGTATTGTGTTTAAGTTCTAATATGTTGAATATATAAAATCCAAATAAAACCAATTTCTCTTAACATTGGTATCTTTGTGTAAAATCCAATGTCCTTACTTTTGGATAAATGTCAATTTTTAATTCTAAAGTTAAATTCAACTTTCCATTACTTTCATAATAGAAAAGCAGACCATATTAGCCTAGTTAAAATGGTTAAACTAATAACATTACTATCTCGTAGATTTTTAAACAAGCATAATAACATACCAACGCAATAGAAAGGGACAGAGTATTGACCAAACCGAGTAAGGAGCACATGATGGTGTGATACCGATGCTACGTGGCTAACGCAAGGTAGTTAAGGGTCACACCTGATCTCCCCAAAGGAACGGTCAATAAACAGGAACATTACATACAAACACAAAAAACACTGGGGAATAGGAACATTACTAATACTAACAACTACGAGATAGGCACGCATACAATTTTTAATAACTTTTTTCTAGTTTTTTCCTAATCTTTTTGTCTACAAAAGAATAAATAGATAGGAATCTGGTAGAAAGCTAAAAACTCCCATTGTGAGGAGTCCAAGTCCTACCAGCTTACTAAATTATTTGTTCTCATTAGATAGCCCTGTTAAAATAACACAACTCGAAAAAGATTTGATCTTTCAGCGCCGTCCAAATATAAAATTGCATACAAAACAATATAGCACTATGCATATAACAAACGCTGGACACTACCGATCTCTGGCAAAGATCACTAATTAAAGAAGACTTAATAAACCAGCCTGGGTTAAACTAAATTAAGTCAACTGGAACACGAGTATAGGGTGGTGCATAAACCCTAATGAAAATGTAATAAAATTTTATAAAAATTCTATTTATTTTTTACACATGCACTAACATAGTAAATGGTTCAACATACAGACATAAAAACTTTTTTTTTTTAAATTTCGGCAATAGGGGGTCCTCTGTATGATGAGAGGGACCGCACCAATAACGGTTTGGAACCACAAAACTGCCGCCATAGGGGTAAGTGACAACTGTTAAAATAATTTTGATTCCCTTGTACGTTGATGCTTTTCAGGGTGTTCGTGACATACTTATTTAATTATTATCGTAAATTTGATAAAGCTTCGATAGATAAAATAACAACGTTTAACAGACAATTCACTGTTATAATTTATTCTTTTTCACGTGTAGGACTCGGAGTACAAAGTCACACACAGAGTGCGGGTTTAATGTATACTCTTGTTTGTATAAATCATTAGGGACATTGATATAATGTAATGGACTATAGGCATTTTTTGAGTGGATATTTATTCATTTCATATACATATATTTTTCTTTTTTAGTATTTTGTGTGATAGCGTATTTCGTATTATACGCTACCAACTTCATCTGTTTGTAGCTGAAACTGGCGGAGGGGGAGGTGTATGTGAGGTGAACCAGACTGGAACTGGCGGGAGGCGTTGTTGTGCCAGACTGAAACTGCTGGGATGTGTTGTTGCGCCAGACTGAAACTGATGGGAGAGTGACTAAAACTGGTGGACTTTGAAGTTATTTGTGTCATCATCTTATCGTACAATACACAAGTCTCGTCATTCACACACGTTGTGTTTGTGTTCATTTAGTCCAAAGCCCACTCGGTTTCAATTGTTACAGAAAAGCTACAGGACTTGATAGGATTGGACCAAGGCTATTAAAGGCAGACAGTAGCTTTTATTTGCAGTGAACTTATTTAGTCTAATAAATTTCCACAGACCTGGAAAACTGCCAAAGTAACGCCACCGCATAAAGCTTGAACACATTAGGTAAATAACTAGACCCATCTCTATTATGCCTTGTTCTCCCAAATAACCAGGAAAAAACACGTATTTTACTCTTTTCTCAGCTACTCACGATCTTATTCATGATTAGTATGTTCTTTCAACATAATCGCTCGTGTGAAACTGCACTTGTAACCATAAGTGAAATGTCTGAACGCATTAGATAGAGAAGAAATGTTTGGCATCATTATGATTGATTTTTGTAAAACTTTTGATCAAGCAGACCTTGAAATTTCGCTTGAAAACTGACAATTTCATTGTGTAATAACTCCCCAGCTGGTTTATTTCTTACTAAGCGACAGAGTGCACAAAGCATCTTTAAGTGGTCAACTATCTGAAAGTAAAAATATTAACTGTGGAATACTACAGGCCTCTATCCTTGGACTTCTGTTATTCATTGTATTTATCAGCGTTTTACGTCTTAAGAGAGAAATTCAATTTCTTCCACTGACCTCTGTGCTGACGATACTAGTGTCTGAGATGGGTAAAACAGCAACTTTAATAATTTACAAGTTTCTCTCAACAGAATTAAAAGTATGGTTCAAGGAAAACGGTATAATTTATAAATACAGAAGAAGAAAGAAAAACAAAGCCATACTATCTATAACAAAACAAAAACGAGCAAGGTAAGACACTGTCAAACTCCATGTTCTGTTTGGTAATGTGAACCTAATATGACCTTTCATAATAAAATTCTTGAGTTATTTGTAGATAACAATATAACCAGGCATGTTCACATTAAACATGTTTCAGAAAAGGCTTATTCTTATCTTTGCTTACTTAGTAAAATCAAAACATTCATTCCTTTTCAGCATAAGGTCATCTTTTATAAGCTTTTTTCAGCTATGCCAAAGCCAAATAAGGAATTGTTTAAAACGTTTTTCAGTATAGAGGGAACTGGCATGGAACAACATTTCCAGTGACATAAGACAGGTTCCTAGCATTTCTTCTTTTTATAAAAAATGTCTCGTATGGATGAAACCTTAAGACACTTGAACAGTTCTAGTTACATAAATATCTCGTGTTTTTCCCTGCTGATGCATCTTTTACAGTTAATTTTTTTAAAATATAGAATGATATTTTATATATGTTTATATGTACACGGATGCTTGTGCACTATATTCCCGGCTTGAAACAGTGATTTTAATGAATCACTTCATTCTTTAGTGTCAAGCAATATTTATCACATCATGTTGTATATACCGTATATATAGTACATAACAGCTAGAGTGTCTCGAGGTAGATTAGTTCTGTAACTAAGTTACCTTCTCTAAATACATTCTTTATCATAGTAAAATTAAGTCCTCAAACTTGGAAATATATGAAAAACTATCATCAAAGATCACAAGTAAGTTTCAAGTTCTGTGCAAAAACTATACAAAACTATCGTCGTTGTTATAGGATTTAACGCCATTTTACAGTACAAGATATGCTATACGTGGCAGCCAGTATAAATGGTGGAGGAAGAACCCGGGAAAAATCCCAAAAGAACCACCGACCCACGAGAAGCTACCGGCAAGCTTTCTCACATACCCACATTGGCCAAACCCAAGGCTCGAACCCACGCAGACAGGTGAGATGGCAATGATCCGTAACGGTGAGCGCTTTAGGCCACTCGGGGCCCCCCAAAACTACCGTAACTTTAATGATGCAATACTTATCTGTTGCTATTGCATAGGTTACACTTTCCGGGACCAAACTTACCCTCATCCATATGACAATTCATCCTCCCATATTTCTGAAAGTGAACACTATGCATGCCCGGTAGTAATCCTGTTTAAGACATAAACCAATAGTGGAACATCAGTGCAGTATGGGAGAAGGGAATCTGGCAATAGTAACATTAAAACTACCCCCAATACATTTTTTAATATCAGTAATATCTTTGTTATAACGTAGCTGAATTTGCCAGTTTAGTGGGAGGTCGATACCTCCAAAACTGGAAAAGAAAAACGGCGAAATACTTTCCTTACAGTATCAGTGTCCACAACTACAAGATGGTATCCGCTTGGACCACGTTTTTGTGCCTCTACCATGGGACATAGAGAAAACAATGTCTTTGTATCAATGTACTAAGGAGCAAAGGTAGATGGAGAATGAAGTAGTGTACAATCACCAAAAACTTTGCTTTCGTCACATCCTGCAAAGATGAATGAGTTAGACAGGTCCATGGTGTAGCAATGGCTCAAACCTCATGGAATTTAATCTTCATTACTGAATGGTCTCTCTCGGTAAGGGACTGATAACCTCAGTTAATTGTCGTTACAATCCACCTAAAAATAGTGGAAGCCAAAATATCAGCAAATTAATTTAGTAGGGTGGTTGGGAGGGTTTTTGAGTAATGCGATCTGGTAAGTATTCTCGGAGAAACAATTTACTTAAAATTTTGCTTTCTCTTTCAAATGTGTTCCTCACTAAATTGCTACTATGAGAATATGTAATACATGTAGAAAGTGGGAATGCTGAGGATCCAACCCATACCTTGTGTATCATTCCAGGGAATAACAGCTGAATTATCCATGCGAACGATTACCCATTATCATAATCCGGTAAGCAACACAGCAGGGTCACATGATATGTGACCACTATATTTGGATAAGAAGACGATTACTGAAATCTTACCGACAAAATGTCACTAGCGAATCCAGCGAAGCTAATTGACAGTGTTGTTTTTTAATAGGGTCTGGAGGTCAATTATTTTACCGCAACTGGACCAACTAGATTCAGGTTTGGCTCTGTGAAGCTAAATCTCCAACATAAAAGCTGGAGATGGTTGACTCTGCAAGTCAGCGGTTTCTATTATTCCACGGATCGAAATGTTACGTATCAACGTGAGGCTAGCAGAGACTGAGTTACTTTCATGAGCTGCCATCTTCATGAGGTAACTCAAATCTTTTAGTACGCAGAGCATAAAAACCATTTCAGCCACAAAGATAATGTTTGGTTGGTGATATTCTGCGTTCCGGCTTTCCAAATGGTCGCTTGCGTGTGTTATAATTTGCCTCTGTGCACATTTAGGAGTGCTTGAGTGCGTGAACAGGGTCTTGCATGGCTGCTGCTCTGGACGTGTCTATAGATGTGCGAGATGAAGGTCGCCTGTGCCCATTAAATGGGAATTTTGTCTTTCGGGTCAACGGAAAGGGCATGCAACTCATTCACCCTGTATGTTGAAGCTAATGCTGTTAGGAAGCTGTTTTGAAGGATAGTAACTTAAGAGAAGTGCGGGCTAATGGTTCGAATTTATCTGAACTGAGTCGGCTAAAACCAAGAACAGATTCCTTCTTCGGAAACTGAGTGATTTTGATCGATTTTGATCAAAATTAGCTTAAAGGCCTGATATATCGTTATTATCGTGACCGATATCTCGTCAGCGATGATGTTGGAATGTCAGATATCATGGAGCAGTAGCCTTTTGTTATCTGGGGCGAACTGTTTCTCCTCAGAGCAAAAGGTCGGCCAGTTGAGAGATTATGACGCTCAAAAGGGACGTTATTGACTCTGCACCATTCATTGAAAATCTGCCACTTGCCTTGCAAGCCTTCAGAGTGAAGGAACCTTCTTGCTCGCTAGTTTCTGACCACAATTGAATGTCTAAATTCTCTCTGGCCAGGCTGTCTGGACATTGGCCAAGCGTGAAGAAGAAAACGGCCTGGGCAGGGTGTAACACCCGCGACCCGTGGTTGTTTAAGCAGAATCGGGCCGACCGTATTCTTCCCGAGTTGATCTATTGTTATATCAAGTAGATCGGTAATCTAGAAGTTGATCCATCTGAGAGGGAAGTCTGGGTCTGGAATTGGAGAGATATAGGTGGGTAACTTATGATTCCACCTTGTCGCAAAAATATCGATTATCGGATGCCCCAAACATGCGTATAGAGGGCACTCACCAGTTATTATGTACTTTTGAGAGAGTGAGTATGTAAGGTGAAGTTGCTTGCATTTAAAACACGCACAATGGAGAGAATGGTGGCATACCTCTATGCTACATTAATGTAATGTGGATGATATTTCTTTGGATATTGTACTTTTGAAAACTGTACATGATTTAAACACACTGCTAACTAAAATGAACGCTCCCTTGTGCTAAAAAAATCAGCCTAAATTTGTCTAAAGTACACTATCCATAACAGCTATTAAAATTGGGAAAATGAATTTTTCCAGACTAGACAATACCAGCTTCTGAAAAGGCAATAAATGAATTACCAAATATAAAAATGTAAAAAATGTTATCGGCTCTTGTTTATACAATTTACCTCTGAAGTTCAGGAAGTGAAAATGACTAAGTGGAACTAGCACTTTTTTGAAAGGTGCACATCTGGAGTAAGGCCAAGCTGTATACTCTATAAACCATATTACACCCATCAATCATACATCAAAATAAAGGGAATTAAAGGTTCTTTGAATTATACCCAAGATATACAAGGTCTTTTTTAAATAGCCAGTATAACCAGTGAGGAAAGCCGGGGAAATTCTTTTTCTTTAAAATCCGAAACTGTAGAGAGACACCATATCCGAAGAAAGGCTGGTTGATGGCGAGACCGTTCTGTATGAATGATTTGACCCGTTCTGGATAGTGTCGGCCAGGGCAGAGTCTCCTGGGAATGTGCCCCATTTATACATGGATACGGAGTTGGACGCACCAACACAGAAACTGCCAAATCAGAACGTACAGGTCGGGTGATTTGTTATCCCACAATACAAGACGCCTCCCTGATATTTGTATTATTTAGGTCGCCGTCTAACTACCTAAAAAACGATGCTGTGTACAACTATCCGTGGTCGACTAAACCGGAACGTCTTTATTTAGACAATAAGACGGCGACCTAAAAAAAGACATAATACCAGGGGAGGAGTCCTATATTGTAGGGTTAGGTGAATTTATGCCCATTTCAGGATGTAGGTCACCGCTACAGTTGACCGACATGATTAGGACCGTTTTCACCTAGAGTGTATCCTTCAAGAACTGAAAGGCATTTATGACAGCCTTCATTTCGAGAAGGTTGATACGGATAAGTCAATCCCCTTGTTCCCACGTCCCACTGACCGTAGCAAAGTTCAGCAACAGGTGGTCACGCCAACTGTATGTATTGGAGATAGTACATTGTCATTTCCACTTGGGGCTTCCTCAGAGGTGTCCCTTTTGTGAGCCAATCTGGGTTGCGCTCCTGATGCAGCAATGATCATACCTTGTGCATGATTATGACTTTGATCCACGATACTTGGAAAGGGGCACCTATGGGCCAGCAATGTCGCCTATAAAGGCTGCAACAAATCGACGGGCTAGCTGATTCAAATTCAACACAAGCTGCAAGAATCTCTCACTGAAATCCAAGTCCTGTTGAAAACGGAATCGGCAAGTGTGAGGGAGCCATATCAGATTGAGGTTGGTGAGAAACTCCATACCCAGATGGACAAAACGCTGAGAATGATGAGACTTTTCCAGTAATTAAAAACTTAGGTGATTCACAAGTGATTGGAGATCATTTCTGTCCTTAACAAGAATAGAACTTGCCATGTTTTTGGAGGATGTTGTCCAATTATGCTGCCATTACCGTTGATGATAAAGACTGGAACACTGACAGTGCAATCTGTGATTTTGATATAAACCCAGGGGATGATGTCTAGATGCTAAGGTAGGACTTGAAACTGAAAAACCATGTTGCAGTGAGCAAAAATGGAGACATTCCCATGATGTTAGGTGGACTGGGGCGTGAAAATGTGTCGTTCAGATCAAGACTGATTGCATCCCTACTGTCATCTCTGTACAAGTCAATGACCCTCGACTGTGGATAAGCCATAAACATATGGTAAGCCAGAACAACTGGTTTGCCAGGAGTATGGGGGGCATGGTTGCCATCTGTGCAGAATGCAATCTGACCATGTGGGACCTGCCACACTGGTGGCATGGCTGGACGGCCAGATTTTTCACTAATATCCCCATCATAAGATGGATTTCTTACTGAAGGTCGCAGGAGATGGATGGATCTCTAAGAATCCTTTAGATCTATGGAGACTGAGCCATAATCATGGCTGGCCATATACATCTATAAACAGAATCCCCAAACTGGGAGAGCTGGCCTAGCTGGGATGGCTTTGGAAGGAAAACTCGTATTGAAAGAAGGATCCAATGGATATTGAAAAAACCTCATGCACCAGGACTTACATGCCCAAAGTCCTGGCTCAGACATGCAGGGGGACTTGTGCTCACTGGGCTCCTAAAATTGGGGTGGGTGGGTGGGTGGGGGGACACTCCTTAAACCAGTCAGAAAAACCTCTAGAAGCAAGTGGCAAGCAAATTTCTACCCATGTTTACAACGTGAGTAGAATTTGGCCTGAATTTAATAACTGCATCATTGTCTCCAGAACCAGATGATGCATCTGTTCAAAGATGGTAGATGGCAAAACCTCAATGTTTGGTTCCCCCATTTTGCTAAATCTATAGCTGACTGTAGTAGATGTCACACTTTAGGTGGAGGGGGAGACCCCAGCAATGTCCCCCCATAAGGTTTGCAAGAGATGCTGACTTTGCATGTATGCTTAAGATATCAACATTATCTTGCGAGATTCGTTTCTTGTCTTTCCCATTGGTTTCTTTATGTAAAATTGCAGTCCAGAATTCTTCTGATGCATGTGCTGCAGGGAAGAGATGAAGCACATTGGTAGACAAGACTTTAATATTTTCCGTCCATAAATTTCTTGCATTTAATACACTTGGTCAACATGTTTCACTAAAACAACACGAGACAAAAATAAATTAACAATTCAGCATGTAAAGAAGTCACTAATACAACATTTGTTACTAAAGGCTGTGAATGAAAACTTGCATTTAACGATAGTGTGTTGTATATCTGATCTAAATAGATAAGTCAGAAAATATGACAAATTCACAGAAAAATTGGAAAGATGTACAATAATGAACCCAACTTTAGAGAAATGATTAATACAAACAAAACGTCAAAATTCCTGGGTGGATCGCAAATTTAGATGCAGATATTAAAGTGGATAGTTGGGAGGTAACAAATGATGTTAAAAGTATGGAAACAAAACTTAAAAACTAGACACCTGGTGAAGGCAAGGAGAGGCAATGGCAAGAGTTACTGCCCTTACAGATATAAAAGGCAAATTTTTGTTTTTAGTAGGGCTGAATTCTGGAGGTAGCAGGCTTATATCCCTAACATTAATGTTACTGTGGCGCATAAATGAAAGAGAAAAAGGTGCATATACAATTGAACACACAATTGAATATTAATGCTGGTGTGAAACCCCTTTTATAAGTTAAATTGCATAAATGATAAAGAACAGAATGACAATTTCAGAGATTCATATTTCAACAAAACTAATGAAACTGATGCCACAAACATAGCAAGGATAGGGAAATTAAAAATCTACACTTTATCCAAAAACTAAACTGAGTAATTAAATCACAACCAAAAAGTTACCTTAACGCCATATTGAGGATGTTTGTATGGGGTAACATAAAAGGCAAGGTTATGAATAAACGTAACTTAAAATGTAAAAAACTCTCAAAAGAATAAAACCTGGACTCAATAAATATGATGCTCACATTAAAAATGTCATGAAGTGAAAACAATTTTTCTGTCATGTTTAATTTGCACAACTAAAGATGGAGATGTCCAGAAAAAGAATGAGGACTGCCACGCATGTATTGGGTCATTGGATTGACTTTCAGAAATGTCTAGAAAGTCACCTTTTGAAAGGTTGAATTCTCAAGGACTGCTCATGTTAAGAAGGCACAGTTAATCGTAATAGGGAATAACTTTGTCACTATATGTACTTTATTCTGGACAATACCACAGCATGCATGACCTGTTCAATTTAGCAAACTGACTAAACTTTTTGTTGCAGTTTAGAACAAGTGTCCAAAGTGGTCATGTGTACAATTGATTAAAAAAGATCAGAGGATTCTGTCTCAGCTTTTGCAAGCTGGTCATTCATAGCATTGTTGTTTTGAACAATCTGCACTTTGCCTGCAGACCATTGTGGTTACAAAGATTAAATAAAGATTAGTGGTGTTTATTTCTGATTTTGAGATAGTCGTTCACAGCACTGCAGAATTTGAAAATTTTGCCTTCAAAAAGTGGTCACTGGCTATAGGTGGCACCTTATGACAGTGTATTTATGTATTAAAATTGATCCTGCATGATGTCTATGCTCATAAATGACAGGTTATATTGTACTTCCAAATTTACAAATTTCACCAGACAATGCACTGAATGTTTATCAACAATTATATAAAAATTAAAAAACATTCTGTATAATTCTGGATTATTTGTTGCAATTTTTTCCAACTGGTAAATTAGTATTAAACCTTGTAGTGCCTGATATCCTGTACCCTTGGTTATCATTACTAATGAAATCAATGCTTGGGGGAAGTACACCAGGCGAGTTCCATGTCTGCAACTACATAATAAGAGTAATTTACTTAATGAGTTGTTTAACATCTGTCCATTTGCATGAGGAGTACTTATTGTACCTTGTTAAGTGCAGGGTTCTGGTAGGTATTCAATTAAGATAATCAGATCAATTAACTATTAAAAAATATTCCAACTCCTGACCACTTGTTATAATAGCGACCAGCAGTAATTTTCACTGCTGCAACAGATCAGTAATTTGGGATTTAGTGATCTGTCTGTAAAGTTACTAGCCACAAAAAATGGATTAGCAGTAATTTCAAGCCATGTATATTTAATAAAATTTTATCTTTAGGGGTTAGCTGTATTTGAGAGGTAGCTGAGCTTATTTCCTAACAATAATGTGAGCAGGGAAAGTATTTGACAGAGAAAGTAAATGAATATACAGTAAAACCTGCCTTGACAGATCACCCCTGCAAACAAAAATACAGGTAGCCCCTCATAACAGGTTGGTGCAAAATGATCAGTTTTAAAGGTGAAAATTCTACAGGGTTTAAGATGGAAAAAAACACCCACAATTAATGTGTATGCATTTTATTCTTAGTTCTCAATAAAATATTACATTCATTTCATCTCAAAATAATTTCATATTGAAGTAATGATTTCGATCAATCATAAAACATTCACATTAATATTTTTCATTAATATTCATTTATTCTGTCCATATAATAAAGTTACATGTCCATACATGTTAAATTACTTCAAAAGTAGTTACAATCACACAATTAACTATGATAATACATACTCATCCTGTGTATAATTTATTGGTTCTGGATAGGCATTTGGTAAATATGGAATATACATGTACCAATGAATCAAATAAATAAAAGAACCAATCCAGAAACAAAATAAATTTATTAAGACAAAACCAAAAAGCTTAAGCACACCAATGACATAAAGAGATTAACTTGTTAAAACAAAGGGTATAAATGGCTGCACTACAGTGAACAGATGATGGTTTGGAATGTGGGTTTTAATAACAGTAACATCAAAAAAGCAACAAACAACATGAACATTTTACAATGAAAATCAAATCTGGAAAAAAATAATCACCTACTAAAGACAAAGCAAAGACATCATTCAACCCAAGCATTATTTTTTCCTCCAATGACAAACAATGTACCTGACAGCTACAATGACAAATAATGTACCTGACTGCTACAATGACAAAGTAACTGACTGCTACAATGACAATGTCCCCAGTGTTTCCCTTTATGCACATTTGTGCGTCAGGGACGCACGCTGGAGAAAATTGATGCACACATTTTGTTGCCGTGCGTTTTTTTTTTATGCAAAGAATTTGCATAATGCGATCAGGATTTATTTAATATCCAATGCATTGGACAAGGGGTGGCATCATCTATACTTTGAGCATATGCATTGACTGGTTCTCCGCTTTTTTATTCCCTGTGTTGCGCTCCTCTATTCGTATAGCGGAGTGCAATGCAGGGAACATACGAAACAAGGAACCAGACTAGCATAGGCAATTATGATGGAGTAGCTTCCCCTAATCTCGCGAGCTCTCATGCAATTTCCATCGAGCTCAGCAAGATGTCATCTCGATTTTTAACATCAATGCTTCTTGCACTAGAAAGTGATCTCCAGATTAAAACGTTGTGCACTATGAGTCATTAGCAAAGAAAGTGAAAGAAGCACAACACAAAAGAGTAACTGTGGATCTAAATTAATGAACAATGGAGAAAATAATTCCCTTGACTGAATACGGCACATCCATTAGAATTACCAGTGTGACTTCTGATCGCGTGATTGCGAAGACTGCAAAAGTGAATAATCCTTTCGTGACAGAGTTTAAGAATTTATAAAAATCTGCCCTTGTTCGCCACAAAATATCTGGAGAACACATTATAACCCAAGACATTCTTTCACAACAAAGAAATCAGTAAACTTGCCGAGACAAATGTGCTTATCTGGATTACAGTCGGGGGGGGGGGGGCACTGCAGATTTTGTTGGTTTTTAACTTTGCTGCAATAAAAGAAAGATCTTAAAATTCAAGTGTAACTTATTAGAAACAAGATGAATCATTAGCCTCCTTGATTATTGGATAAATTTGTTCTAGGACGATGTACAATGAAACCGATGATAGTATACACTTTATTACAAGCAGTAAATTGACTGCCATTTGGTTAAAAAGATTTATTAGGCTTTTTGTATTGGCTTGTATGTAATGTGTTGGTCTATAATATTGCTTCAAAAAGATTATAAGGATGACTGTTAAAAGTACAACTTAAGAAAAACGAACCAATAAAATTAATCTTTGAATGGACAATGCATTTGTTTGTTAATTGTGCATGTTGGTTTATTTGTATGTTTAGAGAGAGAGAGAGAGAGAGAGAGAGAGAGAGAGAGAGAGAGAGAGAGAGAGAGAGAGTGAGAGTATGTTGTGCAAGTTGCAATATCCTATTTCAAGCTGAAAAACTAGGAGTCAGATGAAAATTTGTCTACATTTTTGACCCCCACATTTTTTATTTGACCCCCAGTTCTGACACCAAAGATTTTTTTTTAACCCTCAGTTTTACACCCCTGGGGGGATACACTGGTACCTGACTGCTACAATGACAATGTACCTGTGACTGTTACAATGACAAACAATGTACCTGACTGCTACAATGACAAACAATGTACCTGACTGCTACATTGATAAACAATGTACCTGACTGTTACAACGACAAACAATGTATCTGACTGTTACAATGAGGCTCTTTAGGAAAGTTTTAAAGTTTCTAACTGTGACATTTATGGAGTTGTGCAGTTTTGCCAAAGACTGAGAAATAATATGAACCAATGAACTGACTGTGTACATCCTTGACTTAAGAAGGAATGGTAAATCATAATTTACAAGACTTAAGCAATGGCTGTTAGTGACATGTACTTTACAAAGGTTTATGACAGTCTGAAGCATACAATGATGTCTGCATGACATGTAGGTTTTTGAAAACCTGTTGCCAGACTCAACTTCTCAACCCTCCAAAGAGCTCTTATTTATAAAGAATTAAGAAAAGGTCAGTGTGTTTATTGCTAATTTTACAATGCAGTCATTCACGTATATTGCCTAATATATATATATATATATATATATATATATATATATATATATATATATATATATATATATATATATATATATATATATATATCTTAGGCAGTTGTTCTTTTCCCTTTGTTAATATAATATATACATAGGCAAGCTAAATTGTAAATTGGGTCAGGGTAACATAGGGTTACATTCAACACAAAATGTGTTATTTCTTAAAGAAAATTAATTATTGGTTATAATAATAGTCCTCATTTTCTATTATTAATCCAAGATGGAACAGTGCCTCTAACATGTTTGTAAATTATAATTTATTCAGTTTGAGAAAGTATATTTTCTTAATGATGACAATAATATCTAATAGTAATAACTGTATCTTGAAATCTCTGATGAATTATGGCATTTTTGTAAAATTCTTGGACTGTAGATAGATGGAACAAATTACTCTTTAAATGTCTTAATTTATATTTAACAATGATGGACACAGTCCATTGCTGTAGACGTGTCTGTATATAAGATATCTATCATCTTTAATGTTTAAAATACTTTTATTTTATATACAGTGGAGCCTCGTTAATCCAGACACATTCGTTCCCAGTGAATATGTCCGGATTAACGAGCTTTCTGGATAATTGAATCATGCACATTTTTATTTTACGATGTCATCACACCGTATACACGTACATGTATATGCTAGCTGTAATTGTACTGTATATTCAATAATGGTTGAAATAAATTAATGGATACTTCTACTGACGTGTGTTTATTTCATATTATTATAACATGCAATTGTACATACATGTACAGTAAATATAAGTTTAGACAATGAACACTTTGTTCATGTCGACACTCTCTGCTTCTCCCTCATACAATTTGCCTTTGATGCCCCGCCGATTCTTGGAATTTTGTAGCCAACCACGAGAATAGGCAAAGTCAGTGATGCCGAGTTGGTCTCCGAGTATCTTTGCCTTGGCAATGAGCATTTCATCGGTGACGGTGGCGTGGTGGGTCCACATGTCTGAGAACCACAAGAAGACGGGCATCATCGACTTGTTGATATTTGGCGTGGCGAGCGCGAGTTAGGTCTGCTGAGTCAGCAGGTATGGAAAATCATTCGCCCGTGTTTTTTTTATTATGTCCACAACTGTCGACATGCCAATGACTAAGGATGAATAAGCCATAATATGCTGGTGTATATCTTGAATGGTACCTTTTGGGTGATCTTTGTGCTGGCAAATCTTTTTTATGCTGGCCGGTATCTCTACTCGTCTACGCTTACTTGATGGTGTTGCCATAATATATGTAAAATGTACAATGAGTACAAACTGATATGTCACGTTACGGTAAACTAATGAAATGCAGTCATTTGTATTAGTCGTATTTTACAGCTGTTATTGTTGCTAATGAGCTGATAATTGACGTCCACATTTTATTCTGATATGAAGCCCTATACTGTCCACAGCTTAAGTCAATTAACTGTATTTGTACAGCCATCAATAAACTATGATTGTTACATACAATTGGTAAACAACAAAGAGGCTTAATAACACACTTAATTTATTTACCATATGTTATGTCAAAAAGCGTGGACAATTTGATCCCAGTGTGATTATTTAACTATTAACACCCCCGTCGGCGACTAGCTAAAACAGACATTGTTTATACACTCGCTGGTTACAACATGGTCACGCTACCTAGTTTTTCCACACACATGATCATGTGATTAATGGATTACTTTAACATACCACTAGAATTTTAACACTCAGAGACTGATACATTGGCACACCTCCAAATTTGCGTAGGTGAATCTGTATTATCCGACTGACTGTATTTTCATATAAGATTTTTCTATTTTTCTTATTTTTGGACATATTATTTCCGGATTATTGATAAAAGTTTTAAAGTAATTTTACACTTTGATCCCCGATTTTGATTTCCGGATCCGGAACACAGATTTCTTGATTAACGGAGCAAATTAACGTTTAGGAATTCTGTTCCCATTGAATTATGTCCAGAAAGCGAGGTTTCTGGATAAACGGAGTCCGGATTAACGAGGCTCCACTGTATATGATTTAATTTAGATGTATGGACTACTATTATTAAGACTTTAAGGTCTTAAAATAAGCAATATAATAGTACCAACAAGTTTTGTAATATTCAGGCAAAATTTATTTCCCTGGAATACAAAGTGAAAAATGTAATAAGAATTTATGGTATTGCAAATTCAATTCCAAATAATCCTAGAATTTTTTAACACAAGTCCTAATGATTAAGGTTCTGAACATGCTTGAGTGGTATTATAAAATAAATCCAACACTGGAAGTGTTGACATCGCTTTGTCTTGTGATGTGCCAACATTTTTTTGTTGAAATTTCAGTATAAATTCAAGTCTCTATTTCCATGAAAGTTATCAGGGCACTTTGTGTTTCCACACAAGAAATAATTTGAATAATTCCTAACCAAATAATGTACACAATAATAACTTAATTCTGCTTGGCTATTAAAGCTTGAATGAACAATCTTTCCAGTGAAAAGATTATATAGTCCTCTGCTGGACATGAGGTCACAATTAACATTTTCTAAAATAAAACTATTACCTAATGGAAAATAACATTTTAGAAATATCGTAAATGTTTACAAAATAAAATGTTAGTTAAAATTAGAAAGTTTGTTACAAAAATTATAATACATAAACTTGGCTAAGTCAGGTACACCAGTTAAATTGTATGGGAATTCCAATAACCTAGACCCAGACCCAATAAACATGTACTTCTATTAATAATGATCTGACATTAAACCCATATACATAGAGAACATCTTAGCTATGTATCAGTTGTTAACAATAAATAAAATAAATAAATAATTCAGGTCAAGTAGAAAATGAACTTGATTTTGGAAAAGATTAAGTCTAACATAGAATGTTACACTACAATTAAATAAAAAAGTAAACAAAAAACCAACTAACAAACAATGCAAATTAAATATATATATAACACTTCTGCTCAAAAAGAAAAAGAAAGATTTATGCAATAAAGCTTTCTTGTTTCTATTAATGAAATATACATGTGATAATTTCTTTTACATAAGGTGAAATCTTATCAATGAAACAAAGTATACATGAAACAATACAATATCTACTATTAAACTGTCCTTTCCCATAACATGCCTAATTTGTATTCCTGCAATATCAAACTCCACTTTAATAATCTGATTTTTAGTTTTCAAATTTGCCAATGAAAGTAAGGGGTTGCGATCATTAAACACAATAATCACAGTAGCTGAACTAATATACACTTCAAACTGTTGCAATGCCAACATCAAAGCCAAACATTCCTTCTCGATTGTGGAATACTTTTTTTGGTGCTTATTTCTTCGAAAAATAACATACTTGACGATCTACACCATTTTTATCTTCTTGAATCAATACTGCACCAATGCCAAAACCACTTGCATCAACAGACATTGTAAATGATTGACAGAAAATTGGAGCTGTAAGAACTGGTGCACTCTTTAGTATGGCCTTTAACTTATCAAAAACTTCCTGACACTTTTCAGACAAAAAAAACTTGGTTTTCTTGCTCAACAAATTTGTCAGGGGGTTCAACAGTCATGGATAAATTGGAAGAAAATTTCTGATAGTATCCAGCCATACCCAAAAATTGCATCAGTTGCCTTTCAGTGATAGGCAGAGGGAATTCAGAGATAGCCTTGACCTTTGCACCTACAGGTTTAATGTGTCCATGTCTCACGATAAGTCCTAGAAATGTAACTAAAGCAAGACAAAATTTGCTTTTGGATCAATTAATTGTCAAATTTGCATCAGTGACAAAATCTAACATCTAAGGAATACATAGCAGTTAGCATAATTGGAGTACCTACCTCCTTGCATGGATTAAAGTAACTTACTTTTTCAGCAAGTTGGAACAAATGTCAATGTGCTGAATTTATAAATCTTTCTCTCTGTAAACTTCATTATGTGGCTGCTTGCAAGGGGTAAATCCGACAGATTTTGCACTAGTATACCAGTCACTGGACATGCTAGAAAGGTGACTGCCCTAGAGATGTACTTTGAATCCAAATTTGTTAGTGCCATACAATTCTGGCTGCTAAAAGTGGTGGCCACTGGTCAAGGGGTCATTCAAGAGGAGGAACACTGTATTATTATTATTATTATTATTATTATAAAAGTTGACTTTATTTCATCAACATTTCAATAATTATAATAAATATTATACAATGATTAAACAAGTTTCTCACTTTCAGACTCAGTATCGAAAAAAACAAAAAAAGGTCGAAAATAAATAAAATTACACACAAATTTTGAAAGAAAGAAACTGTACATATATTATCCATGTAAAAGGCACCATTAAATTATTATTTTATCATCTACTCTGCAATGAAATGAATTCATTATTGCACCAGGTTCTCCTGTTCAACTATCTACTGGATTAAAGGGAAGCAACTGAGCTCAATCCCTCACTGAGTAAAGTACCATGACCACAGATATATAACAGTTTGCTGATCCCTACTTCTTCTAGAAAAGAGTCTGTCACATTAACCAGATCTCTGCTGCAAATCAAGAGGTTTAAAAGTGTCCTTTCTTGACATGACTTCTTGTATTCATTTCTTGAAAGCTTCTGCTGGCATCTGATCCTTGGATTCTGCATGCGCCTGGGGTAATACTAACCTGTTGGGAAGAGTCAATCTAGCACTGCCAGGAAGCTCAGACTCGGAAAGAAAAGGCGTTTCTACTACTTCCCCATTTGCTTTTTTTATCTGTAGTACATTTCTTGACAAATCAATAGTGCACTGAAATACAAAAGTATTTTTATTTTTATTTTTTAAATAACTATTTTCAGTTGAGTAAATCTGTTTAC